>JANUWF010001322.1:4847500-6047500 GCA_026120185.1 Voacanga thouarsii | reverse complement strand
TATTTAATTAAGTATTAAAATATGAAATTTTAAATTTAAAGTCTGAATTTAATGTTTAAATTAATTACAACTTAATTTTTAC
The DNA here is from genome assembly GCA_026120185.1 of Voacanga thouarsii. NCBI lineage: Eukaryota > Viridiplantae > Streptophyta > Magnoliopsida > Gentianales > Apocynaceae > Voacanga > Voacanga thouarsii. The sequence goes on along the minus strand of JANUWF010001322.1, from coordinate 6,047,418 downwards.
ACTCTATTTTATTATAATTTAGATTAAATATAAAAAATATTAGTAATTAAATTAATATGTAACATATTCATTCTTCAAATTAAATAACTTTCAATTAACTTAAAATTTATAATAAGATTTCAATACATCTTAATCAATTAAATGATAACAAAAATTTGTTATCAAACATATTTAATTAACTAAACACTTAATATTATCTACTATCAAACGTATTTAATAAACTAAGTACTTAATTAATTAATTTTAAATAGTTAATTGAGTTACTAAACAAACCCTTAGTTAACTCGTATTATAATAATCTACACTATAAAAAAAAAAAAGTCCTAACCTTGTGAAAATAATAATAATAATCCAGAAAAGTTGGTGATTCTGACCTCCTCTCTCTAATCTATCTGTTTGGCCTACAATATTAAATTTCACCTTCCCAAGCAAAGAAAAAACAATCGAGTGAAAAATGGAGAGAAAAGAAGTTGGTTTTAAGTAAATTTTTTTAAAAGACAATTTTGCTTAGTTGATTTTAATATAATAATTTATATTTCTTTCTATATCCTTTGTAAAAATAATGATATTTTAGTAAATTTATTTGTATCCTTTCTTTTTTCTCCATACTCCCCAATAAAAAAATATCTCTTCTTTTCTTTTCTTTCTCAAACTCATAAACAATATGAAATATAAATCACTCCGCTTCTTTTCTCTTCCTTTCTCTCTTACCTTAAAATTTCTTTTCTTTTCTTTTCTCTTTTAAACTCCAAAACTAACCCTTAAATACTGAATTCTAAAAATTGAAGTATGAAGACTAAATTTTGAAATTTAAAGTTTGAATCTGAAAACCTAATTAATTATAATTTATTTTTCTTATATTTTATTACAATTTGTATTAAATACAAAAAATAATAATATAAATATTTAATATATTCTAACCTCAAACTTAAATAACTTTGATTTTATTTAAAATCTATAATAAGATTCTATTACATCTTAATCAATAAAAGTGATAGTAAGAGCCTATTATTAAATATGCTTAAGTAATTAAGTATTCAATATTATCAATTAATAAACATATTTAATTAAATAAGTACTTAATGAATTAATTTTAAATAGTTAATTAAATTATGAATCAAATTATTTTGTAACTTCAACAAATTATTTAATTAGTCATACGTATTCTTTATTAGATAATATATTTTGAGTCTGATTTATTCTCATTTCTTAATATATTAAAGGGAAAAAATTCAAGGAATTCGACCTTAAGGATAATTTAAATTAATTGTCGTAAAAAGTACACATATATGAATTGAATCTTAAACTATATTTATAAAATAAAAAAAAAATCAATGGAGAAAAACATGTACCCATAAGGAGTCGTAGTTAGATTCATTTAACAACTTGCCAGAGCAATGACGATTGGAATTTGGATACCAATATCTCTAAAACCAAAATAGACTTGGTCAAGGCCTTTAGCCTTTTAGGCCAACTCCCCGTCAATAATAATACAATTCAGACTAGGAACACCATCCCCTTCCCTTCCTCCGGGCAAGACTCTTCTCCCGCCCAAAAAGAGATAGTCCAGTTAGTCAGGTAAAGAGTGTGGCGATAAAAAATCACGAATTCAAATATCATGAAATGCTTAGTGGCCTTTTCGATTAAGTCGGTCAATTAGGTCTTGTCTAAATTGATTTACATGCTCGTGATTCTTTATTGCCTAAGGTCATAAGGCGAGTTTTACCCATTGCGCATCTAAAAAGGTAGCGGTTGCAGGCTTCTCCCCGACCTACAGAAGACTATTTCCCAATTTTAAAATCTTTTAATATTTATATATAAATATACCCCTTCAATAGTATCTGTATTTAATGGTTAAAATTGAAAAAAATTCTTGTATAAATCATAGACTCGTAAACTATATGTATTGAAAAATTGAACCGTATAAATTTTAATTTATTAATTATAACCTTTCAATATATGTGATCCACGTAGACTGAGTTTATATTAGAATTTCTGTAAAATTAAAGCAAAATTTTAAGTAAAAGAAATAGTTATCAAAGTGACATTTCTATAAATAAGAAAAAAAATAAGAAATTATAAATAAATTATAACTATATAGATTATTAAACATATATATTGGAAGATCTCCAATTTTTATAAAACTTAATGGCCCTCCCCCAAAAAAACACAAGACAAATACTATCAAATTATGCTGTCGTCCGATACATGCAACAACCTTATTAAGGATTAATTTGGTCACATCACCAACTGTAAATACATTGCTCTTCCATTTATTAATTTTCGTGTCCTTCATAAATTTTCTAAAAGTGTCCGACCAGTATGTCATCTAACTCAAGAATGAAATTAAAAGCGTAAAATTTTAAATAAATTATATAAAAGAATATATTAAAGAATGATGGTATAATTTTTTTTTAAAAATAGAAAAGTATTATAAAATTAGGGTAGTATTAAAATAAAATCTACACACTACACACTAAGAAAATTCTAACTATTCTTTGAATAAGAATTTCTCTTCAAACTTCTCTCTTTCTTTCTCTTATAATTCTTTCTCTAATCTTTCTTTCACTAATCTTTCTTTTACAAAATAATGGTGTATTACAAGTTTAGAAAATAGCTCTATTTATAGAGCTCTAATTAGTGAAATACATCATGGCATATATCATCTTTCACTAATATCAATTAGTGGTGTCTCCACTAAATGGTGGACATCCATAAAAACCTTCTATAATAATTCACATAAATCCATAATTAGTGGAGCCTCAACTAATTAATAAAGATTCCAATAATTCATAACAAAAAGATAAATTTTAAATTTTATTAAGACAAAAATAAAATTATAAAAAATTTTAAAGAATGAGTCAAACATCACCCTTCGCTCTTTATCTCGTCACTGGTTTTACTCGTAATTTTTTTTAAAAAAATATTATTAAAAAAATAATAAAATGATAGTGTTGGGCAGCTGCGACCTTCGCTCTTTTGGAAAGTTTAGTTATTTTAATCATGATGAATTATTATACAAGGATCATATATAGAAGCGGTATTGCTTCGCAATAGGTCCATTAGGGCATTATGATTCTAGTATAAATCCACGTGTACCAAATGATTGGAAAATGACTTTATTCGTCCTAGAATTGGTTCTCCATTTGACAAGTAGTTGATAAATGCTACAAAAATTTGGTAGTTTTTGAGTTCCAATTTTCAATGGGAAAGAAATTTATAATCGTTACTTTTTAAAATATTTATGGGGTGAAGCTCGTTTTATGATTATAATAGATAAAGAACACGAATATGTAAATCAGGTTGAATAAGTTTTCACTGATCGGTTCAATTAAAGAGACCAATAAGTACCCTATAGAATTCGAACTCATAACCTTTCATTTTTTATCTAATCAACTCGACTATTCTTTTGGAATATTTTGAGTTCCTTTCTTTTTACTTCTCATGGTCAATTTCCATTATTTGAATATATATATATATATATATATATATATATATATATATATAGGTCCAATTTTGATTTTTCGAAGAAATGAAAAGTTAGTTTGAATGAGACAAGTTTAAAAAAAAAAAAGAAATTACAAGGTTAAAATGGTCCAATGATTTTAGGTCGTTGGCAGTCCAAATAAATTGAAAATTGAGACGAAATCAGACCTTTAATTTGACATGATAATTTAACTGATTGATATGATAAATCAGATGAAGCTTATCCAAACTCAAATCAATTATTCATTTGTGTATAATTCAAACTGAAGTTTGCATCTCTAGTCTATGATCAAATTGGAGATAAAATTAGAAATTTGTAGTTGATGAGAGAAATTACATATTTAAAAATGATATTATATATTTAAAAAAAATTATCAAGAGACAAAAGATAAATTAAAAAAAATAAATTATTTTAATAAAGTTTAGAAACAGACACCGTCCCAAAATAGTTGAATTGGTTACACAGTGAATATAGAAATTGAGAAATTACATATTTTAATCTTTATACTTTATAGTTTTTTACCGATAAAATCTACCGACGAATTTCGACCGTCATAAGAAAAGTCAAATACTATACACTGTCCCCATAAATTTGTCACTCTGCCAAATGCCCATAAAATTGTTTTTATAAATTAATAGCTCTATGGGTGTGATTAGTTAAGGAATTTTCAAATTTATTTCAAATCTAAATTTTATTATTTTAATTTTAGACCTTATTTGACTCTATATAATAATTTTTTATTATATTTAAATAAATTCATTTCAATTTAATCGATCTATTCGCATTCTTATGTAATTATTTTAGCAGAGAAAAAAAAGAAACATTTCCGGAAAAATATTGGGGGTAGTATTGTCATTTTAGTTGTATGGAATATGGACGGCAATTTTCATGATGAGAAAAGAAAGCCTGCTTTGAGGCCATTATTATTGTTGCTCGCCTGCACAGTGCACAACACCTCCCCCACACTCACATTCACACAGTCCCGACCGCTCCTTTCACGCTTTCTTCTTTGTTTTTAATGAAATAAAAGTCAAAATACAGATCGATGCCTACCGATTCCCATAACGTCACATTTTTGAGAAATTTTCCCCATCAAAAGCGTGCTCCATATAATTTGGTATCAGACAATCGTCACTGCTACTTTACGAAAAGAAATACGTATACTATACGTACAACGTTGTCATCACAATACAAACACAATACAGTCTTTTTCTTTTTTTTTCCCCTTTAGCGAAGAAGCTTGGCTAAGGAAAGGAAAAAAAAAAATTCAAATAGTATATTTTAACTAATTAAATTTAGTATTATTTTTTATAATTATTCACATATGAACTAGTAATATTTTAATAATTATACAATCTATATCGAGAAGACTTACAAGACTCACATAAAATAAAAAAATTTAATTTACAAATCATTTTATTTAATTCACGAATTATTCGTTTCGAATATCTATATAATATATTTTTACCTTTTTGTATTACTTTTGTTTGCATAATATATAATTTTCAAATTATTACAATGTTCAATAAAACATACATACAAAATATAATAGTTATAACTCCTTACTCGAGAAAAGGAAAAAAAAAAGAAGGGAATATAGAAGAAAATAAGTAAAAAAACACAAACACACATATATAAAGACCTGCTCTACAATATTTTGGATTTGTGTTTCTTGTGTATTATTATTATTATTATTATTATTATTATTATTATTATTATTATTATTATTATTATTATTATTATTATTATTAGACATAGGACACCATTCAGTCTTCTAGGTGAAATAACATTGGACCTAAGAAATGCAAAATTAGTACTTCCACCGTTTTAAAATAATTATCAATTTTGAAAATTTTTATATTTTAAATTATCTTTTATTTTATAAAATCAATTGGGAAGCCAAGAATATGCTAGTCGGCAGTTCTAATTTATCCATTGATTTTCCAATTTGATTACTCAAAATAAATGCAAGTTGAAGGTTGACAATTATATTTATATAGCACTAGGGATTAACTAATCAATACTTTAGTCTTTTATAAGTTAAAATATACTCATATTTTGTACTCACTTGAATTAAAAAAAAAAAAGAAAAAGCACATCAACAATTGTAGATGAAGTTTACTTTTTCTATTTCATAATAACTGTCATTTTTATATAATCTACACAAATTTAGAAAAATAAAATACATTTTAAATTAATACTATAATTTAATAAAGTATTAAAAATAGATGTATAATTAAAAAATAATAAATAATTAGAATTTTTAAAAATATCTAAACGTGATAATTTTTTAAAACAGATAGAGTATTTTGTCTTAGAAATACTTAAAAATATTTGACTTACGAGTAAATAACAAGTTTTTTCAAATTAAAATTTTATTTTAATTTAAATAAATTTTGTTTTTCGAGAAGTGCATATATTAATGACACATCACATTCTTTCTCTTTAATTCTACATCTACCTCACAAAATTAATAAATTTTTATTATATCTCCACAAATTCGTCTCGATCCAATTATCGTATAAGTATTTGATTTATAATTAAAAAAATTAAAAATAATCATTAAAGAACAGACAAAAATTAAAATAGTTAAAAACAAGGATGAACATAGGATTCGTTTGTAGCTAGGTTGACATTTGTTCATATGCTTTAATTTCCTTTCCACATAACTTTTCTGCTGAAGATAACTACTTGGAAAAGGAGAAACACAAGAATGTTGAAAATTCCACACCTTTTGACATTTTTCCTCCTAATTTATTCAAGGCATCTCCCTTTTTACTCAAAAAAAAAAAAGAATAACTTTATTTCAATTCATTTTATTACAAGCTTGTAGCCAAAGTTCGATATTGAAGAATGTGTATATTGTCATATTATGGGGGAAAAAAAGGACAAAAATATATTGTTTTTGGTTATAAAAATTTTACAAGAACTTTGGATTTTGTTTTATATGGAAATATATTTATTTTTTGATTGCTCAAAATAAAAATATAGATATTTAAATTATAAATGTATTGAGTAATTAAATAATAAGTTGGTAAAAATGGCATTAAGGAATTATATAATTTGATATCTCGTGAAGTCACGAGACTATTGGAATGTGATCTTGCTGTCTAGACTTTCTTTTAAAAAAGCAAAAAAAAAGATAATACAAAACACTCACACAATCATTTCAATATCTTTAATAGTATAAGATGCATAATGTTTTTAAGAACAAATTGAATATTTCGATACATTCAAAAAATGTTTTCCCTATTATTAATATGAGAAAAATAATTAGTAGATTTAACTCAAATTTAATTAAAATTTTATTAAAGTTATAGTTTTTGAAGCCAATAACTCGACAATTACATTATTAATTAAAACTAATTGATGTACGTGTATTGTACGAATTTATTATATACGCTTTGATATGTATGTTATAAAGAGTTTGTTGTATACACATTAAGTAGATTCAATTATACTAACGTCACGTATTATCACATGACCTTATAATATATCAAACAGAAAGTCTCTTTAATTGAATTTAAAATATCTTTAGTTAGATGCAATTATATATACATGTTATTACAGGACTTTATTATACATTGTCTCAAAAATATTTACGCGGACGTCAATATTGGAATAATCTGACTTTTTTACAAGGACTAAATGACAAGTAAAAACAAAATCTCATTTTTAGAGTTATTCAACTAATTATTAATAAAAATTATTTAAATTATTATCTCATTCTTTTTAAAAAAAAAATTTGTTTGAGAAAACCTGAAATTCTTTTACCAAGTCCAACAATTCAGAACTAAACTTTGCCCAATCTCTTGAATTCCAGCAGGGTACAATGTCATTCAATTCCTTCCTCTCTTTTGGAAACTTGCCATTTTTAACCACTATAAAGCTTCCCTGCGATTTATTCTGACTCTATTAATGGCAGCCAAGTTATCATTCTTGCAAATTCATCAATCTCATCAATAACATGCAAGTGGTGAAACTGTTAAAACTCCTCTCGTCAATTCAATTTCCATTTACAGAAAAGAAGATCACTCTCAATCTTGCTATCAACCTTTTAACTGCTCAAGAACATGTTTTCACTGTGCAAATCTCTAATTCCATATTATTGCTCATATTTGAAAGATTCATCCTTTTCATTATCATCCTTGTAATGAAGTGATAGAAGTGACACCCTAACAATATCTACAGAACCCACGCCCCACTATCCAACCCACCCTAGGCCAACCCTGTCCATGAAACGAGGCAGATACCAAATTTCTGAGCAACTTGGTTAGTTAGCATCAATAGTCTCAAACGAAGACGATGATGGATACTACGAAGTTTCTAACAAAGACCTAAAAAGTCAAAAACTCAATTTCTTGGGTCGTTGTTTCGTAGCTCTACTTTCCGGTCACCTAGTGCATTAATATTTTATCATTATTTCACCAGGTAAACAAAGCAATAAAGGATACATGGACTTTCTTTTTTCCTATTGGTATACTTTGGTTTTCTCTTCACCTTTCTTCTTCTTTCTTCTCTTTCTCTCCCTGGTTCGTTGAACTACATTTAATGTTAGTTTTGAGTCCGTGTGAAGAGAGAGGGACACAGAGAAAGAGAGAGAGTCTTTTTGTGTGGACGGTGGATCATATAGAGGTGAAGTTGCTGAACATTTATGTGTATGTATGTGTATTTGTTTGTGGGTCTGACCCACTTTTTCTTTTCTGATCTGCTGCTTCTTATCTGCTGTAAAGCTATCTGATTTTATTTTATTTTTTTTCATCTGGATGTGAACAGAGACATTCATCACTTAGCAGGGTTTAGCTGACTTTCCTTGTTTCAGGTACAGATCTATTATCTATCTCTCTTCTCCTTCAGATCTTACATAAATGCACTTGTTTATGCTCCTCTGTAACTTTATTTGTATCAAGTTCTCATTTTTCTTTCCTTTAGTCTTCCTGGAATCTGTTGTCACAATCAATTTGGTGAGCTTGGCTGTTTTTAGTAGAAATTTAGGAGTTTCTTCGGACTCGTGTTCTTTGGGTTTCCGTCCATCCCTCCCTCAAAAGTTTTCCTTTTTTCCCATTTGTTTCCCCTCTGTGATGGTGCTTGGGGAGCGATGGGGTGGTCAAGGGAAGAGATGTTTACTTTTTTCAAATCCTTGTTTTGTTTAGTTCATTCTAGTGTGGTAATTTCTTTGATGAGGAAGTTTTCTGAGCTAATTTGTATTTTTTCTGTTGATTTATTGAGATAAACTCGGATACATTTCTGGTTTTAATTTTGGGTTAGTTTTGTGCTTTTTGTGGTATGTAGATCTTGACAGAACTGTAGAAATTTTACCAGCTTAAAACTTTCTCGGCAGGTGATTTATTTCAAGCAGCCTTGTGCAATCCGGGATGGTTTTGAACCTTTAAGAATCTTAGGTAAATATTTCCCACATAAAAGTATGACTTTTGGAACAAAGAAAGCTTTGGGAAAAAAAAGTTTACTATCTCTAGACGTCTAGAAGACAGATGAAACCCATACTTGACTTTGCTTTATACTCAAGAGTTTTTCAATGGGTTTGGTATGATGTACAAACTAGGGAGCTGTATAGAATCCCATGTTTTAATTGATCTTTTTGATACTTTCTTTGGATTCTTGGTTGAAAATGTTGGCCCTGCATTGATTTTTCTTGAAGACTTGTTATATGCTAACATTTCCAACTGAGGAGATCCTTGAATTATTTGCCTTTTTAGAGGAGTTGCTGAAACCTTGCCAGAATGCACTTTAGGAGAAAACTCGAGTTTTGCTTCTCACCTATGTATTTGACCCTAAGTGGCTGGATCTCAAATTTTTCTCTGGGGGTGACTGCAAGAGAATTGATTTAGATCTTACTTTAAGAACCTAAGAAAGCTTTATGTGATAGGTGTTATTAATATATGCTTTTAATACCCTAAAAAAGTCTCATCTTTAGAAGTTTTTTCTTTCTACTTTGTCATCCATGTGAGGGTGTCTTTTTCCATTTATGCCTTTGCTTTTCTTTTCTTTTTCTTTTCTTTTTCTTTTCTCTTCTTTTTAAATGCTTTTTCTCTTTTCTTCTTGGTTGTTCACTTTTACTACTGAAACATGATTTTCCTTTTATTTACTTGCAGCCATATTCACATTTCAAGAGGGCTGTAATAAATTGAGAAACAGGCATCCTGTACAAACAAGCAGAAAAGAGTGGTGGTTATCTGTTGCTTTGGTTTTTGCCTATTGGTTGGGGACTAGATGTCGTTCCGCAGTATAGTTAGTGATGTAAGAGATAGTTTTGGGAGTTTATCTAGGCGGAGTTTCAATGTAAGACTGCCTGGTCATCATCGTGGAAAATCCCATGGTTCATTTCATGATACAAATGACCAGCCTTTGGTAATTCAGAACAGCCGCTGGGCTAATCTTCCACCAGAGCTGCTTTTTGATGTAATTAGGAGATTAGAGGAGAGTGAAAACATGTGGCCTGGTCGTAAGCATGTTGTAGCATGCGCTGCTGTTTGCAGGTCGTGGAGGAGTATGTGCAAGGAAATAGTAAAAAATCCAGAATTCTGTGGGAAGCTTACTTTTCCTGTATCACTAAAGCAGGTAGATTTCTTCTCCTGTGTGTTTTATTCAATGTGATTTTTTCAATCTCTTTGTTTTTTGGGTTTTTCTTTTGAGTTGATTTTGTGTAATTAGACTGAATTTCTTGAACGGTCTGTTTGTCTGGTGATCTGGAGTTTCCCCAATTTGCTACAACACCATATTTGGTAATTTCTGAGCAATGATTGCTGAGTCTTTGTCCATTTTATTTTTCAGCCAGGACCTCGTGATGGAACTATCCAGTGCTTCATCAAAAGGGATAAATCTAATTTAACATACCACCTCTTTTTGTGTCTTAGTCCAGGTAAGCATTACATTTTAACATGTCACTAGAGTTTGTTTCAGCAAAGGATCCTTTTTGAACTCGATGAATGATTGAATCAATTGAAATTTAATGATTAATAATCTTCCTGATCCTATTCTAGATATGCTTAAGTATATTTATTCAGAGAAGCGTATTCTTGCAAATGTCCACCTATATCTTTCTTAATTCTTGTAATTATGAAGTTTTGGAATTACCAATGCATTTTGCAATTAGGATGCTGCATTGGCTGTTCAGCAAGAGCACTTATAAAAGAAAAAGTTGATGAGAAAAATTTGCAGCATATTACCTCTCTACCTATAGAAACTGTCCCAATGTCTGTATTTTTTTGTAATGTGTTATGTAAATGAATAATAGGTTAGACTGTGATGATGATGACTAATTCGACTCCTGCACCCATTTTGAACCTCTTGTCTGCCACTTTTCTTCTGTTATCATTAAGATCCTCACTTCTGTTGTAAATTTTCTCAGCTTTGCTAGTTGAAAATGGAAAATTCCTTCTGTCTGCAAAAAGAACTCGGCGAACTACTTGCACAGAGTATGTTATTTCTATGGATGCAGATAATATTTCAAGATCAAGCAGCACATATATTGGAAAACTAAGGTCTGGTCCCTCCTCTACTTCTTCTGTTAAATGTTTATTTTTCTGTATTATCTTGAAGTTTCTTGGGTTTATTAAGATTTTAATGAGTATTAAGTTTTCTTGAGACTGTTAAGTTCCCAACGAAACATATACTTTGAATGTTGCATTTATCTTCTAATAGGACTAGCTTATGAAGTAACTTTTATACGTGACTCAGACTAGCTTACAAACAGAACAGGCAAGACTAAAGTTACATGGGTTTTCAACAAATATACTTGGAAGGCTAGAATGAATATTTGCTTTGTTTTAGTTAATGAAGTTGCTTTTTGCTTCTCTTTTAAGTGGAGAGCATATGCTGTTCCCATGTAGAAAATTAATAGCTAAACATATTTTGTGCAATCTCAATTGCAAAAGCTTTGCATCAGCACGTAGCGGTATATTTAATCACCTTCCTTGTATCTTACCACATGTATCCCTTTCCAAGATTCTACTTGTTCAAAATGAGCATGTATGACGCATAGATTTTGACATGTATCAATTACACAAAGGTGTTTTGGTATTAGTAATTGCCCTGGGAAGAGTTTATATTAGACATTGGCGCATTATGGTCACTTGGTTAATTGGATTCAAAGGTCTTTGTTTCCTGGCAATCTCCAACCTCACACAGTCAACAGTTGCAGGGATTTTGCATTTGTATAAAATGACTTCCTCTTGAGCACCTGTCGTGCGAGAAATGTAGTTTCTTCAATTTAGTGATTCTTCATCACCCTGTTTTTGCTGTTAAGTGCTTTGTCTTGCTGCAAGCTGTCAGTTACTAAATATAGAGCACTGCTTGTTCCAGGTCAAATTTTCTTGGTACGAAGTTCATAATATATGACACGCAACCTCCATACACGAATGCACACATCCCGCCACCAGGGCGAACAAGCCGCAGATTTTCCACGAAAGTCTCGCCAAAAGTGCCAACTGGAAGCTACAATATTGCTCAGATAACCTACGAGCTTAATGTGCTGGGGACACGTGGTCCACGGAGAATGCACTGCATCATGCATTCAATTCCTGCCTCATCGCTTGATGTTGGTGGCACGGTCCCTGGACAACCAGAGCTCCTTCCAAGGGCTCTTGAGGACTCATTTAGAAGCATTTCGTTCTCAAAATCTCTGGATCACTCTACTGAGTTCAGCAGCTCACGATTTTCTGATATTGGTGGGTTGGGCACGGAGGATGAGGATGGCAAGGCAAAACCCTTGGTTCTCAAGAACAAGGCACCAAGATGGCACGAACAATTGCAGTGTTGGTGCCTGAACTTTCGCGGACGAGTAACAGTGGCATCTGTCAAGAATTTTCAGTTGATCGCTGCCACGCAACCCATTGCCGGTGCTTCAACAACCTCCCAACCAACTCAGACAGACCATGACAAAATCATCTTGCAGTTTGGTAAGGTGGGCAAAGACATGTTTACCATGGATTACCGGTATCCCTTGTCTGCATTTCAGGCTTTTGCAATCTGTTTGAGCAGCTTTGACACCAAATTGGCTTGTGAATAGAAAGGGGAACCAAAAAACTGGCAAAGATTAGGCTCTTTTAACATATTCATTAGAAGACAGCTCTCAATTGTATTGCCGCCTCCTGCATTTTCACTTCATTGTATGTTGTTATTCTCATTTCCTCATCAGAGTTGGAAGAAGATTGTTGTTAATCCCTGTGTTGCAACTCAATTAACATAATCTTGGCTCTGTTTGAGATAACAGGACCTCGAGACCATTGTAAAAACAAATTACAAATTGTCACCTTGTCTTACTTTTAACATCACAATGCCCCTTTAAATGAATCTTGAATTTTAGCATTTTGGGCACATCTTTTCAACTTCTCAGAGGACCTGTGCCTCCTATTCTTTGGATTTTTGATAAGAATGGGTCATTTTTTAGATTGAAGTATTCATCTGATCTTATTGCCTTATCAAAAGACTTCAATGAATTTGGTAAATGCGTTTTTATTTTTTTACTTGGGTCATATAAAAATGTATTTATCAAATATGTTTTTATTCAATAAGAATGTATTTTATAAATGTATTGAAATTATTTGATGAGCATTTTTCAACAGTAAAAACCCAGATGGATACTTTAATTACAAAAATTTTTAATTCGTGTCAAAAAGTGCCTTTTTTCCTCCAAGAATCAAATCTTGGTCTCAAGAAAGGAATGTTAATTTTTTTAAATTACGAATTAGGTATTTAACATCAAAATTAATGGGAGGCTTATTATTATTTTGTTTGGCTTGGAGAACAAAACAAGAATCTGCTGTTGCCAACTGGAGGGGTTTGAATTCTGATGTCAACTGAATAATTTTAAAATTGATATAAGAAAAAAAAAATTAAATAAAAATAATTTGAAATTGAAACATTTTTGGGTAATTGTTGAGAATGATTAATGTGGTAGCATGCGCATAGACATGAATGTCTATGCAGCTAAAGTGCAGTAAATGATTGAGTCCTATTATTGAAATCTTTGTAGCTCATCTACACTACCCTGTCCCCTATTTTCAGTTATGGATCTCATCCACTGGCCCCCAATTTAATAATGTCAAGTTTTCTCAAATTGCTTTAGATCAATTATAATTTTTTTTACCTTTAATAGTAAGTAATTGAATTGTTTTTTTTTTTTTTTTGCAATTAAGCCTTTACCTTATCTTGAACTGTATTAAATTTTTTCCATACTTTCAAGATTTGTTCTTATATATTTTTTTAAAATTATGAGTTATAGACTTATCTTGTATTTCTAAATTATACTATTTAATTCCTTTTTATTTTAATTTTGTTTGGGGATACGTTTTCTTAGGTGTGTGGATGAAAGTGTATCAAAAATGAAGCAAGGCCACTTCTCAAAACGGAAGCAAAGAAATTTCCCTTGCTTAAAAGTGATATAAGAATAAAGTTTTCTTTACTTTTCATATATTTATTTTCTAAAAAACTTCACACACACACACACACACACATATATATATATATATATATATATATATATATAATCATTTTTCACAAGAGAAAGATAAATAAAATTTCTCTGCCAGCAAATTTTCTGCATTTAAGCTTCTTTTAAAAAATGCTCAGCCACACATGAAGGTAAAAGGTCATGTGAAATGGAAGAAAAATACTTAAGTGGATAAGAATTTATAAAATTTGATTTAGATGAGTTTTAATAAAAAAATATTAAATATGTGAGGTATAGTGAGATTAGAGAGAGTATGATGTGTTGTGAGTATATGATAATTTTTGAAAAATAAAAATATATTTGAATTAAAATAACATTTTAATTTAAAATGACTTAAAACCTTATTTGGTCTTCAAAAATTTTTATGAAACACTATTTCCATCTTCGAACCCTTTTTTGTTTTTTAAAAATTTATGCAAAATTGAATCATTTCTCTCAAAAACAAAAATGTTAAAATGATAAAAATAGAGGGAATTGACTATGAAGATTATTTTTCTGTCAAAAAGTATGAAAAAAATGGCCACGTTTGGATCGAAAGAAGTTTATTGAGGAAGGTAGATTAAAAAAAATTAAAAACAAAAATGGAAAATTTTGAGGATGAAAACAGAATTTTGGAGAAAATTTGAGGACCGAAATTGCAAATTACCTTCCTTATGGAGGAAGGCCAACCGGGAAAAGTGTATCGTGTCCAAATTCCCTCTTTCCTTTTCCTTCAATTTATTTACTATCTGTAATTAATTTATAATTCGGTTTCATTCCTGCTCTTTCTTTTTGTTATTCTTTGATTTATATTCGCCACGTTTCTGGCTGCTTCGAATTCTTTGTTAGAGCAAAAGCGGGGTTTCTCGGGCTTCTCCTTGGCGAGGGTTGCACATGCGTTTTCCTTTGCCTTCGGAGCTTCTATCTTTGTCTTTGTAGTTCGTGGAGGTACACTCTTTCCTAACCTATCTTTATTTCTTTCCCATTCTTCACGTAATAAAGGGATTTTTTTTTTTTTTTTATGTAAGATTTTCATTTGGTTTCAGCTATGAATTTCTGGGAAATTATAGCTTTTTGGTTGTAGATCGAAGTTTATTGATCTGGGTTTTTGCTTAATTGTTTACTTGGTTAAGAAAGTTCGTAAATTTTGTAGCTTTTCTTTTGGAGTTCAGCAGGGCATAAAATGTCTTGATCTGGGCTCTCTAAATTTTGTTTCTTTTATCCTTTTTACGTTGCTAATTCGAGTTCTTGATTGGCCTCGCGCCAATTGTAGGTTGCTTGTTGAAATTTGGCTTCCAAATTTTTTGAGCATCTTTGTGATTGTGTAACTTTTGGTTTGTGACAGGCGTAGGTTTGGAGGATGACGATTCATACGTTGAGCCAGAATTTTCCCTGATTGGTTTTGCCGTTTCATTTGTATCTGGTGTCTGAGGATGAGGTTTTAAATTATTATTGGGGATTTGGTTTTTGTTGGATAACACTAGTGGATTATGTTGGTCGACAGAAGTCTCTTTGATTTCTGAAGACTTTTGCTTCTGGCGACAATGCCATCTCCAGAGAAGCATGGTTCTTCCATGCCCTTTGCCACATTTCGCCGTTCTATTTTGAATATTAGGAGTGATCAGGTTTACTCAGTGGAATCAAGTCATGATTTGAATTCCCTGGACCCACAGCTGGAGTTATTTCAAAAACAAGTTTTCACTCGATTTCATGATCTTTCGGTGGTTAATGCTGATGAGTTTCTATCTCTTTCATGGATCCAGAAGCTACTTGATACCTTTACAAGTTGTCAAGAGGAGTTCAGGGCTATTTTGTCCAAGAACAAAGCACATCTCTCCAGCCCGCCTCTAGAGAAGTTCCTCTCAGAGTTCTTTGATAAAACCATTAAGGCACTTGATATTTGCAATGCAACCCGTGAAGGAATTGAGAAGATTCGCGAATGGCAGAAGAATTTGGATATTGTTGTTTGTGCACTGGATTGTCGTCACAAGATGATTGGGGAAGGCCAAATCCGTCGGGCAAGAAAAGCTTTGATGGATTTGGCTCTTCTGATGCTGGATGAAAAAGAAACTGGATCTGTGTTTTCACACCGCAACAGGTCTTTTGGCCGTGTTAATAAGAACAAGGAACATCAGCGCAGACAATCGGGGCATTCAAGATCTCTGTCTTGGAGTGTCCCCAGTTCTTGGTCAGCATCCAAGCAGCTCCAGTCAATAGCAAACAACTTAATTCCTCCGCGTGGAAATGAAATTACAGCTACTAATGGCCTAGCTATCGCTGTCTTTACTATGAGTTTTGTTCTTATGTTTGTTCTGTGGACTCTTGTTGCTGCACTCCCTTGTCAAGACCGGGGCCACCAAATTCATTTTGCAATACCTCGACAATTCTCTTGGGGTACTCCATTTTTTGTGCTTCATAGTCGGATCATCAATGTATCGAAGAAGCAGGAACGTAATTCCAGTGGACTTCTGAAAGAAATTTATCAGATGGAGAAATGTATTCATCATATGACAGACTTGGTAGATTCTGCTCAGTTCCCGCTGACAGAGGAACAGAAGGAAGAAGTGAGAGAGGGTGTGCAAAAATTATCATTGATCTGTGAAGTATGTAAAACTGGACTTGATCCACTGGACCGCCAAGTAAGAGAAGTCTTCCGGAAGATTATGTCTTGCCGGAATGAGGGTCTCGAATTCTTGGGGAGGGTTAATTAAACCATGATGCTTTCATTCTTGAACAAACAAACTAGAAAAGTATGTAAAAATAGTGGGTATATCCATTTTTTTAGTTTTTTTTCTGCCTAGTTAAGGGCAGGGGCAATTTGATGATCCAGAATAGTAATGATTTTGGCAGGTAACTTTTTTCATTTGTCAATATAGTTTTCTGGTGCAGTAAAAGGGAAGGGGAAAAAAAAGTAGTATACCGCATATCCTACTTCATGCGGTCATTTGTGGACTTGAATTTAGCTTCACTTGTATGCTGTTCTCACATGTATATATTCAGTCAGGTTTTGTTGTGAAGCAATTGTCTCTTTGCATTAGTTTTT
The DNA here is from genome assembly GCA_026120185.1 of Voacanga thouarsii. Taxonomy (NCBI): domain Eukaryota; kingdom Viridiplantae; phylum Streptophyta; class Magnoliopsida; order Gentianales; family Apocynaceae; genus Voacanga; species Voacanga thouarsii. Next base: position 6,030,438 of record JANUWF010001322.1, on the reverse strand, counting down.
GGTATTGTGAGCAACATTAATTCATTCATTTGAATGTCTGATTGGTGATCACCATAATGTGCTTTGTTCCCTTTCTCTAATTTCTTCTGACAAATATGCTGGGCATTGAAAGATCACAGTGATAAATCTAGTGCTTTGACAGGACAGATGTTCTTCAGTTTTGGTACAGTTGATCTATTGTTTCAAATTGTTTCTGTAGTTTACGGTGTCCTCGTCACCAAGTCACCTAAGCAAGCAGAAGTGTGATTTTTTTGCAAATTTTTTATCTGATGAAAACTTGCTGCCTGGCAATTGTTAGCTAGATTTCTTAAAATGCTGAGGCCAGTCCGTCATGCCTTGAAAAGTCAATAGATTAATCAATAGAAAGTTTGCATCTCCTGAGTCCTGATCTTTAGCTTTGACTGCCAGACTTCTGACTGGACTTTGTTTAGTATCTCAATTGTGAAAATCAAAGTCAAATTGATGAATAAGAATTAAAATCTGTGAAGTTCTCTAGATTTATCATGAAATATCGTATTGTGTTTCTCCATGTGGCATTCTTAAGAACAAAGTATATGAATCCATATCTGTAGTACTTGAGATTTGCACTTTCCATTTTATTCGCTTTGTAGTCTGCAGGAGGGAGAGAAGACAATCAAATTTATTGTGTGCAGGGAACGCATATTGGACCATCTAAGCCATAAGCCTGCAAAATCTCTTTGTTGTAAAGCATCCATTCTACGGGTTCAATGTGGAGAGGCTGATATTAGCAGCAAATGACAGATGTGTGCTTCATGGCCGTGTAGAGGGAGAATGAGGAATCCATTGGATCTGCTCATTCTGTGTAACATGTGATTTCTCATGGACAACTTGTATTAGAACCTTCTTTTATGATGTGGCTCTGGTTTCTCGGTTTCTCTTTGTTAATGTTTGCTTCTACAGTCCTTGTCCTATTTTCATGGGTGTCGTGTTATTTGTTGTCTTGGCCTATGTACAAGTGGTTAATCTATGGAAACGTTCTATGGATGTAAGCTTTTAACGTTCCAAACTCGTATTTTTTTTATTCTGGACCGTGAGTCGGTATGTTTGATGTTGTGGCCATATGGGGAGACAGGAGTTTGTGCTTCGCTTGTTTTATACCCTGAGCCAATGTATGAAATCTCCTGCCGAGAACTTTTCAATGATCCAATGCTGCAATCGTTGAACTTGGATTTTGTCAGGCAACGGCTGCTTCTGCAGGTGGTTAATCAGTTTTTGTTCTTGTTGTGCCTATTGAGAGTTCTCCATACAGGATGCCTTGCTGGAATGAGCCTATAAGTAAAGAAGCACATGCAGGTGCAGCTGAGAAAACAGTTTGACCCTAGGCAACGAGAAAAAGTAATGGCGACATGACATTCTTGTGTCAATTATTAGAGCCAAAATAATGTCTCGAGCGATAGGCTGATAGCCGACCTTCACATGCCTGGCTCAACAATAATAAAGGATGGTCTTTAAATTTTTGCTTGATGGGTGCTGAGAATGTCATTTGAAAAAAGGGTGATTAAACGGGAACTAGATGTAGGAAGTAAACGAATTTGGCATATAATAATGTAGAGAGTTTTCCTGAATTAACGTTATCAATTTGTCATAAGCCTAAAGTCTAGGTTTGCCTAAAATCAAAGAACTATCGCCACTGTCAGGACACTATCAAATTACTTCAAGAGGTCCAAATCGAGGGAAGCTAATTTGCACCAATTTCAAAAACCAATTTCTTGATGATGAATGTGGGAGCTGCTTAACCCTGGACAAAAGGTTAAATCTGTCCAACCCGCAAGGGGACTATCATTTTTTCAATTTTATTTTTTAGTGAAGAAATACTGTACATTCAAACAAAAGTTACACACATTACGTTAATTTCACTATTAAGTGGATATATAAAGAACCATACTCAATTACCTATAGAGGACCAGCTGCAGGACTTTATCAAAGAAAAACAAACACTCTCGCTCCCCTCCCAACCTCTCACATCCCATTGAACCCAAAAAGGGAAAGAAGTGTTGTACAACCAAATAAAGCACACCAGAAGCCAACATTGGGCAGAGGCGAATGTCAGACTGCAGCTTATACTTCAGTTGTATGTGATAATGAGGCGTTCCATGCAATTCAAGTACAATCAGAAAGAGGGAACTGAGTTTAGTTAAACATATAACAAACATTAGTATTGGTATAAATTAGTCATAGTCTTCCTTCCCACCAGCATGAAGGTGAAGGGAAGATACAAGTCCTGTATAAGAAAAAGTTTTCCTCTCTCTACAACACCTAACTATGAAGGATTTTGAGATTCATCACATGCTGTGCACAAACATAAACACCAGAGTTCCCTCCTTTCAGCTTCCATTTACAGGTGCTCCCATGAAGCAGATTCCAGTTCAGAATGCCTTCTTACTCTCATGAATTAAGCAGCTAATCTAACAGATGAGGAACAGTTTCTCCTACAATTACTATTGAACAACCTACCAGATTGAAGACTTCACTCTCCGCAAGACTCTAGGTGGTCTTCGCTTCTCTATAACGGGTATCAGGTTTTCCATAAGCTGCATGAAAGAAGATACGAAAGTGAGAGGTCAGAGGAATAGAACAAAATGATTTCATCTCCACAAGCATAACAGAGAGAGATCCATGTTTATAACAATTCAAGGGCAGTTGCAGCCCAGTTATGGAGTGGTTTAGTTTCAATACCCTGGATCAAATGAGATGCTGGAATGCCTAAATAATGCCCTAAAACTAATGTTAAAATAATATACATGTGCATAAACTCTGGATATTAGTATTTGTAGAACTTCCATTTGTGATGTTGATTCACATCATACCCAAATGAATATTACTTGGTCTACTAACACGTAGTTTACTAGTCAAAACAAATGTAAATGGTTCCTGCAATTATGGGACAATTAATCTGGAAAACATTTTGATAGAAATAAAAATTTATATACATCACTTCTTCAAAGAATATACAGTTCATTTACATTCCTAAGGGGATAACAGATACCATTAGTATCAATTCATCTAAGGAAATGCGATTACCAGGTTTCCACAATATCTTTTTTTAAGGACATTAAATATTAAGTAAGCAGAGATAAAGATGAAACAACCAGATTCCAGAAGATTTTCAAAATTCCCTAGCAGCTAAGAGAGAGAGAGAGAAAGCCTTTCTGACAACAATTCTTTTATGCTGCTTCATGAAAACAAATCAAACATTAGAAAAGACAGATGCTTTCTAGGTTTGTTTGGTCCTGAAAAATTAAAAAGTTGACCACAACACAAACTATAGCACCATGCAGTAGCTCAGAAAATGGCATGCCAGTCGAAATAAAGTTATAAAAATGGTGACTCTTAGACAGCAAGGTTAAAAAGGCAAGTGAATTTGATAGGCACAAGGTAACAGTCTATATTTGGTTATTTGGACTATTGTCAGAAAACCGGATTAATAAAGATGATATTCATCAATGATTTCGTAAAATTCATAGTATTTTCCGTACAACAAACATCTATAGCATATGTATTACTTTAATCTTAAGAACTCATCACCCTTCTTTGCCATTTCATCTTTAAGATAAAAACACGTGCACAATAGAATGGCAGCATGCAAATCCAAAGGAATCTTTGAAGATCGGTTACACACATAGATAAATCTGAATCTGATATCTTCAGAATTTTCTATCTTCTTTTTGTCACCTTCTCAAGATTTTCAATGTAAGTAATTGATTGCAAGTAACAGAAACAGATAAATCTGAATAGGCATTTAATCTCTCTAACAAAATTTCTCTTCTCGCATCATCTCTCTCAAAGTTTCAACGTGCAGAAATTGATCACCAATAACTAGCACAGATAAATCCAAATGTGCATTTAAGCATTTGGAAAATTTTTCTCTCTCTTTTTCATCTTTCAACACATGACGTTGATTACCAGTAACAAACAATGTAAATCTAGATAAGCATTTAACATCTCAAGAAATTTTCTGTTCATTTTGTAATCTCTCGAGAAAGTTCGAACATATGTGAAGGATTTCAGTAACCAACAAAGATAAATCAGAATAGGCATGTATTATGAGATTGATTACAAGTTACAACATCTGGAGAAATTTTCTATTTCTTTTTCTAATCTCTCAAGATATTTCCAAGACATGAAATGGATTTTAGTAACAAACACAGTAAAATCTCAGTAGGCACTTATGCTACCAATGGTTCTTCTTTTCCGTATTTCCCTTTGGCAGTTGAGCTAGAGAGAGACACCCCGGGGAGGGGGGGGTGAAGGCTAGTTCATCCATCTATAATTTAATCGGCAAAAACTCATTTCCAAGAGAACAAAGGATAAGAGGAAAAAAAAAATTTAAAAACACATAATTTGAAGCAACCAATTCAAATGAAAGAGATTAGAAAAGATCGTGACTTGGCAAGAATTTCATCCCAAGGAAAGACTGTCATCGCATTCAGAATGCACATGTACCTGCTTAAACCTCTCCTTGTTTTGCTCAGCCTGCACAAAACGATACTTTCATGAGCAACTTCGGAAGACAATTATCACTTTAAGTTAATATCCTAATGCAATGAACATTAAAAGCAGAAACATGACATTCTGTCCAGAATCATATTATCCTCATGTTCACAGTAAAAGTGCTACAGAAACTCAAAATGTCAAGAATCCAGAAAAATAAATAAATAAATAAACACCCAATGCACTTCATTAACAGGAGGGAAAAAATGGTGAAATTTGATATGTGCATTAACTAATAGACCCAGGGTTCACACATATACACGCACTAGAAAGTGCTTTTGAATGATGCAATCTAGCTCTAATTCAGAAAAGCTAAAGCAAAAGCATGCATGAGATTGAAAATTTTGGCATCATAGCATTCACAAAATGGTACCTCTTCTCTCAAAAGCCGTGCGTTTTCCTCCTCCAATTGCGTTACCAATGACTCCAATTCCACAGTGTAAGCCTGAAATCATGACCAATCCACACATGTACTCATCAAATTCAAACAAATTAGAAGAAAAACGTCAAAGAGAAAACACTAAAGTAATTACTCCTGCGACAAATTCACTTCATGACAAGAAGAGGGAATCAAAAAGGGGGGGGGGAAGAAAAAACCTGTTTTCGTTCTCTGGACCTTGCGGCAGACTCCCTGTTCTTGATCATCCTCCTCTGCTTCTGCTGGGTGGCCTTATCAAGAGTCACCTCCTCCACCGCAGCAGCCCTCCTCTTCCCTCTCCCACTAGCAGTACCGTTCCCTCCAACTCCTCCTAGAGATGCAGATGCAGCCGCCACCATCCCATTCCCATACCCCAGCTGCGACTCCAATCCAAAACCTCCAGGGCCATTCTGCATGTGCACCACCGGACCTGGAGCCGCCGGAAACTGAACATTCATTATGGCATCCACTCCATACGCTCCTGCCCCGGCTGCTGCCGGAGCCGCCACCGGCAACGGCGGAGGAGCAGGATTAGAGACCCTAACATCCTCCTCACTCACTGCCCCTGCCTTAGTCAGAAAATCCTCCAACGTCATCCTCGGCTCCCTACTCCCCCCTCCTCCTCCTCCCCCACTAACAATCTCCTTCCAGACCTCATCCACCGTTTTGCTTCCCACAGCTCCCACATTTTTGACAACCCCGGTACCATCAATGGCAGGGACTCCAGGAATAGCACCAGTATCGACGGCGGAGGCAAGCGAGTCAGGTTCAGAGTAAATGTTCTTGAGAATTTCCTCCATGTTCATAGACCCGAAAGGGCTGTTGCTATGATCAGACTGGTGGAGGAGGTGGGCGGGGTGTGGGTGCGATTGAGGGAGCAGACTAGTAACAGAAGGGATTGTTTGGGTAAGCGAAGAAGAAGAAGATGATGAATGTATAGAGGAGGCGGACTGGCGTGGCAGATCCGGATTGGGCGGTGATGTAGACGCCATGACCTTCGACGACGCCATCCCAGCCGGCTTTTTAGGGGCAATCGTTATAGTAGTCTCCACTCTACAACTGTTTCTACTTCCTGAGATTTTTTAAGCTTCAAAAGGATCGGAAAAAATTAAAAATCAGCTCTCTGCTGCGACTCACTCTGATATCACCCAGAGAGAGAGGGGGGAAGAGAGAGAGAGTGTCTCGCGCACACTTTGAATTTATACTGCTACTACTGCTTCCCTTGTACTTTATCACTGCGTGTTGTGTGTGAGAGAGAAAGGGAATTATGCTTGCTTTGGATATATCTATGGCGATGGTGTGGGGAAAAAAAAAAGTACGGAGAGAGAGAGAGAAATTGGAGAGAGAGTCAGTGGCTTTGCAGGAGAGGAGGCAGATGAGTAGAATGGGTGCTTGAAAATGGGTGCCTGAGACAGGATCAGGATGGCAGTCACTGCGAGGGCAAACTGGTCTTTACAAGTAGAGGTTGAGGCAGGGGGAGGTTACCTGTGGGCGAGTATGGTTTTGGAGAGTAGAGAATTAATTAGGAGTTCTCCCAAGTCTGAACGGCATCTTCTGATAAGTAAAGGCAGAGTCTGCCCTTCATTATACTTAATAACTCTTTCTACGAAATTTTTTAATTTCCTTTGCATTGCAGAATTCAAAATTTCCACGTATTAATTAATTTTTATCTATAAAATTATATATATTATTTATAAGTGTACGTAATATTATAACTCATGTTTAAATCATCAATTTGTACGACTCTATATCTATCAAATTTTATGTCAGCATTCAACAAATTATTTTTGTTTTTAATTTTTCTTAATCTAAATTTAAATATTTATATTATTATTTGGGATATTCAAAAAGTTAATATTTACTTTCTATAATAAACATATCTCTTCTCTAACCTCTTACAAATAATATTTTCGGATAAAAACTCCACTAACCAATAAATCTTATTATTAATCTTTCTAATTAATAAAAATAGGATGATTACTTATTCAAATACACAAACTCTATCAATTACGTACTTAACTTTTAATTTCTTTAATTAATAAAAATAAAGTAATAACTTATCGTATTAAAATATTTAAATTTATGCTTAAAAAAGATTTTTATTCATATATTAGTAAATTCCGTGTAAATATGTATATCTACAAAAAAATAGCATTTAAAACAGGACAAGTCATTTAGGAGGCCAATATCACTTTCTAGGGGAAATTGACCCTTCACTTTTTCTAGAACAATTTATTGCTTTCTTTTTTTAGTTGTGTTTGGTCGAATGAATTTTCAAGCTGCAAATAAGATAATGATTTCTCAACTTTCTAATTCCCATTAGGCAAATAATGATTAGTTGTTTCTCTCTATAAATAATAATAATTGAGATTTGATAGTAAAGTTATGTGCTTTTTAATTTCAAAGATTGGCCACGAAAAAAAGTGCAAAAAAAGTTATTTTATAAATAAATTATAATTAAATATATCGAAGAAATTATAATTTTAAGTAGTTGAATAAGTAAAATATACCGAAAATATTATTTTGATATTTTTTATAATTACTTAAATTCATCTTTCTTATGATTTTATTTCAAATATCTTACTTTGATTTATTTTTTTAATTTTTAGCAATAAATTGAATAATCAATAATGAATTTATCTATTTATATTATAATTTAATTAGCAGGCATTGAATTTATTTATTTATTTTGGACGACTCATCATCATCCAAAAGTGCTGCCCCCGGTCAAAGGAACCTTCGGCAGGGATGCAGTTTGCCCACTTTACACCAACTCCAGTCAAATTTCCATGGGCGACGCCACCGGGGAATGAAATCACGCGCCCAAAAGGCGAGTTCAACAAAATCTGTATCCACCAAAAATGGGCAAATAAAAGAGTTCAATAGAATATGCCATTTCCGGGTTGACTCGGACTCACTCGGGGGCCCGTAGTGCATTTCAATTTTTAAAAAAAGGGCTGGTTACTAAATTCACAGCCGGCCCAAGATTGGCCTGTCGGGGTGGGGAATAACGCAAATTACGAAGTCCAAGAATTAAATTACTAATCTCGCTACGCTTTCTACTATTTCAAGAGATACCGTTTGTCTATTTCTAAAGTTCAGTGACATTCTTCCTCGTATCCGACAGGTCTAAAAGCGCTCTGGAAGCATCAATGAAAGCGTGGAAGTAGTTCCTCACGTGATTTTAGCCGCCGGATAAAATATGATGTACGGCTCTGATGAATCTTGCACGCTTTTAGTGAAAAATATCAAATAAACTCCACGACTCCAAGTTAATAATATCATGGTGGGCCATGCTGATTCACAAGTTATATTTAGCCATGCATGATGGATCCTACTAATATTATAGCCTTTTGGATCAAAGAAAAGGAAAATTCTTTATTATAACTTTTACTTTTTTTTTTCTCTTTTGCTTTTTCCTTTTATCCTCTTGGCATGCCCAAATAATTGCTCTTAATGTGAAAAGTTTCAAGAACTCATAATTTAAGGATAAGATAGTTATTTAATTGCTTAAAAATCTTAATTCGATTCATATCTTTAATCTCTCTATAAATGTAAAGAAAAAGATATAATGATAACATGTAATTTTTTTTATCAAATAAGAATTCATTTATTTTTTACATATGATTTAAAAAATAGAGTAAATTACCTTAGTAACTATATATAAGAAAAAAAAATCTAACATAGACCAATAGTCCATGGATCAAGTACATTAATGACTTGTATTGCGTGTAATATAAATTGTACGATACAATTCACTAATGTACTTGATTCATCGATCCATAGTCTATATAAGAATTACTTCCTCCGTTTCAAAATATTTGTTCATAAAATATTTTACACACAGATTACGGGTGTTAAAAATAATACAATAATTTAGATAAAACTCCTATTCTACCCATTTTAAAAGTATGATAGTTATTGGTTGGTAAAAAATTTCAAGAAGAAATAAGAATTTTAAAAAGTTGTGCAGTTGACTTAAAATAAATAAAGGTAAAATAGGAAGAAACTAATCATTAATTCTAAAAATATGTACATGAACAAATATTTTGAAACAAAACAAAAAAGTTTCGTGAACAAGTATTTTGAAATGGAGGGAGTACTCAATATTAAAGGGAAGTAAGGAATGTCTTTTGTCTTACTATAATTTTGATTTTATTTCAAAAATTAAATTTGTAAATTGTTGTTTAAATTTTACCTTTTAATATTTAAATTATAATACTATTTTTATATAATATATTTATAAATTTAAATTTTTTATTATATACATATGTGTGTGTGTTCACCGTGGTTAGATGGCTATTGCATTAGAGTTTATCTGAATGTCGGGAAGGGCTTTTGGCTTTCCTTAAAATGAAACCCACATATGACTCTTTAACACTTTCTATATTTTTCACGTTGTTTGCAGCTTGCAATATAAAATAAATAAATAGAGAAAGGAATTGCCAAAGAATTCGATTCTGAAGTTAATCTCTAAGCTACTTAATCTCAACCCACGGACATAAAAGATTCAATGAAAGTGTAAGTATGAAAAACAAGAGACATAATCATATTACAAATACCTCATATTTAACTTTGAGTTTAGTCATTCAAAAATAAAGATTATAAGGGTCAAATCTTTATGACTAATTAAACTTTGTAACCTAATCTATACTTTCACACAATTTAGTCTACAAGCATGTGTATCTCAATTATTTCGCAAGTGGCTCCCAACTTTTTCATGAATACAAGGATCAATTCACATGATCTTCTCCCCTTTGTATTTTGTGTTCCTCTCTTAGATTATCTCCGATTGTGAGTTGTGTTACAAATGAATGTCACAAATTGCTTATATAGAGTTTTTTGGAAAAGTTCGATTGCTTGTAGGAGACTAACTTCCATTTGAACTCAACTGTCTCGAACTTTTTGCACAAGTTTCGAAAGGGTCTGCTACTATCTGATCGGACTCCAGCTCTTTTAGTACATTTTTCTGTAACACTTTCTAATACATCATTAAAAATATAATACGTGTTTACTGATTTAATAGATATTTACTTAATTCTATAAATCAGTAGATAAGTATTAGATAATAATTGAGTAAATATCTATTAAATCAGTAGGCATGTGTTACAAGAGTATTGTAGAAATTGTATTAGAAGATCCTCAGCCATCGAATCGGTCTCATCAGTTAGAATTTTATCCATTTAAAAGTTTCATTTTTCTAAAAAATTATCATTATTTTATAAGATAAGAATTAAAACTTCGTCACCTCTTCTAAATGTATATACTAAGAGTGAAGAGGGGAGTAAAATTGTCAATATAAAATTTTTAAGGAATTTTTATTTCTATTTTATCTTCTCAAATTTTTTATTGAATAGTTTAGATTTAATGAAAGCCATATATTTTGTTATGAATGATTCAGATCTTATTAATATTTATAAATAAATTTTTTTAACGTTTAAGATTTATTTGGTAATTATAGGTAATTTAGTCATTTTATAATATTTTAATTTTTTTAATTATCAAAGTTTTGATTTATTGATACTTAATAACGGTTACTACTTGCAAATCGCTTCTTATGTTACTATTTCATTGGTCCTATCATTTCCATTGCCCCAAATGTTCCAGATAGCCTTTTTGGCCCTATCTTCTCCTCCTCCTTGTTTCTTTGCTGCGTTTTTCTGTCTTTCGTGGCCATTTTGCACCATTTTTCTCCTTTTGATTTGAGATTCTTTTGTAGATTTTAAGACTCAAAATAGATTGCTTCGACTACCAAGTTTCTGAGTTGATAACATCTTTGAAGTTGTTGTTCAAGGTGAAATTTGTTTATTTACTGCTATTGTTTTATTTCTTAGTTTTCGCAGAAACAAGGAAGACAGTGAAAAATTGGCAAAAAAGGGTAACATGGAAGCCAAATGCAGCAAAAAGAACTTATCTTTAGAGTTTTCTTCAATTTCAATTGACAAATAAGTCAAAAGTTGCACGAAATATCCTATGGTCCGAACAGAAGCGACATCCATCGTCGTAGCAATATCCTAAGTAGTAGCAGTTCTTGAACAATCCCTTTCTTCAGATCACCAAGCTGATTTTTTGCTAAATCACGCCACCTTCTTAAGCCTTTAGAAACAAAGAATAAATGAGAGACTCTTGGATAGAACGCACACGGAAGAGAAAGATGGATGGAGTGAAGATTGACAAATGGGGTTATGAAGTGAAGACTTCTTCAGAAGCGTGTATTACTGCAATCAACTCCTATTACATCAAGGTTCTTTGGTTTTTTTTTTTTCTATGTGGGTTCTTCTGATTTCGTGATTTGTTTGTGAGATAAATGTGTTCCTTGTGTGTTTTTTTTTTTTTGGGAGGGGGGGGGAGGGGTTGATTATTATTTGTTTGAGGTGAATTCAGTTATGGAAGAAAGAGGAGTGTGATTTTGGATGCTCCCAAGCCGACCCAGACTGTGATTTGGGCAACATTTTGGTAGCCCATTTTCTCCTCTTCTCTAATCCTTCTGAAGCTCCTCCCCTCCTTGATGCTACCAAATCTCGTCTGGTAAAATTTCTTTTGATCACTAAATTGTCATCATGCTAGGTACTTCTCTAATTTCTCTACTTCCTTCTTACTTCCAATGTACAGGGGAACTCGTGGTAGCTCAGCATCTATTGAAGTAAGTTGATTCCCTTGTCTCAAAAAATTTCAAAAACTTCAGTAAGTACCGATATAACAGGCCGAATAGGGCTTTCCACTAGGACCGGGGTCCTTGAGGTCATCAATGTACTTCTTCAGCTTATCAACCCACAACTGGCAGTTCCCCTCGTTAAAAGCATAGATCTTTCCGACTTTTGGTAATTGGATATTTTGTTGAGTGAGTACAAATTCTCCATACATTGGATCTAATGTGAATGCAAATATACTATTTCCTATAGTGAGCACAAAGATCACAGAGCTCGAGTATATGCAGTAGCCTGCAGCAAGAAGGTTACTTCCTGGCTGGCAAACGTTCACAGCGCACCTCTGCTCCACTGTGTCTAGCTGCATTTCCATTAGTGGAATTGTCGAAAGCTTCTATATTTCATTTTCATTTATTCCTCTCATTGTGTCTTTGTATTGAGATGTCATAATCAAATTGTTTATGGTGTGGAATCAATAACTGAAAGGGAGGAAAGCTTGGGCCAATTACATACCGTGGCATCATCGCCAATATCAACAAGACACTCATCATTTGGGCTATAAATTCCAAAGATTGATCCTGTGGATATAGCAGTATCAATGTTGGACGATCCATCAAGTGGATCAAATACAACAATGCAGTTGCCAGAAGAACTCTCCTCCACAGCAACAGGAACGTCCCCCTCTACACTGCATTTTGGTATTTTTCTCCCTCGTATTTGATGTTGTGAGATGCAATTCGCAAGTATTTTTGTTAGTTGTTTATTGCTGGGATTGAAATGACTCCAAAACCGTGGATTTAAGATTTGGCTTTGGTTTCTTTCTAGAGAATCGGGACATTTACTAAGGAAAGCTCTTCTTTTTATCCTACTATTTGTGTATTAAGTTTCGTTGAGTCTCTGTCAATGCAGTCCCTAACTACTTTTGGTTCTCTAGCTATTTATAGCATCTATTCTGTCTCCAATTATCTTATAATAGATTCTTGATTTGAATGAACTTATAAAAAATCATGGTTGAGCTCACCCTTACTATTGAGACCTTATATTAATGCCCTTGTCCTAACTATTGCATTCCGTTCCTTAGCTTTTGATCTAGGAATGATTGGCAAGAAAACAAAATTTATCATATGCTTGAATATGTTTGTATTGTGATGGATGAAAAATATTCTTATCATTCATTTATGTCTCTGTTAAAACTCTAAGGACCAATGTGAAATAGAATGGCCACCTCCCAACACTAAGAGTGATTAAAATATTGCTGGATTCTATTTTGAGAACATAGGATGACTAATGAATTGAAAAATTGATCTATTCTTTCAAATACTACAAATGATTGACATCACCTAATATACACTTCCTTGGATTTGCAGGAGCGGTCAAGTTTAGAAACATTTTGTATTGGCGGACTTTCTGAAATATACAAGGAACGAGATTATCACTTAGGTATTATTATGTAGCATGCGCTTATGTCAAAATCGATCTGTATGAGTGGAATTCTAAAATGTAAAATTTCCTTTTTTCTTCTGACTACTTAGGGTGAGTTTGGTTCGAGTGAAAGTGGGAAGGAAAAGTAAAATAGGAGGTAAATATGTGATTTACTTCGTTTGGTTGGAGTGATTGGAGGGGGGGAAGTATATGTGGAAGGGAATTGGACCTCTTCCACATCAACTTTTTCTTCCTCTCCATTTTGGAGAGTTTGGGAAGTAAATGAGGGTTAAAAGACCCTCTTATCCTAAGGCATTTCTATTATTACAATTCTACCCTCAATGCAATATCTTGATTTTGGGCTCATGAAATTGTTGATTTTTTTTTCTCTCATCCTAAGAGTATGTTATGGTAGTTACCTTCAAATCATACTTGTATATTTTAATTAAATATATCAAAAAAATAATTTATAACAATTAGACTTGTAATTAAAGGTGATTATTTTAGATAATTGGATTTCTAATTTATCAAATTTATTTTATTCTAAAAAAAATTAATACTAGTAAAAGAATATTCTTGTTGATAATTTATGAAAGTTTGACATGGTATTATTGATTCTCAGTGATGATGATGCATAATATATATATATATATATATATATATATATATATAACATTTAAAAAGAAAAAGAAAAAGGCCTACTTTACAATTTTTTTATGAATTAGGCCTATGAGTATAATAGTAATTCAATAATTATTTCCTCCCTTTATATCTTACAACCAAATAATAAAAGGTAAATCATATTTACTTCCATTCCACTTCAACCAAATAGGATGAAAGTAATTACATTTACTTCTCTTAATGGAAGTAAAATGTTCCACTTCTCCTCCCCTTTCCCCTTCCCCTTCCCTTCGCGAACCAAACTTAGCCTTAGTTTAAAGTAACTTATTTGTAATTAGCTTTGGCATGGAAAGGCACTATGAAAACCTTCCTTACAATGAAAGAGATATTCAGTTTGTGTATTATGTTCTTAAGTATGATGTTCACAAGTACATGAAAGTTGAGAAACCAATTGAAATATTGCTTTCACATGTTTGGCCAATAGGAATTAATGATCATGGGGCATTCAAAAGCCTTCTTCAAGAAAAGCCCTTCTTTGAGCAAGAGGTAGTTATCTTTATGACCATTTAGTTTATTCTTAGTTTTATAATCATATTTTAAATCTAGGTAAAAAATGTAATTAGTTGATATGCATTTTCCAGTAGGTCTGGAATATCTTGAATGTTTCAACTTGCTAATCTGGTAAGAACGACAATCCTATGTTTTATTTAAAAAAAAAAGTGAAATAAATTTGAAAAGAATGACTGCAGTTTTCCCCCCTGAATTTCTCTTGGTAAATTTGTTTATTTGTGCACGATAAACTGAATTTTTAGCAAATTATGATGATAGGATTGTATTTCTTCCATTTTACTTGATCTATGAGATTAGATTGTCACATAAATTGTCTTGATTTACTATCAGTATTCTGGCTAGACAATTGATTTTTGAAGACTATATGTGAAATATTAGTGGTATGAATAACATATGCCCTGTCCATTAAAATTATCTTTGATTGGCTTCTATAGGCTTACCACAATGACTAAGGCTTACATTATTCTAAGACATATGACATAGAATATAGACCCTGCATTAAATAATATCACTGTTACAGTCCTCAAAAAACCTGGTACCCAATGTACAATGCTGGCATATCACTATAGTGTTATTTCTTTTAATCATAATTACATCATGACATTCTTAAACTATGTTTTTGGTACAACAACCATTACTACAGCTCCTACTATATTTTCTACCATGAGTTTTTTTGTGAAATGAATGCTATTGAATAGTGTATAGACTTTATTATTTTACAATACTGATACAGAGGTAGGTCTCATAGAATATGACATGGTAATAAAACATGGTAGTCTCACTATAGTTTAAATTGTCAGAAAATCAGCCTTCTATTCTGGAATAACTACTCGGATCAAAAGGCACACTAAATTGTTTGCTGAAGTTGATTAAAACCCTGTGAAGGTCTCATAGAATGAACTTGAAGAAAAAACTAAGATACAACCACACTAGCTAATCATATCTAGATTCTACAATGTTATATTGTGAATATTGTTGTATTGATTTCTTTTTGTTTTGGAACACAGAAGGAAGAGGCTTTACCTGTTTAAGCTAATGGGAGGTATGTTCTTTTACTTTATTTGACATGTTTGTCGACCATTGATATGCCAGGGTCCCATTGTGGACCATTGATATTCTTTGTTGTCCACAACTAGCGTGCAGATATACGAGACAATTTACAAATTAGTGATTGTTGGTTTTTTACGCTGCACTGTGCTGCTTTGGCTTTGATTTGCAATTTTGATAGGAAGCATCTTTTATTATACTTAATGTAACCTGTCTCTACTGTGGTTCCTTTATGTTTTTATGATTTCATCTGCCTTTTATCTGTGTTCTTGGATTTAGGATGTCTATCTTTTCTAGGCAGAAGCAGATTCTAGCAGGAGTTTACATTTAGGTATTTTCTTGGTGTCAAGGGCTATTTTATTGGTATTTTCTGTTGGTGCCTATCCTTTCATGTTTTTTCAATCTTTTTGTTTCTTGTGGTGCCAATTAGTCGGCTGGAGGAACATCGAGTTAAAGCTTATCATGAAGCTGAGAGGCAAGAAATGCATAAGACTCTTGACAAGTACATTTCAACCTGCAAAAAAGCTGGGGTATATTCTCTTGTTGTCTACATCTTCATGTTTCAATCATGAAATTATTTCTCCTTCCTCACATGATTAACCACTTTTCCTTCTTGCAAGTTTCACTTTTAACTTATTGAAGAATTTCAAAGGCTAAGGTTAAGTTTTTTTGCATAATCGCCAATTATAGTGCTCATACCTCTGTCTTTCCTTTTAAGGTACATGCATGGAAACTATATATTGAGATGGATTCAATTGATAGGGGCATTGTGGAACTAATAAAACTGCATGGTATCAAGAAGCTTGTCATGGGAGCTGCAGCCAAAAACCAATATTCCAAGTAAAAATATTAAATTTGTTTTTCCATTTTTAGAAAGTTATGGTCTCAATTAATCGCCTTGGAATATTTTTTTCATCTACTTCATATTGCATTGTTATTCTCTTACCACTACTTGTTGCAATACAAATGCTAAGAATGCTTTAAACCTCAAGAAAATTGGAGAAAGGTGTTGAGCAAGAATATGCATAGAAGTAATTTGAACATAGCTTTACTCCTTGAAAGATAAATTTTGAACTCAACATGTGTCTTCTCTGAAATAAAATTTTCTTCTTGGAGGAAGAATTATTGATTGACTAGCTTGTACCATCACTCTTTTCAGTAGTGATTAGGTAAACAAATATGTAAAAAGAAATTAAGAACATGTGGATAAATTGGTGTGAAAAATAAAATGTCCTGAGATTTCCTTGAAAGTCTTGAACCCATTTTTTAGACATTCAATTTGTTATTTCTTGATTGGAGAGTCAAATCATTTTTCTAGAGACAGATTTTCTTCTGTTTCAGTTGTGAGAATTGTGATTTTGCTTTCAGTGATCTACAAGATGTTAATGGTCAGGATTCTCTTCATAGTTGAAATCCCACAACTATTTAGTGGCTACATCTTAATTGAAAACAAAATCTATATCTTATGTTTCTGATATGACACAATTCTTAGTGCTAGAAGTCTGGAAGTAATGCATCCAGTGGACATCCTCATTGTTTCTCCTGTTGCATAACTTGTTATTGTTGTATTTTTTTAGATTTTTTTTTGGGGAGGGGGGAGGGGGGTGTGCAATCCTTCTGATATTATGAAAGGCATGCTTTACCTAATGAATGCATATATAGTGAGTATGCCTGAGGTTGCATAAACATGCAGGAAAATGATGGAGCCCAAGTCTAAGAAAGCCATCTTTGTAGGATTGGAAGCACCTGTTTTCTGTCACATTTGGTTTGTATGCAAGGGCCACCTGATTTATACAAGATATGTTTTCAGGTGCTTGTTCTTCCTTATGTATTTTAGTGATGCTTCCACATGGAAGATAAATGAGAAGATCACATCTGTTTTTGGAAGATCTCCTGAGTTTCTTCCAAATGGATGGACCAGTCCCAGTATTCTCAAACTGTAATAGGATAGAAGTTTCTGAATTCTGAACTTTTGCTGATGCTTTGCCTTTTGAGGAATTTTCTGATGCAAAGCCCAATCCTAATCCATTTGATTTTATTCCAAAGGAAAAATCTGATGTAAGATTGTATATTTTAGAGGTTATGCTGAGAATTTTGTAACTGTTTCTTTATTTCATTTTGTGGTAAAATTCTATGAGGCTTATTGGAAAGCAAACCACTAAGATTTCCCTAATGTTAAATGTTCCTATAGCATCACTTTCAGATGGAAGATGGTGTTATTTAAGTCTATGCAAATAAAGATTGTAAGATGCTATATTGTTTTGTTGTTTCTTAGCCTCAGTAATTTGATGTGTACATTTGGTTAATAATTAGTGCTATTTCACATTTTCTTTCCCCAGCGAAGGAGAAACTTTTTCCTGTTGCGGATGCAACAACATTTTTCACTGATCTGCATCACATCCTCAAAGTTATTGCTACTGGTAACATCCAGACATTACGCCATCATCGCCTTGTTCTTCTAGAACAAGTAGTGCATTTTCCCTTGAACAGTGTTTGTCTGTAACAGTTGTTTTTCTTGTTGAGTTCATAATTTGAATTTTGATATCTTGCTTTCTTGCACTTGCAACCAGAAATTCAATCTTCATTTAATGCTCAATGCGGATAGGGAATTCCTTGCCCAAAAAAGTGCACCGCATCGTGACTTTTATAATGTGCGAAAAGTCGACACCCATGTTCATCACTCAGCATGCATGAATCAAAAGCATCTTTTGAGGTTTATAAAGTCGAAGCTGAGGAAGGAACCTGATGAAGTGAGCATGTTTGGACTTTTCTTCTATTGTTTTTCAAAGTTTTCACTGCTGCTAATTTTGCTTTCTATTATGAGAATGAGAAGTGGAATTTTTCCAAATAGATATTTTACATGCTACACTACTTTTATTCAGGTGGTTATATTTCGAGATGGGACTTGTTTGACGTTGAAAGAGGTTTTTGAGAGCTTGGACTTAACTGGGTATTAATAACATTTGTGCTTGAAGAAAATATTATTTTGTTTTCATTCCTGATCATCATTGCATCATAATAGGTTGATATCTTAGATTAATTGCTGTGTACTTTGTTTTATGTTAGGTATGATCTGAATGTCGTCCTGCTGGATGTTCATACTCATAAGTAGCTTTCATCGTTTTGACAAGTTCAATCTCAAGTATAATCTTCGTGGACAAAGTAGGCTAAGGAAAATTTTCTTGAAGTAGGATAATCTTATACAGGGTATATATATATATATATATATATATATATATATATATATATATATATATTTGTTTTCTTTCTACACATATCAGAATGCTGAACTCTCTTTAAAAAATGAAGAATTTTGTATCTATGAAGAATTTTTGTATTCATAGGTATTATTTATTTTGTCCAAAAATAGTAGCTTTTTTACTATATTTCTCCAAGAATAGTAAAAAAAAAAACTTTTTAAATTTTTTATTTATGAATAGAATAGTTATATCTGACATATATAATATAGATATGTTTGTAAAATTTACAAGTTAAGATATAAAAGGTATCATTAGTTCATAACTTGCTATTTCTATATTCAAAAGGAATTTGGAGTTGATAAAATTAATAGTTTTATATCAACTTTTATTGAATGATTTTCGTTATATTTATATAATTTTGATTCAGCTTGATATATTTTATAATTTTATAATTATAATTTTTATTTTAATAATAGACAAAAACTCCACGCGTAGCATGGAATTGCTAACTAGTACATTTTCTAAGAAGATAAGATATCTGATTCATGTCACGGGCTAAGCCCGAGTACCATGTACTAGTCTTCAGTCTATCCATCGCATTTGACCCAGACACCCATATTACCCGTGCACGCTTGACTAAGTCCGTCTACGTTATTGCAATATGCAACCTTCGCTCATGTTCTACATTGGTCCATACATGATTTTCAGCTACCATCCTTATCTCTTTATTTTATAACCAAAAACTTATACAATGGAATACCGACACCAATTAATTCAATCATGTCCTTGACGTGTCCATGGGATCATTTATCAAAGCATCTGATACCAACTTATATATATATATATATATATATATATATATATATATATATATTATTATTTACTTCTTGAAACATAATTCATTGTGTAAGTGATCGAAGTGATGGTATGATGATAGACCTTCACTTGTCAAGTGGAATTTAAATTTTACTTTTGATATAAATTTGGCCCTTTATGTGATTGTGATTAAAGACAATTTTAATTAACTATTTATTAAGACATATTTCACAATTTATCTTCTCCATATTCTAAAGGCACTGCGGTAGGAACTCTCAGTGGGGTACCATCTTTATATTTTTATATATTGTTGTATGGCCTGCTCGTTTATATTGTGATTGGATGGTTATTGGTTGGAGTTGATCTCAATGTCGGATAGTGTTTTTGGGTTCCTTGAAATGAAGCCAACATATGACTCTTTTTCACCTTCTATCTTTCACGTTTTAAGAAGGATGTTTGCAAGTTGCAAGATGACCTTTATGGCTTTATTAATATTCTATGCCGATGATTGATGATTGGTTGATCGATGCCCCCTCTTCCCATACAAAATCAAATAAATAAGCAAAGGAATTGCCAAGTGCCATAGCCAGCAACTTCTTCAAGTCATCTCACTTTTAAAATCCCATTTTTGCTCAGGGTTTGATTCCATTTCATTAGACTTCCTCTTTACGAGTTTTGAAAGATAGTTCATTTGTCAAAAGATTGCTAACCAGCCATGGATAGAGACAAAAGCTTATGTCTAAATCCACCATTAAAATAAAGGAAATATAAGTAAGAATCAATTCAGTAACTTACTTGATAATATTATATATATTATGATATAAATAATTGTCGATTATAAAATTTGCAATATGCATCTATTTTTTTTTTTTTTTTTGCGGTGATGAAAAAGATTCTATAAAATTAAGAATAAATAGACGAGTGTTATAAAATTAGGGTAATGTTAGAATAAAATCTTCATACTACACATTAAGAAAACTCTAACTATTCTTTGCACAAGAATTTCTTTTTAAACTTCTCTCTTTCTTTCTCTCACAATTCTTTCTTTAATCTTTCTTTCACAAAATGATGATGTATTACAAGCTTATATAATAGCTCTATTTATAGAGCTCTAACTAGTGGAATACATCATGGCATACATCATCTTCAACTAATCTCAATTAGTGGTGTCTCCACTAAATGGTGGACATCCATAAAAATCTTGTCTAATAATTCACATAAATCCATAATTAGTGGAGCCTCCACTAATTAATGGAGATTCCAATAATTCATAACACTCCCCCTTGGATGTCCATCCATTACATAAAGAATATGCCTCGTTAAAACCTTACTAGATAAAAACCCAATGGGAAAAAAAATCTAGTAAAGGAAAAAGAGTACACTATTCTATATGTCTGTTTATTACTCCCCCTGATGAGATGATTCCTTTAAATTTTTAAACCGACGCATACCGATTTTATATCTCAACTTCTCAAATGTTGCAGTCGGTAAAGTCTTCGTGAAAATATATGCGAGGTTATCACATGACCGAATTTGTAGCACATCAATTTCACCTTTCTTCTGAAATTCATGAGTAAAGAAGAATTTTGGTGAAATATGTTTTGTCCGATCTCCTTTAATATATCCTCCTCGTAATTGAGCTATACAAGCTGCATTGTCTTCATAAAGAGGAGTTGGAATATCTTTGATCGATGATAATCCACAACTTTCTCGAATAGAATGAATAATGGATCTTAGACATACACATTCTCGACTTGCTTCATGAATGGTTATAATTTCAGCATGATTTGAAGAAGTAGCTGCTATAAATTGTTTCGTAGAACGCCATGATATAACAGTATTTCCACATGTAAATAGATAGCTCGTTTGAGAACGTGCTTTATGTGGATCAGATAAATAACCAGCATCTGCATAACCTATCAATGTTGGATTGGTTTTATTTGAATAAAATAATCCAAGATCAATTGTACCTTGGAGATATTGAATGACTTGTTTAATTTCATTCCAATGTCGTCGTGTTAGTGAAGAACTAAATCTTGCTAATAAATTGACAGCAAAAGCAATATCATGTTATGTATTATTAGCAAGATACATCAATGCACAAATTGCACTGAGATATGGTACTTCAGGACCAAGGAGTTCTTCATCATTTTCTTAAGGTCGGAAAGGATCTTTATCCACATTTAATGATCGGATGATCGTTGGAATACTCAATGGATGTGCTTTGTCCATGTAAAATCTTTTTAGCACTTTTGCTGTATATGTTGATTGATGAATAAATGTTCTACTCTCCAGATGTTCAATTTGTAAACCAAGGCAAAATTTGGTTTTACCAAAATCCTTGATTTCGAATTCTCTTTTTAAATAATCAATTGTTTCTTGGAGCTCTTCAGGAGTTCCAATAAGATTAATATCATCAACATATATAGCTAATATCACAAATTTAGAACCAGATTTCTTAATAAAAACACATGAACATACCTAGTCATTTTTAAATCCCGCTTTTAATAAATATTCACTAAGACGTGTGAACCACATGCGCCCCAGATTGCTTCAGGCCATATAATGATTTCTGCAACTTGATGGAGTAATTTTCACGAGGATAATGTTTATATGCTTCAGGCATATGAAATCTTTCAGGGATTTTCATGTAAATATCATTTTCTAAATTTCCCTACAAGTAAGCAGTGACAACATCTAATAGGCGCATATCTATCTTTTCATGTACTGCCAAACTGATAAGATATCGGAGTGTAATAGCATCAACAACAGGAGAATAAGTTTCATCATAATCAATACATGGTCTTTGTGAAAAACCTTGGGCTACTAATCGCGCTTTATATCGAACAATTTCATTCTTTTCATTGCGCTTTCGCACAAATATCCATTTGTAGCCAACAGGTTTTACACCTTATGGTGTTCGGACTGCAGGTCCGAAGACTTCACATTTTGTTAGTGCATTTAACTCCGATTGAATCGCATCTTTCCATTGCAACCAATCTTTTCTATGCCGACATTCATTAACTGATATTAGTTCAGGATCATCATTATCCTGTGTAACATCAAGAGATATATTGTATGTAAATATATTATCAATAACAGTTTCTATCCGATTCCAACTTCTACCGGAAGTGGTATAATTGATAGAAATTTCAGTGTTATTTTCATCAACTTCTGGTTCTTTGTCATCAATTCTCTCTTGATCTTTATCATTCTTTTCTTCAATATGATCTTTTGGATCATTTAATCCTCTTTTCTTTCGAGGATTTTTATCTTTAGAACCAAGAGGTCGGCCACGCTTCTAGCGTGTTTTTGACTCAGCAGCTATAGGTATAATATTTTGTTCTGCTGAAACTTCAATTCGAATAGGAGTATTTATAGCTGAAATATGCGATTTTGTAACTCTTCTGAAGTCAACAAAAGCGTCTGACATTTGATTTGCAATGCTTTACAAATGAATTATCTTTTGAACTTCAAGTTCACACGTGCTTGTATGCAGATCAAGATAATTTAATGATGTTGTCCAATCACGATCTTTCTTGTACTGTTTCTGTTCTCCCCCTAATTTAGAAAATAATGATTTCACAAGAGAATAAGAAAAGAAATATAAGAAAATAATGACAAGCAGGAAATGCCAAGAAAAATATCTCCTTTTTTTTTTCACTCTTCCCGATACCGACTTTTCATCTTCCTCTCTTATCTTTTCTTCTCCTCCGACCCTCTACCTACCATCTACCTCTTCTTCCTCCTTATACAGATATATATATATATATATATATATATATATATATATGTATGTATCGATATATATCTCAGTCATCAGTCATTAGTAAACATCAAAAACAAAAATCACAAAGTAGATATGGAGACTCGTAATTCATTTGAGACATGGTCAAATTTTGACTCAGTTTCTGCAGTAGATTTTGATGTATTTTCCTTTCCAAACCAACCGCTTCTGCCTAATTCGAACACAGAAGATTTTGATATGTTTTCCTTTCCAAACCAACCGCTTCCTCCTAATTTCAGGTGAGATACCTTTGAGGGCTTCCATTTGTTTTAGTGTACTTGATAATGAAATTAAACTCTCTTTTGGTTTGTTTTTTATGTAAATCAGTGAAAGTTTTGAACATACTGCTTTGGACCAAGTTGATCTGCCTCTACAAGAGACTGCTTTTGATACTGTTCCTCTTGATGCTATTCCTTTGAATGAGGATATGCTTGTGCATGATCCTTTCTACTCTCTAATGAATTTTGAACAAAGTTAGAATATGATTCCAGGTTATTATACATTTAAACATGGATTTTGAATGGTATTACCTTTACTGATATTATTTTCTTTTTTTAGGAGAAATAATGAGTGGTCTTGGCAACGAAGTCGGAGTAAGTACTCATGAAATGCATAATATCGAAGTTCAAGATATTATTGCAGACAAAATTCCTGGGCAGAAGAAGATGATTAAGAGGCAGAGAGAGAAGAAGGGCAATAACTCTCAGACACTATCAAGAGAAACAATTCCGTAGTACTTTTACCTACTAATCAAGAGCGCAGCCAAAGAACTGAATATTGGCATAACCCGGGAGTTAGGAATTCGTCGATGGCCTCACAGGAAGTTGGTGAGTTTGGAGACTATAATCAAGAATGTTCAGGTTCTCTCTCATACATACTTATAATTTGCAAGTATGAAACTATGAAAGATTTATAAGTAAATAACCGATGATATCACTTCGATTTACAGGAGATGCAAAATAAAGAAGAAGAAGGACATATGGCTGAGAAGAAGTTGAAAGAAGCCATTGCGATACTGGAATGTGAAAAACAGTTGGTGGAAGAAAGTCCTAATGCGCAGTTAGAGGACCAAACACAGAAATTGAGACAAGCATGCTTCAAGGCCAAATATAATAATAAATTTAATTATAATAAACTTAAGGGGATCATAAAATCCCAAGACTCATTTCGCAGTAATTTTACGGCTAATTCTGCTGCTAGTCTCGATGTTGGCTCAAAGGGGAAAGAAAAGAAGGAGGATGCCGAAAAAGAGGAGCTGAAGTCCATAATTACTAATTGTTTGTCTTCCTCTAATGTAAATATTGAAAAAGAATAATTACAAACCTTCATCTTAAATTTGTCAGCTCAATTACAAAAGAGCAACTATAAGCATGTATCCTCAAGTTCATATGAACACTAGTAATATTAATAAAAGATGTGATGCTTATTATTAATGGAAATATCTTTTCCCCTTATTATCTTTTCTGTTTCACTTCAGGTGGCCAGTATTTCTCTGTGATAAGGGAAATATCGAGTGTGTCCATGACCATAACCACGGCCACTGCCACAACTACGACTATAACGATGGTTTCTGCTAAAGCCAACAGCATTCACTTCTGGGAGTGCTGTTGAGCCAGTTCATCTGGCTTCATGATTTCTCAATAATAACTCATGTTAAATTTGTCAATTTTGAATACCCTTTTTCTCGATATTGTTATTGCAGGACAATATTCGAGGTATGAAAAGTGGAGAATGTCTTCTCCAATATAACTTCATCAGTAACTTTTTCTCCGCAAAATTTTTAACTAAGATGTAGTTTTATACATCACGGAGTTCACGGTTTTACAATCTTGCAACTTCAGGTGCAACCATTCATACCGTGCAGTAGGTAGTACGACCATTTTCAGGTGGTCAAATCTTTCTTTTTATCCACATGACATATGGATCTCCTTTTTTTTAGTATTTAGATGCATTTCTGTATGACATATATTTTTTTTTTTCAGAAATATCAAGGGCTACAAATTCGAATTTAGCGAGATTAGCCATAGAGATCAATAAATGTGTACCTGTCTTCTGGCTTTAATAACGGCAGAGACTCGTGCTGTCTTTGGCTTTAATAACAGTAGAGATTCGTGCTGATAACGTGTTATAAAATTATGGTAGTGTTAGAATAAAATCTTCACACTACACACTAAGAAAACTGTAACTATTCTTTGCACAAGAATTTTTTTTCAAACTTCTCTCTTTCTTTCTCTCACAATTCTTTCTCTAATCTTTCTTTCACAAAATGATGGTGTATTACAAGCTTAGAGAATAGCTCTATTTATAGAGCTGTAATTAGTGGAATACATCATGACATACATCATCTTCAATTAATCTCAATTAGTGGTGTCTCCACTAAATGGTGGACATCCATAAAAATCTTCTCTAATAATTCAAATAAATTCATAATTAGTGGAGTCTCCACTAATTAATGGAGATTCCAATAATTTATAACAACAAGTAAGTTTTTGTAATTCAAAAACTTTTTTTATTTAAAACAATCTCCTTATCTATTTACTTTAGTTTTTTATCCTTTATCTTCTTTTGAATTTCTAAAACTAAAATAGGGTCAATGTTATCATTTAAAACTTTTACTTATTAACCTTTTGTCGTAGAAGAGGAGAGAAAAATATTGACTAGAAGAAGAATGATATCTCTTATTTATATCTTTTTTATTTTTTCATGATAACACGTGAATGATATAAATAAACTATCTACTCTTGCACATGCTTTCTCTTTCATTGATTTTCCTTTTGCATCCTAGTCTAACTTTTGTGTTTTGGTTGGAGGTAAAATGTGAAAGTATTTTAGAAAGGAAAATAAATTTGAAAGTAAATGAGGAAAATATCATATTAGATTGAAGGTATATATGAAAAGAAAGTAATAAGAAAATCCTTCACTCCAATTTTAGAAGGATTGCAAAGTAAATGATGGTAAAAAAATAAATATGTCATTTAGTTTATACTTTTTAATAATTAAATAATAAATATAATACATATATTAGTAAATTTAATGTAATAGAAAATATTTTATTTATTTTTCTTTTCACTCTAACAAAGCAAAATGGAAGTAAATGATTAGTGGAGATAAAATTGTTCTTCTTCTTCTTTATTTTATGGATAAGATAAAAATAAACTACTTCCTCCGTCCCCTTTTATCTATTCATTTTAACTAAAATTTTTGTCTAATTTATTTGTCTCATTAACAAATCAAGACTATATTAATTGCTATTTTTTCATAAATATCTTTCTTTAATACAATGAGTAGTGTGCACTTGTAGTGAAAAATAAAAATAAATTAAATATGTTTATAATATATAAAGTTTTGAAATTTGATTACTCATTAATAAAGTGAGAGATTTTTTGAGGGTAAAATAAAAAATATTAATTAATTAATAAAAAAATCTTATTTTCTTAAAATTTATAAATCAATTAAAATGGACAGATAAAAAGGAACATAAAGAGTATTTTGTAATTATATATCTTTTTATATCATATATTAATGTTAAATTGTAGAGTTAACCAGAGTATTATTATTATTTTATTTAAAAAATAAAAAATAAAAAGAAATAAGGAACGACACTTGGTGAATTATTGAGAGTAAGGAAAGAGAGGGGGAAATTTGGAGGAGAAGATCCGTTGCCACTTTCCCTCGCCTCCTTCTCTCTTCAATCAAGTCTTAACTAGTTGGGCTTGGGCCATGATTTTGCATTTTGCACTTGAAAATGAAGTGTCAACAGTAAATGGGCCCAAGTATCTTGCGGATATCAAGATTTAACTGACGAATCAGTTACAGCCGCCCAAAAGTTGTTAGAACACTATTCTCATTTCAAAAAGGACCCCGCCAAAACAAAGAATACCAACTAGAAACCATGGCGTCGCGGGTCCTCGCCGTCGCTCTTCTCCTCTTTGCCCTCAGCAGTGCCGTTGACGTCACCGCCGTAGAAAATGGTGAGCTGGATTCCATGCTGAATGTGCTCAGAGCCAGTGGCTATGGCCTATTCAGTAACGCCATCGCGACGTCGGACCTCATTTTCGAGGTTCTCGCCGGGAAATCCTTCACGTTTTTTGCTCCCACGGACACTGCTCTGTTCGCTCTCGGCATGACTGACACGGCGTCGAATTACATAACCACCCTGCGCTGCCACATTATTCCTTTTCGTATTTCCCTCGCCGACCTCCGCCGCTTTCCTTCCGGCTCTTATTTCCCTACACTGTTCAGCAACTATCGAGCAACAATTCGCGTTTCCAGGCTCCATTTCACGACGGCATCCGACAATTTCATCACCGTCGATAGGGTTCGCATCGCTTTTCCTGGCCTCTTCTACAGCCGGAATATTGCTGTTCATGGTTTAGGAGGGATTATTAACTGCAACTCCCATCAAGGATCAGCTACGGATATGCGGCCTCTGAATCAGTAACTGCCGTCGAATATCTCCAGTCACGTTAAGTCACCGAGCTCTGAAGATTTCCTTAACCGAGAAGAACCATCTCCTTCACCGGCAAACCTGTGCGATTATCACTTCCACTCGCCGGTGGTCAGTCAAAATCAGTTGCCATCTCCATCAACGACTTCTACAGAAATCTGTAACAAAACAATCGAATCAGGAGCGTGCAGTTGAACCACCTGCTGACAGTGGATCCGCCCCAGCTTATTCACCGGAACACCCTCATTATCCGCCACAGGTTTCTCCGGCATATGATTTATGGTCGGTAGCACCTGTGTCAACATTCTCTTCAACAAATGAACCTCCGTTGGCACCGGAATTCTCTGAAAATGATGATCCTATTATGTCGTTCACGCCATCGAATATGCTGACCACAGAATCCAAATTGATTTCACTGAACAAGGAGCTGTCTCCTACAAAAGAGAAGAAGGAGAGAACCAACTCCGCCACCATTTTTGGTGATTTGGCCAGAGAATCTGGAGGGTATCGTGGAAACCACGCCTGAACCAATCTCGACTCGAGGACGAGAGGGCTTATGATTGCACAAGAACTTCCACTACCATCCTCGCAGTATGTTCTGTAATAGAATAGTGCATCAAACTCTAATCCCTCTTTCCCTTCCTTACTAGCAAATCTTGCCTCCAAAAATCTCAAAATTTCAATCTCGTTGGGCCTGTAAAGAATTCCTGTATGATAAGTGACAACGATGTTATCCAGTTTACTAACAGATTACCATTTTGATTTGGATGCTGCCTTGTCGTTTCTGTGAATTTCTGTTACCATTTTGACCATTTGATTTGGCTGCTATCTTGTGAATTTCTAGTACCGTCAGTGCATGTCAATTATCAAATGATTGTTTAAAGAATGGTCTGTCTTCATTTCTTGAAACAAATTTAAAGAAACTCCAATAAACAAACAGAACCGGCTGAGAAGCTATAAAAGGTTTGCCAAAACTGAATAACCTGAGATTCCCATGGTCCTAAAAGCTATTTATCCATTTCCAGGACAATAAATAGTGTTAGAAATGTCTATTACATCAGGTTAGGATTTCAATGAGGTGGTGTAAGGATCAAAGCCTACACAGTTTAAAATATATACAAAGATGGTTATAACGGAGACCAGTAATGATCAAGAATTGAAATTTATGGTGAATGAGTGCTTCCATATAAAAAAACTTCCTTGGGAACAGTTGAATTCAGTCCTCATCAAATCCCCCATCAAATCCGCCATCTTCTCCAGCTTCTCCCCAGTCTTGATCTGCTGCTTGCTCTTGATCGGCATTATCAGCATTACCATCAATAGGAACACTAACTTCAATATTCTCAATAGGGACCTCAGGTCTTTCTGGCATTGATTCTTTTACCTCCATTAGTTTAAGGTTTGCATCTCCGAAGAACTCCGTGTATGGTTTTGAAACCTGCAGGAAAAAGGATTGTCACACTATATGTGGTAGAAGTAAAAGCTTTGAGGTCTGACTCAGTGAACTGGTGATTCGAGAGTAAACACGTAGAAAATACAAGAATGCAGAATGCTCAAAAATAAGTGTAGGCAGTCGATCTTGACATTAGATAGGAAAACAAGTACATAAGCAAAAATAGGAGCCGGTGATTGAGAGCTGCTTCATAATTTCGCATGATTTGGTTTGGGCTAATGATAGAAAGAAAATCAAATGTTTAGGCAAAATGTAGTTATGAAAAAGTAAATACTTGATTTGGATTGAGCTAATGATGGAAAGAAAATCAAATGGGAAGCCAAAATGTAGTTATGAAGAAGTAAAGACTTGAGTAAGCTTATCAGAATATAACATCTTGCAATAATTTTCTTAAACAAGGGGATTATTACCTTTAGAAGTACATTTCTTTTCTCTGCACTTTCAATCAAGTTCTTCCAATGGTCATCTCTTTTCAGTGTTGATACAGAACCCACAACCTAATAAAATGTCCCCCCCAAAAAAAAGAAAAAATAAAATTTTAAATAAGCGGACAAACATTTTAACCAACTTAAATCAAGCTCCTGGAAACCATCACCCTCACTCAAATAGAGCCATACCAGGACCGAAGACCTTGCCCTAGTTATTCCGACATTCATTCTCCGGAAATCAGCTACAAATCCAATGCTTCTATCTTTACTTGCCCGAACACATGAAAAGATTGCAACATCTTTCTCACGCCCCTAGAATATCATTCAAACCATAAGTTTCTTAATAACATTTAGATGTGCTGCATGGTCTATCTTGAAGATGCACAAGTCACAAAAAGAGCCCAGAAGTTGAAGTCTTATACAGATAGGTGACAGTGATATTATAATTAGCTAGTTACCTGAAACCCATCAACAGTGTTAATATCTACAATTTTTTCTGATTCTACACCAAAAGTTTCCCGAAATTTTTCCCGGAAGAGCTTAACTTGATATCTATAGGGAGATATGATTGCAAGCCTGGAACTTGACTTAAGATCCGCATAGGTAGTCACCAATTTATGATACATTGCAAGAACAAACTCAACCTCATCAACATTGACCCAAGAGCCACTCCCTGAAGGCTGGGATTCCTTTCCCTCATGTACATCAAAGAAAGTAAAAGGTCCAAAGCAGCGGTAGTCATGCCATGACCGTTTTGTTTGGTCTATGACATCAGGTCCATCCTCCAGTGCCTCATCATAGAATTCTCTTGACGGGAAGCTCCTTATCTGTGTGGATGATTGAAAGACAAACAGTTCAATACACAAAATTTCTAAGAATTACTTAAAACTGCATCCAATAGCAGGAAATTAATCTCTACCCTAAATCAAGAACCACATCAAGTGTGACTGTTGATTAAAAAAAGCTAAAAACAAATTATGAGCCAACTTCTAAACACCTCTGGATGCATCCTGTATTGAGTCTTCAGCATCTGTACTGGATAGCCAGCTTTCTGAAACCTTTTGAACAAACTCATGCCATATCTGTCGCAACACCCAAATGTGCGATTATTACAATTGAAAACTTCCATGAATTTGATATATCATAATCTCATGTTGGAATATTTTGCACATACCCAAACTTTTCAGCAATTGGAGAGATAACAGTGGCTGGTAACTGGACTGGATCCCCAACCTAGTTGGAAAAGGTTAAGATAAAATGATGATATTACTAAGAAAATTCTGAAACCCAGGTGCATTACATAGTGAAATGTGCAGTGCATGAAAAATGTACTGGACAAGTAAAGAATATATGTATCAAGACAGAAGTATACATGTGCAGCATAAAATTTCCAAGAGCTTCAATATTGCAATTAGGCACATGTATTCTTAGATGTGTGTTTCCTGCATCATGAATTTTCTTTCAAGATAAATTTAGAACTTGTTATCTAAACCACCAGGCAACAAATAGGAGCAATCAGCAAATTTTTCCGAAATATTTTTCAATGCAGAGAAATAAGTATATTATAATATTTTAAAACACAAGAGGGATGCATCATGCTATATAAAACTGTATTTACCAGAAATACTTGTTTGCATCCATTGGCCAAAGGAACTAATGTTGCTGGTTCCACCTATTGAAAAAATAAAGTTCATATGAGATCCCAAAAGTTTATATGAGTTATGTTAAATGGAAAGAATCAAGTAACAAAGACGCAACTCATCACTTCACTTTCAGAAAATTCAATTATATTGCAGTTTTCCTAACCCAACCTATTATATCAAGTAAGCTAATTATGTTGCATATGCAAAGATAAATATGCTCCGAGGATTACAACAATCATATCGAAGGTCTCCTGGTGCTCTGAGGATTACAACAATCATCATCAGAAATTTATTAAGAGTTTTGAAGTGGCATAAAAATAAAACCACAACATCATATCGAAGTAAAAAATCTAGATCCCTGGTAGACGCCAGGTCTGAATATTGTAAAAGGTAATACAACTTACAGCTTGTGCTGCTTCATCAATTATAACGACATCAAAGCCACGGTTTAGTTTACTAAAAAGAGTTGAACCACTGAAGCTGAGGGTGGAGAATACCTGCAATTTTCCAAAAGTTACTAAACAATGTTGCATTTTAAGCACAATTAGGAACAAAATTCACATACAATCACTGCTTCATCCAGAATGGAAGCCCGGATACTGTCTTTATCCTTTGGTGCTCCTCCTTGCTTTTGCTTGTCACCACTTTGAGAATCCATGCCAGCAAGTTTCTGTTCCACCTGTTAACACCACAATTTTTAAATCACTATCTATCATCATTGCACTGGAGACAACATAGCATAAGCTAAAGTTCACAATGGTATGAAGCAGCAAGGCACTTACTAGGTAATCCATTGAGACAGCCTGTACAGAATGATGTGGTTTGAGACCAATTCGCACAATTTTAGGATTATATGTCCGATCATTTTCGTCACGGATACCTGAAAGTGTAAAGAAAGAGACAGGCCCCAAGACATGAGTCATACACTAGACTAGAAAGTTACAGTTATCAATAGCACCCTCAAGATTTTTGAAATGATAAAGCCAGGTCGTGGCAATTGCCGACATACATGATCACTGCAAACTAATAGGTTTCCAATGAATTCAGAAGGCAAAACAAGTTTAGATTTTCAGTTCGTTCATCAACCCTACTTGAATTTGACCACACTACATGCAAACAAAATAGATCCTATGAACATAGTTTTGCTGGTAGGCTGGTTGCATCAACCTATGAAGACGAAAAGAGGTTATGTGTTAAAATCGAGGTGTAGACTAGTTTCTAAAGTGATTGGTCTCAGGACTAGTGCAAAGGAATTGAAAAGAAAATAGAGGTTACATTTCAGTCCACAGTTAAGCATTTTATAATGCTGGTACTTGGAGTAGGCAAAGATATGTAGCATTTTTTTTGGTTTTTTATTACTCTATTAATACTTTCAAACACTACTACTTAATTTCATGCTGTGCCTGACCAAATATGCAGGAAATGCATGCATTGTTTTGGCTGGATTAATTGCAATTGAATACCCTTTCATTGTTATACAGAGGCAGATTGCGGTGAAAATATGTTAATCCATATGGCATCTCTCAAAAATTGTCTTACGTTCTGATGGTTGGATCCTATGTACACTAGGCAAAGAGATCCAAGGTTTCAAAAGCTGACTCCTCTGTTCCCATCCTTAAGAGCCCAACATAAGATGGCATCTCTGAGTTCTAAAATGCAAAACTTGTAGTAACTACTTTGCTTTCTGATGGTTTTGATACCTTAAAAGCACATAAAGATTAACCGTAAAAAGCACGGCATGTCTTTGGCAGTTGATTATAGATCTTGATTTCTAAATTTGAGATTTCTAATTTTCTGGAACTAAACTGAAGGCTGGAACAGTACAAGCTAAATAATGGAGAGGAAAAAAGTTGTAACTATATCAAGGAAAGAAACTAACCAGTGTTTAAAAGTCGCAAAACAATCTCATCAAGGGCAGAATTTGATGGTGCACATACTAAAACACGGACACGATATTTCCGGCTGGAATTCACCACTTCTGGTTTCTACATAATGATTATGTCAGAGAATGGATCTCAGTAGAGATTCAAATTTACTATTGCGGGAAACAATTCTCGAACCTACCAGCTCATTGCCACTTGTGGGGAAAAAACCATCATCACCATCTTTAGGCATTAGCTGGTCTCGAGGATTAGTACCAACCAACCACGGAGATGCCTTTTGCCAATGATTGTATCTGCAAAATATCAAATTGCTTCATTGCAAATCACTAACAAAAATCATCACTCTAGACATCAAATAAATGACTGTCGTTATTCATAAGTTTTGCCCAGAAGGGGAACCAGAATCCAAGCACAAACAGAAGGAAAAAGACTGCATTGAAACAGACAATAAATTGGTACAGAGTACAAAAGCCTCATGCATGAAATCCATTTTTTATTGCCTTTTAAACATGTTTTGAATAATCCTTAAATCCTAGATTTTATGCAATACTAGTGTGTGTTGAAATTATTTAAATGTAATAGCATCAGATTCAAATGCACACAGAAGTAATTATCTCAATTAACATGAAGCAACAATGCACTGAATAGGATTATCAGAAAATCTATAATCAAGAAAGTCTTAGTAGCCCTAGTAGTGCAATCTATGTTTTCTTTGAGGTCACAATTTATAAAGAGTTGTCATGAAATGATTTCATCCTTAAATGCCAATCCTTCATCTATTCTGTTGGAAATGGAGACATCCTTTACCATCATAAATTTTTATCAATTATTTGACTCTTCAACATTGGTAATTTGTTGATGCTAAAAATATTAAAGAAAAAAAAAATGTAAAGATAAAATTTAAGGATGTCATACACATATGCATTAAGATGACTGCTTGAATAAGTACGAGAACCTATCAAACATATTTCCATTCTTATGGAAGCATTTAATGTGAATGGTATATGTTCCATTTATCAAAAAGAGCCATCCTCTGTCCTGAAAAGAGAAAAAAGTTAAATGAATATGCAGACAATAAAACATACTTTTCTTGAATTGGTAGTTCTGGCCCACGTTTTACACCACTAATTTTTCCCCTGCATAAGTAGGAAAATCCAGTAAAATGTTAGTAAATAAAACAAGGCAGCAAAAGAAGACTATGCTGATGTAATGTCTGTCATAAAACAAGCAATTACACCTTCATCTTTTCAACTGAAGGACACAAGATTAAACAGTCAATTTTGGTGCAAAGTACATTCATTCATTGGATTTCTGAAATAAAAAGAAATGATTACTTGGAGTGTACTCTAGCAGGAGTTGCATGTAGAATGGCGCTAAGCAGCCCCAGAATAGTTTGGGTTTTTCCTGTTCCTGGGGGACCCTAAAAAGAATTAGGATGTTAGACATACACAGATATGAATGACCTTCGAAATATCTCATTTAGGCATGTGATTTCATATCAGGGTAAATTTTGAAGTAAACATAATACAAAACAGTTTGGCATTTCAGTGGTAAGAAAACGTGTGCAAATCCAGTCATGAAAGTGCCTTCACCAATAATTCGAACAAGGAAATACAATTTATAACAAAGAAATGCCGCAGGTAGAACACACTAGAAGGAAGGAAAGAGGCAGCAAACATGGTTATTCATGAATTAAGGAGCTAAAAGGGATATAACAAACCTGTATCAGAACAAAGTTTTTACGCGAAAGACCTGCCTGCAGTATAAAAACATGTTCAGGATGGCTTGATATGCGAAGCAATATACAAAATGTTTGCAAATATAAGTAGGGGGAAAAAAAGAAGAAGAAGAAACACTAAATCAAGTAGTATTGATTAGGATATGGCTACAAGGTCAAAACGGGAAACCCATCTCACATGGCTCAATCCATGCCTAGTTGGCAAAGGAACAAGGACCAATAGCCTTAGCCCAACAAGCCCCAACAGAGCAACCTCATTGGCCGATCAAGGCTTGCGCAGGAATTCTAGCTTATATGAGAAATAAAAGACCAATAACAAGAAGAATTAAGTTGCACGAAGCTAAGAATATACTCCCTTCGTCCCAAATTATCAGTTTACTTTCTAATTTAATCTTTGTCCCAAATTTTTTGTCCCTTTAGGAAATCAAGATTTAATATTCCAAATTTACCCCTATTTACTAGTACTCCCTCCGTCCCAAATTATCAATCCACTTTCTAGCTTAATCTGTCCCAAATTATTTGTCCCTTTAAGAAATCAAGATTTAATATTCCAAATTTACCTCTATTGAATAGTATTTCATTTCCCAAACATATTAAAATATAGTCAAAAACTTATTTTATGAGTTATGATAAACATTCTCATTTCAAGTTGATGAATATTTAAATATAGTCAAAAACTTATTTTATGAATTAAATATTGATGAATATTTAATTCTCATTTCAAGTTGCTATTGATATTTCTTGGGAATTAACGAGATGAGCACGAATATTTAGGAGAGAGAAGTAATTTGAAATTATATCAAAGTTTTGAAATTTGTGTACTTCTAAATATAAAGAGAGATACTTATCATTGAATTTTAAGGGTATAAATAAAAGAGAATGTTTAATTAACTAAAAAACTTACTTTTCTTAATCTCCGCGTAATCGGTTAAAATGGACAAATAATTTGGGACGGAAGGAGTAGGAAGGAAATGAAACTGTATGCTGAAAACTCACATTTATGGCCTCAATTTGAGATAAATTGTGATTAGTCTCAATGAACTCCTTTAGGGGTCTAGATATTTTCCAGGCACGATCTTCACTGGAATCATTGCTTTCAGCCACTGAAAGTATCAAATCTTTGAAAGGAAGGGAGCTAATTGACCTCAAAGCTACATACTCGCGGACAATAGTTGATAAATTGCAGATCTGCAAACAAAACCATGAGATAAAGAAATGAGAGAAGTTAGAGTGCTTTGTTCTTAGACTTATGCATGCATGGTAAAAGGATATTTCTTTTCTTTCTTTTTGAGAGGCTAAAACTGTAGCTACAATCACAGCAAAAAAATTTCCTCTGCATTTTTGTTTCCAATTCAAGTAGATCATGCAAAGCAACCTCTCCCAAATTTCCGTCACCAACCCAAAGAAGCCTGCTATCGTACACAACATTGCTCAACTAATGCATCTGACATCTGATGATGAATTTGATAGCGTCTGAAAGTATATGCTGTACTTGTTCTCAAATGGCCCATGTAGGTGTAAAACATGATAAGCCTTTGTCAAGTGTCAGAAATAACATATTAGGATGGCAGAATCGTGGAAAGAAAGGCGGGCTCAGTTAAATTTCCTGTTGGTTGTTAACATTCACCTTTCCTTTGTTTCTCTATTCTAGTCATTTCAAAAGATATAATTCTCAATCTTAATTATCAAAATTACTGGCATTATTTTAGCTATGAGTTTAGAAAGTTAAGAAATTTTCCCATACTATCAAGAATTAGTTTGGCAGATTGTTTAATGCCACAGAAAACATTTTTAATGAATTCTAAATCTTTGATTACACCAAATGGATGAGAAACCCCTGTCCTCTAATCAAAAAGCCCTGCAGGAAATGAAGTTTTAAGCTTATAGTGATAGAGAAAATTATAGGAGCATGTATGAATTGAGGATCAGATAGAAGAATAATAAGGATGACAATAAACCATTGGTCCAATAATTGTCATTCGGCCTTCCTTGAACAGCCAGAGAAGCACCAAAAATTCAAAATCATTCTTATTCTGGGCCCCAATCTTTTGAAGTGCAAGTTTGCAGGCATACACTCAAGTTTTAGGTAATGCACTTTGTTTATTATGCATTGAATTATGAATAGCATATATGTAAGAAATTGAGAGAGAATAATCTCTTTTCATATATTTCTCAAAGATTATAATGAGCTAATTATATACAAGCTGCCTAAGGCACAAATATAGCAACTACCCTAACAAATTGATTCACAAAATCTCCTAATCAATCCCCTAATTACTACCCACAAAATCTCCTAATCACTGATTACAAAATCCCCTAATTTAAGGGTCAAACTTCCCTAATTCTAGTGTTACAATATTTACAGCCTTACTTTCCTAAAATACACCCTCTAGCCATATTTTTCCACACTCCCCCTCAAGCTGGTGAATAGATATTCTCCATTCCCAACTTGAATACAATATTTTCAAACACTGGACCACTTAACCCTTTGGTTAACACATCAGCAAGCTAATCATTTGTAGACACATAAGGTGTGCAGATCAATCCACTCTCCAATTTCTCCTAGATAAAATGTCTGTCAATTTCGATATGCTTTGTTCGATCATGCTGCACAGGATTGTGAGCTATGCTAATTGCAGACTTATTATTGCAGTAAAGTCTCATTGGGCTCTCCAACTTGATCCTTATGTCTTGTAGAATGATCTTTAACCAAAGTAACTCACATACTCCTTGAGCCATCGCTCGAAACTCAGCCTCTGCACTAGACCGTGCTATTATATTTTGTTTTTTACTCCTCTATGTCACAAGATTTCCACCAAGGAACGTACAATATCCAGT
Organism: Voacanga thouarsii; assembly: GCA_026120185.1. Taxonomy (NCBI): domain Eukaryota; kingdom Viridiplantae; phylum Streptophyta; class Magnoliopsida; order Gentianales; family Apocynaceae; genus Voacanga; species Voacanga thouarsii. Next base: position 5,992,968 of record JANUWF010001322.1, on the reverse strand, counting down.
GGTCGATCTTCTATCAATCATTGACCCCGCATAATTAGCATCTGTATAGGCTTCAAGCATTAGGCCCCCACTTCTCCTAAAAAGAAGTCCTCTTCCTGGTGTACCTTTAAGATACTGCAACACCCTATGTGCTGCTCGAAGATGAACCTCTTTTGGACTGTGCATAAATTGACTAATCACACTCACAGCATAAGCTATATCCAGTCGGTCGTGTGTGGGATAAATAAATGAGCCTTCCCACCAAACGTTGATATACCCCTTTGTCCACCATAGTATCTTTCTCTGCTAGTCCAAGCTTTATATTTGGATCTATCGGAATACTCACTGGTTTGCATACTGTTTTTCCTGTCTCCTTGAGTAGATCAGTTACATACTTCTATTGAGAGAAAAATACCCTTCTCTGAATGTGCTACTTCAATTCTAAGAAAATATTTTAGCTTCCCAAGTGTCTTAATCTCGAATTCTTTTGCTAAGCACTTACTCAAAGAATGTTTCTCCTCATCATCACTTCTTGTAACAATTATGTCATCCATATAAACTAAGAGGGTCGTGACTCTTCCTGAAGACGAATGCTTGATGAACAAAGTATGATCTCCTTGACTTTGCTTGTATCCTAACATCACCATAACCTTTGCAAACCTGCCGAACCATGCTCGAGGAGATTGTTTAAGCCCATACAATGCCTTCCTTAACCTACAAACTGTATGATCAGCAACTCTTTTCCCATAACCTGGAGGGATCTCCATATATATCTCCTCCTGGAGATCTCCATGCAAGAAAGCATTTTTTACATCAAACTGCTGTAAATCACATCCAAAGTTGGCTGCCAAAGACAATAGGACCCTAACAGTATTCAATTTTGCAACTAGGGCAAAAGTCTCTAAATAGTCCACTCCACACGTCTGAGTATAACCCTTGGCAATCAGCCTTGCCTTGTATCTTTCCACTGAACCATCAGCTCTATATTTTACTGTGTATACCCATTAACACCCCACTAGTTTCTTCCCTGCTGGTAACTCCACAAGCTCCCATTGTTTTATTCTTTTCCAGTGCCTCTATTTCAACATTCATAGCTTGTTTTCATTTTTCATTAGACAAAGCTTCGGATAGATTGGAAGGAATGACAATGGTTTCTAGGTTACTGAGGAAGACTCTGTGTGACAGAGAAAAACGCTGAAAGGACAGGAAGTGTGCAAGGGGGTATAAAGGTCTTTTAGTGCACTCTCTCGCACTTTTTCTCAATGCAATCGGTAAGTCTATGTCACTACTACTACCCCTATGGATCTCACTCTCTACCTCTGATTCTATTTCAATCTGTAATGCGGGTTCAGAAATTATTAGTTGATCAGACTCTTAGACTTGCGTAGGGTTGGGGGCAGCCGTCTTCTCCCTTGTATACATCTTTCCTTTGCCATATCTAACATTCTTCGGAACAGACTCAGTGGTGTCAGATTGAGCAAAATCAAGTTCAGAGGAGACTGTGACAGACTCAGATAGTTAAGAGTGAACTGGGACAGGATCACTAGTGGATGAGGAAGTAGGATGATTTGAAGTTGAAAGATTCAATAACAAGTTAAAACCCAAACTCTCATCTTCTCTCACAAACTTCTCCCCCTGAAGATAAGAGTTTGGAAAGTAAGATTCACGTTCATTGAAAGTAACATTCATAGAAACAAAAAAATTTTGGGAGGATGGATGATAGCACTTATATCTTTTTTGGGTTGAGGAATATCCCACAAATACACATTTTAGAGTCCTTAGATCCAATTTTCCTCGGTTGTGACTGTGAACATGTACAAAGGATGTACATCCAAACACTTTAGGAACAAGATTATTTGTGGTGTGGAAGTTAGGATAGAAAGTAGGCAATACATCCATTGGACTTTGAAATCCTAGGACTTTATATGGCAATCGGTTTATGAGACGTGTTGCTGTAAGAACAGCCTCCCCCCAAAAGGTTTTAGGTACATAATGTTCAAATAACAATGCTCGAGTTTTTTCAAGGAGAAAACCATTTTTCCTTTCTGCAACTCCATTTTGCTGCGGGGTATTCACACAAGATGACTCATGGATTATCCCTTTCTTTTGAAAATATGGACTTAGAGTTTGATTGAAATAGTCTCGTGCATTGTCAGACCTAACTCTTTTGATGGTCACTCCAAACTGATTTTTAATCATGAAGCATAAATTTGGAAAAACAATACTGACATCAGATTTTTGTTTAAGAAGAAAGACCCAGCAAACACGAATGGAGTCATCAATAAAGGAAACAAACCATCGCACCCCAGAAATATTAGTAATAGTAGATGGACCCAGACATCACTATGGATTAAATGAACGGGAATGGAACTTCTGCTATTGCTCACTAGAAAGGGTACACATTTGTGTTTGGCAAGTTCACATTTTTCACAATGAAAAGACTCAATATCTAAATGTTGAAACAAAGATGGAAACAAGAGTTTTATAACTCGAAATGATGGATGTCCAAGTCGACGATGATGGAGCCAAATTGTCTTAGTATTAGATGACAAAGACTCGGAAACAAATGACACCAATAGTTTACCCTTGGGATGGTTGGTTGACTTGCTTTAAGGAAGTAGAGGCCACCCTGTTCTCTAACATGCCCAATCATCGTCCCCGAACTCTTGTCCTAAAATACACAACCATTATAAGGAAAAACCACCATACATTGTAAGTCATGGGCAAGTTTTTGGAAGGATATCAGATTGGTAGCTAGCTTAGGGAAGGTTAACAATGGGTTAATTTGGACACTTCCAATTTCTGCCACAGTGGTCAAAGAACCATCTGCAGTGGCTATTTTTCTACTGCTCGGGCACGGGGAATAGGTGGTGAAGGAGTCATATGATCGGTAGCTCCTAAATCCATGATCCAAGAGGTGGAAAAGAGTGTATCCGAAACATTGAATCCAATGGAAAGTGAAAATTTACCTGAATATGCCACAGAACAAGTACCTGAGAGCTTTTCTAAACTGCTGATGAGTGCAATCACCCTGTCCAATTTATCTTGGTTGAGACTAGCAATGTCTGACTTTGGTGGCTCAGCAATTTGGCCAACTGCTACATTGGCTTGTTTACTTTTGGATTGTCCCCCGTTTTGTTCCCATTCTCGGCTGGGTGGTTTCCCATGAAGCGTCTAGCATTTTACGCTTACAACTTGTGTTTGGGAGATTGACATGGTAAAAAATATATATATATTTTGCAGCAATTAAGGCTGCCTGAATAGGAAAAATAAAGAGAAAATGACAGCAATGAAGGCTGCTCGAAAGAGAAGACTGTAGTAATGAAGACTGCTTGAAAGCGAAGAGAGAATAACAGCAATGAAGGCTGTTCGGTACAAATCAGTATCAAAACAATTGGAAACAACTCCAGCAATAAAGCCGGCTATACAGCACCTACGAGGAAGAAAAATAGAGGAAAAATACCAGCAATTAAGGCTGGCTGGTCGTAGAAATTAGAATGAACGAAACACCACCAGCAATTAAGGCCGGCCGGCAGAAGAAGAAGCAAAGAATAGGCGTAAGCAAAAAAATCAGAAGCAGATCAGGATGAACAGTTCTGATACCATGTAAGAAATTGAGAGAGAATAATCTCTTTTCATATATTTCTCAAAGATTACAATGAGCTAATTATATACAAGCTGCTTAAGGCACAAATATAGTAATTACCCTAATAAATTGATTCACAAAATCTCCTAATCAATCCCCTAATTACTGCCCACAAAATCTCCTAATCACTGATTACAAAATTCCCTAATTTAAGGGTCAAACTTCCCTAATTCTAGTGTTACAATATTTACAGCCTTACTTTCCTAAAATACACCCTTTAGCCATATTTTTCCACAATATAAATATAGCCTTTATCTTTCTCAATTATTATGCTGATTTCAAAAGCACATCTTTTGATCTGAACTTTCGAAAGAGTAACATGACTCATGTGCTGAGGTACCGTAAAACAGAAAGGCAGAGGCAAGAAGTTATGATAGATTGATGAACCACTTATTTTGTGGTTCGGCTAAGGTTTTTGCTCTTAGACGCTTAAGGGATTCATTGTCTCATTGTGAAATAGAAAGCAAATATATGGATGAAAATGGGCAGATGTTTCAAAACCAAAAGCATCTATCCAATTCATCTTTCCAATAGCCGTGAGGAATTCAGAAACATACAAGCACACTGCAGAATATAACTTGACAAGTGGGAAAACTTTAATAAGGTAAAAGGTTCTGAAGAAAAGTTCTAGAAACATCATTGAAGATATTAAAAATACTCAAGATTTGCTTTTAATGAGCTCAATTATAGAGTGATTTTAGGAATTTGAAATATAATTTATGCATTCAAAGCTTTTATAAATGCAAAAGGAAAAGTTTTATGATCAATTACAATGTCATGATACTTAGTTATTTCAGAAAAATAAATGACTTGAAATTACCATGGTCTAAATGCCATCCACCCTCTCAAAAAATAAAAATCATGGTCTATTTGTTACCAGAAGTGCGAAACCAGGATTGCAAAATGACTAGGCAGAGTTTTGGATAATTCTTGCTGATAGTTTAGCAGTAATGCATGCTACCAAAAAGCAGTAGAAATTCATGCTTTGTCCACCCCCCGGCGCATGCCCAACTACCCCCTTTTCTCCCCATCTCAAATTAGAGGTTTCTATTCATTGTCAAAATTAATATATCAAAATTTTAAGTTGTAACACAAAAAAATTAATATTTCATTAAAACAATCTTTCAACAAGTAAATTTTCATAAGAACATCATGTGTAACTTGATTTCAGATCATTGCTTCAGTTAAAGCTACTTAACCTGGGCCCAGTTTCATGAATAAGAGAAAAAGCTTTGCAGGTAATATGTTGCTAAGTTGACCTTAAACATTGTGAATCAAGCAATTCTCAAGGAATGCCTAGAATCAATTACAAATGCAACTGATTGCAAAAAAGCGAGTTCAAGCAGGATAAGATGGCATACCTTCATTACGAAGAAATATCTCTGGACTTCAGTGATCAGAGGGTGCATATTTAGTAGTCTCGGGCAAGATTGAACCTCATCTGTATTGAATCCTTTGACCTCTCCACTTAAATTCATCCTGAGTCTGATCTTATCTTGTTGACGATGCTCAACCAAGGCAAATGCATATGCTGTTGGGAGTTCTTTACCCTCTCCAAACTGCGAAACAAACCCATCAATAACACCAATTTGAGTTAAACATTTTGTCATAAAACAACTGCTACATATGAAATGGGGCTATTACAAATATATACAGCTTACAAATGGGATGACTGCCCAACATTTTGTAAAAGAGAGAGTGAGACAATTGTTACAGAGAATATGCATATAAGACCCTTGACATTATCAGTCAAACTAATTTAAATTTTCATGATCACTACTTGACACAGAGATTCAACAAACTCAAAGTTGCTACCTTTTTGTTTGAAAGTAGTAATAAATCATTCTGTGATATAGATTCTGCGTTCACACATATAACCATGGGCAAGTAAAATCCGTTCACTTCACTGCATTCGGCGGTTATTCCTTGCATCCATTCAGTTACTGCAAGGCAAACCAAGATACATCAAAGAAGTACAATTTGAGCATAAGCATATTTCATTATGTATACATTCTCCCCCTCACTTCTCTCTCCCAAACGCACAACTTCTCTTCCATAATTTCACTATAATAAACAGGAAATTTTCAAGAAATTGAGATGAAAACAGATTATCCTACGAATCTCTTTTTCTTTTAAAATAGGACTTCAGATACAAACGCTACCCAGAGAATGACACAAACACAACAGGAAGTGAAACTAAATGAAGCTAATTAAAGCTCAATATTATGCATAAAGAAATTATATTGACAAAAGTTACCATTTTCCCTTCTTCTTTTTTTTGGGGGGGAGGGGTTAACATTCTGAGACCTCAAAATTCAACACATATCAAAAGGAAAGAACAAAACATAGAACCTGGTCTTGCTCTAAACTTTAGAACCACATAAGCATTTAAAACCTATTCAAGAATAAAAAATATACCATCTTCCTCATCTTTCCCTTGAACAATCTGAGCTTTAACTTCTTCAAAAAGAAGAGGCTCAAAAGTTGCAATGTAGTCATCCACGTCTTTGTAAGTGTCCTTCACTTCCTTCAGACCTAGAGCATTCCCATCCCCTGTGTTTTTCTTGTTTTTCTGCTTCAAAATTAACTCAAAGATTTCAATAATTCCCAAATACCTACACACATAGATGAGAATACACGAGAAAGCGAGAGACGGAAACTGAAATTACACTGGATTCTTTGAGGATGCGAAGATAATCCCAGGTGAGGACAATCTTGTAGAAGCGATGAACACAAGCTTCTTCTTCGAGCTTGTTCCTGTCTACTGCCATTTCTCAAGTCTCGCTCACAGAGAGGGGAGACAGGAGAGGGAAGAAAGGGTTTTAACTCAACAGCTCTCAGCAGTCAGCATTCGGGAGGGTTTAAGGTACAGCCTTTTGGGGTTTTATAGTTTTCGAGAATTTCGATATATTACTATTTCTTCTACTTCTAGTTTTACTTTTGGTATATTTGGCTAATTCCAAAAATTTTCTTTTTCTTTTTTCCAAATGCAATTAAAAAGAATGTGATGGCTAATTTCTATTAAAAAAAATGTAAGAACCTTATTTAAGTCCATAGTAAGATTTAAATATAAATTTTTTAAAATATTTAATTTTTTTTACCATTCGTTATTTATTTTTTAAAAATTATAAAATTATCTTATCTTTTTTTTAATGTACTTTATTTCTAATTTTAAATTTTTATAATTCTATCTCTAACTCTTAATATTGAATAGAAAAAAAATAGTAATTTAATAGTTAAAATATTTTTTATCATAACAAATATATAAAATTTAATTTATACTATTTGTGAATAAAAAATTAAAAAATTCACTCAAATTTAAATCATAATTCTATCTCTTTTTTAAAAATAATTATAACTCTATTTCTTTCTTTTATGATCTGTTCATATTAGGATCTTTAAATAGAATAAATTATAGAAAATCGAAACTTAATTCAAGTTCTTGGTATGAGTTAAAAAGTTGAGATTTAAAATTTTTATAAAAAAAAAGTATAAATTTGATGAATATTTAAAAAATATTAATAAATAAAAAAACACAAAAATAGAAAATCTTTTATAACCAATAATTAGGATAGTTTATAAAAGAAAGAAAGAAAGACTATACTAAAATGACCTTTTTACCCCCACCCTCTGCGGTTAGTCTCCTTGGCTTCTTCAATCCCATTACTCCAAGAAAGCCGAGGTGACCATCATTCTGCAGGGCGCCTCCAACCCTAAGAACACAGCGCATTCAAACTCCATCTCCCATCTGCAGCTCCATCTATGACTCTGTGCATTCAAACTTTTTGGTCTTAAATCCTAAACCCTCTTAAGGTTTTCAATTTTCCCATGGTAAAATATGGTGTAGCAGAAATCTTGTTTTCTTCAAAAGATACAATCTTGGAACCCACTTTGCTGCACTGATTCACACCGGGAAATAATGCCCTTGTGGGTTAAAAGGGCGTCCAGAAACATTGCCTTCAAATCCATTGCTCGTTGCTTCCATGGTAGCTCCCACGTAGAATCCTCCTCTCCCACTCATTACAAAATCGAGAGCGTTTGGTTCATCAAATTTGTATGTACTCTCTGCATTCGTAGTGCCGAAAATTTATCTGTTTTTGGCTCGGATTACTTTCGTAAGAATTTGAGCCCTTCCATGGCTTTCTATGTGATTCAGCACATAAACAATAATTTTTGCAGACCTAGATTAGCATTTGAGTTTTTCCAATTCACAAGGCTTAATTTGAGTCTAATACATTCCATTGCCACTTTTAATTTTCTTTTAAGGTCACTTTGCGAAATGGGTCTTTTAGACTTAGCAAAATTATTATTTGAATATACGAATACTGATGGATTTTTATTGGACGGTCCCATTCTGGGGTTTATGGTTTCTTCATTTGCAAATGCTGGGAAGTTTAGCATTGCTAAAGAAATTTTGATTTCTCAAGCTCAGTTGAGCGTTGGAAAGGAAGAGATGATTGGTTCTTTTGTACATAACAAATTCTTGAGCTTGTTAGTCAAGCGAAATAGAGTAGACGAGGCTGTTATTTTCTTTCGAGACCATATTTTGAGATTAAGGAGCTTTTGTCTGGATACTTGTAGCTTTAATATTGTAATTGATGGATTGTGCAAGGCTGGCCAGGTTGATAAGGCCTTTGAGTTTTTCAATGACATGGAGACTTTTGGTTGTTTGCCTGACATAACATCATATAATTCTCTAATCAATGGTTTGTGTAAACTTGGCGATGTGGATAGAGCACTAGAGTTGTTAAGAGAAATTCAATCGCAGGGTGGGTTCTCAGCTGATGTCAAGACTTATACTACAATCATATCTGGTTTTTTCAAGGTGGGAAGGAGCAATGAGGCCGTACGTCTTTGGGATGACATGATCCACCAAGGGATTAGACCAAATGTATATACTTTTAATGTTCTCATTCATGGATTTGGCCGGTCAGGATCGATGGTTTCAGCAGTGAAGACCTTTGAAAGCATGACTACTTTTAGTTGTGCCCCTGATGTGATTACTTTTACTAACCTCATAAGTGGTTACTGTGAGATTGGAGAAATAGACCAAGGCTTGAAGCTCTGGGATGAAATGAATGCAAAAAAGCTGTACCCCAATGCATACACATTTTCCATTATTATTAAGGCTTTATGCAAAGAGAATAGACAAAATGAAGCTCGTGATCTATTGAGCCAGTTGAGGTGGAGGAATGATATTCTTCCACAAGCATTTATCTACAACCCTGTGATTGATGGGTTTTGTAAGGCTGGTAATCTTGATGGGGCAAATGCAATAGTTGCAGAAATGGAGGAAAAGAAGTGCAATCCTGATAAGTATACCTTTACCATTCTCATTATAGGTCATTGCATGAAAGGGAGAATGCATGATGCAATTGATCTCTTCACTAAGATGTCTTTAATTGGCTGTGCCCCTGATAAAATCACCATAAAGTCTTTGTTATCTTGTCTCCTGAAGGCTGGGATGGCAAATGAAGCCTATAGGATAAAGAAAGCTGTGTTACAGGGACCACAGTCAGGTTTCTTATCTTCAGAAAAACCTAAACCGTTCACAGCAAACATGGATGTAACAGTGGCTGTTTAATTAATAGGTTGTATTGGCCTGCTTGTGGCTTCCGGAACTAAGTGGATTCCCATGGTCCATCGTCCCTCAAACACAGATATCAAGGAGGGCAGTTTGAGCTTCTTAGGAAATTGACAGCCAGGTTGAGCTTAATTCCTTGTTCTTTGAATTTCTTTTAGGGACAATTTGTTCTAAATATCATACCCTGGATATATTGATTCTTCCATTCCTGAAGCAATATGAAATAGAAAACAGAGCTGATTTGTCTTTGGAAATCAAAATTGCATTCTCTAATCTTAATATGTCCACATTATGTATGAATTAGGTTAAAATTTGATGTCTTTCTAATTTTTTTGATGGTTATCTGCTAAGTTCCTTGAAATGATTTTCATAGACCATGAATTTTTTCCCAACTTAAATGTTCAAAGGTCTTGTAAAGCTATTTCCTTGGGGACACAGGGCTTCTCGAGTGTCAAAACTTTTCCTTGACTAAATTCAGATCTTTTCCCCAGCTTTCACTATGCATGTTTTGGAAGTCTTGTTGGACTACACTTTTTTTGGCTTATATAACTCCAATTTTTGCAATCTTGGTAGAAAAGATCTAGGTAACTAATGAATCTTTTGAGGAATGAATAATATAAATTGGCTTTTTTGGTGTTTAAAGTATTTAGTTTGGCACTTGGCTGCCTGAGACCATTAGCATCAGGCATCCGGTCAGAACTTTATATTCCACATGCTAAACATGTGTTTCGTTGTAATAATCACATTCTATAGCTTTGTTCCATTTTTGTTGAAACCAATTCTTTGAACCTCTGATAGCCATACCTTCTGTCTTAAGCACTTGAATGAGGATTTCCAATGAATCAGGAAACCTTTATTAATGTTTTGTCTGTACTGTGATGCATATAGGTCAATTGACTTGTATATTGTCTTGCTGAATTAGATTCAGATTTGGTATCCAAGTTCTTTGGTCTTCACGTTAGGTGTCATTTGAACAACATACAGTGGTGGGGCCAACAAGTAATTCTACATTTTAGATAGTTTATCCACTCCAAACATTCTTGTTTTTGAGAAATCTCACTGGATAATAACCTCTTTACGTCATGCATTTTTCACTGTGTTAACTCCAAAATCCTTATCACTTATATGACTATTAAGAATATTGTAAATTGGATCAGTTAATGGACAGTGGCTCCCTTTGTAATATAACATTGGTCACACTGTTTAATTGAAAAACCATGGCATTTATGCATATAATGTTAGGAACTCTATGAAATGTGAACTTGTGTCTAATTTTGCATCATTTTCATCTATAGTGATAAATATGGGTTTTGGCTTAGTTTGTTGCCTAAATTAGTTAAAACCTGGAGTCAAGTTAACCAGTTTTCTTCACAAATTTTTAGGATTTGTTCTCTTACCACAAATTAAAGAATAATAGTCTTTTTTTCCTTACGGTTATCAGTTTGAGGAATGGACATGAGATCCCAATGGCATGCTGATGGATGAGAAAAGCATCAGTGTCCCATAAACGGCTGTTATAGAAGCTTGTCCCTCTGCGAAGTATCATTTCTGTGTGCTGTTCTAGAGGTTAGAATTCTGATCCCATTTTTCTCATGATTGATTTCATTTACAACTTGAAAAAGCTGCTTTGTGGCAAGTTCATAACTGATGCCCTTTTTTGCCCGTTACGTGTGGAAAGTGGAACTCTGTTTCTCTAACACATTGAACACTATTTTATCTGTTACAATATTCATTTGACTTCTTTTCTATTCCTTTACTCTTTGGATGATTATGCAGATTTCGAGACAGTCATTTCAATATGATTAAAGACCTTGATGGATCTAAGGAGTCAAGGAAATGTTGGTCCCATCTGGCAATCGTTGGCTAAAACATGATCAAAGCCAACATCTGGCGCTTCAAAATTATGTCTGAATGTCAAGCTTGACCATGAATTGAACCTCAAGCTCATAATGGCCGATTGTGACAACAGTTATGATATTATCAAATACATTTTGGAATGTCTGTTTACACATAAGTGCTGAAAAGGAACTATCTCATTTAGAGAACCCTATATTTAATAGGATGCAAAAGTACACAGTCTGGGTTCTCAGGTTTACTTTGGATGTTGCTACATGGAAACAATCATTTGTTGCTGTGCATATAGCTCCCAAGCTCTCCAAGAGGCACATTATGGATGAAAGCCAGGGGAAATCTGATTGTTCATGTTCAGTTGCCACAAGGAAATTGTTCCTGTGATTTTAAAACACATTCGAGTACACAGGCGCTCGTGCAGTAATGTGCCTATATTTACCTGGATATTCTTTTCTAATAAAGTGGGAACTATCAGCAGCAGAATAGATGCATCCTTAGAATATGTTTACAGTGTGTTGGTGCCATTACCCTTGGTCTCTCCAAGCTACTTCCAACGCGTTTTTCCCTTGGCGGAGTTACTAGTAGTATGTACATATAGAGCTGACATACATCTAAAATAATTCTTGAATTTGTAATATTTTCCTACTTTCCATCCCTGCATCTGAAGCATCCGTGGTTCAGTTGCTCTGTATATGATTTTCATCTTATGGTAGCCATTTGCTTGTGTTAAAAAAGCATGCTTGTAAAATGTAATGTAATGGAAGAAGATATGTAATCGAACTTGTGTTCCAGTCCAATTAAGCCTTACAACTATGTTTTGGATTCAAGCAATTCAAAAGAAATAAAGGGCAATGAGACAAATCACAGTGTTCGGGCTTTTTGTTTTTGAAGGGAAAGGGGAAGCCGTAGTAGTTCTTAAAAGGGTCTTATGAAGGCTGAGGATGGGATCAGAATAAGAGACTGGGACCTTTATGCGACAACAGAGCCTTTGCTCTTTCTTCATCAACAAAGCTGAGAGATTTATTCATGAATCACTATTGCAAGTAGCAGCTTTTTCCTTATGCTATGCACGTTAGAACTCTTGATTTTTCCTTTAGCTTGTTTTGATGAGATTTACTCATGGAGCGCAATTTTTTGCTTTATTTGTTTACTTATTTTTGTAAAATATAGTGTTATGTATTATCACTTTTATATTATCATTTTTTATTTTTGTTTTTCCTTATTGTTATTGCCTCAAGGTTGTTATTTGGTTTAGGGGGGGGGGGGAGGGGAATCTTCATATTTCCATTTTTATTTATTAGTACCAAGGATTTAACCATTAAGTTTGGCACAGTTGAATAAAAGAACATAATAGTTTCATGAAATAAGTAATAATTTAATTTCAAGATTGATACACAACAAATTAATTTTTTATTCTTTTAACGGCTCCACTTTATAATGAAAATAATACTTTTATAGTAAAATATTTTATTTGGTTTTTAATTTTTTTAGAGTGTACTTAAATTAAAATTATATTTAATTTTTCTTTAATGTAAGTATAATTTTAAATTTTATAAAAAATTATAAATTCAAATATTAAGAGTGAATTCTACTTTAAGTGAAAAATAAAGCATGAGATCTAGTTAATTAATAGTGGGTTCACATTGGACCACACTTTTAATTTCACACATTGGATATTCTCTCACAATTACGCACCAGGCAAGCAGGAAAAAAAAAATCTTCATATTTCTATTTTTGCTTATTATTACCAATAATTTAACCATTAAATTTGACGCCCTTGAATAAAAGAACGTAATAATTTCATGAAATAAGTAATAATTTATCTAAAAGAAAAAAGAAAAACAGGAGATAAGTAATATTTTAATTTTAAGATTAATACACAATAAATTGATTTTTTTTCTTTTAACGGCTCCTCTTTATAATGAAAATAACACTTTCATAGTAAAATATTTGATTTGAGTTAATTATTCTTTTAGAGTGTATTTAAATAAAAATTATATTCAGTTTTTTTTTTAATGTAAATGTAATATTAAATTTTATAAAAATTTATAAATTCAAAGGTTATTAATGTGTTCTACTGTAAGTGAATAATAAAACCATTAGTATTTTATAAATTTTATAAAAATTACTTTTTCATAAAAATATATATTGTAAAAAATATAAAATAAATGCACTGAGATTAAGCAGGCTAGAGTCTCCAAAAAAAGTAGTGTATGGAAAATCCCCCTTTATCACCAACAAAGAAAAAAAAAATAAACACAAAAGAAAAACCTAAAATGTTACTCCATAAAAGGAAAACTCTCTCTCTCTCTCTCTCTCTCTCCCTCTCTCTCTCTCTGGTGGTATAGTGAGATGCAGAGACTTTATGTATGTTTAGAGAGCATACAGATAATTCCTTTGCATCCTAATCTAAATGTTTGTTTAATGCCCAAAAATAAATAATAATAATAATAATAATAATAATAATAATAATAATAATAATAATAATAATAATAATAATAATAATAATAATAATTTGGTATAGCCTTAAATTGAAGGATGTTTTTCTCTTGAAGCAGTATAAATTTAATTCTAAAATGTATTTTTTTTTATTATTATCATACAGTCCAAACTGTAATTAATCAATAAATTTTTCCTTCCTTGGAGAGCTAACATTTCAAATAAATAATAATATCTCAATTTTAAAGAATTTATGACGATATACTGCTTCCAAAAGCTTGTTTCTTCAGCAGTACTAAGAGCTGAAACCGAAAATAAATGCACTGAAACCTTTTTTTTAGAGGATAGAATTGAATTAATAGCGTAATTTAATTGAAAACTTCAATTCAATTTAAAAAATTAATTTAGATCATTTTTATTTTTAAAAAACGATCATCTATCCAAAAAAGATAATATATTTTCTATAATTTAATTTTTTTAATTTAAATAAATTATTTTTTAAAAAGTTAGAATTCAGGTACATACAAACAAAACTCAACCAAATAATTCTTTTCTTAATCCCAAGCCAAATAATTTGGGGACAAGGCTTGCATCTAATGTAAATGAAATTAGATATCTTTCAATATTTTTTTAAAAACACGACATACCAATAGTAACTATACTTAATAGTTAAAATAGAAAATTTTTTATTGAATAAGATAATTATTAAAATTAAAAATTTATATAAAAATAAAATAATATAAATAAATTATAACGATCGAGATTACTAACAAATAATATGTTTTATTTTTATATCAATATTAAAAGATGTATAATTTTATTTGCATTAATGTTTACAATTTTTTACAAATATTGACAAATACCACACAGTTTTGTTTTCATTCTCTAAATTTTGGACTTACAAAATTTGCTCCAACTGGGATGACAACAGCCCTTTTTAAATCGGGGACCTGATCCGCCCAATCCAATTGGGCAGGGGATTCCCGGGAGCGGGAACGGGGCAGGCTCGATTCCTTGGCCTGTCTCCAACCGGGGTAGATCAGGAATGAAAATTGCATGATTCTCGCTCCCGCTCTTGTCTTTGCCCCCATTTCATATATATATATATATATGAATATGTTAACTTAAAGATAGTATGTTAATATTGTATTCATTTTTTTGAAAAAAAAATAAAAAGATATAATTTTATCACCTCACTAAAATGATGGATAATTTTGAAAAATTATTAATATTAAATAATAAATTATAAAAATCAATCAAAATCTCCTTAAAATAATTCTCTTTCCTTATCTAATTCTTTCCTACCTTTCCTAGTAAAATAATTTTCTTTACAATGTAGATGTTAGTAAATCTTAAATTATCGAATCAATATTTAATAAATTAATATTAATCCTCTTCAAAAAAAATATTAATCCTTTCTTCCCTTTCGCTTCTTGTGCTCAGAGTTTCCACTGCAAATTCAATACTTTTTTTTTTTTTAATGCCAATCATTGCAATTTTATTCCTTGATAAAAGTTTATCTTGTTTCGGCAGAAAGAAAAGAAATTGAGAAGCCAAATTTCAAAAACAAAAAAGTTGAAATTTTGAAGCCATAGTGGCACTCTGCACCCACTGCTTATTCTTTCAGGGGTTGTTTGTAATGTAAGAAAAGCCCAAGAATCCATAAATACATCATTTGGTTCATTGTAAGGGCTGGTAAAACAATCTAAAGCGATGACAAACCAATTCGCCAAGAGAAATGTTGCAGCCAACAAAGAAGCCAAATAGCCGATTCTGCACAGCAAACTTATTTTGGCTATCCTCCTAGGAGAAATTATTGCATGCATCCGTCGCACGTAATATTTGTTTCATATGTATATAAAATTATATAAAATATTTTTTATATAATTTTTAATACATATAATATAAATATTTAAAAAACTCGGTGCACAAATATTGGTTGCACGTCAGAATTTCCCATCCCAGTATTACTAGTGGTATGTACATATAGAGCTATAACATACATGTAAAACAATGAATGAATTTGTAATATTTTGCTTCTTTCATCCCATACGATGCATCCATGCATGGTTCAATTGCTCTGTGTACCGTAACCATTTGCTTATGTAAAAAAGCATGTTTGTAAAATGTAATGTAATGGAAACAAAAGGAAATGAGACATATTCTACTGTTTGGATTTTTGTTTATGAAGGGAAAGGGAAAATGGATTAGTTAAAAATGTCTTATGCAGCTGTAATCATCCGTCTTAAGTTTCTGGAAGGCCTTGGAGCCAGTGGGGCTGCGGAGCTGTATCTCTCTCCTTCCTTGGGCAGTACCGCCATAGGGAGAGACGGGAACCCCAATTCTGGGCTGTAAGGACAGTCATCCCTGTCTAAGTGGGAATCTCTAGCTTAGGAGGGCCGGTTCAAGCGGGACCGTCATTCTTGGGCTGTTGGAGACAATCATCTCTAAGTTAAGAATCTCTAGTTTAGTAGGATCAGTTGAGCCTCCGACAATAAGAGTCTACTTTTCTATCCCTCGAGGAATTTTTTCATTTGAAGAACTTCAAATCCACCCATATGTATATAAACACTACCCACCTCCTCTAAACTTGTACTGACGCAGAAGAGGCTATTTGTTTCTGCAATTCTTCGTGTTTCTAAGGAAATTTCTAAACGAATGAAGAAATTAACATCCTCATTGTCTTCAGGGAAAAGATGAGGGCAGGCAGCTGCTGAATAAGAAGATGGCTAGGAAACCAACAACGCTACAACTGTCCTGCAACTTCACAGCTGATGCAATGGAGATTGGATTCCTCCATTGATGTGACTAATGGGATAGCAAGAGTTTTTCGAGTTTGTGAAGATAATGATCATCAACAGAACAATGACTCAAGGAAAAGTAGGAAGTTAAAAGTTTCGTTCAATTGTGGATCTTTATGTTATGAGAATACAGAGCCTTTGCTCTTTCTTCATCAAGAAAGCTGAGAGAACTCCTTCCTGTCTATCGGAAGATGAATGGAATTAAATCAACGCATCCTATGAATTTATATATTATATAGAGCGTAGATACCGCCTTAGCAAAAACTACTAGTAGCTTTTTCTTATCCTATGCAAGATAGAATTCTTGATTTTATACCCTAATTTGTTTTGACGATATTGATTCATGAAGCTTATTTATTTGTATTATTTTCTAAAGCACAATGTTATTTTCTTATTGTTACAACCATTTTTTTGTCTTATTGTTATTGCTTCGAGGTTGTTATTTGGTTGATGGTTTTGGAACGATTTTGAGAAGGTTCCAAAGAAAAGGCCTCCTTTGGAAGCTACAGAAACCTTAGCACTTGACGAGAAAGTGAAGTAGAATTGACTAGAAAAAGGGGGAAAACATTTTGCTGATCTTTTGCTGTTTACGTGCAACGAATATGCAAAGCAAATATTCTGCTCGTCCAAAGCCAAGAACACCTATGTTAATTATATGTGCTCAAAGAACAAAAGAAGCGAAACATGAAAATTTTAGAAGTATTGAAAAACAACCAGTAAAGCTAATGGTTTTGCATTAAAATAATTGGAGTCTACAAACCCTTTTACGAAGCTGACATGAATTTATTCTAAGCAATTTAATAATAAAAAAAAATTATTCAGATTGGGGAGGATTGAACGCAAACTTGATCTGTTTCTGTTGACCACCCAGAACTGGGTGATATGCCACGATCAGCCACTGCTGTGGGTGGATCAGCCGTTGAGGCAAAACATCTTGAGAAAAACCTTCATGAATAGAGAGCCGCCGAGAAGTGAGACCACCTTCTTCTTGAAAGAGATGGAAGCCATGATAATCATCACTGCTGCTTCTTATTGATAGCAAGGCTTCTAAATTCTGATGCACTGAATTTGAGTGAGACTGAGGTGCCCTTTGCAGCTAAGGAGCAGCGCATATATAGGATTTTGGGATGAGAAGACACTTTAATGAGATATTAATGCAGAATATTTGATACATTGTACATCCCCTCCAATGAATCCCTTACATGCACATTTCTTGCATTTCACTCATCAGATACTCTCACACAATTAAGAACTATATAAGCAAAGGAAAAAAAAAAATCTTCATATTTTCCATGTTGGCTTACTCCTACAAAAAATATGACCACTAAATTTGGCACTCTCAAATAAGGCAACGTTATAGTTTTGTGAGATAAGTAATATTTATCTAGCCAAAACAAAGATAATTGATAATTTCATCTATGGTGATATATATGGGTTTTGGCTTAATCTGTTGCTTAAATTAGTTGAAACCTGGAGTCAAGTCAACTAGTTTTCTTCACAACAATTTTAGGTTTTGTTCCCTTCCCACAAATTAAAGAATTAGTCGTTTTTGGCTTAGGTTATCTGTTTGAGGGATGGACATGAGATCCCAATGGCAAGCTGACGGATGAGAAAAGCATCAGTGTCCCGTAAACGGCTGTTGTAGTAGCTTGTCCCTCTGTGAAGTATATGTCATTCTCGCATGCTGTTCTATAGGTTAGAATTCTGATCCCATTTTGCTCATGATTGATTGCATTTGCAACTTGAAAAAGCAGCTTTGTGGCAAGTTCCTGACTGATGCTTTTTTGCCTGTTATGTGTGGAAAGTGGAACTCTGTTCCTCCAACATATTGAACTCTATTTTATCTGTTACATTTTTCATTTGACTTCTTTTCTATTCCTTTTACCTTTTGAATGATTATATGCAGATTTTGAGACAGGATTAAAGACCTTGATGGATCTAAGGAGTCAAGGAAATGTTAGTCCCATCTGGCAATCGTCGGCTAAAACATGATCAAAGCCAACATTTGGCGCTTCAAAATTACGTCCGAATGTCAAGCTTTACCATGAATTGAACTCTGTTTCCTCGTAAGTTCTGAAAGGAACTACCTTATATGGAGAATCCTCTATTTAATCGGATGCAGAAGTACACAGTATTGAATTCTCAGGTTTACTTTGGATGTTGCTACATGGAAACAGTCATTTATTGCTGTGCATATAGCTCCCGAGCTCTGCAAGAGGCGCATTATGGATGAAAGGCAGGGGAAAATCCGATTGTTCATGTTCAGTTGCCAAGGAAATTTTTTCTGAGATTCTAAAACACATCCAAGTACACATGGTTTTGCGGTGATGTTCTTACATTTACATTGATATTCTTTTCAAAAAAGATGGAAATGTTCAGCAGCACAATGAATGCATCCTTAGAGAATAGGTTCACAGTGTATTGGTGCCACTACCCTTGTCTCTCCAAGCTACTTGCAGCGTGTTTCTCCCATCCCAGAGTTACTATTGAAAATGACAACTTTGAGAGTTAACAATTTTTAACTCATGATTAATTAGTCTAAAATAATTAATGAAAATTGTTCTTGATATGTTAGAGATTATTTTAATTATGATAGAAGCCATTTTGATGGTGAGAATTCACAATTAAATATCATTAAAATTGAGTGTTTAACCATTCGGGAACTCATGTTATATATGAGTCCCACATAGAAAAAGTTGAGGAGTGTTAAAACCCTTATATACTAAAAGGCTTTTCTATGAATTTAATAGAAAACCCAAGGTAGTGGGATTGCTACATGTGCTGCCGCCCACTCGGCTCGGATTTGGCCATGTTTTCACGTAAATTGATAAGAAAGCACCTACAATTTCATGATCACATTGGTTTACCCTTGTTTCTTTGGTAGTTTAACGGGCGGTCGCCCCTCCAACAAGAAAAGGTATAAATATGGAAACTTCTCTGCCATTTGGATCGGAGAATTTATGGAGGAAATTGGGTTTTAAATTCTCAAAAACCGTGCGATTATAAGCTATTTCTTTGGAAAGCTCCTACTAAGATAAGAAAAAAATGGTAGGGAGATTCAGCATGGTGCTCACTGAACCTCCGTGTTATTTTGGAAAAGGAAAATTAAAAAATTGATAAGAATTAGATCTCCTAATTTGGATTGGTATAGGATTTTTCCTGAGGTTATAATGAAAAAAAAAAGAAGAAGAACTGTCACTCCGTTTTTTTGGAAAAAGTATAGCCGCCATCCATATTTTTCTAACTTTACGGCATCGGCGAATTGAGGAAATTTTTTAGGTGATCGCAGTTAGTGTGCATCGATAGCGATTTGAGACCATCTTATTTTGTAAGGAGAGTCGTTGTACTCATCGCACTGATAAATGGAGCGAATAACTTCTTGAAGGCAAATCAATATTGAACTGGTGATTCGGTCTTCGCTTCTATCAGATAAGCTGTAGTCCGGTTCTACAGTTTAGGTCCGTTATTGATTTACTTTTCTGTTTTAAATTCTGCCTGGTTGCTTTGCGTTTGAACTATTTGGCCTTACTGGCTTTACTAATAATTGATAATTGCGCTTTTGTTAGAGCCCTAGTCAGGTATAGACAGTGCTTGTTCAATTATATTGAGTTGCCTATCTGTACTCATTGTTAGCGGTTTCTAACAATTACAAGTAGTATGTACATATAGAGACGACACACATGTAACACAATGCTTGCATTTGTAATAGTTTGCTACTTTCATTCCTTGGTTGCAAAAGGCGAAATCCGTCGCCCACATTATCTAATGCATCCGTGTTTCAATTGCTCTGTGTCATTTTCGTCTCATGGTAGCCATTTGTTTGTGTAAAAAAACATATTTGTAAAATGTAATGTAATGGAAAAAGATATATAATAGAACTTGTTATATATTACCTCATTAAAGTGAAGGATAATTTTGTAAAATTATGAATATTAAGTAGTAATAAATTACAGAGATCAATCAAAATCTCTTTAAAATAATCTTCTTTCCTACCTTTCCTAGTAAAATAATTTTCTTTACAATGTAGATGTTAGTAAATCTTAAATTATCAAATTAATATTTAATAAATTAATATTAATATTAATCCTTTCTTCCCTTTCGCTTCTTGTTCTTAGAGTTTCCACTGCAAATTCAATACCTTTTTTTTTTATTATGCCAATCACTGCAATTTTATTCCTTGATAAAAGTTTATCTTATTTCGGCAGAAAGAAAAGAAATTGAGAAGCCAAATTTCAAAAACAAAAAAGTTGAAATTTTGAAGCCCTAGTGGCACTCTGCACCCACTGCTTATTCTTTCAAGGGTTGTTTGTAATGTAAGAAAAGCCCAAGAATCCATAAATACATCATTTGGTTCATTGTAAGGGCTGGTAAAACAATCTAAAGCGATGACAAACTAATTCGCCAAAAGAAATGTTGCAGCCAACAAAGAAGCCAAATAGCCGATTCTGCGTAGCAAACTTATTTTGGCTATCCTCCTACGGGAAATTTTTGCGTGCATCTGACACACTTATACCAAATGCTTTAGGTACTTGTAACACGCGCAAATCATATATCTTTCTACAATTGATTTAACTTACAATCATATGTATTGTTTGATTGCTTGGAAGTTTAATTGTTTAGTAAATTAATATTTAGTATATTAATATTAATATTAATTTATTAAATATTGATTCGATAATTTAGAATTTACTAACATTTACAATGTAACTAGGAAAGGTAAGATAGAATTAGATGAGGAAAGAAAATTATTTTAAAGTGATTTTGATTGATCTCTATAATTTATTACTTAATATTAATAATTTTACAAAATTATCCTTCACTTTACTGAGGTAATAAAATTATATCTTTTGATTTTTTTTGTTTAAAAAAGTGGATACAATGCTAACATACTACTACATCCATTTCATAATATAAGTCGTTTTACAAAATTTTATAAAAATTTATTACTTTTTTTCAACTCTACCCCTCCCTGCAATCTCTCTCTTTCCACTAATTATGACACAACTATCTTCAATTACCAAAGTAGATAAATACTTAATTAGATGTATTTTTAAAATTTAGTTTTAAAATTATGAAAATTTAGGACCCTTAATTCTTGTACATAAGTCTAAAATGACTTATATTGTAAAATGGATGTAGTACTTCCATATATTATGTTAGCAAATCCCTATGTATATATATATTCCATCAATTCCAAATTATCTATTCACTTTAACCGACTACATGGATATTAAAAAAAGTAAAATTTTTAGATAATTAAACGTTCTCTTCCATTTTTATCCTTACAATTTAATGATAAATATCTCTTTTTATATTTAGAAGTACACAAATTTCAAAATTTTGATATAACTCCAAATTACTTATCTCTCATAAATATTTAATTCTTATTAGAAAATTCATTAAAATATTGATAAGTATTTAATTTTCTCTCCAAGTTGCTATTGATATTTCTTGAAATTAACAAGATGAGTATGAATATCAAAACTCATAAAATGAGTTTTTTATTATATTTTAATATGTTTGAGAAATAGAATACTATTAAATAGAGGTAAATTTAAAATATTAAATCTTAATTTTCTAAATTGACAGATAATTTAGGACAAATATTAAGTTAAAAAGTGGACGATAATTTAAGACAGAGAAAGTATATATATATATATATATATATATATATATATATATATATATATATATATATATATAAATATTAATCTCCACTTTGATCCTTATGTATTTTCTTCCATATGCCTTGCGATTTGGAAGATTTTCACCCTAGATAAATTTCCCAACGAAATCGCCTATAGCATTGGCATTGTTATATGTCATCTTTTTGAGAGAGAGATTATGGATCTGAATCCAAAAGCTTGAGGCTGAGAGAACAAGTTTTTTGAAAGTTTGATGAGACGGCCAGAATTTCAAAATCATGGAGCACCCTCTACAGTCCAAGGTCCTATGTGATCCTCTTTGTTTTGGAACGAGTAAAGAAAGGAATTTTGTTCTAAGTTAGAGATAGATAATTTCTCTCCCAAATTCTAGACTGACTGTAAGATGGATCTGACTGCATTGGACATCGATGAAATCTGCCCCAAAGTTGTTTATAGATGTGGAGGAATGTAGAGGAAAGGAGAATGAGAATATGTGTTGGTGAGTTAATACTACTCATTGATTGTGCCATGAAAGTAACAAATAAGGAAAGAAGTTTTAAAAATAGAGCAATACTCTCTTTATGTCTTTTTATCTGTCAATTTTAATTAAAATTTTTGTCTCAATTTATCTGTCTCATTAATAAACTAAGATGATATTAATTGTTATTTTTTCACAAATATTCCTCTTTAATACAATAAATATTGTGCACATATAGTGAGAAATGAAAATAAATTAAATATACTTACTACGTATAAAACTTTAGAATTTGATTACTTTTTAATAAAGAGAGAGATTCTTTGAGGGTAAAATAGAAAATATTAATTTATTAACCGAAAAATTTTATTTTTCTTAAAATTTGTGAATCAATTAAAATAGACAGATAAAAGAGGATGAAATGAGTAATAAATAAGGTGAAAAACTGCTCATTGTTGGGAATGGAAAAAATGCTTTCCAAGCCCTGTGTTCTCTCTTCAGAGTAGAACTTTTCTCTGCCCCTCTCTAGAAATTCATCTTCAACATTCATCCAAATTCTCAACTTTTACCTTTTTCATTTTAGATTGTTGCTGATTTGTTTTTTACTTTTCTTATTCCTTTGGTATTCTCCTTTATATCTTCTCTTTCAGTAGAAATTCTAACATAGGCCTAATTTACGTGGATTACATGTATTGAAGAGTTATACCATATAACTTTTACTGCATAAAGTACAATTTTTAATGAATATGATCCACAAGTCTACAATCATGCAAGAGTTTCCTTTCTTTCAGTAACTCGTTCATTCATATAAAAATTAATTTATATAGTAATGAGCTTGTTCCATCAATTTAGGGTGCAAAAGCTGGCGGTAGTGAATGAACTGCTTAGTGAGACAGCCCACTAGGATTCCAATCTATCACTGGTCGAAGTAAATGAGACATAATAGATGGCATATGATTGGATTTGTAATACACCATCTTCATTTTTTTTTTCTTTAAGTTTCGGTTAAAATTTTAATACACTGATTAATAAAGGTTTTAAATTTATAAGATTTTGAAAAAAAAAAATTAAATGAACCTTATTAAAAATATAAAATCAATTAATATCATTACTTAGTGAAATAATAAAAAAATATAAACAAAATTAAAAGTAATAAATATCTTTGTTATTTAAAACAACAAAGAATTATAAATAGAAAATACTTAAAATTGACTATTAAAAAATGGGCATCCTCTGCATGAAAAAGAGGATGGGATGGATAGCAGCTGCTGAATAAAGAAGGTGGCTAGGAGACCATCGAAGCCAGAAGTGTCTGCAGCTTTACTTTGATGCAATGGAAATCGATGCCTTAAGCAAAAGGAAGTTAAAGTTTTGTTCGGTTATCGATCTTATGCGAATATTAGAGCCTTTGCTCTTCCTCTAATTTTTGCAATAGAAACATATATCTATATATAGAAAAGCAGAGAACTAACCCAGAAAGATTAATAGCCAAAAAATACTCCTAGTATATGTTTTTGTTATGCTATGTAATAGAGAATTCTTGATTGGATCACCCAGAAATGGGTGATATGCCATGAGCAGCCACTGTTGCAGTATCAGCCGTGGAGGCAAAATTCTCCAACGAAAACCTTCTTCAAGAGAGGGCCGCCAAGAAGCGAGATCACCATCTTCTTCAGAGAGTTGGAAAGCACCATTGCTGCTTCTTCCTAATAGCTAGCAAGGCTTCTCAATTCTGCTGCCACGGATTTTGAGTGAGGAATGATGTGCCTTTTGGCCCTTAAAGAACCACTCTTTATATAGGCTTATAGGATGAGTGCATACTTCACTTCACTGGGATATGCAAAATATATGATGCATCCCACATTTCATTAGTTGAATTTAGTACATGCATATTTCCTGGATTTTTCTTATCAAATATTTTCACACATTACGTACTAGGCAAGATATTAAAAAAAAAATCTTCATCTTTTTCACGTTTCTATATATATATTTTTGTCACGAATCTTAAAACCCTTAATTAGAGCAATTAATGCAATAGTTTAATTGAATAATAATTTAATTACTAATTTGATACGTGAAAAATCATTTCCTCTTTTCCTTTGGAACAAGAACCAAGAATAACCAATGCATTGACACTCTTTAGACCTGATTAAGGGAGTACTTTATGATAGTAAAATATTAATTTGAATTATAGCTATGTATTATCTTTAATAAACACTATATTATTTTCAGTAGCTGTGATATTCCTCCACATTATTAGAGAAATCACATTACACTTATAAATTTTCATCCCCCCAAAAAAAAAAAATCTGTGTATAAGTATTTAGAGTGAACTTGCACTGATATTTTTTTAACAATATTATTTTCTTCTTGTTATGATAAAAAAGTAGATCTAATAAAAATGAATTCTATTATGAAATATTAATAGTTTTATTATTAATTAAAAAATTAAAAATTTTAATTTTAATTTTTTAAAAAAATTAAATATAATCCCAATTCCATTACATGAAACATTAACAATAAAGCCCAAAACCTTTGACCCCAAAACTTGGGGGACAAAAATCCATCCCGAGTTGAAATGCTTGAGATGTTTTAATTATTTGTTAGGCCCTTGGGCCAGCACAAGGCCCCAGAACTACAGAAGCCCAGTCCTATGGTTTTGTTTTGTGTTGAAGTCAGTAGTCAGTCAATCTAAAGAAGTAACCAGATAAACGCCTGCGAATACCAGAATTTTAAAGTCAGCAAAAATTGAAAATTATCACCACAAATATTTTATTTTTTATTTAAAAAACCAGAATTTTCAAGATAATTTTGTCCTCTTCTTTTGTACATTTCTTTAAAAAAAAAAAGAAATTATTAAAAAGACGTCAGCAATTTCGTATTCCCTGTGTCACAAAGAACTCTCCCATATTTAAATATTCATTTTATCTTAATTAAACTACTGATCGACTTACTATTTTTAAATATTTTTAAAAAATTGATAATTTCTTTTAAAAAGAAAGTTTTTAGTGCATTATATACTATCATAAATAATCAATATGTTTTTCATATATTATTTTTACATATTAAGATTTAACATAAAATTTTGTGAAATTTGCATATCTCTTATTTTTGTTATATTATATTATTGTATTATATTAATTTTTATTTTTTATAAAATTTCATACTAAATCAAACTCTATCAATTTGATTGGTACGGAGAGAATGTCTCACGACCCACAAGTTTCACCTTTTTTGTGTGTTTAATATGCAAGATAGTTTTGCCATATATGATTCTCAGGTTTTTGAAAAGAATGATTTGATTTTGAATTTGATGGAATCATTTGACCTAACTGTTAGAATGAACTCATTAAATAACATTGAAACATTCTAAAATATGTAAATAAGTAAAACGCATTCCTCAAATGCGTTATTATCCAAATGAATTCCTTCCTACAATTGGATCGGATGATCCTTTCAAATTCAAAATCAAGTCATTCTTATAAAAAAACCCTATGTATATATATATAAACTTAGCACTGTGAACTAATCTGTAGAAAGCTTTCCCTTTTGCTAACTTCCACTGTGAAAATGTGTGTTTGAGAGAGTTAAGAGAAACCCTCTGATTCTTTCCCATTTTGGTAGTTGTTTCTTCATGCTGGAGATTGACTTTGGGTGGATAATTTTGCATTATCTTTTGGAGTTTCAACGGGAGAAGATCTTTTGTCATATTTGATTCCAGAATTTTCTTCAGCAGTCAATCAATACTTAATGTTCAGTTCCTTTGATTTGAAAGCAGCCATGGTTCAAAAATCAAAATAATGGTTTTTTTTTTTTAAAGAGTTGGGGTAGGATGAAATCTTCATTATCACATGAAGCCATGTTTGTGCCATGAGAGACGGGGCTTCTTGAGTTGTCCAAAACTTGACTAAATACAGCTCTTTCCCCCCTCTTTCACTCTAAAGTTTGGGAAGTCATATTGGACCACACTTTATTTTTGCTTATGTAACTCCAATTCTTGCAATACTCACATTCTAAACATGCTAAAGGTTTCTTCATGCTCTATGTGTCGTTTTCGTCTTATGGTAGCCATTTGTTTGTGTAAAAAAGCATGTTTGTAAAATGTAATGCAATAGATTTAGAACTTGTGATTCAGACCAATTGAGCCTAACAACTATGTTTTGGATTCAAGGGAAATAAAAGGAAAAGAGACATATTCTAGTATTTGGATTTTTGTTCATGAAGAGGCCTGAACTCATTCTCTCTTCTTATCTCCTCCTTCCCTATCCTCTACCCGGTTACATGGAGAGGCAGGGATTCCAATCCCTGGTCCACCTAGAACAATGATTCCCGCCTCCAGTCCATTCCCCAGAGGGAGAACAAATGTTTTTAATTAGGCCGAAATTAATTAGAAATAAGGGGGGAAATTGTAGAGAAAAAAAATAACAAATTTATAAGTCGAAAAATTAACAAATTCATAATAAAATAATAAAGTTTTATAATATTGATCTAAATAACAATAAATTATTAAAAAATTCATTATAAATAGATATTTTAAGACATAAAATACACAAAAAAAATGAAAAATTTAAAAATTAAATAGACTTCATTCACTCCATTCACTCACACTTCTATAATCCAAGTGATTCCTCCATTGACTTGATTAATGGGATAGTACGAGTTTTACAAGCTTGTGATGATGATCATATCAAGAGAACGATGACACAAAGAAAAAGTAGCAAGCACTAAGGTTTCATTCAATTGTGGATCAGACCCGTTGCTCTTTCTTCATCAAAAAAGGAGAGAGTACTTATTCCTATCTATCAGAAGAAGAATGGAATTAAATCATTAATGCACCCTATGAATATATATATACTATGTAGTACATATACATATATATATATATATATATATATATATATATATATATATATTACTTCTTCTACATAGTAGATTTTTTCTTATGCTACGCAAGTTAGAAGTCTTGACTTTATCCTCTAACTTGTTTTGATGAGATTGATTCATGAATTTCAAAGTTTTGCTTTATTTATTTACTTATTTTGTAAAATATAGTGTAATATATCATCACTTTTATATGATCATTTTTATTTTTATTTTTTATTGTTATTGCTTCGAGGTTGTTATTTGGTTGATGCTTTTTAACAATTTTTTTAAAGTTCCCAAAGAAAAGGCAACCTTTAGAAGCTACAGAAACTTTATCGGATCGCCTCCTCTTGACAAGAAAGTGAAGCAGTATTGGCCAGAAGATTTATGAAAAAAAAAAGGGGAAAACATTAGGCTAACCTTTTGTCGTTTATGTGTAACGAATATGCAAAGCAAATGTTATGCTTGTCCTGAGGTGAAAATTACCTCGCTGTATGCTCAAAAACGTAAAAAGAGAAGCTTAAAATAGTGCAGAAAACAGCAAGTCTAGTAGTTTTGGATCAAAACAAATTCAGTTTACACGCCTTTTTGTGAGGCCAACATGAACTTTACTCTGATCCATCTTTCTGAAAAAAGATTTACATCAGAAAGAGATGGGGTGGGGGAGGGGAGGATTGAAGCCACGTTTGTGGTACCACCCAAAAATAGGTAAATATGCCATGAGCAAACACTGCAGGGGATCAGCTGTTAAGACAAAATTCTTTGAGAAAAACCCCTCATGAACACAGGGCCACAGAGAAGCCAGACTACCATCTTCTTGAAAGGGTTGTTGGGTGATATGCCATGAGCAACTACGGCAGGGAGATCAACCGTTGAGGCAAAATTCTTTGAGAAAAACCCTGGGCCACTGAGATGCGAGTCCACCATCTCCTTGAAAGCGTCGGCAGCCATCACTTTGAAAGAGTTGGAAACCATCATTGCTGCCTAACACCCCACATATTCCGTATCGTAACGGGCGTTGACTCGGTGAGATATCGTCTCGGATGGTCTCTTAGACAAGGGGTATTTATAATGATTAATAACTTAACTTGCAGTAAAATTATACTACAGCTTCAAAATAAAGAATTTATTCTTAGAAAAATTCTAAAATACATGGACTTCATATCTTTCATAAAATATTCTAATACTTACAATATATCATGAAGCATTATTTCTACTTCATCACACTTTCATTGTGTACTCTTCTCACCACCCTATACCATAGAGTCTAAAAACATATACAAAAATGTGTGAGTGTTAAAATACTCAGTGAGTCCCGTGTGTTCGTAATTTTCAGATAAAACAGTTTCATAATATTTTCAACATCATGGTGCATTATTTCAACAACACATGAAATCTATACTTGACACAAATCAATCATTTTCCTCAATATGGAAATTAATAGTTCCTCACAGGAATTTTGAGGAAATTAATAGTTCCTCACAGTAATTATATTGTTCAAGAATTGAACATTGCAATCAACATCAATACCATTTTTTTGAGTCTCGTGTGTGTTCATGATTTTCAGATAAAACAGTTTCATGGATAGTTCTTTAGAGAAATTATATTGTTCAAGAATTGAACAACGCAATCAACATCAATACCGAATTGAACAACGCAATCAAATATATAAAACAGTTCCTCACAGGAACATCAACTACAGGAATTATCGCTATCAAATATAATATCAATTACTTGAATTATATTGAAGAATTATATTGTTCAAGAATTGAACAACGCAATCAACATGGAAATTAATAGTTCCTCACAGAATATTCGGCACGCAATCGACATGAAAATTAATAGTTCCTCACAGACTATTTGGTATTGAAATGGATTGTTCCTCACAAGAATTATATTGTTCAAGAATTGCACAACGCAATCAACATCAATACCGAATTGAACAATGCAATCAAACATATAAAACAATTCCTCACATGAACATCAATTACAGGAATTATTGCAATCAAACATAACATCAATTACAAGAATTATATTGAGGAATTATATTGTTCAAGAATTGGACAACGCAATCAACATGGAAATTAATAGTTCCTCACAGAATATTTGGTACGCAATCAACATGGAAATTAATAAAACATAACATCAATTATAGGAATTATATTGTTCAAGAATTGAACAACGCAATCAACATGGAAATTAATAGTTTAATAGTTCCTTACAGACTATTCGGTATTGAACAATACAATCAACATATAAAACAGTTCCTCGTAGCCTTCGTCATGCACCAACCACACCGGATCGCAGTCCCTAAATTGTTCAAGAATTGCACAACGCAAGACTCGAACGTACGAAACTACGACAATTGTTGATCCCATTCTTTTTTTTTATTTAAACTATTCTAAACAATTTTTGTGTACTTTTTTAAAATAAAAGTATTATAATAAAATATAATAATCATATTAAATTCATTATGCAACCATATTATTCAATATAAAAAAATATTTTGTATATTTATATAATTTTAAAATTTTATATACCATCAATTATATTATCTTTTTTATTAAATAATTTATATATATATATATACACACACACACATACATATATATACATACATAAATTCATACATAATATACACACACACACACACAACATTCATAATCCTAAATATACATAAACAAATATATATATATATATATATATATATATATATATATAAATACACACACATATTCATATACATAAATTTAAATGTAATCAAATATATTTTTTACACGTAATCTGGTAAAATATTTATAAAAATATAAAAAATTTAAGACATTTACAAAGATAAGCGCCTTTGAAAGTGAAACAATCATTTTTTAACAAAAATTTAGTGTTTTTTTTAAATCACTTATTTTAATTTTTTAAATAAAATAAAATAAATAAATTTAGAATTTTTAATCAAAGTATTCTAATTTTTTTATAAAATAATTAAAATATTAAAATATTACATTCTATAATAAAAATATTAATTCCTTTTATTTTAATACACACATATATTTCAACACTATAAAAAATATTACCTTATATTTTAAATTCATATCAATTATATTTCAAGAATAAATAAGTTAGAGATAAAAAATTAAAATGTTTATAAAACATTTGACCATTTTAATCAAAATGTATGGAATAAAAATATATATAGTAAAAATTAAAACAAAAAAGGAAAAAGTAAATTCATGGCAAATCCCTCGCAATTTGCTAGGGATTTGCCACGGAATAACACAATCCGTAGTAAATCTGTGGCAAATTGCGACGAATTTGCTACGAAAAATAATTAATGAAATTAAAATGGTATTTCGTGTCATTTACCATGGAACACATAATAAAATTTTCTTATTCTTTTTATCACTATTTTACTTAACAAGTTTTTTGTATATTCTAAACGGTAATATGGTTAATTACACTGATATTTCCAATGGTTTTTGTTGTCAAAATAAAAAATAGAAAGATAGAAGGAAATAAAAAATTTTAACTACAAATAAGAAGGAAAATTGTTCAAATCAACTAAAGGTAAGATCGGGAATTTTAAGATATGGAACAAATATTAATACAAATTAATAGAATAAAAAATAAAAAAATAAATCCATGACCGATTGCCACGGATTTGCCACTGAATTAATTGTTTTCAAATTAATTCCATGGCTAATCAATGGCAGATTGTCACAGATTTGTCATGGAACTAGTTAAGAAATATTTAATTCCGTGACAAATTACCACGAATTTGCCACGGAGGTTTGTATTAATATTTTACCTTTTTGGCACGGACATTTTGTATCGCAAATCGATGGCTCATTTTTCCCCTATCATTTTTTTGCTACGGATCTACGAGGAGATATCTTTGCATCGCTAGTTGCTACAATATTCGTGGCAAGTTCATGACAAATAGTTACGGATTTGCTACAGTATATTGCCGTAGCAATTTGCTATATCTTGTCTTCTTTCGTGGCAAATCCGTAATAGATTGTCACGAAATTTTTTTCATAACAAATTTTTGTGACAAATTAACAATTTTCTTGTAGTGTTATGAAAGCATATAGAAGAATTTGGAAGATTTTAGAACAAAATAGAAAGATATGGAAATAAATATAATAATCGTAAGATAATGTTACTTTAATAAATATTATGGTCCCACATGACACCTCATACTTTCTTTAATAAAGGTGTGGGTCCACTTAATTAATGAAGAGATTAAGTAGTAACAAACACTACAAGAAAAATGCATTTTAGCGACGGAAATTAGTGACGGCTTTGTACCGTCGCTAATTTACGACGGAATAGCGACGGTAACAAAAATTTTTAATTTAAATTTATTTTTTTAAAATTTGTCAAAAGCCGTAGCTAATCCCTCGATAATTAGCGAGTGATTAGCTACGATATATGTAATTAACACTAATACTAATTAATTATTCAAATGCCGTAACTAATCCATTTCTAATTAGCAATGGATTAGCAACGGCTTGCGAATCCCTTGCTAATTAGAAAGAGATTAGCTACGGCATACGTAATTAAAACTAACACTAAATTAATTGCTCGAACACCGTAGCTAATCCCTCGCTAATTTGCGAGGGATTAGCTACGACATTTATGATTATTCATTAATATTAAATAATTGTTAAAATACTGTCGCTAATCCGTTGCTAATTAGAGACGGCAAATCGGGTCGTCGCTAATCCATCGCAAATCCCTTGCAAATCCATCGCTAATTTGCAACAAAAAAAAACTATATAATTAATATAAAGAAAAAAAATCACAAGAATATCAATAGCCTAGTGATGGAGCACGTGCTCCCCCACAATAAGGACGCGGGTTTGAACCCCGTGACCGACATAATCTCAAAAAAAAAAAATCCGGCGGGTCGGGTTGGTGGTCGGGCCGAACCGGTTAGGCCGGGTCTTGACTAATTAAATTTTTTAAATAAAATTCGTTGGCCGTCGCTAAATTTAGCGACGGCCTCAATTACAAATTTAATTATAAATATCATTACTTAATAGCCATCATTAATCCGTCGCTGTTAGCGATGGATTCTTGTTCTGTCTCTATTTGCGATGCCAGTTTTAGCGAGGGTCAAAATCCGTCGCTAAACTCAATTAGCGACGGATTTGACCGACGCTAAATTGTTGTTTTCTTGTAGTGAAAGTTTAATTTTGCTTCTTCATATAATAATAATAATAATAATAATAATAATAATAATAATAATAATAATAATAATAATAATAATAATAATAATAATAATAATGTTATATATATATATATATAATACTAATAATAGTAGTAGTAATAATAATGATATTTATAATAAAATTATAAACATATATTTTCTTATCAAATCAAATATAATATATAAAATTATATTTTACTTAAAATATTCATTTCATAAATAATGGTTTTCTTGAAAATAGTTTTATAAAATTTAAGAAAATTCTCAAAAGACCTCAAAGATAGTAAATATATCCTATTTTGGGATGACTCAGGATAGGATGTTACAGCAAGGCTTTTGAATTGTGATGCACGAATTGAGTGGGACTGAGGTGGGAAAATTCTTAGGTGCATCCGCTACATGTACATCAGATGTTTTAAATTATTGTATCACATGTAACGAAAGTTGTATAACAAATTATGTGTATAATTTTATCTGTACATGGTACAATTATTTAAAGCATTCGGTATACATGCACCGAGTACACTTAAAAAATTCCTGACTGGAGGTGCCCTTTGTAGCCTCAGGCCCTCAAGAGTAGAGATGACAATATTCCCACTTAAACCGGGGACCCTACCGGGCCCGATTGGATCGGGAATTCATCGATTTAAGTGGTGATGGAGTCGGGGGCAGGTTTCATTCCTCGATTCGCCAATTGAGGGTGGACCAGGAACAGGGATTGCATAATCCCCGTCCTCGGCCCAGCTTGCTTGGCCCGTCCTGCCCTACGTATATTTTACATTATATGTATTTTATATATTATATTATATTATATATAGATTATATATGTATATATAGGTAGATTATATATATTATATATGTATACATATTATATAGATTATATATATATATATATATATATATTTATGTAAATTATATGTAGATTATATATATGTATATATAAGTAAATTATATACGTATATAAAATTAAAAAAATAGAAAAGAAGAGGAAAAAAAGATAAATTATAAATTTTACTTTTATTAATTTAGTGATATGATTAATACATGAACCATTAGAAATCATTACAAAAGTTTTCGAAATGATTAAACATTTTTAAATAAAAATATATTGGAGGTCAATTTTTTTTTTTTAAATCTTTAAAAAAAATTTTGGGCCCCATCAGGCTCACGTTTTCCATTGGGCCGAGATTAGAGATTATTTTGTTCTTAACAAACTGGGGGCGAGGATCTCCATATTTTCCTATGGCGAGGACAGGTCAGGAACGGAAAACGAGAGGTATACAGGGGCGGGGTCCAAATTTCTAGTCCCCATCCCTCCCCGTTGCCATCCCTGCTCAAGAGGTAGGCTTATGGGATGAGAAGACATTTCAATGGGATATTAATGCAGAATATTTGATATATTGCACATCTCCTCCATTGAATTTCTCATTTGCACATTTCTTGCACTTCACTCATCCAATACACTCACACAACTTCGAACTAGGCAAGCAGGAAAACAAAAAAAAAAAAATCATATTTTCCAACTTTTGCTTATTAATATCAAGAATCTAACCATTAAATTTGAGATTTTTGAATGGACTACGTAATAGTTAAATAAGTAACAATCTAAATGTATATATTAAAAGTGAAGGAGAGAATAAATTGTCTTTACAAATTATTTAAATAATTTTTATTATTTTTTTACCTTCTCAAGTCTTTAAATGAATAGTTTAAATTTAATAGTGATGATGTCTTTTGTTATGAATGATTCAAATTTTATCAATATCTTTAAACAATTATTTTAACGTTTAAGATTTGTTTTGTTGTCATAGATAATTTAGTCATTTTATAGTATTTTTTTAATATTAACTTTTGTCTTTCCCTTTTTTGCTAATAATAAATGCTAGGATTATTTAGAAAGATGAAAAGACAAAATCTTATATTAGACAACCCTTCAATTCATTAGTTTTACAAAGCCTCGTTGTGTCTTTTGCCAATTTTTAGTTTTCATCATCTGGATTCACATCTTTTACCCTTCTTCTTTGGCATGTCCTGTTGAGAGCATAAAGAGGACCAAAGGAAACTCAAACTATGTTAAGATAATTTATTATTGTATACCATAATAGCTACAAGAAGGAGACTACAAAATTTCTTCTTAATTTATACTTATAGACATACACCATCACTTTTCTTTATTTTAATGCTTTATACCTATACTAAACTACACTCCACTCCTCTAGTCCTCTTCATTATACTTCTATTTTTCATTGGATTACAAAACACATCTATTTATAGATGTCTACAAAACCGACATTCAAAGTCGGCAAAGCTAGAAATTTCTAGGCAATTCATGCAAGTTGCATGAATTCTTGAGATTTTTGTGGTGTTTCTCCTTTGTTCTAAAATGGCAGTGGAAAGCCTTCCATATTGTAGATATTTTTCTGCAAATTGCTATCCAAGTTTCTAGAAATGGTGGTTGCTTTTAACAGGTTCTTCAATGGCGGTGGAATTGATTTTCTTCTTTGGTTTGGCTGCAAATTTGGCTGCAAATTGCAACTCTGGATTCTTCTCAAATGGCGATGAAGAATGTTGCATGCAGTCATTGATGTTCTCAACATGTCCCGCTGCGTGAACATTTAGGGAGCAATTTATTTTTTTATTTATATCATGCAGATTATAGTGTAAACCAAACCAATTGATGTATCTTTCATTTCCCTCTTTGTTTAGCAAAAATCTTGAAACCAAACCACATTTGTCTTTCTATGTTAAAGTGGGCCGATTTATGTTTCTTTGCTTGCTTGTTGAGATTGCGGCATTCAAAAATTTGAGTTAGTTTTTTTCCTTTCATGAAAACCATCGGAGTGAGAATTTTTTGTTGTAAAAGCTTCTTCTTTTTGGTTCCACTTCATTTTTCAACTTAGTAATTAGATGTTTTTAAGGAAAAATTGCTACTTTGTTATGTTGCTGAGGAACTAAGATGAGTTTGTCATCCTTGGGGCTTTTTTATCAGAATGGCCCCATTCGAGGCCATTCGTCCTCACGTGGCCCCTTCGGGAGAAGAAGTCCTAAAATGGCCTCGACGTATTCGCCGATGGCGTCCTAATTAAATGAGGACGCTATCGGCAAATGCGTCATTATTTACTTAGGACGCTATTCGTCAATGCGTCCTTAGTAAGTTAGGACGCATACACGGATAGCATCCTACCCAATCGTCGTCTTCACCGCGCTGCGCCTCTGCAACTTTTCATTTCGCTGCACTTCCTCCATTTTCGAGCGATTTTCCACTGCTCCGGCAACATCAACTTTCTTCAGCCAACGTCCGGCCCTTTTGCTCAAGCGATAGTGCTGCTCCGTCGGTGACCATAGCATTCTTCTCCACGGTGGCGAACAGTCTCCTCCACTGGCGACCGTAGCAGTCTTCTCCGCGGCAGCGCATCCTGTGCACGGTATTTTGTCTGATTTTGAGGTATGTCATGCTTCTTGGTCTTTATTTTTTGATTAGTTGCTATAATTTCTGAATATAATGTATGTATTTTGTTGCATTGGTCTTTAATTTTTATATGTCATAAATCACCATTTAGGATTTGGGAATATATCTTATATTTGTTTTTTTTTTTTTTGGTCCATTAGAGGTTTCTGTTACATTTTTATATAGTACTTTGATTGTACAAATATGTTTATATCTTTCTATTCTGGTGGAAGGATTTGGAATATAGGAAGTAAAAGAAAATTGCATTATGAGAATTATGAATAATCTTATTGGCGTATTCCTTTTGTAAGTTGGGAATGAATTATTTTGTACGAATTCTTATTTTAGTTTTTATCTCAGCTATTCATGCACGAGAGGATGTTTTTCTCCGTGGGAAGAAAAACAGTTACGCTTGGATTTTAAGTGTTCAAAATTAAATTGGCTAGGGATGAATCTTTATGAGTACAAATTGACTAATTTCTTTAACATATTGGAATCAATAACTCAATTTATATTTTTTTTAATGGAAATTCTAAATACCAGGTAATAACCTATCCATGAACCATTTGCTTAGTCTACATGATAGACGTGTGGTATTAATACAAATTATTGGCTTGAAGTCTTGATGGAATATATTCAAAGTGCTTACAGTGGTAGTGATGAGACAGAGCCATTGCTGAACTTTGTCACTGTTTAATGTTGGTGCTCAAGTTTTGACACTTTTTTTCTAATGATATTTGTAACAAAACTACAAAGTTCAAGTATGTTTTGTAAGTATGGTACAAAAGTCAGTACTGTTATTATTTATTATACTATTATTTTTTCATTATTTTTTAATATACTATTATTATTTATTATTTAATATATTACTATTACTATTATTATTATTTTTAATATATTATTATTGTTATTACTATTATACTATTATTATTTTTTATTTTTTAATATACTATTATTATTATAATTATTACTTTTAATATACTATTATTATTATTTTATTTTTTTAATGTACGATTATTATTATTATTTTTTAATCTACTATTATTATTTTATTTTTTAAATATACAATTATTATTTTTTAATATATTATTATTATTATTATTATTATTATTATTATTATTATTATTAAAACTAGATAGGAATACTTGTATTATTAAATTCTTGTGTTACGCTATTTAATTAAAACAATTAGTGATTGGATGTAGAAATTCGTACTAATACTTGTATTCATTAAAAGAAATTGACATATCACAATATCCTTTAGGATGGATCGAGTACGTGGCGATACAGTCTCCGGACCTATTTACAAGGGCTTGATATCTAGGCAGGATAAGTATCGATCTTCATTGATTTGGTCACGGCATTCTAAGAGTTATGAGATACCATTAGCCTTTAGACATTGCGATTCTCGTTTTTGGAAGCTATTTTCATTTCCTCCTCGAGTAATGGATTATATCGATTTGGCTGGTTTCGGGGGAGTTTGTAGAGTTGGGCATCTTTATATAGATCATGCCCTTATAACTGCATTAGTCGAGAGGTGGCGTCCTGAGACACATACCTTCCATCTACAGGTAGGAGAGTCCACCGTCACACTAGGGGACGTTGCGATTTTGTGGGGACTTAGAGTTGACGGTGACCCGATCATTGGAGAGGTTTACGGGCGTCCTCGGACAGCATGAATGGATTTGATACATACGCTTCTTGGCTTTCGACCTCTGATTACCCAGTTTAGGGGTAACAGGTTGGAGAAGTCGGCCCTTGAGGCACACTTGTCACTCTCTTTTCCGGATGATACTTCTGATGCAGTGGTGCAGCAGAGGGCGTGATGATTCATTTTTCTTCTTATTGGTAGTATGATTCTGTCTAACAAATCAGGTCATCTACCGCCCCTTCGTTTTCTACCATGCTTTGCAGACTCACATTATTGCGGTCAGCTTAGTTGGGGTAGTGCGGCTCTAGTGTGGATGTATAGATACTTCTGCGAGACAATTGACCCTGCTGCGAGGGAAATCTGTGATCCTATGGATCTGCTTTAGGTTAATTTTTTTTTTATTCTTTCTTTTCTAATTACTTTAGATGTTTTATAGTCTAGCAAAATAGTAATAAAATTTGATAACCCTATATTATTTTATTGTGTAGTTATGGGCTTGGGAGCACATCCCTATCCTATGCCCTAATAGGGTTGAGCCAGGCCATAGACCTCCACTTGCACAGTATGGTGCGAGGTGGAACGTGCGGCTACGGTTACATCGAATGCCGACGCACGTTCTAGTGACATATAGAGATCAGTTGGACACAATGCATGATCATCACGTAAGTATTTAAACTTTTTTGACAAAAAATTTTTATTACGTTATTGTCGTTTTAGTGTTTCAATTAAACGTTTCCAAATTGTGTCAATTTATTTGGTGCCCGTACGATGTCATAGACCTAGAGTTCATGCCAACTAGATACATAGAGGGTTCAGACATCTGGCGATCACGGACTCCACTCATATGTTGGGACGTCGTAGAGTTCCACTACTCCGACCGTGTGCTTCGACAGTTTGATATGTTACAGCTCATTCTACAAAATTGTGAGTATGATGCTGAGTTGCACGCGACTGGTACTCGGGAGAACCACACAATCAACTGGTCTCATCACCATTCAGCGTTCATAGCACTGTGAGGTTCGCGACATCAGACAGTCGTGCATGGCACTCTCGGGATAGGGGTGGAGCTGGACTATCCATCTTGGTACCGACTAAGGACTAGGTAGCAGATTGGTAATCTGTCCCCACCAGGGGGTGAGGTCGCCGGCTACTAGGGGACTGGTTCGGGACACACAGGCATGGTAAGTATATTATTCAGTATTCCGTGTTTTTTCTTGATAATGTATTATTATTCGTACTCGATTCATGATGACATGGGTGTTTTTTTTTATGGCTATTACAGTCAGACGGGCTTTATAGAGCTATATCCATTGCCACGAAGGCTTTAGCTATAGCTGACTTATATTCGAGGGTAGCTTTTGAGCGTATCAGGGACACGTGCACTCTTTCTCTTATCGCGGCCGGGTTTGATTTTACTAGTTATGGCACACGTCCCGTTCGAGAAATAGGTGTACCCGCGATTCCAGAACAGGCAGCCAGTAGAAGGCCTCGAGCACGGGTTGAGGGTCTGACCATTCCGGGTCAGCGTCGAGGTGGTAGGTAAGCCCGTGCAACCCCAGCTGCAGCAGTTGCACCAGATCTCGTACTACTCTTAGCTGGTCTGACTAGAGAGTTCGAGGTGGGACCATCTGGGGAGCCAGCCGTGCAAACTCCAGATGCTTTGATCTTTAGTACTACTTGCCTTTCACAGTCGATGGAGGACGAGATGGATAGTATTACAGAGTAGGGGCTCGACACAGCGACATAGGCATTCGATATGGGATTGGGGCAAGTCATGCAGGCGTCTACGCATGTTTCATCTACAGAGTCCATACCACCGAGCGTGGTGGTCGATGACTAGGACAGACCAGGACTTAGAGTTCAGTGGCATCAGTGGCGACCACGTTATTATCATCTGGTAGTACCAGAGCAGGGAGATCCCATTGTACCCGTCGAGGATGCACATGCTGCAGCAGATATACATACGAGGCCCAAACGCGTTGTCCGACCCCGACCATGCAGCACGTAGACTCAATCTTCGGACATTCTTATTATTCTGTATATCATTGATTCTCTCTTTATCACATTTTTTTTTGTTTGGAAAAATGCATTTGCACTCTCTCCAATTGTATTTTGTTACTAGCTATATTAACAATTAATTATTTAACTCAAAACATGTATCTACTCTTGTTATATTTGATTTTAGAGTGTAATTAAATACCAATTGGATTGGGATTAGTTTATTTGAAACCATCGTACACAATAATGAAAATCATAACAATGCGGCACGTAACTGAAAGTAGAAGAAAGCATAATGTACACAATATAGGATGCTATCTTGAATAACGCCCTGCTTATCTAGGACGCTATTGGAGTGTACCTTAATCCTTCTTCAATTACAGCCTTAGTTTTGTTATTGCTTGTATAGTATAACCATACTCAAAATTAGAAGAAAGTTTTAGGGTCCAATAACTCTATATTTTTGTGGTAGAAGACATATAATCAATGATCCTGCTCACATCTGCTTCGTTTTTCTTTTCTTACAAAACCTTTATTTAGAAATAAAGAAAGGTTTTAATCCATGCGAAACCATCGTACATCTGAGAGGGGTAGGACGCTATCGATGTTAGCGTCCTAATATGTTGGACGCTATTTTGGACGCAAATGGAGATAAATATACTTACCATTTTCTAGCACCCTGGACGCCAAACAATAATTAGCGGAGTAATACTGTAAGCATGTCTTGATAATCTACCTTTGACGCACACATTCACGTCTCTCGTGTAGATTTAAGAAAATGAACGAGAGACGTCGAACGTGTGCGTCAAAGATAAATTGTCAAGAGTTAGAAAGCTTTTACCAATTAGAATGCTGTCCTAAATTTTCAAGAGTCATTTTATAGGCACAATATGAGGCTGTGCTACTATACCAAGGATGCTACTATCAATAGCGTCCTTTTTGAGGACGCTTCTACAAGTAGCGTCCTAAGCCGGCGGTCGGCCACCTTGTCCGATGGATCTTTAGTTGGATTCCGAAATGACATTGAACGCTACCATCACATGCGTCCTATAACAGCCTTTTTGAAAATATTCGAACACATTTGCTTTTATAGATTCTGTACAGTAGGACGCTACTGCTATTAGCTTCCTATTTGCAACCGACAAAACATTCTCGCTTTGGAATAAGATACCCAAGATTTGAGCGTACTTCAGAGTTGACAATGTACTATAAGACGCTATTCTGAATAGTATCCTTATGAAGGACGCAACCATGAATAGCATTCTAAGGCGCCTATTTAGCTCCATACAATCTCAGAACCATTTCATTCCTTTCATGCCAAAAAAAAAAAAAAAAAACACCAGACAGAGAGGAAGCCAAACTACTTTATTCTCACAGGCGGTTCTGTCACTTGAAGTTATTTTTTTCCAAGTACAACCATTATGTCACTTGAAACACCACTATCTCTTGGCTTCTTCTGGGATTGCTCTCTCTCATACAAAGCAGGCAATTTAGTCATCTTTGCGGGCCCATGTAGAAAGAGACTAGTTTTACAGCTAAAATATCATTCCGTATGCTTGTCGACAAAATCTATGCATACATGCGGATTGATAGGACGTTATTTACATTGGATATATCCATGAGATATCCTTGGGTATATGGAGACCGTGTTCAATGGGGGTTACTTATATTACAGGATGATAGCGATATGAATAACATTTGGACTTTGCATTTCATTTTTAAGGAGAGCGGAGTATATAT
Source organism: Voacanga thouarsii (assembly GCA_026120185.1). Taxonomy (NCBI): domain Eukaryota; kingdom Viridiplantae; phylum Streptophyta; class Magnoliopsida; order Gentianales; family Apocynaceae; genus Voacanga; species Voacanga thouarsii. Next base: position 5,951,642 of record JANUWF010001322.1, on the reverse strand, counting down.
TTATGTAAAGATAGAGCCCATTTTAAATGCACCACACAACATGCAAACAGTTCCTGAAGCTGATACTGGCATTTCCATACCGTCAACATCATTTTCCGCCCAACAACTACCTCATACCATTTCCTACACAGATTTGCTACTCCAACAAGAAGGGTTGGAAATAACAACCGTTCAGAATCAGTTGCCACAACTATAGAGTCACCCAAATACTGATCCACTAAATGAGCCAGAAACAATGCAAGCAGATGAGCAACCAATAATTAATGGGATTGCAGTCATGGACTCACTAGGAGCAACATCTAACATCAATGGACCACCAGTCTCAGAAGGAGAATATGGAATCGACATCAATGACGTGGGCCAGAGTGACACCGGCAGCAGTAGCCACAGTGACCAGGATGACAGGCTACCTCGACACACATCAATGTATGCTCCACCAGAACTAGCGCATCAGATACCAGTCCAGGTAAGAAATCTGCATACATACAGCAGTTTCCAGGATATAGGCTCAGGGGCACCCGAAGGTGACTTTTTCTATGCCGGTGATGACTTACGTGTTGATGAATGGACAGCAAAAAATTGGGAGTTAAGGCATAAAATGCGATTTCAGGATAAGTCAGAAGTAGTTCATGCTATGAGATTATGGCACGTTAAGAAGGGCTACGAGTTCTTTGTTATTAAAAGTAAGAGTGCGATTTGGACAACCTCTTGTAGGAATAACACTGAGCAGAATCCATGTGCTTGGTACGTTCGAATCATTAAGAAAGCAAATACTGGATGATGGGAAATTTTGGTTTGAAATGGCGAACACACATGTTTTCAAAGGGTCATAAACAACAACAATCGAAATTTGTCCTCCAAACTTATTGCACAACACATATTGTATCTTATCAGAGATGACCCAAAGACAAGTGTCAGTACCATATTAAGGGTTGTACACGACAAATTTCAGGTTGGATGTTCATATAGAAAAGGATGGTATTCTAGGAAAGCTACTGTTGAGTTTTTATATGGCACATAGTCCTCTACTTTCAGAGTACTACTAACATATATGTTGGTGTTATAAGATTTAAATTCCGGTACAATAGTACACTAGAAACACCACAACATCAATGCCAGAGATACAAAGATTTTCAAGTTCGTATTTTGGGCTTTCAAACCATCGATCGATGGATTTAGGCATTGCCATCCTATGATTTCAATCGATGGAACCCATTTAAGTTGATAGCAAGCACTTGGGATGCTAATAATCATGTTTTCCCCCTAGCTTTTGCTGTTGTCGATGCTGAATCGAATGAGAGTTGGGGATGGTTTCTTAGACTTCTCCGCAGACATGTGGTGCGCTAAAGACATGTTTGTATTGTGTCCGACAGGCATGCTGGAATCTTGTCAGCTATGAGGACACAGGCTAAGTGGGCGGAGCCAATGGGAGTTCACAGGTACTGTCTATGCCATATTCGTGCCAATTTTAACAAATAGTTCAAGAACACCGAGTTGAAGCGACTCATGTACAAAGCCGTAATAAAGAGGAGGAAATCTAAGTTTGAATCTATAATGGACGAAATAAGAGAATACAATCAGGAGGCGTACAACTGGTTGATGCGTATTGGCCCAGAAAAATGGTCACTTTCACATGATAAGGGAAATCGATATGGATGCATGATGATAAATTTATCTGAATCATTAAATAGTGTTCTAAAAAAAATAAGAGCATTACCTATCACAACCCTTGTTGATGTAACATTCTCGAAGATTGTCGAATATTTTAATCTGTATCGATCCAAGGCCACACACTGTAACAAATCATTTCCTTCGTTGATATGGAATACATTCCAAACAGCTTCGCAGAAGGCAAGAAGTTATAAGGTTGTGCAATATAATGAACGAGTTGGAATTTTCAATGTTAGGACACCCGCAAGAGTTGGAAGAAAATGAAACAATGTGTATACAGTAAAAATGTCTTCACGGGACTACAGCTGCACGAAATAGAATATTTTTAGCTTGCCGTGCACGCATGTATTTACTGTCTGTTGACACCGTGGCTGGCAACCTTCTGATTTTGTACTATTTATTTACTCCTTGGACAAATATATTGCGGCTTACAACAATGACTTCTATCAAGTCAACAATGAAAATTTATGGTATAATGTTGACTTTTCGTTGGAGGGTTACACATCAGCCCTTAAAGGTAATAGACTGGGGCAGAGGCGTACTGCACGTTTTCGAGGAGAGATGGACTATCGAAATGAAGGGTCTCTACTAAGATGTGGAAATTGCCATCAAACGAGACATAACAGGCGAAATTGCAATAGTGCTAGTTTCCAACCTGGAGAATAAATTAGATTGCATTCAGTTGTATTGTAACAAATTTATTTAATGATAATAAAATTAATTCTGCAGTTGACATTGTCCCATTTTTTGATTTATCCATTAATTACACACACTTTTGTTATATTTTTTAAAGTTAATATAATTTCAATAGTTAATACAGACAATTTATTCTAACGTAAAGAATAATAAATTGTATAACAGAATCACTAAAATGTGAAGTACGATGTTTAGGATGCTATCCGTGTATACGTCTTAACTTACTAAGGACGCATTTACCGATAGCGTCCTCATTTAATTAGAACGTTATCGACGAATGCATCGAGGCCATTTTAAGACTTCTTCTCCCGAAGAGTCACGTGAGGACGAATGGCCCCGAATAGGGCCATTCTGATAATAAAAAAAAAAAAAACCCTCATCGTTGCTGCTTTGTTATATCTACATCCTCATCTTTTTCCTCCTTTTCTGGCTTCGAGGATGATATCTGCATGAAAAAGAGGATTGGGTGGAGAGCATCTGCTGAATAAATTGGTGGCTGGAGACCATCGTCGAAGCCAAAGCGTCTGCAACTTTACATTGATGCAATGGAATTTGGATTCCTCCATTGATATGATTAATGGGATAGCTGAAGTTTAACTATTACAAGTTTATCAGGAAGATGATCATGAACAAAACAATGCCTCAAGCAAAAGGAAGTTCAAATTTCGTTCAGTTATCGATGGATCGTTATGCGAATACTAGAGCGGGCCTTTGCTCTTCGTCCATCAATTTTTGCAATACAAACATATATCTGTATATTGAAAAGCAGAGCTAACCTAGCAAGATTAATAGTCAAAAAATACTCCTAGTATATGTTTTTGTTATGCTATGCAATATAGAATTCTTGATTTAAAGCCTCTAATTCTAAAGTTTTGCTTTATTTATTTATACATTTTTTGAAGCGCAATATTATACATCATAACCTTTATATTATGATTTTGCAAATTTTTCCTTATAAATATATTAAGATTGCTTTGGGTCCGATTTTTTGGGCAAAGACTTAATTTGGAACGATTTTTTAAAAGTTCCAAAGAAAAGGCCTCCTTTAGAAGGACCAGAAGCTTAAGTGAATTTGACACTGCAGCATCCCTTTGACAAGATGGTGAAGTGAAGGTAGTGACCAGGAGAAAGGGAAAACATCAGGCTAACCTTTTGCCGTTTGCGTGTAAAGATATATGCAGAGCAAATATATGCTTTTCCTGATGCGTAAAATACTATGCTACATGCTCAAAAACGGATGAAGAGAAACATTTTTTTAAAAAAAAAGTACAGAAAATAGCCAGTAAAGCTAATACTATAGTTTTGCATTAAAACAAATGGAGTTTACATGCCTTTATGAGGCTAACACAAACTTTATTCCAACTTTCCAAGTAAATTTTTTTTAAAAAAAAATACATGAGAGGAGGGGCAGGATTTAATGGCTGTTGATTGGACCACCCATTTTTGGGTGATACGCCAGGAACAGCCACTGTTGTAGGATCAGTCGCGGAGGCAAAATTCGCCGAGGAAAACCTTCTTGAAGAGGGGACCGCCAAGAAGCGAGATCACCATCTTCTTCAGGGAGTTGGAAAGCACCATTGCTGCTTATACCTAATAGCAAGGCTTCTAAATTCTGCTCCAACAGATTTTGAGTGAGGAATATTGAGGTGCCCTTTGGTCCTTAAAGAAGCACTCCTTATGTAGGCTTATAGGATGAAAGCATACTTCACTTCACTGGGATATTAATAATGCAAAATATATGATGCACTGCACATTTCATCTGATGAATTTAGTGCATGCATATTTCCTGAATTTTACCCATCAAATACTTTCACACAATTACGTCCTAGGCAAGCAAGAATTTTTTTTTCATAATTTTCACATTTGCATATATTTACTACCAATCTCTCCATTAAACTTGAGATTTTCAATTAGAACAACGTGATAATTTAATTAAATAATAATTTAATTACTAATTTGATACGTACAAGAAAAATTATTTCCTTTGATGCAAGAATCAAGAATAAGCTTTAAACATGATTACTTTATCATAATAAAATATTTAATTTGAGTCATAATTATTATCTTTAATTAGCAAACACCATAATATTTTCAGTAGCTGTGATATTCCTCGACATTATTAGAGAAATAACACTGCACTCCTAAACTTTCATCAAGGAGGGGAAAAAAAACTGTGTATAAGTAAGTATATACAATGAACTTGTACTAATATTTTTAAAAAAATAATATTACCTTCTTCTTTCTATGACAAAAATGTAGATCTAATAATTCTAATTATGAAATATTAACAATTTCATTATTTGTATAAAAAACAGTGTTCTGAAAGTCAAATCGGGAACCGCTACTTGTTCGATTCAGTTATATACTATAAGTCGAGTAGTAAAGAACCAGTCAAAAGCAGTCAAATCGATCAATAATAAACCGATCAAAAAAATAAATTTATTCTTATATTTTAAACCTTTTTTATAAATAACTAAGTTATTCTTATTTAAAATTTATTAATTTTAAGAGATATCTTTTATATTTTTATTTATTTATATTTATATATATAGTAGTTAATAATATATATATATATAAATAATATTTAAAAATATTTAATTACATTTCGGTTCGACCATGGTACAATCCGATCGGATTTGTAAACTATTGAACTTATTACTTTATCGATTTAATGACCGGTTCAACCTTCAAAACATTGATAGAAAATTTTAAAATATTAATATTTACATTTATAAATTATTTATAAAAATTAAAATTATATATATTTAAAAATATTAAATTAATCCCAATTCCATGAATTGATAACTAAAGCCCAAAAACTTTGAGCCCAAGAAATTGTGGGGACAAAAATCCATCACTAGTTGAATGCATGAAATTTTTAACCTTTTTGTTAGCCTAGGGCCAGCATATGGGCCCACAGCCACGAAGATAAAGTCAAAGCCCTATGGATGTAGTTCTTTATTCAGGTCGGTGAATCTAAAGAAGGAACCAGAAAAAGCCCACCAACACTACCTCGATCGTTACGATCGTTACGGGGCTAATTTTAAAATAATAATAATAAATTTAAAATTATCACCCCAAACATTTATTTTTTATTAAAAACTAGAAAATTTCAAGATATTTTTGTCCTCTCCTTTTGTGTAAAAAAAAAAAAAGAAGAAATTATTAAAAACACGTCAACAATTTCGTGTTCCCTCAGTCACAAAGACCTCCTCCTATTTAAGCATCCCACAGCCCACAAGCGTCTCCCTTTTCGTGTGTTGGGAGTCTTTAAGGCATGAGAGATTCTATGAGGAAATCGACATCGCGAAGAGAAACTGGGAGAGCTCAGGTGGGTTCGATGCTCACGGACCCAGAAGTGGATGCAGCCTTGCAGTTGATTCAGCTGAGCGGGGATTCTTCTGGGGATAGTAAAGCTGCCGGAAATGCTTTTGATTTGGCAAAATTAGATGAAGAAGAAAGCGTTGGGGATACCATTAATGGTGGTGGTACTACTGCTGATGAGATATCTTCCACCATGAACAATGATGATATTGTTGCCGATAACTTGGATGATGAAGCTTGTCCTCCAAGGAAGAGGAAGTTTCGATCCATTCTTGATCTCTACCTGAAGACCAAGCCTTTGTTCAAGAAACAAGGTAAGAGGGCTAGGAAAAACTGAAGGTGACTGTCTGTTCTCAAAAGATAGGGAAAATCAAATCACTACCTTTGTGTATATAGTTTATAGATATGCTAGATGCCTTCGGCATGTATGATTCCCGGCCTGATGTTTTCATATATAAACTTAGTACCGGAACTAATCTGTAGAAAGCTTTCTCTTTTGCTAATTTCCACTGTGAAAATTGTGTTTGAGAGATGTTAAGAGAAACCCCTTTGATTCCTTCCTATTTTGCTAGTTGTTTCTTTGTACTGGGGATTGAATTTGGGGGGATGATTTGCATTATCTTTTGGAGTCTGGAAAGTTAAGGGTTTTTTCCTGATGATTCTAGAATTTTCTTCAGCAGTCAATCCATTCTTAATGTTTAATTCCTTTAATTTGAACTTTGAAGCATATGATCTTGAAGATATATACAAGCAGCCCCGATTCAAAAGAATGGTTTTTTAGAATTGGAGTGGGATGAAATCTTCATTATCATATGAGGCCATGTTCGTTCCATGGCATTAGGATCTTGAATTGCAGAAGCTTAAAGATGGATATTAAGGGAAGGTATTTTAGGCCAGTAATCAACAGTTCTAATTCTTCCTGTTGGTATATAGAATCCAAACCATTTTCAATCTCCTTCTTCACAACCAAAAATAAAAATAAAAATGCAACTTCTTCTCATTGTCATCTGTTTTTCTCCTTTCTAGAGAATGATTGGATTATAGTTTCCATCTGCATGTGAAATTCATCTTGTTATGAATGTTTTCCCATTTTTCAGCAAGTTAGTATATTGAAATACTAGTACCACGAACAAGTATTTATGTCAAATTCAACTTCTAGATAAGATGCTTTTATGAACAAGTATTCTTCTCTCGAAAAGGACATTTCTTTTATCTTTTAAATAGAAAGGAAAATAGTTTGATAAATTCTATGTTCTTGTTCTTGAAAGATTTTGGCATCTGAATCATTAATATTTCCTCTCTCCTCTATTAAGTGCTTGTGAAAGTGACCTTCCAAGTTTTAAGAGGTGGTTAATAAATTTTACTTTGAAAATAACATTAATTAATCGATATAATTACTTTTACACACGGTACCATCTCATGATCTAATTAATGGATAATTTTATGATCTAATTAATGAGTATGATAATATTTTTTCTTTTTAAAATAGATATTCATGAAGTTTTTTTTTTTTGTACTTTGTTACAAAATAAATGTCTATACATATTTTTAAATATTAATGATTAGTTTATTTCTATTTTATCTTTATTTATTCTAAATTAATTATATAACTTTTTAATTTTTTTTCTTTTTACTTCTTAATAATTTTCACTAACTAATAATTGTTGTGTATTTAATATGATTAGAATAGAAACTTTATTTGAATTGTAGTATTATTTACAACTTTTTTAATCCGCTTCATGGATATTTATTTTTAAGTTTGAATGGTATATTGGAACATGATTTTAAAATCAACTATAAGGACTGTGCACTTTCCATTAGCCATCGGCTTATATCCCTCCTTTTAAAATCCATTGAGGTTTTAATTTCGCAAAAATGCCCTTTACTTGATATCCTCCTATAGTCCTATTCATGGCGATACGCAGTGGTCAAAGGAAAATAAATGATCAAAAGTAACATCCATCCATTTTCCTACTTACCTTTTGGCATTTTCATCCAAGATTTCTTGTAGAGCAAATAACATTAACCAAAAAGTTAGGGGGTCATAGCCCTTTTTTTCCCCTTTTAAAAGGAGGGCAAGTCTATTGCGATAAATTAATCACATTGATTGCCTTTATCAAGAAGGCAAGAAAGACGGGCATGACCAAAAGTATACATTTCTCTTTCATTGCTATGAGGGGATTGTCTGACCCAATATTTCCGCAGGAATACTTATGGCCTAATTCTGGCCCTTATGCATAAGCAAATCACGAAATGGGAAAAGTAAAGAACCCACCTCTGATCTACAGCCTATACAAGGCTACTACGGTAACGGAGATTGACCAAGCGGAAAAACATATGATATGTTAGAAGCACGCAAATCCAACGAACAATAAACACAAGTCACTGTCTTTCTTCCACACGTAACATCCGTGGGCCTAATTTTTGGTGTTAGCATATTGCATTAACATAAGGGCCAAATATTTTGAATACAATGCCAATTGCCAAATGTGAGCTCCCATTCTTCAACATGTGTAGATGGGAAGAAAAATCAACCACAAACATCCACCATCCCACTGATCAATATCATGATATAACATCCCAAAAACTACATATCTTGAAGGCGTTACAAATTTGGAGGTACTTCTGACATTCAAATATGTTCCCAGGAATCAACGACGTAGCATAATTTAGATGAGAGAAAGATCTAGATGTTAATATCCATGAAGTTATAGTCAAGGGTCCTTAATCTTGCAGGATGTTAATGCCCTCTGTGCATTGAAAAAGATAAAATTTTACTTCTATATCAGGAAAAATGATATTAACAATAAGTACCACCTCTACGTTTCAAAGATACAGAGCTCCAGTGAATCATTCTTCTACGCAAGTTCCCAGTAACATCATCCCCAAAAAAAGAAGAATAGGAAGGAGCTGACACTAACATATTTCAGATGTATAAAGTTAGTGCTCAAGGTGGAAAACATATTCTGTAAGGCGCTGCAATTTGCTGGGATCCAATCTCTGCTCTGTTGCAACTGCCTGCTTCTTCACAGTTAGCATTCCTGAAGTGGGATCAACAATCCAACCCTGTTGCAACACATCTGCATGCAACCAACATCCCAAGAGTCACTTGCAATGGACAGTTGATGCTAACATAATACTGCAGTCAATCGTCTGACACAGGAAATGCTGCATATTTACACGGCTCTATTTGCTAACAAAATCCCAAGTGTTAAACAGTCTGCAAATGATGATTTAAGAGGGAGGGGGCGGGGGGGGGAGGGGGGGTTGAGGGATTGCATAAAAGGCTAATGAGAGATGAAAACAGCATAAGTTTCAAATACCATATTCCTGCATATGGTTCTATACCCAATGAAGACACATGAAGTCGTGGAGACATTTAGCCATGCATCAAGGCATTAGGAAAAACCCAGAATCAGTCTCTAACAAAATGAAAATATATGATCTGCAAAACCTTGCAAATAAATTGTCCCTCCAAGTGTTGAAAACTAGATTTTCATTTTGATTCACCAATGCCATAAACTACTTTACACAAACGAATATGAACCTTTGGTCTCAGAGCAGACACATGCAATTTGGAATGCATCGTGGGATAAGGGAAAATTAGGAACCATAACAAGAAAACAGAATTAATACATACACAAGTAAATATGGATACCTCACTGTACCACGAAACTAAGCAATCACATAGCAAAATCATTAACAATATGCTATGCCAAAAAGTCCATGGCATCAATTTTAGCAGGCAAATATGCCGCCAAGACACTAGCTTTCCTTATTCAAAATTTACTATAAAAAGATTACCAGCTTTCACAGGCAGAGCTTTGACCTATTGACTCAATACTACTTTCTGAGCCTTTTAACTAAATTACAGTTGAGTAGAATGACACTGGCACTAAAAGCATTACATTTTACAGTCCATTCAGCTCAACATATTCAATGTGACCTTACAGCTCAATCAATGGATTTCGAAGAATCTAATAAATTATCCAGATGCATAAGATCCAGACAAGCTTTGATAAAGCAAAGAGGAAGAGCACAAAAAGCTTACAGTTTGTAGCATCATCTTCACTCATTCCAAGGAAGAGAGCAGTATCTTGTATGCTTATTGTTGAATAAGCAGAAAGCAGGAGGTCAAACATCCTTTTCGTATAAAGTTCTGCAGAATATTTCAACAAAAAGGATGACGGTAAACATCAAGCTATGCCCAAGAATTAGAATAAGAATTCTCAATTCTTTGATCCCAGGCATTTACATAGACAAAGTGTATCCATGCATTCACACAGACAAAGAGAACATATAACAAAAGAGTTAGTAAGCATAACAGGCCAATTGGTAGAGTAACGTGTAAAAACAAATGCCTAAGAGGCTACATGATTGTTTTTTTCCTTCTCTGTCCTCTGCAAGGAAGGAGTGGCAATCCTACAAAACACAGTGGCGCTAATCTCTGCTGGCTTCAGTATGTCACGGTAATTCCCATCTCTCAGTCTCTCAACAGATGCACATGGACATAGACAGAGACAAAGTCAAAAACTAATTCCGTTAAAAAATTCACTAACTTCTCTGAAATCCTAAATTCAAATATGCTATTAATGATTCATGGTTATGCTAATTTTCAGCATACCTCATTTCTTGTGTTCATTAGTGAGATATATTAACCTTGTCCTCTCTATGGTTCATATTGTCTGGCGGATCTAGTTGTTCACCAACAACTACCAAAATGGGCAAAAATAACACATGGCGTTGAAAAAGCACCAGCATATGGAATAATGCGGGGCAAAAAAATGATATTGTACTTAGTGAAGAAGGATGCCTCCTCCTCCTCCATTACAAGTTTAATAACCCTAAACTGATTAAAATCCAACTTAAACATATCTAAACAAGGTGAAGTTGAATGGATTACGCATAGATAGATTCTTATTGTATTCCAACAATAGAAAGAAAACAAAATCAAAATTAAATGCTTTCAAGGGATGTAAAATGTATGCGGCATGATCAACAATCCCCAAGTTGCAGTACAATTGGTGGACTTGTTTTAAAGAAAGATTGATGCGAAAACAAATTTCAGATTTTTAAGGATTAAATTACTGATTTTGCACAATGTTATCCATATAAGTTAAGGAATCAGAGGAGTCCCATTGGAAATTAATTGAGAATGCCATTTGGATTTTCAGTTCTCCATAAAGCCCTTTCATTCAACCAAAGGATATAGAACTAAATTAGCACCCAGACACCACAGACAAACAAAACAGGATACTTCAACAGTGAAAATTCCTCCTTCTGTTCACCCTTTTTCTACTCTTTCCCAGAAAAATTGAAGCCATTCATCTGATGCTTTCCCTTTTTCCCATATTAATACTCACTAGTAATTACTAGTCATTAAATACCCTCCCTATCTGCCCAGCTTGCTTTGTAAGTGCCAGTTTGATAAAACAAGCTCATGAGCTTCAGAATTCAAAATATAAATGGCTTCTAACGAATAAGTATGATTTGATTATCTAATTTTTGCATTACAATTATTTGCTTTCACCTAGAAAAATTGCATGCCCGCATAACATCTGGAATTCTTAGCACATAATAAAAAAAAATGAAAAATTTATTGACCATGTACTGCATTATGGACCTCTACCCAAAAAGTTGTATATCAACTAAAGAAACTTGCCTAAGAACGAGGCAACAATGCAATGAGCCTCCGGGCTCCAATTAAACTCACGAAGAGCCTGGTAAACTCCAGCATAGTCCCTTGTCCAGAGCTTCTGACCTATTTTCCAAGCCGCCACAACCTCTGGCCTACTCTCCTTGATTGCTGCGGGAATCGTTTTCCATAGGAAACGCGCACTGTTACTGCAACCAACAATTATAACCATACAATAAGTTAAATCCCAAATCCTATAAATCAAATAGGCGAACTCAGAACATCATGCCTACGTAAAAATCTAATTAAAAAAAAAATAAAATTTACATGTCATTAACATAGATGTGCCCTAAAAGATGAATCGCGTACGGCCATTCATCTTGAAACGCAATGCCCTGTGCTGCAACCTATACATATTCATCATACGTAAAGAATATCAGATACAGAGGAAATTAGAATTTCACTTTGTAGCGATGAAAATTTAACAAATTTGAGAACAGAAATTGAAACAAAAATGGAAAATTTTGTACATAGAATCAGAGAAAAACAGATGAAGCATTGCCTGAAGCATGAGGGAGTCGCAAATATCAGCGACCTTGTCGTATGCTTCGGAAGCTAAAGCTTCTGTAAGAGACGAGAAATCCATTGGCGATTCGAGCTGAAACAAGCAACCGGAAACGGCTTCGAAGGTCTAGCAGCCTATTACACTGTTGAGGAGTGCTGAGGGGCCTGAGGCGAAGGATAATAAATAGCCGCGGGCTTGCAAATGGGCCTATTTGTTTATACTGGACCTCTATCGAAATGGGTTGGGCTTTTTCCTTTTTTTAAGAAAGAGTCCAAGAAGTCTTTTTGTTGGGTTAGATGGGGATGGGATGGCTGATCCAAATTTCTTGGGCTACTGGAAGTCATTTAGTCCAATATAAAATATGTAAGCCCATTATTTCACTGTTACCTACTTTGTTAGTGCATATAAAGCTCCAGTCTTTAGTAGGGTTTTTCCCATTCGAAGGCTTCAACACCGAGAGACGCCGTTTCTCAGAAGGTCTGTGTCTTCAATCCTTGTCCAGCGAATAGAAATCTTAACATTTTCATTCTCACTGCGTTTCTTAGCATGAATTTTTATGTTAACAAAGCTTTTTAAGAACATTTGATTGCATTGCATTGTTGTTCTTACTGTTTAGATTAGAGCTACTTTTTACTGGTATGATTGAATTTGATTATATTTCGGAGGTTTTTTGGTTTCATTATTTAGCATTCGTATAGTATTTGGATTTGGTATTTTGTCTGTAGAGCAAGGGACGGGGAAGAAAGATGTCGCACAGGAAGTTTGAGCATCCCCGTCATGGTTCTCTGGGCTTTCTCCCGAGGAAGCGAGCTTCTCGTCACAGGGGAAAGGGTAAGTAAGATCTCTTTTTTTTTGTACGAGGTTGAATTTTTATTTTTTTTTTGGGGGCATTTTTATGGCTAAGAATATGCAGCGAGCTCAACAATGGAGAAACTAATTCAAATGGAATGCTGTTGTATGGAAAAAAAATATGGAAATGGTTGAATGAATCTAGTAGATTTACTGCTCTATTGAACCTTATCTTGTAATTTACTGGGTACCTGTTGTTCGTTTAAATATGAATATGGGTCTTCCTGCTTGGTTTAGTCTTTAATATCTGCTGGTTATCTTTTTTAACTCGTAAACCTTGATTGCAGTGAAGGCATTCCCCAAGGATGATGCTAGCAAGCCCTGCAGGTTGACTGCTTTCCTTGGTTACAAGGCAGGGATGACTCACATTGTTAGAGAAGTTGAGAAGCCGGGATCAAGTAATTTCTGCTTCTGATACATTAATATTTTCAGCATTCTTTCTGATCTGACAATGTTATGGTTCTGCCAATATTGCAATTGTGGTAAACAATTTTGCCTCATGCAGTTTAGCTTTGGATATGATTTCTGTGTTTTCCAATTGTGTGTGTACTGCTTTAAGAAAATTTATTTGGGAGTTCCCCTCCACTTGTGCATGCTTCTTGCATATGGTTGCTAGTGATTTCAATCTCAAGGGAATGCATATGGTATGGCCTGCATTAGCTGGGCTGGAGGAGCCCCCCCCCCAATCTTTTTATTAAATTCTCTCACCAATGGTACTCTTAGGTTTTGGATGTGTTGGTTACAAAAATATCCTTTGCCCAAACTGGAGAGGAACCTGTGAAAACAATGAAAGTTATGATTGAAATGATTTTCTTATAAAAGTCAAGATATAGTTTTGGGCATCCCTCTGCAGTAAAAGAAAATGATCATTCTCAGTCCTGTGTGGTTCTTGTAATGAATCATAAGGGAATCAATTTCTCAAAATCCAAGAGATATAATGCTGAAGTATCTTGATTGCTTTGTTTACCTAATTTTCTAAATTTAATCTTTTATTTACCTACTTTTGTTGCTTAATTTTACTCTGTTTCTCCTGATTCTAGAGCTTCACAAGAAGGAGACATGTGAGGCTGTGACCATAATTGAAACGCCTCCCATGGTGGTTGTGGGAGTGGTTGGATATGTGAAAACTCCTCGTGGTCTTCGTTGCCTTAGAACAGTCTGGGCTCAGCATCTGAGTGAAGAGATTAGGAGGAGGTTTTACAAGAACTGGTGCAAGTCCAAGAAGAAGGCATTCACCAAGTATTCCAAGAAGTATGAGACTGAGGAAGGGAAAAAGGATATCCAAGCACAGCTGGAGAAGCTGAAAAAATATGCATCAGTGATTCGTGTTTTAGCTCACACTCAGGTACTGATGGTTATTTACCACACCCAACTTATACTTCTCTGACATATAGTTGTGGTTTGTGTCAACCTTTTACCCACCCAATATTTTTAGTGGTACTTAAACGAGTCTTGCATAGTAATGTGGTGTCTGATTACTGGTAACTTGTGATAACTGATGTGTGTTCCAGATAAGGAAGATGAAAGGGCTGAAACAAAAGAAGGCCCATATTATGGAAATCCAGGTGAATGGTGGAACCATTGCTCAGAAGGTGGATTATGCATATGGTTTCTTTGAGAAGCAGATTCCCATTGATGCTGTTTTCCAGAAAGATGAAATGATTGACATCATTGGTGTGACGAAGGGAAAAGGATATGAAGGTGTTGTAACCCGTTGGGGAGTTACTCGCCTTCCTCGTAAAACCCACAGAGGTCTCCGTAAGGTTGCTTGTATTGGTGCATGGCACCCTGCTAGAGTTTCCTTCACTGTTGCTCGAGCTGGTCAGAATGGATACCACCATCGTACTGAATTGAACAAAAAGGTTTACAAGCTTGGCAAGGCAGGCCAAGAATCACATACCGCTATTACTGAATTTGACAGGTTCTATTTCTATTCTTCTTCCAATCATATAGCTTCAGTTGCATTTTGAACCTTATATTCTGATACATAATCATACTTTTCATTAAACAAACCAGAATCAGTTTTTCACTAAATGATTTAGCTAATAACTTCTGGTTTGTGGATTGAGATCATGTCAGTGAAACTGTTGAATGTTAACTACAACTTTCATTGATTGCAGGACTGAAAAGGATATTACTCCAATGGGTGGATTCCCCCACTATGGTGTGGTTAAAGATGATTACCTGTTGATCAAGGGTTGCTGCGTTGGCCCTAAGAAAAGGGTTGTTACCCTTCGCCAATCTTTGCTCAACCAGACATCTCGTGTTGCTCTTGAAGAAATCAAGCTCAAGTTCATTGACACATCCTCAAAGTTTGGACATGGTCGCTTCCAGACCACACAGGAGAAGCAGAAGTTCTATGGTCGTTTGAAGGCATAATTATACATCTGTTTGAAATGAAAGATGATCATTGCTTTGTTTCCTTCATTATTCTATGATTAGCAACTTCTGCCCTGCTTTTATATTGAGAGTCATAGACATCAAAGTTTTGTTTTTTTTTTGGATTTTATGAGAGTATTTGACATTTATGTTGTCTTCGGCATGTAGCCTTTGGAAAGAACTTGATCTCTCATCACTATCACAATGCTTTTAATTGGGGTTTAAATTTACTTTCTGCTGTTGCCACCTCCTCTTACAATCTTGGCATTCTCATTCATAACGCAACTACCAGCCATTCTTAGTCGCAGGATGACTGGATGGGGAAGCTGACAGACTTTCTTTAACGTATAGCGATGGGAAAACAAGTGAGCATAAAAATTGACGTGATTAGCGCGGCCAGAGGAAGGAATTTGCATTAATTCTCTGACTTAAGGGATTAGTTCGGACCCTTTTGATCATCTCTTGGATTGGAAATTTTTTCTTAAAAGGAAAATGATCGCAGATTTTGAGAATAATGTATCACTTAAATTTGATTTCTTTTCTTTGGTAAAAATGAGAAGTTTTCACTTTTTTCATTAAACCAGAAAAATCAATACAAATGCAACAGAATCAGTCAAAGATTATCAACTTCTTAATAAAATCCTTTTACTGTAAATTACAGAGCCTTCCATTTCGATGGAGATCATTCGAGGGTGACGACTCTGACATATAAGTCACAGAATACTTAAGCAAGAAGATACAGTCTAGTCTCAGTAAAGTGGGAATAAATATTGCTTGGAAATCAGTCCAAAACTTTACAACCCAAAAACACTAACAAAAAAAAAAGGAAAAAAATGCCGTCATAATTGATATATAGACACTTGCTAAATTAATATTGACTCATCCTTCCTTTTTGCCTTTTTCTTTCTAGCAGATGCATGTGCAATTGTTCGTGGACTCATTTACTTTTTATCAAATTGCTCCCTCTATCTTTAAAAAACAGAAGCAGAGTAGTAGTAGTAGTAATTTCTATCGTTTTCTAGGATAGGTTTTCACCAAATAGAGCAACAGTAATCGACGAGGCAGAGAGGAGGCAGGCAGGGGACAGGAGCGGGTCATACGCTCAGGCCATCAAAACCACACTGCTTGTCCGTGAGAGCTTGCTTCCTCGGACTGATCACTATTTCGCAATTCACCGATACCTGCATTCACACCCAATGTCTTGTTCAACCTTAGCTACACAATGCTTTCATATTTCTAAATACAGAACCACAAGCACACTGTATGCATTCATAGGCATCAAGCAGCTGTTTGGTTAAGAGGATTTTAGGCAGGAGATGGAATCACATTCATTGTTTGTGTTTTGGTTAGAGTCTATGAGTTTCAAAAAGAGAATAAAGAATCCAATAGCTGAGGATTACGATTTCTGATTAAAACTAAAAATGTGGGTTTTATTTTTTCTTCAAAAGGGTTTGTCAAAATCCATCCATTGTCATAGTGGGCAATCATTCCTATTACCATTTTCATCTGTAAGTACAACCCACATGCTCCAAATTCATGTTTTTGTCCCTTCTATGCATCATCCTATTTTCTTATATTTCCTTTTCTCCTAGGAAATGCAATTGCAATATATATGCAAATGCAACATGGGATTGAGAGAGTCAAAGGAAAGAAGGAACATAGGGGGAAAAAAAGGAAGGAATGGGCACATGCTAGAGATAGCATTTGGGGGTTGCACAAAACACCGAGCAGGCGACAACCCGTTCAGTGTGTTGTGCACATGATAAATCCCAGAATTTTTCAAAGAAAAATCTTACTCCCAAAACAACGCGCCTGTTGCCGCGAAGGCAGCCCACGTCCCAAACCAATGCCTTGATGAAATTAATGAACACAAGATTACAATGAATGCCTTCCCATGTTTGCTCCACGTTAAAGCAAAGAAACATTCTTCTCTCATTATCAAGAGAGAGAGGTTTCTTCCAGAACCATGTCCACTACAAGTTGATATGAAGGGTTAAATTTCTTTGCAATTAGGGGCGAAAGTATATATTAAAAGATAATATTATTTGAATTATATTTTTATTGGTAAATAAATTATCGAATATGAAAATAAATTTTTTTTAAAAAAAGTATCCACCTATGGTGAAAAAAATATGGTATGCAATGGTTGGTTATTTCTATGTGGACAATGGTAAAAGAATCTAATATCTTATGGTGACAATCTGTGAGCTTCCTATTTCTGGCTACCTTGAAAAACAAGCTATTGCCTAATATACATAGACCATCTCAATAAAAAATAAAAATAAAAAAAAATTACCCGGCTAATAGTAGTAATCCGCAAAGAGGGGGAAGACTTCAGCGGTTAATTTTTAGAAAAAAATAAAAAATGTCCAAATGACGGTGCATTTTAGCAATGTGGACACAAACCAGTTCCCATTAGCAAAACCCCCATGCGGCGGGCCAAACTGAGACCAGACAATCCTCACTACCGGAAGCGCCCCCTTCCCCTCACTCTCTCTCTCTTCTACCCAAAAATCAAAGAGAAACATGGAGAGAGAATAATTACACTTTAATAATTCAAGGAAGACTGTAAGAATGCAGACAAAGAAAAACCCAGCAAAAGAAACAGAAACCTAATAATGGTGTTCTCCTTTTTCTTGCAGCAGAGTAGAGAGAGAAATTAAGGACAGTGGATGTAATGAATTTGTACGAGGAGTGTAATGGAAGGATGCTAACCTCAACCCCAGGTGAAGTAAACCCAAGAATCCGGATCTTAGCTCCAACGTCACCAGCGACCCGTAATTCCACCCGATCATTCACCATAGCATCTCTCAGCAAATCTGCAGCATCGGCTTGGAGTAAGTTCACCCGGTCTACTGCAATGGTGGTCTGTACCCGCCGGACACTGTGGGCGGGTTGGTAGAATCCAGGAACAATGCCCCGACCTAAGGGAATTCCGCGGTACATTATTGTGAATTTGGAGTCACCGTACTTGATCCCTACCTTGTTGTCATTAACGGCTGAGAAGAGCATGAGAATGGTGAGGGAGACGGAGGCGGTGGTGCCGGGAGTAGGGGTGGTTGATGTTGGGTTGATGCCGAGGTACTGAACGCGGACGGATTGGAGGTCGAACTGGGGCTTCTTGGGTTTGACAGCTAGGACGATAACGAGGATGACGGCGACGGCAAGGAGGAGGAGGAAGGCAAACAAGAGGAACAGACAGCAGCAGCAGCCTTTGAAGGAGGCAGAAGAGGAGGAGGAGGAGGAAGAGGAATGAGGTGGATAGTAATTATGAGGTGGTGGGTGGGTGCCATTGATAGTATTTGAGGTTCTGGTAGTCATTTTCTTCCTTTTCTTATGCTAGTGAAGGTAGGGTTGGGGAGGAAGGGGAGGGAGGGGAAAGGGCAACCCCACCTCAATGGCTCTCTCCTCTTCTCTGCTTTATCAGCTGTCTCTCTCTTGCTTTTGCTTTGCTCTGTTTGCTTGCTTTTCAAGAGAGAAGAAGAAAGAGCATTGAGATCTTTTTTTTCTCTAGGGAGGAGGACAAGAGGGGGCTCCTCCTTAAGTGGACTGTGAAGTAGGTTGGGTTTTGCTTTGCTTGGCAAGTGGAAAAAGGAAAGTATGCGTACACCATGGAATTTTGCTAACATGGAAAATCATTTATATATCTGTTTTTTATTTCATCTGCCCCAATATCTTTTTTACCAGTTGATTTATACAAATTTTTTAATCTTATTTTAAATTAAAATTTTATGTTAATTTAAATATATTATTATTTTATATAATTATTTATTTATAATATATCATGTTATCTCTTTTTAAATCTTATCTAATCTTACATATTTAATACAATAATAATTGTTTACAAAACCCATTTCAAATTAATTCTTATCTACTAATAATAATTTTTCCTTTTGTTCCTTTTAATTTTGTGGGATAAATATGCTAATTTGTAGATACTTTGGGGACATTATGTGGAAGAAATGAAACTAATGTATCATTTGTTAGCTTTTGCCCGCCCTTTAGAGTGCAATGGCTTCAATGAAGATCTTTTCGTGCTCAATTTAGCATTTTTAATTGGCTAAATTATCATTCTTGCCACGAAAACATGGCTCAGCCAGACCGTATCATAGATATAAGAGTAAATAAGATTACAACAAATTAGAAGGTAATTGAATCGTGTTTAAATGCACTTCTGACGAAGAAAGAAGGGGGAAAAACATTCTGAAAAGAGTGCGATGTTGATAGAGTAAATATTAATGCTGAAAAATGCAAATCATAATGCCGAAATTCCAACTTTTTGGGTTACAACTGCCATTCTTTTGATGGTTAAGGTCTAAAATAAGCAACTAGTTTGGCATTCTACAAATAAAACAAGTAAAACTAAAATGATTTGAAACTAATATATAGTGCAAATACAACAAAATTGCGGGGATAGAGGGAGTGGGATGGGGGTTGGGGTTCAACATAAAAGGGCCATCCTCTAGACCAAAATGATGAAGAAATAGCTACAATAAAATAAAAATAAAAATAAAAAGCCAACAACCAAGAAAGACAACGATAACAAATTACAAACTAAAACTACAAGCTACAAGCAAAGAGAACTAGGATTGCTTCAGAGACTACTACTGATCCTTATTCTCGGTCTCAGCTTGTGGACTACCATCGCCTGTTTCTATTTTGGCGGCTTCATCACCCCTCCTGCCGTTCTCATCAACACCCAATACATCATCCATCATGTCATCTTCGCCTGCATTAATATCTTCCACATCATCTTCATCTTCATTGTTGGTTCCACCCGGAATCTTTCTTGTTTTGGGACCATGTTCAAGCCTGTGGGTTTCCAGTTCTTTGTCCATCGTCTCCTGTAGGTTTGCCATATCATTGTTTGCTTTCCTACCTTTCCTTCCATTTTGCCACCTCTCTAGCTCCTTCTCAACATCCGCAACATATTGTTCAGCAATCTGTTTCTGATACTGGGACAATTCCTCTCTCCTAGCGGCCTTCCATTCTTGATATATCTAATGACCAGGGAATTAGATTAACTAACAAGCTTAAGAAATGAATCGCATACTCTGCATTAGACACTATCCTCCACTTTTCTTTTTGTCTCAATCACTGAAGCTTCCATTAGTTGTGGTATGCATAATTAAATTTGTTTTCTCAACACAAAGATGCCCATTGTTCCTTTCTAACGGACTTCATTGGCACCCCTCCCCTGACATATTGGAGTTGGGCAATGTGCCTATATCTGATTAAATGCGACTTTTATAACACTAGATTCGGGGGCAAAGAAGTCATCACCCATAAAAAACCATATCTTTTGCAGAATCCATAAGTTCCACATTAGCGTACAAACACTCATTGGACCAAAAAAAAAGGGGGAAAAAATTTGCTAACCTCATTTCTTTTGTGAATTAAGTTACATATCTTAGTTTCCAGAAACTAACCTGCTCTTTTGCCTGCTCAACCACTGTCGCATCTTCATCCATTGGTTTTGCAAAAGTGTAATATATAGGAGGCTCTGCCTTTGTCCTGGAAAAAATAAATCCAGGAGAAATAAAACAGAACAGTCAAAAACATGCAAAGAACATACTCACTTGATACAGACAAGTCCCCACAAAGCAGGAAAATAAATAACATTTAACTGCTTCAACATTCTGCACTTGAACAGAAACTTAACTTCTTGTCAATAAAATTGTGAATAGGGATACTTTTGGACCAAAATTAGAAATAACCTGCAAGGATATGAAGAGGTTAAAAAAAGTAATTTAAATATGAAGCACTGCACCATGACACATTCAAAAGTAGGGAATTGAATGACTCAATGTACCTTATAAAATTGCCAAGTTTCTTATGATGCTCACTCCAGCGAAGAAATTGTAAGTCCAGCTTCTTTTCCTCTGCCTTGGCTGCAACCCGTGCTCTGAGAGTCTATTAGACAAAAGGAGGAACAACATAATGATTTTAGAAAGTCAAGACAAAGATACTAATACCAACTTCTAGCAATAGAAAGAAGGGCTAAACTAAAAGGGATCAACAGACCAAATCTCTCCTCCTTTTTTCTGCAATCTGCTCTCGCTCTTGTTGTCTAAGCCTTTCACTTTCTTCACGTGCCCTTTGCTCAGCCTACACCAAGTTTCAAAGCACTTGTTTACTATACAAATAAAAAGCAGAACAGTGTCAATGAAGCAAATTTCTGCCATGATGCCAACGAAAGTCCCCTTTCTCCCCTTCTTTGCCTTATACATCAGTTGAAGTGCATAATGTGCTCTCTTAGCAAGTATTTATACAAGCATATTTTTAAAAACACCAAGAATGTTGAGCAAAACAAATGTGGGGGGAAAAAAATATTAACTCAATGGTATGCTGACATGAATGTTCCCCAGATTTTCAATAATAGTCATATTTAAGACTGATTGATCACATTTCAAATTGCAGCTAAAGTAAAGATCTACACTTCAAATCTTCACCATGACACTTGATATGAAGGCTTCACATAAAAGCAATTGAAATATAGTATATAATAAGTTACATTAACATTCATTATTCCAATAATAAGCAAAGGTATTGATTTCCTCCCACATTCATGTCAATTATTTTGAAGGATTTAACATCAATAACTACAGCCTTCAATCAAATAAAACCTTGGAGCATAAGTTTCATTACTTTGGACTTTGGAGGAAAGCAAAGGCCAAAATATCATAGCTTAATCTGCCATTTGTTGTGTTTCACCTACTCTTCCATTATAAATTCTAGCAATCCAGAGGAAATTAGAATGAATCTATAGAGTTTAAATCAGTAAAGTACTCACCCTTTTCAAAGAATCTGACCTCCGCATGTATGCCTCTGATCCAGAGAGTTGCATATCTTCTTTTCTGAACCTCTGCAAGTGTGTCCAGCAAATAGGGCAGAATAGATTTTTTAGGAATCCAGAAGCAAATAACAAGAAAAGTTCTCCATATATAAAGAAAATTTCAAATTGTCACTTATTTAACTATCTACAGCTTTGATTGTAAATAAATAGGTCTAATACTGATATAGAACTTAAACACTGAATGTGTCAGTCAAACTTAGACAAAATCCTTTATGATGTATACCAACATTTTTCACACACCGCTTGTACCAGTATAAAAAAAAAATTATGCATACCATATTAAAGAGAGAAATTAAAAAATGAATACTCTGCATAGTAGCAACACCAGATACAATGCTAATAATATATCAATCAAATGACACCAATTCACCAGGTTGGTCAGCAACTTTAACCAGAAAAATAGGCATGCAAATTTTAGGTATTGAAGATTTCATTAGATGATCAGAATCCATATCTATTTGTTGATTGTGACACCTCCAACATATTGACTTACCTCCCAAAATAGGGATACGCATACTCTTAACACACTAGAGAAACAGATTCCTGGTGAATTTACTTATTCAGTGCCTTCCTATCACCTAGGCTTCCCATCAGATCTTTTTAAAGTAAGAAATAGCAAGATTTCAGTCAATTACAGCTTCCTTTCAAACTTAGTCAGGTTTCAGGATCCCAAGTCAATACTGGCATGTAAGTCAGCTGTATTAACAATATGATTGGTAGAAGTGTAGGGCCAATGGGCAAACAGCCAAACATTTGAATACATTGACAATTCACAACCATAATCTTTTGCACTTGGATAACATTAAAATTTTTATTCATACATTAAAACATCATATCAGTATCCATGTCCAAATTACAAAGGCAAAAGCCTCCAGGAAATGTAAAGATTGAAGAAAGGCCGAAGCAAATGCATACAATTTGCAATTTGTTCATAACACTTGAACCAGTATCCTGCCATGCTGACATCTAAGTAATAAACAGTGAACCAGCACACAAATTTTATCAAAAAGAGCAAACATGGAAATAACTAACTTTGCACATACCTCCAAAGTCCCAAGAAGCTGACCCAACATCCTCTTATTCCTGTTAACTAAACTAGGATCCTCATTTTTGGGCAACATCCTGGGGACATGCTCTGCTGGAGGAACTTCAAAGTCCTAATTGTAAGATACAAAGTTGATACAAATTTCAATCTCCATGGTAAATACAATCTACAATATCAAAAAAGAGAAGAAGAAATATACCATTGTAGATGGCCTTTGATTGCCATCCCTCCTCAACCAATTGGAAGTTTTTCTTTCACTCTCGTTAGCGGTCAAATTATCACCATTTCCATGTAAGTTTGCATCTTTTTCTTTCACCTCTTTCTGAGCTTCAGAAGCATCCTCAATGATCTCCCCATCCTCAGCCTTCATAATCCAAGCAACCAAAGTAAAAAACAAGCCATAATTCCATGTATACCCATCTAAAACCCAGGCACTAGGGTTTTTAACTTCAAAAAAAATGCAAAAACAAATGCTGAACCTTAACAATAGCTGAAGAAAGTCGCCTTTTTGGAGCAGGTTGGTCCTCAGAATCAATTCTATCAGCCTAAAATCAGTGGATTAAATGAGAAAAATTAATTTCAAAAAAAAATCCGACGCAATCAGAGAGAACCGGAAGGGCATTTACGGGTCTAACAAAACCACGCTGGCGGCCACCATTGGCGGCGAAATTGCGAGGACCAGAGCCAGCTAATCCACCACGGCGGAGACCCCTTGGATCGCGAAGTCGCTCGGTAATCTGACAGATGATGCAGAGTTCTTTACACACGAAATTCGGAAAGCTTTAGGGATTATACATGCAATATATATCTATATTATGAAGGGAAATACCTCGCGCTGCTGGCGATGGAGCTCCTCGATCTCTTTCCGAAGCTCTTCCTCAGTCTTCTCCGCTGCAGCGGTCGCCATTCTGATGAAAACGAGAGAGTTCTGTATCTCCCTTCTTCAATTCAGTAAAGACAGGCACTGCAAAAACCCTTAGTAGCGGCAACCGAGGAGTGGGTGGTTTTATTGAACCGCTTTGCGTCTCGCGTAGAAATTATTTTCCATTTTTTATTTTTCTATTTCTATTTTCGTCGATATGAACAAAATAATTATATATATATATATATATATATATATATATATATATATATAAATTAGGAATTTTGTTATATATTTTTCAATATTTTAAAATAAAAATAAAAATATTTGAATTCGAATGGAATAAGTTAAAAAAATAAAAAATATTTGAACATTTTTTTTATGAATCGAATGATTTAGGGCTAGTTTGGGAGGAGAGAAGCGGAGAGAAATGAAGGGATTTGGAGAGAATTGCCTTCTCTCCTCCTATTTGGGAGATTTTGGGGAGAGGGGGGGGGGGGGGGGAATGGAAGGAGAGTGGGCTCATGGATGATGAACTACTGTTAAAAAAAGCAGACGGATTTTGTGAGAGTCATAAATTGTCTTTCTAAAATGGATAAATTATCCTTGCAAGATAAATTATAAAATTTTCATTGACCAATATGTCCTAACAAATAAATAAAAATTAAAAATAATATTTTTATAAAATACTCTTTTAAAATAACTTGCTCTTCTTTTCTATTTAAACTCCCAAATAAAAAAAAAGTTAGTTCTTTTCTTTTCTCTCCAATTTCTCAAACAATATTAAATTTAAATCATTTCCTCTTCTTTTCTCTCATAACTTAAGATTTCTTTTCTTTTCTTCCCTCTTTTAAACACGCAAATTAGTTCTTAGAGTATACTTAAAATGTAATTTTTGTAAAAAAATATATTTAAATAATAAAATTAAATTATAAAAAAATATATGTAAAGTTAAGAAAAAGAATATAATAATTTTTTAAAAATTAATTTAACCTAATTAAATTGAATAATTTTTCCAATTGATTTTTTGTGCAAGTGCAGCCTTAGTACTTTTAAGCACCAAGCCATCAACATGGCTTTCAAGTTCTATTGGGTGAAAAGGATAGCCCCCTTGTAAATCTGGGCTGGGTTTTTTGGATGCCCAAGAAACGCACTCTTAAACATCTAAGTGGGCTGGATTTAATTTAAGACATGGTTATCGCACGACGATTAACATATTGGGCTGTGAGCAAACCCCGAAAATGGATCACTTTGGGGGGAAAGGAAAGGAACTTGGGCCTTGGCCTGGACTTTAAGTTGATTGTATTAATTATCTTCGGCTAAATTTAGGATAAAAATATACTTCATTCGACCTAATAAAATTAAAATTGATAGTGATTAATTTGGCACGATATTTTATATAAATATAAAAATAAAAATATAATAATATAATATAATATAATAAAAAATATGTTAGTCCTATAATACTTTAGGTCAAATTTAAATATATAAAAATAATATATGTGGGGTATATTGATTATTTTATAATAAATTATATAATAAAAGTTTTCTTTTTAAGAAAAATGTCAAATTTTTTGGGACCGTCCAAAATAATAAGTAGATCAATTTTATTGGGACGAAAGTAGTATTTATTTTAAAATAAATAAAAATTCTTAATATTTTAAAATAGAAACGTGAATGCTTAATTTTTTATATATGAAATGAATATGAGATTATTAGGCAAATGGAATGCATTTGTACTAAGAACTTTTAGATTAAAAATGTTAGAGAAAATTAATTTATTTGGTCAAAGCTGTAATATTTTTACCTTTAATGATTTTTTTTTATCGTTATGATTCATAATAATACAACCTGCCAAGTAATTTCCAATTCTCTTTTTCAATGTAAAATACGACCAAAAGAAGTCACCCTAATTACACATGTTTTTCTATTTTGGAGAAGATTAATTGATATATCTATTTTACCTTTAATGAAAAAATCACGAGCAATATAGATAACTTCTTTGAGCCAAAGTTTCTATTGGAAAGGAGAGTCGGGGACTAGTTGACCAAAAAATATATATATATTAAAGATGAAAGTATTACAAACTCTAAACTTTTGAGATTAAATGGGCTAATTTTTCAAAATGTTAAAGACTTAGTAAGTTACATAATGTATTATTTCTTTTGTTCGGATTTGAATGTTTACATTTTTCTTTTGTAATGTCACTAAATTTTCACAACTAATCTTTTCTAAATCATAATTTATTACAAGAAAAATCAAACTGATTAACAAAAATTTTCTGTAAATTCCTATAAACTATAGCCATGACATTAATTAGGTAAACAAGATGCGTTTGTAACAAAAACTTTAGGTGAAAAATATCGATATCTTGTAAGTTCTACAAGATATTATATTGCCTAACAACTAATTTCATGTTGAGACTAAGATGATCTATCAAATGAAATTGCAATTGTATCGGTGTGTTGGGCTTAATATGTCCAGCCCATTTGGTGGAAAAAAAATAAACAAAAATATAAACAAATCAAATGCCCACAAACAAAATAGAAAGCCTAACAAATCAACAAGCAGAGAAGCTGACATTAAGTGACGGCAATTTTTTGGAGAAATTCGTTGAGAGAAAGAGGCGGCAATGGCGGAAGAAAATTGTAAGAGTTTCTTCAAACTTTGATCCTCAATTTGGATGATCATTTGGAGTCCGATTGAGATGAAATGTAGTTCTACGTGATCCTCTCAACAAGAACTACAAATCTAACGGTTTAGATTTTGGTTTTGGTAACATCCTTCCAAACTCAATTCTTGTTTAGTTGTAGCTTTGGAAGAATATATTGATATATTATTGATGTGCCTCTAATGTTATCTAGAGAAGACTTTGTATTGCCCATTATTATTGATAGTGGAAGTTTTACTGGACTAGGTCCCGTGGTTTTTCCCATCTTGAGTTTTCCACGTTAAAAATCTTGGTGTCTCGTATTTTTACTTTGGTACTTTCTTTTACCTGTTGGCGTTACTTAATTGGTATCTTTGGTTTATTCCTATTTTTTTATTGGCACTTGGAAAATAGTTTTTAATCTTGGATATAATTGTGACTTGGGTGGAGCCTGGTATTTTGCTCTCTTTCGGTTTATTTCCTAACAAAGTGGTATCAGAGCCCTGGTTGATCAGTTAGCTAATTTGTGCTAATTAAAAATGGATGATTCAGATAGTGGGTGCATGATAAAATTGAATACATCAAACTATTCAGACTGGAAGCCTAAAATGGAAGACTATTTGTATTGTAGAGATTTGTTTGAGCCTGTTCTAGGGGATAAAGGTAAACCATCTGATATGAGTGATGAAAAATGGATTAGCATGCACAGAAAAATAGTGGGTAATATTAGGAAGCGGATTGGTCAGAGTATATTTCAACACTTTGCTCAAGAGACTAGAGCTTATGTGTTATGGGAAAAACTTGAATGAATGTTTGAACGGAAAACTTGAATGAATAAATCTTCTTGTTTGAGAAATATTACTCGATTAAGGTACAAAAATGGTGCTGATATGAGTGAGCATTTGAGTACCTTTCAGGAATTGATAAACCAAGCAGCTTCATTGAAACTGAACTTGGATGATGAGGTACAAGCTTTACTGTTTTTCAGTTCACTATCAAATAGTTGGGAAACAATGGTGGTATCCGTTAGCAATTCAGCTCCAAATGGCGTCCTAACCATGGCTATGGCTAAAGAGGTAGTGTTGGATGAAGAGATCAAGAGGAGGGAATAAGGCACTTTTAATGAGTCGCAAGCACTGATTATGCAAAAGAAAAAATGAAGGGGGAGAAGCAAGAGTAGAGGTCCTTATAATAGGAATGACAGATCCAAGAGCAGACATGAGTCATTGAAAAATGTTGAGTGCTATCACTGTAAAAAGATATGGCACTACAAGAAGCACTGCAGAGTCTTGAAACGAGAACTTGCTGAGAAAAAGGGTAATGGTAAGTGAGAGATGAAGAAGATACTACAGCAGTAGTGGCAGCCGATGATGATATGTTGGTATTTTGCAACGATGAACATATCAATATTACCAGTCAAGACAGTGATTGGATAATTGATTCAGGTGCATCATATCATGTTACCCCACACAGACATTTCTTCTCAACTTACATCGAAGGAGACTTTGGCTTTGTTAGGATGGGAAACGAAGTTTCTTGCAAAGTTGTTGGCAAGGGTGATATTTGTTTAGATACAGATACCGGGTGTCAGTTAGTCTTGAGGAATGCCAGACATGTTCCTGATATTCGTCTTAATCTTGTTTCCATTGGAAAGCTTGATGATGAAGGCTACTATAGTTCTCAAGGTGGAGGCAAATGGAAACTCAGCAAAGGGAACCTGATCGTTGCTAGAGGAAGGAAGCAAAATACTCTCTACTTGATGCAAGCCAAGTTGGGAAAAGGAGAGGTGAATGTAATTCAAGATTCTTCTATTGATCTTTGGCACAGGCGACTTGGGCACATGAATGAGAAGGGAATTCAAACACTTGTTCGCAGACAACTCCTCCCTAATGTAACAGGTACTTCTCTTAAATCATGTGTTGATTGTGTTTATGGAAAACAACATAGAGTTGCCTTTCAAAAACTTCCTTCATCTAGAAAGCTAAATTCATTAGAGTTGGTGCACACTGATGTCTTCTACATGAAAGATAGGTCTCTTAGTGGTGCAGTTTATTTTGTTACTTTTATTGATGATTTCTCTAGAAAAGTTTGGTGTACTGCTTTGAAGTCTAAAGACCAAGTCTTAGATATGTTTAAAGACTTTCATGGCAAGGTCGAAAGGGAGATTGGTAAACAATTAAAGTGTATTCGAGCTGATAATGATGGTGAGTATAGAGGACCATTTGAAAGCTACTGTAAGTCTCATGGGATCAGGCTGGAGAAGACAGTACCAAAAACACCACAGGAGAATGAAATAGCAGAAAGGATGAACAGAACTATCACTGAGCGGATCAGATGTATGCTTTCCAATGCCAAGCTGTCAAAATCCTTTTGGGGTGAAGCAATGAGAACTACAGTTGACCTGATTAATCTTTCTCCTTCAGTTCCTTTGGATTGTGATATTCCAGAGAGAGTTTGGATAGGTAAAGAAGTATCATTCAACCACTTGAGAGTCTTTGGTTGTCGTGCATTTGTTCACATTCCCAAAGATGAGAGATCAAAGCTTGATGTAAAATCCAAACAGTGTATTTTCTTAGGATATGCGCATGCAGAGTTTGGTTATAGGTTGTATGATCCTATGGAGAAGAAATTGATCAGAAGTAGAGATGTTGTTTTTCTTGAAGATCAAACCATTGAAGATATTGAAAAACATGATAAGCCTAAACCAAAATCAAAGTTCTCTGATGACATTCCTTCTAATTCAGATCCGGTTCCTACACCAACTAGTTCTGATGTGCCAGTTCCAGAAACAGGTGATTCAAATCAAGGGGGGGTTGAGGATAACAATGATGTTGGTGAGATTGAACAAGAAGTACCACAGCCACAGCTGCAAGATGAACCCAGGAGATCTATCAGGGAAAGAAGACCCTCAACTAGGTATAATCCTAATGAATATGTATTGTTGACTGATGGAGGAGAGCCAGAATCATCTAGTGAAGCTTTGGAGCATGAGAAGAAAGAAGAATGGTTGCAAGCTATGCAAGAGGAGATGGTATCCTTACAAGAAAATCATACATATGACTTGGTGAAATTGCCTACAGGCAAGAGAACACTAAAGAACAAGTGGGTCTACAGGTTAAAGACTCAGGAGAATAGCTCACAACCTAAGTACAAGGCAAGATTGGTTGTGAAGGGGTTCAGTCAAAAGAAAGGTATAGATTTTGAAGAAATATTTTCTCTCGCGGTAAAGATGACCTCTATTCGAGTTGTTCTTGGAATTGCTGCAAGTTTGAATATTGAGATTGAGCAACTTGATGTGAAGATAGCCTTTCTACATGGTGACTTAGAAGAGGAAATTTATATGGAGCAGCCGGAGGGGTTTACAGAAAGTGGTAAGAAGAATCTGGTATGTCGTCTTAGGAAAAGTTTATATGGTTTGAAATAGGCACCGAGACAATGGCATAAGAAATTTGACTCCTTTATGACAGATCAGAAATACCACAGAACCACATCAGACCATTATGTATATATGAAGAACTTCTCAGATGGCGATTTTATTATCCTCTTGTTGTATGTGGATGATATGTTCATTGTTAGCCATGATGTTGTGAAGATTGACAGGTTGAAAAAGGAGTTAAGCAAATCTTTTGCAATGAAAGATTTGGGTCCAGCTAAACAAATTTTGGGGATAAAGATCACTCGAGATAGGTAAAATGGAAAGCTTTGGTTATCTCAAAAAAAGTGTATTGAGAAAGTACTTGACAGGTTCAACATGAGCAATGCTAAGGAACCTTCTACTCCATTTGCAGGCCACTTCAAGTTAAACATTGAGCAGTGTCCGAAAAGTGAGAAAGACAAAAAAGACATGAAGAAAGTTCCTTATGCTTCAACAGTTAGTAGTCTGATGTATGCTATGGTTTGCACCAGACTAGATATAGCTCATGCGGTTGGAGTAGTTAGTCGATATCTCTCTAATCCTAGTAAAGAGCATTAGAATGCAGTCAAGTGGATTCTCAGGTATCTCAAGGGAACTTCCAAATTATGTTTGTGCTTTGGAAATGGCAATATCATACTTGATGGATACTCTGATTCAGACATGGGAGGTGATCTTGATAAGAGAAGATCTACATCTGGTTACTTAATGACTTTTGCAGGGGGGAGCAATATCGTGGCAAAGTAAGTTGCAAAAATGTATTGCTCTTTCTAGTACAGAAATAGAGTATATCGCAGCTACTGAAGCTTGTAAAGAGATTCTTTGGTTGTAGAGGTTTCTTCAGGAATTGGGCTTGAAAAAGAAAAGTATAATCTTTATTGTCACAATCAGAGTGCTATTCATCTATGTAAGAATTCTACGTTTCACTCTCGATCCAAACATATTGATGTGAGATATCATTGGATTAGAGAAGTTTTGGATTCCAAGCTACTAATGCTTGAGAAGGTGCGCACGGATGATAATAGTTCTGATATGCTGACTAAGGTGTTGCCCAGGGAGAAATTCTTATTTTGCAAACAAGTAGCAGGTTTGGTTGTATTTCCCAAATGAGCTGGAGGGGGAGATTGTTGGGCTTAATATGTCCAGCCCATTTGGTGGACAAAAAAAATAAAATAAAAAATAAACAAATCAAAGGCCCACAAATAAAATAGAAAGCCTAACAAATCAAAAAGCAGAGAAGCCGACATTAAGTGACAGCAATTTTTTGGAGAAATTCGTTGAGAGAGAGAGGTGGCAGTGGTGGAAGAAAATTGCAAGAGTTTCTTCAAGCTTTGATCCTCAATTTGGATGGTCATTCGGAGTCCAATTGAAACGAAATTTGGTTCTACGTGGTCCTCTCAACAAGAATTACAAATCTAACGGTTTATATTTTGGTTTTGGTAACATCCTTCCAAACTCAATTCTTGTTTAGTTGTAGCTTTGGAAGAAGATATTGATATATTATTGGTGTGCCTCTAGTGTTATCTAGAGAAGACTTTGTATTGCCCATTATTGTTGATAGTGGAAGTTTTACTGGATTAGGTCCCGTGGTTTTTTCCATCTTGGGTTTTCCACGTTAAAATTTTGATATCTCGTATTTTTACTTTGGTGTTTTCTTTTACTTGCTAGCATTAATTAATTAGTATCTTTGGTTTATTCCTTTTTTTTTTATTGGCACTTGGGAAATAGTTTTTGATCTTGGATATAATTGTGACTTGGGTGGAGCCTAGTATTTTGTTCTCTTTCGGTTTATTTCCCAACATGGTATTACAAGTAATTAGTTGGTAAATTTCTTCCTTGTTAGGTATTAGGTCATTTCTTTCTTATACCAAGAAATTAAATTTCAAACTTCTTAAACTAAAATCTTGCACTCTATTATTGACTATTAACTCTATATTAAACATTATAGATTACGGGTTTGGTTCGCATTTTTAAAAGAAAAAATAATTCCAACCATGTCTAGATTTGTGTTTGTCAATTTAATCCTGGTTGAGAAGAGCAAGGCGGGGTTAATTTCTAGTATTATTGTAACAAGTGCTTCAAAAATCATTCTCTCATAAACAGATTACAAAGTGCACCACAACCCCCCACACCCCCCACCATCCACCACCACCAAAACAAAAAAAAAATGAATATATATATGCAACAATCCAAACTCAAAACCCACATAGAAAGATACTATAAATTTAAAAAAAAAAAAAAAAAAGAAGAAGAAAAACAAAGTACAGCTATGATTTCAGTATAAATAACATGGGGTTTAGCAAATTTTTAGCTACACTTTTATAACTTTAACAATTTAATCTACAAATTGTCTACCAATATGTCTTAACCCCGCCAAAAAAAAAAAAAACTCTATTCTGCAGAAGCTTTTATGGTAAATCCTGCATGGTCTTGCCGCCTGTGGAGAGAGATTCAAGAATCCATTTTTTGCTACTGGTAGAGCTACGGTTTTCCCCCTCCTAAAGAAGGAGGAGCTATAGGACAAGGACTAGTAGCAGAAGAAGTTTGGTTTTCCTTATTAATGAGTGATGAAATGGCAGCCGCGACAGCAACCCTAAACTTAGGATCAGAGGCAATCGCACTCACATTTTCAGCCAATGACTTGTTTCCTTCACCTTTGTGGCCCATCTCTTCACCTAGTTTAGGACCATGAGAAAGATCATTAACAGTTGTATTAGTACCATAATTCCCTGGTCTCGGCATCCAAGAATAGCCCAATTGAGCTGAGGAGATCAAGTGTGAAGAGCTAGGCAAGGGAAATTGTCGGCCATCCAGACCATTTTTGTTTGTGAGGTCAAGAACAATCCCTTTTGAAGGGTCAGTTGGATGAATGTTTAATAGGCTTGACGTGTAGGGAGAAGATTGAATTGTCATGTGAGGATTATGGTATGCAAATGGGGCTTGGTGGAAACCAGACATTCCATCTGAAAAAGGGTTACTTGAATCCAGTAACATAAAGGACGCTGCTGCTGAGGCTGTTGACGCCATTGCTGTTGCTCCAACAGGCAGAGGATGATTATGAGTTCCTTCATAGGTTGTGATCAGTATAGACATGTCCTCCAAGCATCTTTGGACCTAATCACAACAAATCCATGAAATAAGGTCCAAGAGAGAAATGCTGCAACATTGGCCATGGATTTCCTTGTTCAATTGAAGCACAAAATTTACCTGTTTTCTTACTGGGCAACCAGGAGCTACGGTGCAACGATAGTAGGCTCGAGGGCAAGGATTTCCTTTAGCAACTTTTTGACCGTATTTTCGCCATTGGCAGCCATCATTCATCTACATAACACTTGCTTGATTATTGGTTTTGTTTCAGCTAATTGAGGTGAAGAAAAAAGTGTAAAACAATTTAAGCAACATTAGCAATGCTGAATTGAACTCACTGTGGCAGCTTCACATCTGGCCCGGACCGAAACCCTAGCTTTTCTATTGGGAGGGGAAGCAACCTCGTTTGTAATTCCTCCCAAGCTGCTCCTGTGTAACTGTGTGAATCCAGTTGCATCTTCCTTTGTCTCTTTTCTGTCTTCTACATCTTTACTGCTTGTGTTACTTTGCAGCGTCAAAGACAACCCTAATCCACCACTTTTAGTTTCATCTTCTTGTGAAGATGATGCTATTGATGGCGTCTGAGTATTGATATCTAAAATTCTGGGACTTCTGACGTGTTCTTGACTAGGGCTATGGCTCCCGTTGAGAGAAAGAAAAGTCTGGGGATCCTACCACCAAAATTTGAAGTGAGAAACCCAAATTTGTATACTTGTGTAATGCAAAAAACTCATGATCAATTACCTAAATTTGATCGAGATTATACAAATCTTACCTTGATTTGAACATTTTGTTGGACAACTGCAAATTTGATTTGTAAATCGTAGTAATCTTTCATTGTCTGTTCTACTGCCTTCCTTAACACCTTGTTCTCCTCTTTCATCCGGCTCATCTCCATCTCCAACACTGATAGCTAAAATACAGTATGAAAGTTTTATTATTTTCTCTCTCTCTCTCTCTTGCTGAGTGTGAATAGATGAATTCTTGGTTGGTGTGCTGTGCTTGGTCTTTTTTTTGGGATCGGGACATGGAAATTGGAAAAGGGGTCAAATTCATGCACTGATCACATGCATAAACCCACTCTATGAACGCATATAAAGCAGGCAGAAACGGAGGAAATGATAGAAGAATACATAAACAAATACCTCTCGAGAGCTCTTCATGTTTTCAGACAAAGGATTATGATCAATAGAAGATGATGCATCAACTTCTCTTGCTTCAGTTTTATCTTCAAGACCAGGCCGTAACTCTGGAGCAACAACTCGATCATGGCGAGAATGAAGTTGCAGTGGTGGCTTATGACGATCTTGCTCTTGATGATCCAGCTTGAGGGATAGGTCAATATCCCTTTCAGTTTCTGTAGTCCCCATGGAAGCTGTTTAGAAGTAGAAAACACAAGTTTTTGGAGTCTCTTTGTTGAATTTGTATTGTGGATATGTGCTGCTTTTGAGGCACCGAAGTCAATTCCCTCGTCTCAAAGACGTATAATTAGTAGAATTAAGACATACAAGGACGCATCAAAGTTTTGACTTTAGCTGTTATCCTTTAATCACACCATTTGTATAAGAAAGGGACGATAATTTAACACTACCTGTGGCATTACTTTAGGCAGTTTAGCCGCAGCCGCTGCTCTTCAATTCTAATGACTACTTAACCAGCCCTTAACTAACATTTCTACTAGGTTATTGGATTATTCCACGGTCTAGCCAAACTATTTATTCACGAGATTATCTCGCATACGAGATTAATAATTCTTGTATTTGGTATCTATATAAACAAATATAGATATAACTTAATATCAATTATTAAGATATAAATTACTTTGTTATTATGAGTTGTTGAAAACAATTTATCTAGTGGTAGGAGGATTTCTACTTAAGACGTAAGTCTCAAGTTCGTTACGGGACTGTATCCCATTACCTTCTCCCCCCTCCCTCTTTAAAAAAAAAAATAAATTACTATTACAAGTTGAACCTCACATCCGCCATCTACTTCTTCACATTTATGGTTTTCCTTTCTCCTTCCCAACTCGTTGTCTTTCCTTCCCCTCTCCCACCCCACTTTAAAAAAAAAATAAAATAATTTTTACTTTTACGAAATAAATCTCACGTCAATGTACCGTCCACTTTTTCACATTTATGGTTATCTTTTCGCCTATCCCCTTCTTCACTCTTTGTCTTTCCATCCCCTACACCCTTTTAAAAAAATTTTAAAAAATATATATTTTTACTATTACGAGTTAAACTTCACATCCACCGTCCACTTATTCACATTTCTTATACATATATATTATTCATTTCAAAATTTTTGTAAAGTTATGGTAATTGAACTAAAATCTTGAGAGCTATAAAACATGCATCTTATACTACTTAATAATAATGTACTAATTTAGATAAAGAATTTGAGTTTTGGTAGTTATAAAATTTGCATATATAAAAGTAAAACTTCAAATTCTGAAACGAAAAAAAGGAAGTCACATGCAATTGTTGAGCTAACAACTTGAAAATTAAATTTTTAATTCGATCTAATACATTTAAAAATTAAAAAAAAAAGCAGAAAATTATGTACATGATCCAATTACGGAAGACGAGCCCTGCAAGAAATCCCACAAGAGGAGGAAGGAAGGGCATTGGGATCCGATCAGGAAAAAATGTCAACTGGGAGACCCCAACACACCCTTTTCATTCTTTTTGGAAAAAGAATCGATTCATTGCCACATCTAATGTTTATAACTTTGAAGACTTAAGATTAATTATTAGATAAATCTGATGCTTTCATATATAATAGATATGCAGCTGCAGATGCATTCATTTCTTCACACTAAGGGGAATATGAGAGCATAAGCTGATTGGCTGACAACTTTTACTATAAGGTTTAAGTATATCCATTGTCTATATATGACTTGATTTACAGCTGTAATATAAATATATTCAAATCTGACTGTCTAATTAGGGTGGGGGAAATAAATTCAAATCTGACCGATAGAAGCTTAAAAAATCAAAGTAAACAGCATTTTAAAGTATTCAAAACGTTTGCTGAGTTTTTTGGTCTGAATGACAATAAAATGTCCGTTTTAAATTATAAGGTAATAACTCAATTATTTAGAAGTGTCGTTTTTTTAGTGATTGGGAAGCGATGTTGAAGAATTCTTAACAGAAATTTACTACCTGGTCATTCAACAACCGCAAGATTCGGCAAAGGAAAATAGAAAAAAATAATAAAAAGACAAAGCAAGAGATTGATGTTTCTGTGGAAAATTTGAGATAGAATTTTTCCAGCAAGAAAGTGAGGTGCTTCCCTTGAGGAATTTCTTCATCTTCAGATAGTGTAGGGTTACTAAAATTAACTGCAGTCTTATTAATTGCCAAGAGATCAGAAAGATCTCTCAAGACTATCGATCGAATTATTTATTTTCCCATGGATCCAATAATATATATATAGAGAGAGAGAGAGAGAGAAGCAACCATTAAATATAAATAAGTAGTTTTGCAGACTGCTATTAGGATATTAGTAATTGAAAGGAGTTTGTCCCATGCACTCTACTTCTCTATTGAGTCTTGACCAAGGTCTGGTGATGCTTTTTAGATACTTGATATTGTATTAATTTATATATATGATACCTAAATATATCTCACTTAGGTATACTTTATGGCAGTCCATATAAAATACATATAAACCCTATTGCCCTTCTGATGATGCAGGGAAGAAGCTCCGGGGGAAGTGTAATTTGCCTGAGAAAATTAAGGGAAACTTTTTGCCCATTCTTCTACAAATGGTTAATTTGAAGCCCTTTGGATTTTCTCACATCTAATGAGTGCTCCCAAAAGAGCTTATCAAACCCTTTCATGTGTTCCTTCCTTTCATCCAATTATATGTAGATATATATAGAAATATTTTTAGGGTTTAAGTAATCCCTAATTTCTTAAATTATTAATTAAATGTTCGAATATTAAATTATTAATTAGACAATACAAATTCATATATAAGTTAATTAACAAAAGATAGGTTTTTCCAAAATTTTCATAAAAGAAGTGGATAAATCTTGTTTATAATAAATCCAAAGAAAAAGTCCATATTATGGTATGAATGTAATTAAAGATTCCATTAGCAGCAGTATATCATGTTGTATATTGTTATTCTCTTTTTTTTGCAATTTGGGGTCAATTTATCAAGTGGTATAGACTTTGAATGGAAGAAAAAATATAATGTATTATGAGTAAATAACAGTTATCGAAAAACAAAATATATAAAATAATATATTTAAATTAAAATAAAATATTAATTTAAAATAAGATTGAAAACTAGAGCCATAATATACAGTTCAGTATATATCACTTATCAAATATGAAGCATAAGCTTCATTTTATTTTTTTTTTTTCATCTTTTCTCTTTTGGTTGGTGGGTAGGGGGAGGGGGGAATGGTGGAAGAAGGGAGTTGGGAGGGGTTTGGTATCTCTTCTAATTATCTGTTGCCATATGTTCTGATCAAAGAGTCAAAGCTTCAAAGTAGAACAACAGTCAAGAATTGAACTTCTTCCTAGAATAGATCATCATAGCATAAAAACAAAAGAAGAGGAAATCATTTGCTTCACCAACAATCGGCCTCTTATCATTTTTTACCCCCTTAAATATCTTGAGTCTTTGAATTCTGCTAGTTGGTGGTAGTCGGATGATATCTTAGGTGAGATAAGGTAAGGTATAGGCACAAATTAAAGTTTAAAAAAGATAAATAAATTGTAATTTAGTTTATTTTTTTAATATATATTTTATCTATTAGAAGTTATTTTTTTGATCTTCTCTATTCTTCTTTCATTGGAATATGTCTGTATATATATAATATTTAATTTATTACTAAAGTAGATTAAGAAAATAGTTTTTATTTTATTTACGATTTGTATTCTTTCTCAAATATAACTTGTAACTAAATCAAATCTCTGATCTCATCTCGTATAGATTAATATCAAATTAACATTATTATTATTATAAAAATTCAATAATCAAATTATAATCAGATTTTGATTTTGATTTTGGGGATGAGAAATGACCATCAATTTGCATATCATCAAATGCTCCCTCCCTCCCTCCCTCCCTCCCTCTCCTTGGTGAAGTCAATAGCGTGATCATTAGCCAAGTCCATAGATTATGAATTTGGTAAGTATAGAAATTAAAACCATACAAGTAGCTTTCCAATCCATTCTTTTTCCACACTCTTCATCACCATATATAATTATTTTTGTATTTATGTTGAATACTAAAGCATCCTTAATTAGTCAACTTCTCTCACACGGTTTAGTTAGTATCATTCCAAATGACTTGAGATCTTAGGTATCTTTCTTTTCTTTCTCTCCTCTTAATTAATCACAGATGACAACAAATAGAATTAGAATCAACATCATCTATGCACACATGCATAAAACAAAAGAAGGAAAATGACCCTCCACACGACTAATCAGCCCTAAATTTCTTGATCTGTCTGCCTATTAAGTTAATATTTTGGCTCAAGAATATGGTAACATAATTAAAAAAGAAGGTAAATTCAAGACTTCTTGATTTAATAGAAAAAAACCTTATCGAGTAAAATAAGGTTCTGGCTCAAATTTGAGGCAACCAAGGAGCAATCAACTCGTTGGAATAGGGGAATGGTGGGGGTGATGATTGATTAAAGAAAAGTAGTATAGAAAGAAAAGAGTTGACCCGACCACGGACAATAAAATTTCCAATCGCTTGACCTCCTGAGTCCTCCGCCGAACCACCACCGCCACCCACATGCATGAACGAACCAATGCCTAATTTGACAAAATCCCTTTTCCTTGGTCACCATTTTCGGCTTCTTGCATCTTCTCAATCTTCGAATTCCTTGAATTTCTTGTGAAATTGATTCTTAATTCTACATTTCTTTCCCTCTCAAAAATAATATTAAATAATATTATTATCGGTTTGATTAGAATAACACTGAAATAATTTCCAATAAGAAAAAGTATAAATCAAACGCGCAATTTATCAATTGCTATGAACAGATGCCGTTTAGTTACCATTTTGTCATCTTACACACAACTACCCCTTTTGAATTGAAACGTTATGAAGTTGATTCTATGCATGATACACGTTATTTCTATCATCAAACTGCAGACCTGGAGGAATCTGCTGTCTACTCAAGTGGACTACAAGACATTCTTTGCATCTTAGAGTTCAGATAAAGATCGAGTACCAGTCAGGACAAGACAGTTAGGTGTGGAAAATGTTAATGATCACTGGCACAAACATGATAGCCTATGGTAACCTCTGCTCAGTTTCTTCTATAATTCCCATATGCATAGTTAAAATCACTGTTCAATAGCAAGGGAGGAAAAAAATAATAAAATTTCATAATTTCTTTCTTCCTTTTCCCCTACTGAAAGGTGTAAATTTTGGGCATCTGTTGATTTCGACCCATGTCCAAAAGGTGAAACTGATCCGGATTTTGCACAACAAGCAATTTCACGGAGCGGCTAGACAGTAAACCTAAGTCCTATATTTCATTTAATATCCTAAACCTCAAAATCTCCACATCTCATAGCAGGCAAAGCATTTCAGAAGTGATCATCAGAATTGGACCACCTGTAATTTTTATTCCTAACCACTTCCAAGGAATGGCAGGATATGAGGGACCTGCCATTTTTTTGCATCATTGGCTCTCAGAATTTCATCTGAATGCTCATGAAACGAGCCCCCCCCCAAAAAAAAAACAAAAAAACAAAAAACGGATGTATGCATTAGGACCTCAACTTCAAACCAGCAAGCAGTTCAGTACATCAGGATTCCAACTTTGAGTCAGATGAGCTTAGTCCAGAAGAAATGGTACCAACTTGTGAGCTGAGCGGCAATAAAAACTTCGGTTCTACTCCTTGCGGTAATTTCAAGGACAGCTTTGAATTCAAATACTGCACATAACACAAGGAGAACATTAGTATTTTTACAAAGAAATCATTGGGCGTACAAGTTAGCTGCTTTAACAATGTACCACCCAGGAAATGCTAAAAATCACAAAATGTTGCAATTACTCATCTGAATGATTAAACATTCACCAAATTTACTTTTTGGATCCAGTCAAGCAAACATGTCTCCCAGTTACCTTAGTAACGAAAGCATCAATCTCCTCCTCTGTGAGACCACCTTCGTCAGCATTTTCCTCCCAGCCAAGTGAGCGTAAAAATGCAGCTTCTTCCTCCTCAGAAAAAACTGGATTAGTACTTAAATGATTCTTCCCATTTTTACAGTATCTGTCTCCATCAAAAGCATCACCGTTGCAGGTCAAGCTATCCTTACTCTCTGTTGATCTGAAACCATGAGGACTGTCTGTTAATGGGACATCCCTTCCCTGAGGAGTAGCAGGTGCAGGTACAGTTTCTTGTTCACTGGCCTTATAAGGAATAGATGGTGTCACAGCATGTCCAGGACCAGGATCCGGGACAGACATAGACGTTGCCACAGACTTTTTCCTCATAAGATTGAAGAAATCATTTCTGCTTTGAGCTTGGGATGTAGGCCTCTTCTCCAACATTGTTGATAGATGCTTCCGATCAGCACTGGGGGATACTGGGCTGTTTGAAGGGCCCCTTGAGGCAGATCCACCAACTGGCTGGGACACAGCAAGCGGAGAATTTGCTGCCTTACTATTATATGTAGGGCTCAAGCTATCCTTGGCAGCAGGTGTGACACCATTCCTCTCTCGTGCTGATTTAAGAACAAGCAGCTTTCCAGAACTACTTGTTTTTGAAACATCAGTTTTGACTGGTGCACCCCGGAACGAAGGGCTAAGAAGAGAAGATGAAGTCAGATGCTGCTGTTGTCCAGCTTTGGATTTCACTTTATCTGAAGAACTCAAAACCTGAAAAGAAAGATGTTTGAGTTAACCTCACATACACGTCATTTTAGGAAATAGAGCATCTTAATGATACAAATCCATCTGAGCCAATAGTCTAACAGTCCAAAAATCCTCCTGGCACCAAATTGTTCTTTTCAGAGGAATAGGACCCTGATATAGGTCCTGATTGGCAATTCAGCACAAATTCTGCTGCTCAAGTTAATTGGAAAGAGTGAAGAGTGAAGGAGTTTCTCCAAATATCTCTCTTCAATTTTCAACAAGAAGAAAGACAGCAAGAAAGAGAACAAAAGGCAACATTTTCCAGTCAAAGTTCCACTCCCCTCAACCTCTCACCATCTCAATCCAAAAGAAGCTTCTCCCTTAAGCACCAATTTCCACTTTTCCAATCAGAATTAGAACAACAACAGGAGGTTTTGTTTGTCCTTCTTTCCACACAAGTAAAGGATAAAAGAGAAGCTCCACTTTTATAAAAATAAAAAAAATTAAAAAAATGACCCTAGTATAGGGCAAAAGCAAATAGAGAGAGAAAAAATTATACTACTAGTAAAGAAAGAGCAGGTCTTAGGTATATGAACAATGCAAACAGATAATCACTGTAAACAAGATACTAATGACTAGCAAAGAAACTCTATCACTGCATCTGTAGTCCAGCAAACAACATCAAACTGTTTTGGAAGGATGAACTTACAGGACAAAATAAATGAGAAAAAAGATAGATAAAACATGAAATGCTAAAGCGTATTATGACAGTGACGAATACATTTAAAACATTTTGAGACCATCCACTTCATATGGGTAAAATGTGAGGATTCAGTTGGAATAGAAGACAGAAGCCAGCTCCCCTTTCCCTCCCTTGACAGTTTAAATCATCACACATTATGATAAAAACAAGCATATAATATCTTCTAACACCTTCCAAAGGTGACCAAAGATAAAGATCGGCATGTTTCATATCTCACTCTATGTTTCTCATGCATCAAAATACTTTCAAGAGCTCTTTGTAACAGTTGAATCCTTCAATCACCCAAACCCCACCCCACCCCCCAACCAAACAAAGGCATGTCCTTCGGATGAGAAATTCAGCCAACTGCGATTGAATTCTCTGGTAATATCAGATCATCCAAATCCTCTTATACCCACCCGGACAAGCAAAAAGAACACAAATCCACCTAATGTTTTTGACTACTTGATACTTCAAAGATAATATAGAACATGAACCATCAATACTTCATCCATCTCAAAGATTTCAACTAAACAATATCATCATGTAAAATAAAACATTTCAATAAGCAATAGTTCATCAGGAATTTGATATAAGCTTCTAAATCACATGCTTGTCCCAAAGATCATATAATATGTTTTTGAGATCCAAATTTTGGAGGAAAAGGAAAAGGATGAAGTGTTGGAAACAGAAAAGAAAAGGCAAAAGAAACAAAGGGGACATTTCATTGGTTTTAAGGAATCGGAATCACAACTAACTCATAGGTTTGGAAAGGGAATGAATTTTAACATCAATCATATTAAGCTGGAAGAGATGGGTTCAAAAGACAGAGTTAATAAGGAGGCCTTTGTAAGAAAAAAGGATCCCATAGGCAATATGAAAATCTGGAAAGGACACTCATTTGTGTTTTTTGTTTTTATCCCTTTTTCTTTTTTTGTTGTTGGGGTGGGGAGTGGGGGCATCCGTTTGGGGTTTCTCCTTCCTCATTGCAGATGGAAGCCAATAAAGAAACCACAGGCTGCTCAGCTGCTGCAGCTTGAACCATAAAATCTATGCTTGTTATGCATTTGTAGACTAACATATCAACACCAAGCGCACACAGATTAAAAAATATCCACCCAATGGTACCCCATTACAATAATGTCCCATCTCCTACTCCACCACCATTAATCTCTCAAACAGTTGCTTTTGAGACTGGTTTATGAAGGGAACTAGACGGTTTTCATCAAATCTAGACCAACCTCCCACCCCTTCCACAGTTGACAATTGCCACACCAACCTGCTTCTTCCAATACAATGTCAGAAAATTGATGATTTTGCCACCACTTCTGTTTACCAGCTCTAATGAGGCAATGAGAAAACCCAGTGAAAAACAAAAAGTGGCAAGAGATATGGGAGAGCAAGCTGAAGGAAGAAGTGAGAGTAAAAGTGGATACTGTTGCTCATGGGTAGTTGTGATATGAGGGTGGTAGAGTGAGGTAGGAGGCAACTCTAAGTTTTACAGCTCCTTTCCTATCCTTTGTTACAAGGAGGAAGGACTGATATGAATCCCCGCAAAGAGAAAAACCAATCAAAAACAATAAGTGGCAAGAGATATGGGAGAGCAAGCTGAAGGAAGAAGTGAGAGTAAAAGTGGATACTGTTGCTGATGGGTAGTTGTGATATGAGGGTGGTAGAGTGAGGTAGGAGGCAACTCTATGAATCCCAAGTTTCCTACAGTCCATAATTCAAGGTGAGACTGCATTGGACAGGAAGGCAAAATAAAAAAAGAAAAAATGAAATGAGGTCTCTATTTATAATATTTCCATTAGAAAACTAGCAGAATTGAACATTTGAAACAAATAAAATGCAGAATTAAATCTGCATATCAGAGGGCAAGGACCTCACTCTTTCTACAACCAAAATCAAGAGGGGGTGGAAATGGATTCTTGTCCTATTAACTTTCTCACTACTCCATGAGGATACCTGACAGTAATAATGGACTACAAAAGAAAAGAACTGTCCAGGAGCTTTAGCCTCTCTCACTATTCCCAACATGTCAAAATGTAATTTTTTTTTTTTTAATTCTAAAAGAATTTAAGAAAATTGTTGAAGCTGAAAATGGTAGTTATCCAATGGTGAAAAGTAATAAGCAACTTAAAAGTAACTTCGAAGGTTGGAGAAGGCAATCGACTGGTTAAACACCTTCAATTCATCAACCACACCTGAAATAAATGCATTATACACTTGAACATGTAAATCCAACAAATTTGGTCACACACTCAGAATAGTGCAGGGTAAAATATCAACTGAAAGGGATTCAAAACAAATGTGGAACATGAAACATGAAACATGAAACATGAAGCAACTGTTAAGCCCTTTCTTATCCTAGATTTTCCATCCCTTGACCTCTGTCATGAATTTGGAAAACTAAGATAAAACACATGGAGCTCTCCTTATTTAGTCTAGAATTAATTCCTTTCAAAACAGGCAAAGAAGATGGAAACTACTAGCCACCAGATCTTAGCATAGAATATCAAGGATGAGTTCCTCTGTTCTTTTGTTATCCTTCTCACTGCTTTGCTTAAGAGATATGGTATAAAGCATAAGCTAATCTCTCAATGTGGTATAAGATGAATCACAGTTAAAGAATATCATCATAAAATTCTCATTCATTGCATTAAAATGACATAGAACATCCCTGGCACTGATAGAAGTTTGAGAAAATATATCAAAACAAGGAGACAGAACATGTCCTGTATACAGGTTTAAGCATATTTTTCTTTTTGGCACTGGGATTCTCTTCCAGCTTAAACTCACTATTACATAAAAACTATCCATTTTACGCTTATTATCTCGTGAATACATTAAATAGTACTACTTGGGATTGCATTCATTTAACAACAGCAACTAATCCTATATACTCCTTAAAGAAAATCTTTATAAATTACCAAAATTCAGTAAGACATGTGGATCCAAGGCG
The DNA here is from genome assembly GCA_026120185.1 of Voacanga thouarsii. Classification (NCBI taxonomy): domain Eukaryota; kingdom Viridiplantae; phylum Streptophyta; class Magnoliopsida; order Gentianales; family Apocynaceae; genus Voacanga; species Voacanga thouarsii. Next base: position 5,907,064 of record JANUWF010001322.1, on the reverse strand, counting down.
CACATCATTAATTGTTTTTATTGGTCCAATTAATTGGTTCAATAATCCAAGATTCCTATTGGTCCTCAGTTGGAGAAGAAAAACTGCCTAAACAACTTTGAAATGAACGGGTTTAAGAAGGACAAAAGCATCGAATGAACTTTCCATCACTGGAAGTTTGGAAGGATGAGGTGCTCAAATGCTCTAAATAATAATGACATCCTACAAGAAGCCAAAGCAAATGGCTCATTAGTTTATTACCAAAAGCCAGCTGATAAATAAGGAAGCTATAAACTCCCCGTTTTCTCCCTCATATACAATTCCAACGTGTCCTGGAGTATATAAGGTTTGACTTTTATGGGGAAACATGCAGGCCCCATGTGAACTCCTTTTACAGGTCTCAGTAATAGCTGACCCACACAGTTCATCAACCGTGACATTGATGAAAGTTTGTTGTATTCAGAAACCATCCAACAAAGTGTAAACCTTAGGAACAGAAGGAAAATCTAGATTGCTGAGGTCACCAGAATGAGGGAACAGGTCTACAGAATCATTAAGTCTTCAAATGGGTATGACAGATAAACTCATTCAATTCTATAGCAAAAACTTTCATTTAGATCAACAAATTCTAGAAAATTTAAGTATTCCCTAATTATCCTGTCAGATTGAGCCTTCAAATTGATTTCACACGATATCTAGACAAACATAAATACAACCAAACAAAATACATTAAAAGTGTATGACAACTCTTACCAAAGGTTTAGGCATGGAGGGAGTCACTGGAATTAATTGCCTGGATTGTTTAATAACCAGCTCTTCAAGCCTTTGTGATCCAGTGGATGACTTAAAAATGACAGGAGTAAGAAGTAAGCGTCAATTTATCCGACAAATATTTCAGGAAGAAAAAGTAAAAAAGTATCTAAATCTACCTGTGGAGCCATGTGAGCACGTGGAGGACCCTGAGCCACTGCTTCAGCCATATTGAGGCCAGTTGTAGTGCTCAAAGCCAGAGAATTGGTACTAGAAACAGAAGCTTGTTGTGCGGAAGAAATCCCAGTTCCACTGCTACCAACCATTGCAGGCACTTCTGCCAGAGCAGAAATCCATTTATCGCCCCCAATCACAGACGTGGCTGATAAGCCATGAATGGTACTACTCAAACCTGGAGATGGGACTCTTCCTATGTCAGGAGCTGATTGTCTCTCTTCCGATCCAAGAGAAGGGAAGTCTCTTTCAAACGCAGCTTTGTGGATACTGCCAATAGAGCCAACCTTGTTCAGCAAACCATTGCCTTCAATGCTGTCATTCCTGGCGGCTGTGCTGTCAGCTGATGTTTTCCTAGGCAATGCCTCACTGCGTTTACCAGAAATCATCGACTGCGATCGTCTTAGGCCATCCTTCTCAAACCTGCTAGGGTAAATGTTCCCTAGTGGATCCAGATAATCCCGAGGCTTCAGGTCTCCCAAAACTGACTTGTCCTTATCTCGGGACTCATATATGTCCTTATCCCAGTCCCTACCACCACGCTGGCTCCTACCAAAACTACTGTAACACCTCAAGTGAGCAGAACCATTACTACTTGAACTACGGCGGAAATATGAGGAAGAGATTCTTTCTGGACCAGATGATCGTCCTAAATCCTGATCGCTACTATTTACCGATGGCTTGTTCCTTCCGAGCTTTGATACAGCATGATCATCTATATTACCAAGGAAATATAAGAATGAGCAAATAAGCTCAACCAAAGAACAAGTGGCTCCAAATAAGTAGCAAAAATTATACCTGAATTTAATGAAGATGATGAGAGCGGGTGGGTTGCTGTGCCACTACCAGTGGCACTTCCACTGCTTTTCAACCATTCCGGTACTAATGAGGGCTCACTTCTTTCCATAATTAGCACAGAACATGTTCATATAACTGAAAGGGAAAAATCAACCTTTCTTAAAGTCCCAATAGCCGCCTTTATCTCAAAAATAATTATTTATCTCAAAGCTAAAGAAGCACCGTGTTTTCCCAACAAAATCCCAGGGGTCTACACAAAACTATCCTGCAGTTTCTCTACGCACCAGACTGCCCCCAGTTCTGTGTAAAGACTCAATGATTAGTATAGTAATAGAGATTTGGATTCAAAAACTCTATATCCTCCAAGGCCCACTATCAAATAAAAGAATCTTTTAGTTCTATACACAGGATAACCGGGGTTCTTCCTCTATGTACACCATATACCCATAGTGTGAGCCAAACCAGTTGAGAATAACTTGACTCACTCCTGAAAACAAACAAGATCAGTGCCCAAGAACAACAAATCAACAAGGGCTTTTCAATGCCTCCATGTTCAATAAAAACAAACTTATGAGACCATCATCAAATAACCTCAATCAATCCACCAACCCAAGTCCTCGAACCAGAACAACAAAACAGAGAACCCCTAACGAAAACTCATAAGCCTCAACCAAAAACTCAAACGCATTAAAGAAAACACAGAACCGAACCCTACGCTCCAAAATTAGGAACGAATTTCAATCCCACCAAAAAACCTCAGGGTCCGAGTCTCTTAATCATATCAGAAGTACCACAATAAACCTTCAAATAATATGATTAACTTATACAGAAAAATACTAGAAAATATATACCCCAAAAAAACAGTCTTGCAAAACTAAACCCTAACCGTTGTTGGCCCACGACGCAAGCCGAAGGTTTCAGGGCATAGAAGTCTCTAGAGAGAGAGAAAGAAAAAACCCACGAGTTATTTCCAATTTCTGGCTTGGTAGAGTATTTTTCCTCTGTTTAGAAAGCTCCTTTCGCTCTTCAAAATGTCTCTGATAAAGAAAGAGTCCCACAAGTAGCAGGAAACGCCCGAAAATACAACTGGAATGGAAGAAGAAGATGATTTTATCTGTGTATTGTGTGACACAGAGAAGGATAGGCGATTATAGAGAGAGTTACATGTATATTTATATATGAATAGTTGTTGTGAGTTTGTGTAGTGAAGAGAGAACCCTTTTGCGTTGCAAGAATTTCGATATGGCTTCTGATGCTCTGCTGTGCATTCCTATTGTGTTTTCGTTACCTTATAAGTAGTCCTAATCCATACCTAAGGTTAACCTATGACCTGTTTCTTTGTTTTTTGTTTCTTGTTTGGTTTCCTTTTTCTTTTTTTTTTTTCTTTTTTTAATTTTATATTCCTTGCTTTGAAATTTCCAACCACACTCCAACCAGAGTTTGAAAATATGGACATGTATTTTTCATTAAATAAAATATTTTTTTTTCAACATATTGGACTGGTTATCGTATTAAGAGAGAATAAAAAGGATTGTTCCACTCACAATATAAAGATTAAATATTGATTTGTAATTTAAACGTGTAGTTTGATGATTGAATTTTTAATTTATAATTAAAAATAAAAATACGTAAGATTTAGGTTATTAATACAACCTATTATATGAAGTTTTAGTTAATGTTAATTCAGTAAGATTCAGTAAGTTTAAAAAATTTACAATATTTTAAAGTTTGAAATTTACAAATATCTATTTAATCCATGATAAAAAAATTGTTTATTAAATTGAATCTAAGTAAATAATTTTTTAAAAATCATAATTTTTTTTTCAAGTAGATCATAAATTTAAAATATTGTACATTTTTTAAAAAATACAAGACAATAATCTTCATTTGAAAATTTTACAAAAATACTACCAAATAGGCTATTCTATTTGCATTCTCGTAATAAAGAAAGCATTTAAATATTGTAGCATCTAATAAATTAAGGCATTGTTCTTTCTAAGAAGACATAAATTAAGGCTTGTTTGGGTTCGTGAAGGGGAGGGAGAGAGAAAAGGGAAGGAGGAATGGCACATTTTACTTCACTAGGGAAAGTTAATATATTTACTCTTATCTTATTTAGTTGGAGTGAAAATAGGAAGGGAATGAGAGGAAAGAAGAGAGAGAATAATTAATTTAGTTTACTATTTTATCCCTCATTATCTATTTTATTAAAATTTTTAATGTTAAAAACATTATCAATGCTGTTATTATTACTTCTTTTTTGTTTTCTCTCTCCCAATCCCTCCAATTTGCGAGGAGAGAAAATGCTGATGTGGAGGGGGAGTGGTACCCCTCCTGAGTTACTTCCCCTTTATATTTATATCCAACCAAACGAGGTAAATGTCCCCCACATTTACTTTCACAAAACAGTTCAACCAAATCAAGTCTAAGGTACAATTTGTGGTGGCATTACCACATATTGCATGCCAAATTCATTTATAGCTTTTCAATTCAGATTTAGAATATCCACTCTATAGAAAAATTGTCCACATTGAAGAGTACATTTTATTTTGTATAACATCATTTTTCCCCCTTATGGGGGAAATAAGTTGACTTATAGCCTATGTGGGATATATAAACCTCATTTTAAATTTTTGAAAATATATCAGTATGATTCATATGGACTGAGAGAAAGGAAAAAAGAGGAGAGGAAAGGATTAGGACATAAAGGAAAGGGGATAATACTACTAATTCTTTTTTATGTTTAATTAAACACAAAAATAAATAAATAAAAGGTTAAATATAGGATTTGGAAAAAATGGAAGAAAATAACGGAAATAATATGATCTAGGTTATATATATATATATACTGTTATAAAATTTGGGTAGTGTTAAAATAAAATCTACACATTATACACTAAGAAAACTCTAACTATTTTTTGCACAAAAATTTCTTCAAACTTCTCTATTTCTTTTTCTCACAATTCTTTCACAAAATGATGGTGTATTTCAAGCTTAAATAATATCTCTATTTATAGAGCTCTTAATTAGTGAAATACATCATCTTCTACTAATCTTAATTAGTGGTGTCTCCACTAAATGATAGACATCCATAATTAGTGGAGCTTCCACTAATATATTCATAACACTCCCCCTTGAATGTCCATCAATTACATAAAGAATATGCCTCGTTAAAACCTTACTAGATAAAAACCCAGTGGGAAAAAAAATATACCGAAGGAAAAAGAGTATACTATTCTATATGTCTATTTATTACTCCCCCTGATGAAATGATTCTTTTAAATCTTTGAACCGACGTATACTAATTTTATATCTCAACTTCTCGGTAAAGTCTTCGTGAAAATATTTGCGAGGTTGTCACATGACCGAATTTGTGGCACATCAATTTCACCTTTCTTCTGGAGTTCATGAGTAAAGAAGAATTTTGGTGAAATATGTTTTGTCCGATCTCCTTTAATATATCCTCATCGTGTTTGAGCTATGCAAGTTGCATTGTCTTCATAAAGAGGAGTTGGAATATCTCTGATAGATGATAATCCATAACTTTCTCGAATATCATGAATCATTTATCGTAACCATACACATTCTCTACTTGCTTCATAAATGGCTATACTTTCAGCATGATTTGAAGAAGTAGCTGCTTGGAGATATCGAAGGACGAGTGAACCACATGCGCTCAGATTGATTCATGCCATATAATGATTTCTGCAACTTGATAGAGTAATTTTCACGAGGATAATGTTTATATGCTTCAGACATATGAAATCCTTCGGGGATTTTCATGTAAACATCATTTTCTAAATTTTCATACAAGTAAGTAGTGACGACATCTAATATGCGCATATCTATCTTTTCATGTACTGCCAAACTGATAAGATATCGGAGTGTAAGAGCATCAACAATAGGAGAATAAGTTTTATTATAATTAATACCTGATCTTTGTGAAAAACCTTGGGCTACTAACCGTGCTTTATATCGTATGATTTCATTATTTTCATTGCGCTCTCTCACAAATATCCATTTGTAGCTAACAGGTTTTACACCTTCTGGTGTTCAGACTATAGGTCCGAAGACTTCACGTTGTGTCAGTACATTTAACTCTAATTGAATCGCATATTTCTATTGTATCCAATCTTTTCTATGCCGATATTCATCAACTGATATTGGTTCAGGATCATCATTATTCTGTATAACATCAAGAGATATATTATATGTAAATATATTATCAATAATTGTTTCTATTCGATTCCAACTTCTACCGGAAGTGGTATAATTGATAGAAATTTCAGTGTTACTTTCATCAACTTCTGGTTCTTTTTCATCAATTTTCTCTTGGTCATTATAATTCTTTTCTAATAAGATCATCTAGATCCTTTAATCCTCTCTTCTTTCGAGAATTTTTATCTTTAGAACCAAGAAGTCGGCCATGCTTCTAGCATGCTTTTAGCTCAGCAGCTATGGGTATAATCTTTTGTTCTGCTGGAACTTCAATTCGAATAGGAGCATTTATAGCTAGAATATGCGATTTTGTTACTCTTCTAGAGTCAACAAAAGCGTCTGGCATTTGATTTGCAATGCGTTATAAATGAATTATCTTTTGAACTTCAAGTTCACACGCGCTTGTACGCGGATCAAGATAATTTAATGATGTTGTCCAATCAAGATCTTTCTTATACTATTTCTATTCTCCCCATAATTTAGGGAATAATGATTTCACAAGAGGATAAGGGAAAAGAAAAGAAATGCAAGAACATGATGACAAGTAGGAAATGCCAAGAAAAAAATCTCTTTTTTTTTTCACTCTTCCTGGTACCATATTTTCCTATTTCTCCTTGTCTTTTATTCTCCTTCGTCCCTCCACCTATCATCTACCTCTTCTTCTTCCTCACACACACACACACACACACACACACACACACACACACACACACACACACACACACACACACACACACACACATATCTATATATATCTCAGCCATCAACCATCAGTAAACATAAAAAAAACAAAAAACCTCAAAGCAAATATAGAGACTCGTAATTCATTTGAGACATGGTCAAATTTTGACTTGGTTTTTCACGCAGAAGATTTTGATGTGTTTTCTTTTCCCAGCTAATCGCTTCCGCCTAATTTCAGTTCTAACGCAAAAGATTTTGATGTATTTTCCTTTCCAAGCCAACCGCTTCTGCCTAATGTCAGGTGAGATACCTTTGAGGGCTTTCCCTCCTTTTTTTTAGTGGGTTTACTAATGAAATAATGAAATTAAACTCTCTTTTAGTTTGTTGTGATGTAAATCAGTGGTAGTTCTGGGCATGCTGCTTTAGATTTTCAATTTGATCTACCCATTCAAGAGACTGCTTTTGATGCTATTCCTCTGAATGAGGATATGTTTGTGCATGATCCTTTCTGCTCTTTAATGAATTTTGAACAAAGCCAGAATATGATTCCAGGTTATCATACATTCAAACATGGATTTTGCATGGTATTACCTTTACTAATATTGTTTTTCCTTTTTTAGGAGAAATAATGAGTGGTCTTGGCAACGAATTTGGAGTGAGGACCCATGAAATGCATAATATCAAAGTTCAAGATATTATTGTAGATGAAATTCCTATGGAGAATAAGAGGATTAGGAGGCAGAGAGAGGAGAAGGGCAATAGCTCCAAGACACTATCAAAAGAAACCATTTCATAATACTTTTACCTGCCAATCAAGAGCGCGGCCAAAGAACTGAATATTGGCTTAACCCCTCTCAAGAACAGATGTAGGGAGTTGGAAATTCATCGATGGCCTCACAAGAAGTTGATGAGTTTGGAGACCCTAATCAAGAATGTTTAGGTTCTCTCTCACATACACTTATAATTTGCAAGTATGAAATTATGAAAGATTTGTTGGATTGTATGCCCTCTTATACTAGTTTTCTGATATAAAATCGAATATTTTAATAAAAGAATTTATTTTCAGAAATTATTTGTGAATTTACTTTTTGTTTGTGCACAATTTTCGTTTGGAACAGACCCATTGTGTTTAAATAAGTGATCCATGTGAATGGTGGTCTTTCACAGTAAGGTATGGATCACTGGTTATTTAACACATAAACTTTTGTTCTTAACCTATTAATGAGACTGGGAATCTCATCATATTTATATTATTATGTTATGAATTTCAAATGGGGAATGGCTTACCTTTAGCCAGTGAGTAGTTCACTCACTTCATGACATAAGCGTATTTCGAATACGTAGGACAAGACCTGTAGTAGTGGTTTCTAAGAGTACTATATGATAGAAACTTAGACTACTACCGCTACAGCGTGGACTAGTACTTTACGACTTGAGTATGAGTTGATGGTCTGGCAAAGCTGATAGCATATACTTTGATTTGCTACAGTTGAGGTTCTATCGTAGGGCCAATATACTTGCATGTTGGGTATGTGTGATTAGTTAGTTAAGACAGACTTATACAAGATAGTTTCTGCACTATATCGCCCATTGTGGTTGTCCGAATGATCTAAAATGTCCAGGGCCCTGGGAAACATGACTTAGATGTTTACTTTAAGGTAACTCCCTTGGAAAGCAGAAACAATCCAGGAAGTCGTGGATCATTGGACTAGAAGCCTAAGGATGGTAGATGTCATTTAGAGGGGTGTTAGTACACTTATTTCTCTCTAAATGTACGGCGATGTGTAGAGAGGTATTTTAGTCATTTCACCCGTAGGTCGGAGACTTTGCTAACGCAGCATTGTCCTTGGGGTCAATATTTCCTTATGGTGATATTAGGAAATATTTAAAATGCAAAATACAGTTATTTTTATGGCAAGGGTATTTTAGTCATTTTAGTAGCCAAGGCGGTGTGTTTTTTGGTCCCCAATATAGACCGTGAGTCCTAATTAAATACGGGCTAAAGAATTGATTTTAAATTAAATGGAATTTATTTTATTTAAGTAACCTGATTTAATTATTGGGTTAGAATAAAATAAAGGTCCATGGAGGGAGAGATAATTAATTAAATTAGTTTGGTGGGTTAATTAATTATTCAGGGTTTTGGCCCAGTTTGAATAATTAAAGATTAACCTGGGACTAAACTAATATAGGCTTAATTAATTGGACTGGTTTATTTGGGTTGAAAATTTAATTATTTATTAATTGGGCAATTTATTTGATTTTAGTTAGAATAATTAATTAAGCCCAAAAATGTTAAACTAAGAGTCCAATGGCCCAATCCAATTTAACCTAATGTTTTATTTAGGTTAAACAGGAGAAAAAAAACAACGTTGTTTTTCCAGTGCTTCCTTTTTGTGAAAAATACCAGATGATTTTTCCTCTCCCTCTCCAGAAAATATTCTTTAGCCCCTAGGTTGTTTCACTAAAACGATATTAGGCAGGCCATATATTGGAAGATCGAAAGTTAGGCGTTCATCTACATGCAAAGACAAAGTAGAAGGCTTGCAGTAATTGCACCAGAAGTTTCCACGAGCGTGCCTACCCCAGTTCTGCATATTCCAGTTCAGCCGATTTTGAGAATAAGAAGAAGAGGTAATGAGAAAATATTTTTTTCCCCTTTTTCTTCTTCATGCAGGAGTGCTGCGTTTTTGTTGTTCCTTGGCTGTCTTTTTGGTTATGTTTTGCTTGCAATTTTATCTTCAAGATTTATACATAAATAATGACTGGAATGAATGTATCTCCACCGATGATATCACTTCGATTTACAAGAGCGAGATAAAGACAAAGGGGGACATATGGCTGAGAAGAAGTTCAGAGAAGCAGTTAAGATATTGGAACGTGAGAAGAAGTTAGTGGAAGAAAGTCCTGAAACGCGGTTGAAGGACCAAACAGAGAAATTGAGACAAGTATGCTTCAAGGCCAAATATAATAAGAAACTTAAGGAGATGAGAAAATCTCAAGACTCATTGCGCAGTAACTTCACGGCTAATTGTGCTGCTAATCTAGATGTTGGCCCAATGGAGAAGGAAGAGGAGGAGGATGCCGAATAAGAGAAACTGAAATCCATAATTGCTACCTATTTGTCTTCCTCTAATGCAAACATGGAAAAAGAACAATTACAAATATTCATCCTCAATTTGTCAACTCAATTGAAAAAGAGTAACTACAAGCATGCATCCTCAAGTTCACGTGAACACCAGTGAAATGAATGAAGGAAATGCAAGTGAATACAAGACTTATGATCAAGAGGAGATAGATTTTTTTTTTCTGAACTGTTAGCAGTAATATAGTATATATTGACATCCGAATGTAACATCTCAAAGATGTGATACTTATTATTAATAGAAATATCATTTTTCCTTATTATCTTTTCTATTCTACTTCAGGTGGCCAGCATTACTCTGTGCTAAGGGAAATATCGAGTGTGTTCATGACATATTTTCTGTTCTACTTCAAGTGGCCAATATTGCTCTGTGTTAAGGAAAATATCGAGTGTATTCATGACCATAACCACGATCACTGTCACAATTACGACTATAACGATAGCTTCTACTGGAGCCAACAACATTCACTTCTGAGAGTGCTGTTGAGCCAGTTGGTCTGGCTTCAATAATAACTTATTATTTTTCTTTACAATGAGGAGGGTAGTAAGTAAATCTGTGTATAACATTTTTCTCGATATTATTGCTGCAGGACAATATTCAATGTATGAAAGGTGGAGAATGTTTTATCCAGTATATCTTCATCAGTAACTTTTTCTCCGCATAATTTTAATTGAGAGGTAATTTTATACATCGCGAAATTATATTCATTCACCATTTTAAAATATTACAATTTCAGATGCAATCATTTATACCGTGCACTTAGTAGTACGACCATCTTCAAGTGGTCAAATCTTTTTTTTTCAGCATTTAGATGCATCTATATCGAGAACCCATGACATATAATTTTTTCCAGAAATATCAAGGACTACAAATTCGAGTGTAGTAAGGTTAGTCATAAGGATCAATAAATGCGTACATGTCTTCTGACTTTGATAACGGCAGAGATTAGTGCTGATAACATGTTATAAAATTTGGGTAGTATTAGAATAAAATCTACACACTACACACTAAGAAAACTTCAACTATTTTTTGCACAAGAATTTCTTCAAACTCCTCTCTTTCTTTTTCTCACAATTTTCTCACAATTCTTTCACAAAATGATGGTGTATTTCAAGCTTAGAGAATGGCTCTATTTATAGAGCTCTTTATTAGTGGAATACATTATCTTCTACTAATCTTAATTAGTGGTGTCTCCACTAAATAGTTGACATCCATAATTAGTAGAGCTTCCACTAATATATTCATAACATATACTAATTTGTTGTAACAATATTAAATATTGCATTTATTATGAGTATTAGACATTTTAATAAAAGTTCATTAAATAAAATTTCTTTCAATTTAGTTTCTACACATTTTTTGAATTAAAAAAAAATGTTGAAACAGTTATACTAATTGGATTGAAATGAGTTTGTCTGAATATAATAAAAATTATTAAATTTGTAAGATCAGGTGGGACTCAATATGAGATTAAAGAGAAAGAATATTTTATTTTGTAAGTATATAATAATTATCAGAAACGAATGTATATAAAAATAAAATTTTAAATTAAAATGAATTTTGGATTGTACTGGATTCGGGGAAATCATTGGCCAATTAGAGCCTAAACCTAATCCATTTACTTCCCTCTGATTCTCTTTATTTTTATTCATACAAAAACTAATCTACACACTCTATTTCCTCTTATTTACTTTTTGTCCATTTTCCTTAATTTAAACAGACTGATAGATATTCGAGATAATTAAAAATATATACAAATTTAAAATGAATTTAACATTTTGTAGTCCAACTCAGCTAGATAAGCAAAGAATAGTGCTAAATATCAACTTAGCTCAATTTGATATCTCAGGGCAAATTACATGCAATTAGAAAACATAATATATTAAATATTTAGACTGTCTTTAAAGATTAACAGGTATTTGATTATACATATTTAATTATTTAAGACAAAAAATTATAAAATGATTACTCATGTATTGCTTTATTTTAAAATAAATTATATTAACTTTTTAGTTATTTCGAGTACTCTTTTACACTATGACGTAATAGGTATTATCATGTCTCGTTATATTTATTAATATTAATTTTTAGTACTCAAAATATAGGTTCTTATACAAAAAGAGTAAACAAAATGATTGACCTTCTATAAAATAGCATTCATTGTTGAGGAGTGTATATTTTGGTTTTAGCTAGATATTTGTTTTCCTTGGTTTCATTATTTTTTGCAAATTTACCATAAAAATATGATATATTAAAATAAAATGAAATTTTAGTTTGAAATAAAATTAAAAAGTTGGTATCCAAATAAAGGCTAAAGATCTTAATTTGTATTTGAAAAGTCTCACTGTCGTTGCTAAAGATAGTAGTCCCATAATGTAATAAGAGATACAATGAGCTTATAGAAATGTGTCATATATGATTATATTTGAGTCGAATTTTGAAACAATCAACTGATCAAGTCGAGTTAGATGTTTCGTGGTATGATTTAAATTGAAGTTCGAGTTCAATTCAAAATATAAAATTAAGATTCGAAATGTATTTAATAAAAATATATTAAAATTCAAGAGTTCAAATACTTAAAATTACTTTTGAATTTGAATTATTTTTAAAATTATTAAAGATTTATAAAAATAATTATTTTTATATTAATATTTTATTATATAAATAATATAAAACAAATAATTAACATAAATATATTTATAAATTTTAATTTTAATATTTAAATATTCAAATGAGTTGGATTCGAATACACCCCCTAGAGCCACGAACAACAATAAGCCTGAAGGAGGCCCAAACTTGCAAGCTTAGGCTCGGCCCAATCATAACTGGGCTAAAGTACACTGAATAATCTAAAGGGCCAAAATGAAAGGCCCTCATATCTTAGCCCAAACAAGTGCTTCGTCCGCTCTGCTTTTTTACATTCCCTTACGGCCTTACCACACGTGGCCACGCGGAAGAACTGTTACTGTCCCTCCATTTCTTGTCCGTTTCCAACTGTTTTCTCAACTTTTAATAATTTCTTTAAAATGAAAACCTCGAAGACTATGGTCACCTTCTTCCACTTGCTTACACTGTTTAGAGAGAGAAAGAGAGAACCGGTCTCCGCCGTCTCTTCTGAATTTCTTCACGGCTTCTTCGTCACGCTACATTCTGCTTCTTCACCTACGTTTAATATTATATGAATTAATTAGATATAGTTGCAGCATATACATATATATATAGAGAGAGAGAGAGAAAGTTGTTTCTGAAGAGAGAGAAAGAGCAGCGGCGGCGGAGGAAGATGAATTACACGAAGCAGAAGAAGCTGAGGCCGAAGCTCGATCGGAGAAACGCGATAAAGAACATTGAATATGAGGCGACGGATTCGCCGTCCTCATCGTGTTCGTTTGATGAGTCGTCGACTCGGGGGAATAGATATTTGAACATATTGCCAGTATCTGGAAGCACGAGTTTTCGAGTTGAAGGAGTTGAAGGTGAGTTTGATCGAATTTGCAGATCTCTTGGACTTTCATCCGAGGACTTTGAGATTCCTGCTGCTGCTTGGGAAGCTAGTAAGGTTTCTTCTCCTTCTCCTTCTGCTCAATTTAGGAGTTGTAGGTTTGGGGATAATGTTAGGATTGAAGATGAGTTGTCAGACAGTTTGGATGTTAGGGTTAGTGTCAGTGATGAATTGACGTCTGTTGCTGAGTCTGCTGGGATTGATCCTGCTGTGGCTAAAATTGAAGATAGGGTGAATGATGGTAATCTTCATATGGATGGTATTGTCGGGTATGGAATTAATGGCTTTAGGCCGCGAAAATTGGCGCCTCCCCCGGTGGTTTCAGGGAAGGCTATCGATGATGTCAGTTCAACATGGGATATATTAAAGGCTTTTGGTCCCGCGGATGATAAGGATTTGGTTTCACCAGCTAATTCGGATGAGTATAAGCAAGATAACGGGATAAATGGGAGGCAAATGGGGGTCAGTATGGGCTACGGTTCTAGAATTGTTTCAGAATCTTGTTCAGATTCCTCTAATGATGAGAATGACAGTGAAAACGATGGTGATTCTTTTAATGCGTTGGTGGAACCTGTCAGTGGTATTTCATCTTATGGTTCTTTCAGTCACAGATTCGATTCTTGGCAAAAAGGGGACTTTCTGGGGAGTGGTTCCTTTGGGACAGTTTATGAAGGCATTTCGGAGTAAGTGTTCTCTAATTTTAGTTCATCTTACGACATTATGCAGTATTTCAGTTGGTGAATCTCGTGAGATCAAACAAGCTACAAACTTAGTGAATGGAAATTGATGAACTGGTCGAATAAATGGTTTGTGACATTATTTAACGAGTTAAAACATTGAGAAATTAGTACACGACAATAAATTTCAAAGGTTGAAACTACCAAAGCAGTAAGGAATTGTGCAATCTGTAAGAAGAATAAATTTTTTATTGTTGCTGCTTTCATTCATTCTGTGTCATGTTTATTAACAACTCAAAATACCTTCACAAGTTTTAATAATGGAGACGTCTCTGTAATAGCAAAGCGGGAACACGCACCAAAGGTCTAGTCAATACTTTCTTACAGAGGAGCTAGCTGTAATTCTTGTTTGTCTGATTTTTTGTCAATTGATTGTGTCTGTCTCCTCCATGACCATATCATAATAGAAGTTCATATTTCTTCATTCCAGTCAGTTCATATTCAACATAGGCATTGGAAGTATCCCTTTGGCGCTGACTCTAGTGACGGTATTTATTTAGTGTCTGTAAATTACAGGGATCTCTTCATTTTGAGTCTGCGCCTCACTCTTTGTCAGTTGGAGAAAACATAAATGATGTTGTTGAAAGATCTTTTCTCCTTATCAACCCCATCAAATTCACTAGATGTTGAGATCCTGAGTTTTGAGATATTTCAACTGGAGATAGAAGAATGCATTCTTATTGGCGTGGTTGTATCAATGGGTAGTACTATACTTCATAAGGTTACAATCAAATGTCTAATTTATTGGTTTTTATAGACCAACTTTGACAATTAACAACAAAGTTGTTCCAGAAGTATAACTGCCGCATACCCTCTCACCCTTCAAAGAAAGTGCCTGATCTTCCTTAGCTCCTACTCTTTTAGCTCTTTTCTTTTCATTCATTTTTTGGTTGTCATTGGTAACTATTTAGTCCCTTTTTTTTTCGTTGTGTGTGTGTGTGTGTGGGGGGGGGGGGGCTTTTTCCAGGGAATTCTTCTCTTCCCTTGCTGTAGGGATGACTGAAATACTTTATCATATGTAATATATTTATTTGCTTCACATACTTATTTATCGCTTTATATCGTGCCTTATAATTTCCACATCTGCAGTGATGGGTTCTTTTTTGCTGTTAAGGAGGTTTCTCTTCTTGATCAAGGGAGCCAGGGGAGGCAAAGCATTCTTCAACTTGAACAGGTCAGCAGATTTTGCAATACATAATACGTCTGCAAATTGTATGTTGCCTGTGATTATACTGAGTGCTAGAAGCTACAACTACTGCTTTTGTAATTTTATTTGAATATTTCTTTGTTTCCCTGATACATTCAATCGTGATTTGTTCAGGAGATTTCTCTCTTAGGTCAATTTCAACATGAAAACATAGTTCGGTATCTTGGAACAAAGAAGGTGTGTTTTTGATCTTCTCAGTTGGTGTTAGTTATCTCCCTTGCTGCTACATGTTCATGTAGAATGCTGCTAAATGATAGTGCTATGATTACTACCTAGTTGTGTATCCCTATGGCACATGACTTGAGCTGCATTAATTCCATTTTGTCATTTAGCTTTGCTCATTTGTTGTTGGAATACTGTCCTGTCTGCAGGCCTGAAATCATGATTTAGAGCAGTGTTGTTAAGGGGTGCGCCTAGGCTCCTATACGCAGTCCCGTAGCCCCTTTGCACTTCTTATAGTCCAAGGCGAGGCGCCTTTAGTTAGGCAAGGCTTTTTTGCGCCTTTTTCTAAAGTCCAAGACGCTAAAAAGGCACGCCTAATCAAAGTGACTGTTGGTTTTCTATTGTTTCCTTAAAAAAAAAAATTGTATTAATTTTCACAATCTAAATCTAAAAGAAAATTTTCAGCTATTGAAGAGGAAGATGACAATGAAATGGAGCAGGATATAGACTGTGATTCTGAACAAGGGAGAGAAGATGAAAACATGGAGTTTGACATTAGGGATGATGATTTTTAGTCATTTATGTGAATTTTCCTCTATTGCATCTTTTGGATAGACTTTAGATTTAAACTAAATTAAGAATTGAATTAGGATATATTAGAGTGCAAAAATTAAAAAAACTCTTCAGAGTTATTTTTTGTGATAAATGTAATTTTGTTTTGTGGTGCGCGCCTTACTTCAATCGGGCGCACGCTTTTTTTGCGCCTTGTGCCTCGGGTGATATGAGGGTGCACCTAGCTCCCTTAACAACACTGATTTAGAGAGATCATTTATTGTATAAAGTTTAATAATTTTCAGAATAATTGAACATATCTGGTGATAGAGAACTATAAAAATAAAAGATGAAATCTGTTGCTTGTGGAATCAATCAAATGATGTTTATATTAGCATGTGATATAGTCTTTCTTAAATTTGAGAACATTGTAGCGGTTATGGATTGTGTTGTTTGTTTATGCTTGTTAATACTGGTTTCTCTACTGCTGGAGGCTAAATCATTATAACTTGACTAGTTGACTTTGAAGATGCTAAGTGTTCTGTAAATAACCCTGGTTATCTGCTCGTTCTTCAGGCTGTTTTTGCTCTATTTGATCATGGTTTTGCTTCACAACATTTTTTTAAAAAAATTTTAATCACTCTGTTGAATTATCAGATACGGGTTGATGCTACCAGCTATTTGTGAGAGCTTCAAGCTCTTTTACCCAGTTAATTATACTGGTGTTTATAAAAAGTGGACAAAAAGTTTTTTTCGCACATCATTTACATTTCATGAATAAAGACTGAAGCAAGAAGACCCAGAAGTTGCTAATGGTGCTGGCAATATTTCTCTTGATGCATGGAGCAATCCTTTTGCTTTTTAATGCTTGTTATTCCAGTGAAGGGACTTGGCTTTATGGTTTTGTTGCTTTAAGAAATACAAATTTATGTTTTCAGGATGAAAGCAAACTCTACATCTTCCTGGAGCTTGTAACTAAAGGTTCACTACAAAGTCTTTACCAAAAGTATTGCCTGCGTGATTCCCAAGTCTCCGCATACACAAGACAGATTCTGAATGGGCTGAGTTATCTTCATACACGGAATGTGGTCCACAGGTGATGATCTTGTCAACTGCAGTTTAATATCTCAATGGTACAATATTTCTTGAGACTTCCCATTCTCCAATTTAAGAGGTTATATGTTGCATCAGGTTGAGGTCAATTTAGGTCAACATCAATATTTTTCCTATTTGATACAATTCCCTTTTTCCAAATTTGGGAATTTCTATTTTTACAAATTTCTTCTTTTTTTCCACCATGATCTTTTAGTTTCTTTTTATATTCACAAAGCAGAAAACTGACCCCATACATTTAAAATTGCATGGTTTGGACTTTGGAGGATTAATTTTGTTCATTGAAGTGCTTTAATCTGATCCTTTTTAAAGATTTTCTCACCTGGGGCATTCCCTCCTAGAAACTGTGAAGTTCTTGAGTTTGTATGACACTTAAAGAAACTTGCTGGTTTTGATAAAATAATAGGATGCTACTGGCTAGATAAAATTGAAAATTGATTGTGAATTAAGATAATTCCATCATCATTATTCAAATTCCAGTATATCCAATCAAGAACAGTTTCTGAATGAATGATCAAGAGTATCATTTGCACTACATGTTGGCATTGATTTTAGGATAACAAAAACAAAGGAGGAGTCTGTACTTCTGGTCCATAAAATACTGCACTTGATATATTACTTTGGCTATGGTGGAGTTCTCGCTATAGATGTTGCTCTTGTTATCTGAATATTGTTGACCTAATAATAAAACAATTTTGGCTTCAAAAAACTCCAGCCATCATCTGATAGCAACCTAATCTGCACCAAATTTGATGATTTTGGCAATTAGACATTATACCTAGTTTCATAGCACAATTGTGAGTACTGTATCAGTTTGATCTTGAATGGCTTGTCAGATTATCAAAACAACATGTTTTCAGATCAGTATGTTATCCAATTAATATTTGGCATTCTTCTTGAGGTAACCACAATGAAATTATATACAAGATGATCTCTTCTATTTTCCAGTTACACTTGATTTCTATTCATCATCTGCTGACTTTCAGTGTTTACTATCTCTCTATCTGCTTGTACTTTTTACGGATCTGCTTGGAGATGCATAAAAAATCTGACATTTGTTTTAGTGCTTGAGCTTTTGTCCATGGAGCCCTCAGTGCCATCAATTAGTATTTACCTCTAGCTCAGTCATGGCTGCTGGGAGAATTGCATGTTTATGCGCTTTGGTTGAAGAGTAGAACAAGGCGGATGCAATTGCTTCGTAGCACTAGGGTTCTTGTGCACCACTTAAGGTGTAGGAGGGAACAGGGTGATAAAAATTATATTTACCTTTTCATGCACATATTGATGAGTAGTTCCAGGACATGAAATCTTAAATCTTGAATAGTATTATGCAACTGTCATTTTTTCCCTGAGACAAGTTTCTTTCTTTGTTTTCAAGAGATATTAAATGTGCCAATATATTGGTCGATGCAAGTGGCTCTGTCAAACTTGCAGATTTTGGGTTGGCAAAGGTTGGCTACTTTTAACTGCTCATTGTTTTGTTTTCTCTAATTTTCTTTTAGGTGCTTAATGAATTTCATTTTGTGAGTCTTTTCAGGCAACCAAATTGAATGACATTAAATCTTGCAAAGGGACTGCATGTTGGATGGCTCCAGAGGTTGGCCAAAACTCTTTCAATATTTATTTAGTATTTTTTGTTTACCTCTGCAAGTTTATGTAATCTTTACTAGAATGCTCCAATAATGAGAAAGTTTGATGGTTAAAATAAATTATGGCTGTGTGAGATTTTCGTTATATGGTGTGTGTATTCTATTTAGTCGGCTTCAGGTTTTGGTAATTTTTTTCCTTTAATGATGTTGATTTTTCATAAAACATGTCTTTAGTATCTACTTTTGTTATAGTTTTTTGAGCCATACAAATAGCGTGCTGCAAAACAACAAAATGCTGCTATTGCTTTTAGTTTAATACATTTATTTAGTTAATTTCTATAACTGGTCAACCAGGACTGCAATTTGGACATGAGAGTAAAACATGGCAGTGTTGATGTGGTAAATTTATGGAATAGGTATAAGCCTAACAAAAAATTTGATATATGTCTTTCTGTGGAGTTTAAGGATTCCTGCCTTTCGCTCATATTGTCTAATACACACATCTAATCCCCCTCCCCCACCCAACAAAAGAAGATATGGGCGATAAATTAGAATAAATGTGTATCCTTCTTATTTCCATTTCTCTTTTCTCATTATAAAATAAGAAAAATTTGTCTAACATGGTTCTGGTTTATTTATGGGCAACCATTAGAAAAATCAAAAGCATAGGTTTAAGACTTAGGAGTAGAGGTACGCTGGAAATAACATGGCAAAAGTAATCATATAAAGCTATGACTTTTGTCTTTGCTTTATGGAGATCAGGCCCCTAGATAGGAATGAATGGACAAAAGGACTATGTGGCCAGCCCCATATGATGAGGATGAGGCTTGTCTTGGGATTTGATAGACCAACTCTTTATTGTGTATGTATAGTAAAATGAAGCCAACTTCCCATGAGAAAATACAGGATTAACTTCCAAATTTGAATTTATATTTATATTTTATTTATACTTTATTGTTAAAGATCTTGTTTTGGGTCAATCATGAAAGCGTCATATTATTGAAAATTATGATCTTTTTATCCTACTGCCATGCGACAAATTATATTTTATTCCTTTTTTTTTTTTGCACTAAATGTGAATGTAATTATTTACTTTGGTTCAATTGAATGTATGAATATGTGTAGAAGCATTTTTCAGTTTTGAAATTACTCAAAAAACTTTATTCTTTCTTGTATCAATCTTTTTTGGGATTTCCTTGAACCTTGTTATTCCATCATATTGAAGTAAAAAAGTCTAATTTGAACTTCTCCTTCCTGTTCAAAATATGTGTCATAACTTCCTTTTGCAAATTGTAACGTGTTTGTTATCAGGTTGTCAATCGAAAAAACAATGGCTATGGACGTGCTGCTGATATATGGAGCCTTGGATGTACTGTATTGGAGATGTTAACCGGCCGTATTCCCTATTCCCATTTGGAAGGGGTATGACTGATGCATCAATAATCTTTATTTAACATATTTGAAATCATTTATATTTCTGGGCTTTACACACACTGGAGAAAACTTCATCGAATGATAATCACAGCACAATTAACAACTGCGCACAAAGGTGGTAAATTTTTTTTTAAGTTCTGTTTGAGTATCAATGTTTCATCATTTGGCTTGTCAGTTGAAGGTGATTGAAGTTCGATAAAATTGAAAATTGTGTTCCAGTAAGATTATGGAACATTGTTAAAGCAATAAAATTCCCTTATGGAGACAACTTATACGCGACATTGAAAGTTACCTTTCATTTCCCATATTAAGTGATATGGGTTAATTTCATGCATTTTCTACATCAAGATCGTGCATCTTAAATAACAGACAACCACATATGTATTTGTGGTCATAGTTAAGCATTTGCTTTTTCTTTATCTTGTCAAATGTTTGTGGAGCAGCACACCTGTTTGACATTTGGTCGTAAACCTGCAAGTGTTTCTTCCATCTTATTTTCTGTTCATTATGGCAACAAATTGCAGTTGAATGATAATGTTGATATGCTTTTGATGCTGATCCCCCAGGAACTACTGTTTCTGGTACTCCAATAGTTAAGTTTGATGAATGTGTTTTTTTGTGTTGTACCTTTTCTCATTAAATCCTATTGTTTTTATTAGAGTAAACAAGTGCTCTTTTGATACTACTGGAGACTTTGTTTGTTTATTTTTTTTTAACTCATTTAAATGCTGAAAAAAGATGCTTTTAAAGAACCAAAGGGGAGTAGGGAAGTGAAAGATTTCCTTGTCTTATTTTCCAATCATGTATGTATACGTGAGTATTTTTCTGACCATCCAGCCATTTGTTTGTTTCCCTGGTAATAGATGATAGAGTTGGTTTGAAAATTTATGCTTATTGAATTCAAACTTTACCTGAGTCTTATATAGAGTTTTTAGCAAGAAATTAACCATGATTCAAAACAGATGCAAGCATTATTCCGGATTGGTAAGGGTGAACCTCCTCCAATACCTAAATCATTGTCAAGAGATGCTCAGGATTTTATCCTGAAATGCTTACAAGTCAATCCAAATGATCGGCCTAGTGCAGCACAGCTATTGGAGCATCCATTTATTCAAAAGATACCATCAACTTTCCCAAGCCCTGTATCTCCACATTATTCTGGCAGAGGGTCGTAAAGGTACTTCATCAAGCTTCACATATTGAAGTCTGAAGATATTCAGGTAGAACTGCTCATTTTTCATGAAGATCTTGCTTATCTCTAGTCTAACAGTTGAATTATTGATTCCCTCAATATAAAGGAATGATTAGTACTTAGCTTCTGATCTTGGTTGAGCCTATTGATTTTTCTCTATGGTCAACTCAACGTAGATGATATGCGTTTTTCAAAGAAACACACATTTAAAACATGTGTATCAGAAATCATCGGGCTTCATTTATTGGAAGTACATTTCATGGATTGTTTGGTTTGAAGATGTCAAACAAGAAGTCATAGCATCTTGATTGACCCTTCAAATTTGTTTTGATTTTTTATCCATTATTTTTCCTGTGTGGGAGGGCAAAACACCACATGTTTTATAACAGATAAGGTATTCTTAAACTTGAAGTTCTTCGCTACACAAACAAAATTCAACACTTGACTCGACCATCACAGTGCTGGAACTTGAAACTTAATTGTAAACTTAATGAGTATTTGGATACTCATCATCAGTGTCAAATTGTTTTGTCAATCATTCAGTACCAAGTATATTAAATGTGAGCAGCCATCCGATACGGTGATATTTTGTGAAAAATGTTCTGTTTAGGAAAAGAAGTGAAAGGTTTGTGCCTTTCGATTTATTTAGACAGCAATAAACATGTCTTAACCACATACCCTATCCCTTCAGTAAAATACATGGAAAGAAATTCCCGAGTGGTCAGATGAAGATGTGAAAATCATGTTATAGCAAGTACTTCCTTCTTTTATCCATAGAGCATGGAATTGCGTCAGTCCCTTTCCCCCAGTGGTTTTGTTTTGATTAACATTGACCCATAAAGCCCAGTTTGCTACAGAAGATACTCAGGTGGTATGTTAGCTTGTCAATTCAATTCCAGCCAGCTTCCTCTTCAATATTTGTTCTGCCTTATTTGCTTCCATGCGTCAAAGCTCCTAAATAGTGATGGTGGAGCAAGCAAGCTAAGTATTCCAATTGAACAGATGCAGATATAACTTTTCTTTTACTTTCCTGCATTCGGTATAATTTTGCACCTAGACGGCAAGACCTGTACAATTTATGTCAATATACTTTTAGCGTGGTCTTAAAATTTACTTCTACCATCTGGAGTTACGATGTATTGCTTTGTGGTTATAAGTTAATGTTTTCCTCAATGACAAGCATTTTATGGCATTTACAGTATTACAATTTGCAGGATGTTGAAGGCAAGATCGTCCAATTCATCAGAAGCGTCCAATCTATATGCTCGGGCAATTCTTACCCACTCAATATGGCAACAAGGAACCACCAATTTACTACGTCTGACATTTGAGCACAAGCCAAAAACATTAGATAAATGCTTACTAATTCAGAAATTCACGTTTCTGTTTTCTTCTTGTTCATTCTTGATAGCATGATGAAAATCTGCTTGTCGGCTAATTGTACATAGCTCGTGGTTGTAAACTCCTTCCAAAAGAGGGAGGGGAGGAATTCTATGTTACATGTGTAAATATTCTTCGCTGTGTAGATTTTTCTAGAAAAATATGGCTATATTGATTGAATGTTTCCATGCAACTAGACCAATGCCAGAATAATATTAATACTGAGATATTGTTCCTCGAATATCTTGAAATATCAATATGATTCACACAAAAAAAAAAAACCCTAAGATGTCAGTTGCTAGCATCGGTGAGAACAAGAATATGTGCTGGCAAAGATCCTCTGTGGATGTCTGCTATGGTACCAGTAGTTTCTAAAAGATCATTCTTCATCTGGGTAATTTTTGATGCCATATACTCTTTATATTCAGATACAGAATCTATCAAGGCAAATAGCTCTCGCGCGCACAATTGAACCTCTTCGTCAGTTTGTATGGTTATTTCCTGCAACTTTGCCTTAGATGCCTGCAAGTATAAGAATACAAAATAAGAAGTCTAGAAAAATAATGTATTATCATCCCGGAGAAAGAAAATCCAGGAGAAAGCTGAACACCCAGAAGCCAATCCCACAAATTTGTTGGGGCCATGGTTGCCCGTGGTTCTGTGCAGCAAGATCGTTGCATATCTATACTACTTGTCACACTTACTACTAAAAATACTTGGAAGCTACCAGTAAAGAGTCTTACCTTAAGAAACTCCGCTGCCTCTCTCTCAACATTTTCCAGGTTGCGAGCTTCAGTTTCAATCATTTCGACCATCTCTCTAGCTTCAGTTGCACATTTGGCAGTATACTCTTGCGTTTCTTTCTTAATATGAAGCACCTGAGCTTCAACCTGACCACAAATTTTAGGATTCCACCTTATCATCTTTATTTAACAAGAAAGATGACAAAGGATTTCATGTATATCTTTTGAAAACATACTGCATTAGAATCACAGATAATGCAAAACCAGGACAACCAAATAAATGAAATGTCTATTGAGGATGCAGGCAGTGAAACAGGCACAGAGTGGTGCACACAAGAAGCAAGCTGCTCCTCATGAGCTTTGCAAAGAGAAGCATTCACATCTTCATAAATGGGCAGTCCTAAATGCCAATCCATGCTCCAGTTCGAAGAGAAATCTGAATTACCCCCTGCCTCACTGCCCTTCCTTCCTCATCCGTAGTGTTTAAAAAAAATTGCAAAGAATTATTCACAAGTTCTAACTTAGATGAGAAAATCGTATTATGCCAAGAAACCATGATGCGCTAAACCATTAGTACAGGACAAGAAAAAAGCTTAATGTGAATAGACTAAAGCAAACAAAATTTTCTCTTTTTTTTTTCCTGTAGCAATGGCTAACAACCACAGTCAACATGATTGGTTATACCTATATGTCCTATAATTTGTGATCTTCACCTAACAGATATGATAAAAGGTCACAGAACTGCTGTTCAGTAATACAGCTTGTTATTCAAATGCAACTTGTGTGGCCATTCAATTCCTAAACTAACTTTGGAGATAATTCTGTTGATCAATCAATAAATGAGACACAAGACTCACAAGTCCTAGAGAAGTTAACATTCTAGATATCAAGGATGAATCTTTGGAAGTTACAACTTTGCAATTCTTATAGGATTACTGATGAAAAGGGGGGGGGGGTGATTACACAAAAATTTGCCTTTCTATTCAATTTCTCATTATTCTTTCTCCAATTTTTCCCAAGGAAAGTGAGTTCTTTTCGTACTGTTTTATAAGTCAGGTTATCCAATTTTAAGTGAAAATTTTAGCAGTACTGCAACTTCCAAGGAAAAATATGGAGAAAAGAAAAAAGGCATTTTACTCAACTACAAATATACCAGATTTAAAGCTATTTTTTGCCTGTAAAGAGAAGTGATAAGGATCTCTCTATGCATCTATAGGGAAGGCCATTAAGCACAACTCTCTTATACTAGATCCTTAAAGATATTACTCTTACATTGAAACATCTTCCTTTTTTTTTTCTCCATATGATTCTTCAATTCTTTCTCTTGAATAACTTACTATACCGAATATTTTCAAATGAAATGTAGATTGTGAATATTGTTCCCCTGGCAGTGATAAGAAGGAGACAATAAAATCATCAGCTATATCAATATTAAAAGAAGTGTTTCTCTTACTTCATCAACATGTGAATTGAGAGAAGCAAGACGAATCCTTTTAGATTCAATTTTGGATGCATTCTCAGCTGAGCTTTGTCGAAGGGTTATCAGCTCTTCCAATTTCTCCATTGAACCTTTCTTTATGCTCTCCTCAAATGAGGTAAGTGCAGGCTTGATTGTAATTTTGTAATCAATTCCTAATACCTCAGCAGGTGTAGATCCTTTTGCGTTCAGCTGATATAGATATTCACTTCCAAGCTTTAGCCTGGAAAGCTCAAAGAAAGAAGAACGATAAGAGCCACATGAAAATCGACTTGTTATTAAAATTTCTTGCACACTAAGAGAGCTTCATTCGACAAAACAATATGTACCAATACACACTATAATATAAGAAGATAGAAACCACACCTCCGGATAGCTTGATTGCATTCAATCATAAGTTCTTCAAGCTCCTTGAGTTTATGCCCAATTTCAGAGTCCAGATCCCAAGCCTTCTCCTCCCATCCATTCCGTGCAACTTCAGTCTCCGTGATATCTCTCTCAACAGCCACCAACTCTTTCTTCATCCTCTCAGCATCTCGGGCATTAATCCCCTGCTCCTCAATTCTCCTCCTCAGCTCCTCATTTTCCTCTTTAACCCTCTTGGTCTCTGTGATTTTGGTCTCTAATTCTTTCTCCTTCTCCTCCAGAACCTTTTGTATTGCAACCATGTGTCCATCTAACTGTTCAATCATAGAATGAAACTTCTTCACATCCTCCTCTAGCATGTTCTTCTCCTTCTCCAAAACCTCCCTCTCAGTCGGCCCTGTCTTTAGGCCCTCCAACTGTCCCTCCAATGCCTTAACATTTCCTTCCAAACCCTTCAAGATCTCTGCCATTTCCTCCCTGCCACTAGTCAATTTCTTCATATACTCCTCATCCAGTGCATCCACTGATTCGTCATCACCCCGGATAAAATACAAATAGCTACTCATTGTATACTGAAACATATCGTTATGCTCAAAACTCGGCCTCGATTGACTAACACTCATCAAATGGTCATTATACATATTAATCTGAACAAGCCAATGAATTACTGCAAGTAAATTAGGCCAAGAGTGGGGTGTACCAGGAGCACGCAGGGCAGATTTGTTCAGCTTGACAGGGCAATTTAGAGATTTTAGCACAAGTTGGAGATCATCATCGAGTTTTTGCCCCGAGAAGCCAAGGCGAGCGAGAATGAACTTTAGGGTTTCAGTGATATCTTTAGCAGATGGCAGCGGAGGTTTGAGAGAGATGGGAAGGGAGTGGGAAGCGAGGTATGCGTTTATGGTGCGGATAGCCGAGAGTTGGTAAGATTTATCCGTCATCGGAACAGTAGATGAGCGGGGGTTCAGGCCGATGGAGGAGTTGGAGGGGCGGCTGCTAGCGAAGCTAGCGTCAGAGTCCCGGCCGGTGGACATAAATTGCCATGGGTCACCAGGTGTAGCTAGAGTAGCAGTGGGTGTTGGCGGTGGAGGTCGGCGATCAGAAGCCAATGAATCGTTGGCTCGGCGGCGACCGGCAGCTCTCATGTTGTCGGAAAACAAGGCGTTCACTAGCTTGCTTCGTGGATGGTAGGGTTGGTTTGGGTTTTGATCTAAGAATTGATTCTATTTTCCCGCCTGATTGCATTAGGCAGTGGCTGTCGGCCTTTTGAGTTGGATGCGATATCCCAAAGCCTAATTCGAAGATTTTTGAATTGAATTAAGGACTAATAGTAATGGGCTTCGGCCTTTTTCCATTTGAAGGAGTGGGCTACGGCCTTTGGGCCTCCATTTTTATAGGACTTCAATCATATACTCCCAAACATTTTTTTAGGATTCAAAAAAAAAAAAAACACCCTATACTTGTGGGCCTTTCTCAATTTACCCCTTACAAAAAAATTATTATTATGAATTATTGGAATATTTCTTAATTAGTGGAGGCTCCACTAATTATGGATTTATGTGAATAATTAGAAGATTTTTATGGATGTCCACCATTTAGTGGAGACACCACTAATTAAGATTAGTGGAAGATGATGTATGCCATGATGTAATCCACTAATTAGAGCTCTATAAATAGAGCTATTCTCTAAACTTGTAATACACCATTATTTTGTGAAAGAAAGATTAGTAAAAGAAAGATTAGAGAAAATTGTGAGAGAAAAGAAAGAGAGAAATTCTTGTGCAAAATAGTTAGAGTTTTATTAGTGTGTAGTGTGAAGATTTTATTCTAACACTACCCTAAATTTATAACACGTTATCAGCACGAGTCTCTACCGGTACAAAAGCCGGAAGACTAAGCACGAGTTTCGCCGTTACCAAAGCCGGAAGACGAGTACGCATTTATTGATCTCTATGGCTAACATCGCGAAACTCGAATTTGTAGCCCTTGATATTTACGGAAAAAATTATATGTCATGGGTTCTCGATGCGGAAATGCATCTAAATGCTTGAAGGCCTTAGTGAAACTATTCAAGCAAATAATAGTGCATCCGCACAACACAAGGCTAAAGCTTTGATTTTTATTCGTCGTCATCTCGATGAAAATTTGAAAATAGAATATCTTACAGAAAAAGATCCATATGGCCTATGGGTAAATTTAAAAGAAAGATTTGACCACTCGAAGATGGTCGTACTACCTCTTGCACGGTATGAATGGTTGCACACGAGGTTGCAAGATTTTAAAACCGTGAATGAATATAGCTCCGCAATGTATAAAATTACATCTCAATTAAAATTATGCGGAGAAAAAGTGATCGATGAAGATATGTTGGAGAAGACATTCTCCACCTTTCATGCCTCGAATATTGTCCTGCAAGCAACAATATCGAGAAAAGGGTATACAAAATTTACTGATTTAATTCATCGCCCTCCTCATTGCGAGAGAAAAATAATGAGTTATTATTGAGAAATCATGAAGCCGGACCAAGCGGCTCTACAGAGCACTCCCGAAGTGAATGCTTGTTGGCTCCAGCAGAAGCCATCGTTATAGTCGTGGTTGTGGCCGTGGCCGTGACCGTGGTCGTGGTTATGGTCGTAGACACGCTCGATATTTCCCTTATCACAATTATAATCAAGTCGTGAGAAATACGGCCACCGAAGTGGAACATAAAAGATCAAAAGGGAAAAGAAAAAGAAATTGAAGAAAAGCATGAGGATATATGTTATAGATGTGGCATGAAAGGTCATTGGTCACGAAAGCTGTCGTACGGCTAAGCATTTAGTTGAATTGTATCAAGCTTCATTGAAAAATAAAAATGTGGAAGCAAATTTTTCTCAACATCCAATAAATAATGCTTGAGGATGACGATAGTGATCCCGAAGATCTTAATATCAATATTACCCATATGGATGTATCGGATTTTTTGAACACCCGGATGGTAGGATAGACCATTTAATTGGTGATGGCGAGTGTCCAAAAGAACTAAAGCCTCACCCTGATATTTTTGTATTTTCATTTTCATTCTATTCTAATAATATTTACGTTTACATATATATATATATATTTGTATTCAGATGGCTGTTATTAATGATGATGTATGCATTATTGATAGTGGAACTACACACACCATACTAAAAAATGAGAAATATTTTTCTGATCTCAAAATGGGAGAAATAAATATTTATACGATAAACGGTAGTGCAAATGTAATTGAGGGCTCCGGAAGAGCTAGTATATTGTTGCCTAAAGGAACAACAATTATTATTGATAAGGTACTATTTTCCTCAAAATCCAGAAGAAATTTATTGAGTTTTAAAGATATCCGCAGAAATTGGTATCATGTTGAAACAAATGAGGAAAATGGGATTGAGCATCTTTTTATTACTCAAATGCATTTGGGTAAGAAATCGGTATTAGAAAAACTGCCGTCTTTTTCTACTGGTCTATATTTTGTAAAAATACGTACAATTGAAATTCATCATCTAGTAAACCAAAAGTTTACTGATCCTATTACTTTTAGCATTTGGCATGATCGGTTGGGTCATCCGGGATCTACCATGATGAGAAGAATCATTGAGAATACACATGGTCATTCTTTAAAAAATAAAAGGATATTAACATCAGAAAAATTCGCATGTACTTGCATGTTCCCTAGGAAAATTAATTGTTAAACCATCACCGAGTAAAAGTAGGAGCTGAAAGTCCTACATTTCTCGAACAGATTCACGGAGATATTTGTGGACCTATTGATCCACCATGTGGACCGTTCAAATATTTTATGGTCTTAATTGATGCATCATCCCGATGGTCACATGTATGTTTATTATCTACTCGCAACCTGGCGTTTGCGAGATTACTTGCTCAAATAATTAAATTACGAGCACAATTTCCGGACCATCACATTAAAAATATCCGTTTGGATAATGCTGGTGAATTTTCATCACATGCTTTTGATGCATATTGCATGTCAATTGGGATTAATGTTGAACATCATGTAGCTCATGTTCACACACAGAATGGTCTTGCTGAATCTTTGATTAAACGATTACAATTAATTGCTAGACCATTATTAATGAAAACAAATCTCCCAACATCTGCTTGGGGACATGCTATTCTACATGCTTGCAACACTTGTACGTATAAGACTAGCTAGTTATCATAAATTCTCTCCTTTGCAATTGGCTTTTGGGTCGAACCAAATATTGCTCATTTAAGAATTTTTGGGTGTCTTGTATATATTCTAATTGCACCAAACCAACGTACAAAGATGGGTCTTCAAAGAAGAAAGGGGATTTACGTTGGATATGATTCTCCCTCTATTATCGGGTATGTTGAACCCACGACGGAGATGTATTCACGACAAGATTTGCTTGATTGTCATTTTGATGAATCATTATTCCCTAAATTAGGGGAGAACCAAAACAGACATAAAAAGGATCTTGCTTGGACAACATCATTAAATTATCTTGATCCGCGCACAAGCGCATGTGAACTTGAAGTTCAAAAGATAATTCATTTGCAAAACATTGCAAATCAAATGCCGGACGCTTTTGTTGACTCGAGAAGAGTTACAAAATCGCATATTCCAGACTATAAATGCTCCTATTCGAATTGAAGTTCCAGCAGAACAAAATATTATACCTATAGTCGCTGAGTCAAAAACACGCCGAAGCGTGGCCGACCTCTTGGTTCTAAAGATAAAAATCCTCGAAAGAAAAGAGGATTAAATGATCCGAAAGATCATATTGAAGAAAAGAATGATAAAGACCAAGAGAGAAATGATGACAAAGAACCGAAGTTGATGAAAGTAACACTCGAAATTTCTATCAATTATACCACTTCAGGTAGAAGTTGGAATCGGATAGAAGCTGTTATTGATAATATATTTGCATACAATATATCTCTTGATGTTACACGGGATAATGATGATCCTGAACTAATATCGATTGATGAATGTCGGCATAGAAAAGATTGGTCTGCAATGGAAAGATGCGATTCAATCGGAGTTAAATGCATCGGCAAAACGTGAAGTCTTCGAACTCGCAGTCCGAACACCAGAAGGTATAAAACCCGTTGGCTACAAATGGATATTTGTGCTAAAGCGCAATGAAAAGAGTGAAATCGTTCGATATAAAGCGCGATTAGTAGCCCAAGGTTTTTCACAAAGACCAGGTATTGATTATGATGAAACTTATTCTCCTGTTGTTGATGCTATTACACTCCGATATCTTATCAGTTTGGCAGTACATGAAAAGATAGATATGCGCCTATTAGATGTTGTCACTGCTTACTTGTATGAAAATTTAGAAAATGATGTTTACATGAAAATCCCCGAAGGATTTCATATGCCTGAAGCATATAAACACTATCCTCGTAAAAATTACTCCATCAAGTTGCAGAAATCATTATATGGCCTGAAGCAATCTGGGCGCATGTGGTTTACACGTCTTAGTGAATATTTATTGAAAGCGGGATTTAAAAATGACCAGGTATGTCCATGCGTTTTTATTAAGAAATCTGGTTCTAAATTTATGATATTAGCTATAGATGTTGATGATATTAATCTTATTGGAACTCCTGAAGAGCTCCAAGAAACAATTGATTATTTAAAAAGAGAATTCGAAATCAAGGATTTTGGTAAAACTAAATTTTGCCTTGGTTTACAAATTGAACATTTGAAAAGTGGAACATTTATTCATCAATCAACATATACAGCAAAAGTGCTAAAAAGATTTTACATGGACAAAGCACATCCATTGAGTATTCCAATGATCGTGCGATCATTAAATGTGGATAAAGATCATTTCCGACCTCAAGAAAATGATGAAGAACTCCTTGGTCCTGAAGTACCATATCTCAGTGCAATTGGTGCATTGATGTATCTTGCTAATAATACACGACTCGATATTGCTTTTGTCTGTCAATTTATTAGCAAGATTTAGTTCTTCACCAACACGACGACATTGGAATGGAATTAAACAAGTCATTCGATATCTCCAAGGTACAATTGATCTCGAATTATTTTATTCAAATAAAACCAGTCCAACATTGATAGGTTATGCGAGATGTTGGTTATTTATCCGATCCACATAAAGCACGTTCTCAAACGGGCTATCTATTTACATGTGGAAATACTCGCTATATCATGGCGTTCTACGAAACAATCTATAGCAGACTACTTCTTCAAATCATGCTGAAATTATAGCCATTCATGAAGCAAGTCGAGAATGTGTCTGGCTAAGATCCATGATTCATTATATCCGAGAAAGTTGTGGATTATCATCAATCAAAGGTATTCCAACTCCTCTTTATGAAGACAATGCAGCTTGCATAGCTCAATTACGAGGAGGATATATTAAAGGAGATCGGACAAAACATATTTCACCAAAATTCTTCTTTACTCATGAACTTCAGAAGAAATGTGAAATTGATGTGCTACAAATTCGGTCATATGATAACCTCGCAGATATTTTCACGAAGATTTTACCGACTGCAACATTTGAAAAGTTGAGATATAAAATCGGTATGCGTCGGTTTAAAGATTTAAAGGAATCATCTCATCAGGGGGAGTAATAAACAGACATATAGAATAGTGTACTCTTTTTCCTTCACTAGATTTTTTTTCCCACTGGGTTTTTATCTAGTAAGGTTTTAACGAGGCATATTCTTTATGTAATAGATGGACATCCAAGGGGGAGTATTATGAATTATTGGAATATTTCTTAATTAGTGGAGGCTCCACTAATTATGGATTTATGTGAATAATTAGAAGATTTTTATGGATGTCCATCATTTAGTGGAGACACCACTAATTAAGATTAGTGGAAGATGATGTATGCCATGATGTAATCCACTAATTAGAGCTATTCTCTAAGCTTATAATACACCATTATTTTGTGAAAGAAAGATTAGTAAAAGAAAGATTAGAGAAAATTGTGAGAGAAAAGAAAGAGAGAAATTCTTGTGCAAAATAGTTAGAGTTTTATTAGTGTGTAGTGTGAAGATTTTATTCTAACACTACCCTAATTTTATAACAATTATATTAATATTACTCCTTAATTAAAAGTCCCTCCAAATAAGTTAGACAACTGCATGCAATGTTCCAAATACCCTTAACCATTATCAATTTTTACCATTAAAAGAAGTAAAAAAAAAAGGGGAAAAATGAAAAAGAAAATCGTCAAACCCCATCGCAAATCTGCACAACCTTCTTTGAATCCCATTATAGATCAGTACTCCACTCCACACAAATGCTAACTCCAATCCTTAACTCGCGTTACCCTTAATTTGCTGAACTAGAAAGCAAAAATGCTTCTGAACTCCATTCTTCGCAATTTTCCAATGGAAGGGAATGGGGAAGCGCGGGAAGTGGGAAGAAGGGAAGAGCTAAGAGAAGAAGGCAAGTAAAGAAGAAAAGAAGGGAAAGCCAGCGGCCAGTAGAGAGGAGAGGCTTAAACTCAAATTCTTGGTCTCCAATTGAGCCTATATAGCATTTTGAGATTGTATGTTCTCATATTCAAACAGTTAGGCCAACACGGGTGATGTCTGCAGTAATGGTGGCTCGTGTAGGATTTCTTTTTTGAGCAACGGGATGATTCTCTTGTCAGTGTGAGACTGCTTTCCGAGAAATCTTGGGAAAACAAAAGATGCCATGTTTATTTGATTTACTCGCTACTTAGTGCAGGCCTACAACCAGGAAAGTTTTGGCTATGTATTTGCAGGTGGAAGAAGGAGAAGAGAGGGGAGGCTACTGTGAGGGAGGGAGTAGCGGTGGTAGCCAAGAGAAGAAGAGAAAAGGAGAAAAAGGAAGAGGTTGCAGTGATGCAGCCAAGAGAAGAAGAGGGTGTGCGAGAGCAATGGTGGCAAGAGCGGGGGGAAAGGGAGAGGAGAAGGCAACTGTGGTTGCAAGTGTTGCAAGCGGAGGGGGAAAAAAAGAGAGAGAGAGGGGAGGCAGCTATGAAGGGAGAACAGTAGTGGAGCTAAGAGAAGAAGAAATAAGAAGAACGAAAGAGGGGAGGCGGGAGCAACAATGACAGCAAGAGAAGAAAAGGGGAGATAGGAGTAGTGAAGGCGTCAAGGGTTGGGAATAAGGCATGGATGCTCGCGGCTAGGGTTGGATGGGTAGAAGATTTTAGGGTTTTGGTTTGAGGAAGATGTAGGGGTAATTTTGGTATATCATATGATTTATTCAAAAATTAATTTTTTTTGGGTTAATTTTTGAACGGAATTAGTCTTGAGGGGTGAAATTAGTACAATTTCTTTTCTAAGGGGTAAATTGATAATGACCCCTAAGTATAGGGTTTTTTTTTTTAATTAACCTTTTTCTAAATGTATATTCTAAATGTCAAGAGGGGATTGAATAGCATATATTATTTTTTTAAGATTTTTTAAAAATCTTTTCAATTTTTTTAATGAATGGTGTAAATTTTTTAATCATTTCACTTAAACTTTTCAACGATTGAGATTAGTTTGGTCATCATGGGTAAAATAGTCATTAAAGGTGTATAATATTATTTTTAATAAAAAAATTATAAAAATTATTTATAACTATTAATAACCATATTAATAACTATATGTTATGAATTATTTGAATCTCCATTAATTAGTGGAGGCTCCACTAATTATGGATTTATATGAATTATTAGAGAAGATTTTTATGGATGTCCGCCATTTAGTGGAGACACCACTAATTGAGATTAGTGGAAGATGATGTATGCCATGATATATTCCACTAATTAGAGCTCTATAAATAGAGTTATTCTCTAAGCTTGTAATACACCATTATTTTGTAAAAGAAAGATTAGAGAAAATTGTGAGAGAAGAGAAAAAGAGAAATTCTTGTGCAAAATAGTTAGAGTTTTATTAGTGTGTAGTGTGAAGATTTTATTCTAACACTACCCTAATTTTATAACACGTTATCAGCACGAGACTCTACCGAAGTACTGAAGGTTATAATCACGGTGATACTATTGAAGTGTTCTTAAACAAAAGAGGAAGGTAAGTACTTTTTCTATTTGATTTTATATCCACATGGCAAATCTTACCAAACTCTAGTTCGCAGCTCTTGATATTACTGGGAAAAACTATTTATCTTGGATACTAGATGCTGAAATGCATTTAGCTGTAATGGGTCTGGAAGATACCATTGTAGAAGGAAATCCATCATCATCACAAAATAATGCTAAAGCTATTATTTTTCTCCGTCATCATCTTCATGATGACTTAAAGGTTGAATACCTTACCGTGAAAAATCCACTTATTTTGTGGACTAATTTGAAAGAAAGGTTCGATCACCAGAAGATGGTCGTCCTTCCAAAGGCACGGTATGACTAGATGCATTTGCGATTACAAGATTTTAAATCTGTTAGTAAGTATAATTCTGCTATTTTTAAAATTAGCTCGTAGCTAAAACTGTGTGGAGAAAATATTACCGATGAGGATATGTTAGAAATTTTTTTTTCTACTTTTCATGCCTCGAATGTGCTCCTACAGCAGCAATATCGAGAAAAGGGATTCAAGAAATATGCAAAATTGATATCTTGTCTTCTCGTAGCTGAGCAAAATAATGAGTTATTAATGAAAAATCATGAAACTCGACCAACAGGTTCTACTCCATTCTCGAAAGTAAATGATATTAGAACTCGTAATTTTGGCCCTGGAAGAGGTCGTGGTCGTGGTCGTGGATATGGCCGTGGTCGTGGACATATATATAGTCGTGATAAAAATATTTATTATGATCGCAACAGTCAAAATAAAGTTACAAGAAATAATGACAACCACCAGAAGTGGCTACAAACTAACGTGAAAGGAAAAGGAAATGATGTTCCTAAAAATTATGAAGATAAATGTTATCGTTGTGGCATAAAAGGCCATTGGTCTCGTACCTGTCGTACTGCAAAACACCTTGTTGATCTGTATCAGGCGTCTATTGAGAAGAAAGGCAAAAATGTTGAAACAAATTTTACTCTACAACATTCTCTTCATGATAATAATGATATCAACCTTGACAATGTTGATGTAACTCATTTAGACGTGGCTGATTTCTTTGAGTATCCTGAAGGAAGAATTGAATATTTGATTGGTGATGAAAGTATTCAAAATAATTAAAAGTTTACTTTTAATATGTTTCTTTTATATTTTATATTTTTGGCATTGTAATAGTACTTATCATTTAAGGTTTTTATTGTTTGAGTATTTACATTTATAAATGTTTTGTTATGCCCAGATGGCTATTATTCCGCTTACCGGATACACAAATGGCATTGAAGATATATGCCTAATTGATAGTGGTACAACACACACCATATTGAAAGATAAAAAATATTTCTCTTACCTGCAGATGGGAGAAACAAATGTTAATACTATAGGTGGTAGTGAAGAGCTAATATTGTATTACCCGGAGGAACAAATGTTGTTATTCCTAAAGTGTTATTTTCTTCAAAATCTCAAAGAAATTTATTAAGCTTTAAAGATATTCGCCGAAATGGATATCACATTGAAACAATGGAAGAAAATAGTTTTGAGTATCTCTGTATTACTCAAATAATGTCGGGTAAGAAATCTTTATTAGAAAAGCTACCATCTCTTTCTTCTGGCCTATATAGCAAAAAAATCCATGCAATTGAAATGCATCATTCAGTAAATCAGAAGTTTACTGATCCTGTTACATTTATCATTTGGCATGACCGTTTGGGTCATCGAGGAGCTATTATGATGCGAAGAATAATTGAAAATATGCATGGTCATTCTTTGAAAAGTCAAAAGATTTTGACATCTGATAAATTTTCATGTGCTGCATGTTCTCAAGGGACATTGATTATTAAACCATCTCCAACAAAAGTGGAGTTTGAGTCTCCAATATTTTTAGAAAGAATTCATGGTGATATATGTGAACCAATTAATCCACCATGTGAGCAATTCAGATACTTTATGATTTTAATTGATGCATCGACCCGATGGTCGCATGTTAGTTTATTATCAACTCGCAACCTGGCGTTCGTGAGATTGCTTGCCCAAATAATTCGGTTAAGAGCGCAATTTCCAAATTATCCGATCAAAAGGATCCGTTTAGATAATGTTGGAGAATATTCCTCCCAAACTTTTGATGCTTATTGCCTGTCAATTGGCATTACTATTGAACATCCAGTAGCTCATGTTCATACTCAGAATGGTCTAGCTGAATCATTCATTAAACGGTTACAATTAATTGCTAAACCGCTATTAATAAGAACAAATCTCCCGACAACTGCTTGGGGACATGCTATTTTGCATGCTGTAGCACTTATACGCCTAAGGCCAACAAGTTATCACAAATTTTCTCCTTACAATTGGCTTTTGGTTCCGAGCCAAATATAGCTCATTTAAGAATTTTTGGGTGTGCTGTATATGTTCCAATTGCACCAAACCAACGTACAAAGATAGGTCTTCAAAGAAGAAAGGGGATCTACGTTGGATATGATTCTCCATCTATTATCAGGTATGTTGAACCCCTGACAAGAGATGTATTCACAGCAAGATTTGCTAATTGTCATTTTGATGAATCATTATTCCCTAAATTAGGGGGAGAACCAAAACAGCATAAAAATGATCTTGCTTGGACAACATCATTAAATTATCTTAATCCGCGCACAAGCGCATGTGAACTTGAAGTTCAAAAGATAATTCATTTGCAAAACATTGCAAATCAAATGCCAGACGCTTTTGTTGACTCCAGAAGAGTTACAAAATCGCATATTCCAGCTATAAATGCTCCTATTCGAATTGAAGTTCCAGCAGAACAAAATATTATACCTATAGCTGCTGAGTCAAAAACACGCCAGAAGCGTGGCCGACCTCTTGGTTCTAAAGATAAAAATCCTCGAAAGAAAAGAGGATTAAATGATCCAGAAGATCATATTGAAGAAAAGAATGATAAAGACCAAGAGAAAACTGATGACAAAGAACCAGAAGTTGATGAAAGTAACACTGAAATTTCTATCAATTATACCACTTCCGGTAGAATTTGGAATCGGATAGAAACTGTTATTGATAATATATTTGCATACAATATATCTCTTGATGTTACACGAGATAGTGATGATCCCGAACCAATATCGATTGATGAATGTCGGCATAGAAAAGATTGGTTGCAATGGAAAGATGCGATTCAATTGGAGTTAAATGC
This sequence comes from Voacanga thouarsii, assembly GCA_026120185.1. Taxonomy (NCBI): domain Eukaryota; kingdom Viridiplantae; phylum Streptophyta; class Magnoliopsida; order Gentianales; family Apocynaceae; genus Voacanga; species Voacanga thouarsii. The sequence continues at coordinate 5,869,605 of JANUWF010001322.1, read as the reverse complement.
ACCGATAAAACGTGAAGTCTTCGGACCTGCAGTCCGAACACCAGAAAGTATAAAACCCGTTGGCTACAAATGAATATTTGTGCGAAAGCGCAATGAAAAGAGTGAAATCGTTCGATATAAAGCGCGATTAGTAGCCCAAGGTTTTTCACAAAGATCAGGTATTGATTATGATGAAACTTATTCTCCTGTTGTTGATGCTATTACACTCCGATATCTTATCAGTTTGGCAATACATGAAAAGATAGATATGCGCCTATTAGATGTTGTCACTGCTTACTTGTATGAAAATTTAGAAAATGATGTTTACATGAAAATCCCCGAAAGATTTCATATGCCTGAAGCATATAAACATTATCCTCGTGAAAATTACTCCATCAAGTTGCGTAAATCATTATATGGCCTCGAAGCAATCAGGCGCATGTGGTTCACACGTCTTAGTGAATATTTATTGAAAGCGGGATTTAAAAATGACCAGGTATGTCCATGTGTTTTTATTAAAAAATCTGGTTCTAAATTTGTGATATTAGCTATATATGTTGATGATATTAATCTTATTGGAACTCCTGAAGAGCTCCAAGAAACAATTGATTATTTAAAAGGAGAATTCGAAATCAAGGATTTTGGTAAAACTAAATTTTGTCTTGGTTTACAAATTGAACATTTGAAAAGTGGAATATTTATTCATCAATCAACATATACAGCAAAAGTGCTAAAAAGATTTTATATGGACAAAGCACATCCATTGAGTATTCCAATGATCGTCTGATCATTAAATGTGGATAAAGATCCTTTCCGACCTCAAGAAAATAATGAAGAACTCCTTGGTCCTGAAGTACCATATCTCAGTGCAATTGTTGCATTAATGTATCTTGCTAATAATACACGACCTGATATTGCTTTTGTTGTCAATTTATTAGCAAGATTTAGTTCTTCACCAACACGACGACATTGGAATGGAATTAAACAAGTCCTTCGATATCTCCAAGGTACAATTGATCTCGGATTATTTTATTCAAATAAAACCAGCCCAACATTGATTGGTTATGCATATGCTGGTTATTTATCTGATCCACATAAAACACGTTCTCAAACGGACTATCTATTTACATGTGGAAATACTGCTATATCACGGCGTTCTACGAAACAATCTATAGCAGCTACTTCTTCAAATCATGCTGAAATTATAGCCATTTATGAAGTAAGTCGAGAATGTGTATGGTTAAGATCCATGATTCATTATATTCGAGAAAGTTGTGGATTATCATCGATCAAAGATATTCCAACTCCTCTTTATGAAGACAATGCAGCTTGCATAGCTCAATTACGAGGAGGATATATTAAAGGAGATCGGACAAAACATATTTCACCAAAATTCTTCTTTACTCATGAACTTCAGAAGAAAGGTGAAATTGATGTGCTACAAATTCGGTCATGTGATAACCTCGCAGATATTTTCACGAAGACTTTACCGACTGCAACATTTGAGAAGTTGAGATATAAAATCGGTATGCGTCGGTTTAAAGATTTAAAGGAATCATCTCATCAGGAGGAGTAATAAACAGACATATAGAATAGTGTACTATTTTTTCTTCACTAGATTTTTTTTCCCACTGGGTTTTTATCTAATAAGGTTTTAACGAGGCATATTCTTTATGTAATGGATAGACATCCAAGGGGGAGTGTTATGAATTATTGGAATCTCCATTAATTAGTGGAGGCTCCACTAATTATGGATTTATGTGAAAGAAAGACTAGAGAAAATTGTGAGAGAAGAGAAAGAGATAAATTCTTGTGCAAAATAGTTAGAGTTTTATTAGTGTGTAGTGTTAAGATTTTATTCTAACACTACCCTAATTTTATAACACTATACACTTATTTATTCTATTATTAACTATTAATAACCATATTAATAACTCATAGACAATAATACCAAAAAACCAATCATATTAATGAATTTGTCAAAATGTATAGAGAATTTGGACAACTTATAAAATAAAAATTATGTTATAAATATAATTAGAACACCAATTGGTTGTTTGTTAGTAAGTGGTAAAAAACATCAATAATTTGACGTATATAAAATATAAAAATAAAAAATAAAATACCACATAATCAGAAAAAATATATATACGTATAGATCAAAAAGACAGTAAAAATTAGTACAATAAAGATTATAGAACACACATATTGTGACGAGGAAAATTACTCAAAAGTAAAGATATCATCATGACCTTAAAAGTCAAACGAATTGTCTACAAAACAAGAACAAATAAGAAAGCAAAATAATAACAAAACTAAAGAAAAGAAACCAATTACGTAAATAATGTACAGACATATTTATAACATTAAAAAAACAAAAAACTATCAACAAGTTCACAGGTCAACAATACTCAAATAAAACAAATGTTCCAATTTAATATAATTTTATGACAAAAATATAATTAGAATAACTCCAGAAAAAAGATAACAAAAAAAGAAAAAATGGTGGACAGTAATCATAGAAAATGTACGGCTAATGTTCATCAACCTACAACCGTGGTAGCAAATATTTCTACTATTTTTTTGAATTGTTATTGTTCTTTGATTTATTAATTTATTTATAAGTATATCTTCTTGTGGTTGATTAGTTAGCTTATCTATTCTACCAATTCATATTGGATGATTGTTATTATTTCTTTAAAAATTTTGTGTTTCTTCATGTTTATTTTTGCAGTATCGTTTTTATTTTTTTTAAGTATTTCGCTTAGGTCAATTTGGTTTGTCGTTTTTTATCTGAGTTTCTTTTCTGTCCGTTACGATTTTGTTTCTTTTCTTGTTTTTTATTATCATTTTTTTTATTAAGTGAAGAGTGGATTAAATTGTCCAAGTAAATTTTTAAAGTAATTTTTATTTTTTTACTTTTTCATTTTCTCTAATTAATGGTGTAGATCTATTAAAATCTTTTTGTATTCTATTATGGATTATGTTAATCTCATCAACACTTCCACCTAATTCTTTTTATGGTTAAAATTAATTTGGTCATCATAATTAAATTAGACATTTTTAACAATATTGTATAAAAAAAAATATGAGTACTATTATATCTATTATTATGACATAAATGAGAAAGATAATTTATGAAAAGAAATTAAAGAGTTAGATAAGAAAAAAAAATACATTATTATTTCGTAATAATATAGGCGAATATATTTTATTCTTTAATTTATTACACATTATTAATCTTTTTGAAAAAATTAAAAGTGCAAGGGTGATTAAATTATCCAAGTAAATTTTCAAAGCAATTTTTTTTTTTCATCTTCTCCAATTAATAGTATAGATCTATTAAAATCTTTTTATATTAATTTATGAATGGTGTTAATCTTGAAGGTTTAAAATGACAAAAATCATCAAAACGAAAGAATGTTAGGAAAATAAAAATTTTACCTTAGTGATTGAATGACTCTCTTCGCACTAATATATAAGGATATTTGAGACTAGTGGCTCATGTCCTTACAAACATCTACTGCGTCTCATCCACGCGAAACTTTCGATCTTCCGAAATGGTACCTGTAGTACAGACGGTGAAGGCTTAAAGATTGTGTTTTGATCAATTTTGGTCTTTGTTCGAAAATGGGTTTGGCTTTCTATGAATGCAAAATGAAAAATACGTAGAGCTGTTTTCTTTGTCTTACTTCTGTGAATTGAAAGCTCACTCAAATTGCCAAAAACCTCAACTCCACTTCAATTCATTTTCCTCCATTTAAATCCATCCTCGAGAGAAAATACAATTGCGTGCAAACAGAAAGCATCCATACTTTCTGTTATCCTGCACGCGAAACAACGCGGATTCCATCATGTGTTATTTTTTTAATTAATTAATTAATTTAATATTTAATATTTTAAATTTTATTTTACTTTGGATTTATTCATTGGGCTAGATAAAATTATTTATTCTTGAGTTTGAACACCCATAAATAATAAATCTCAATTATTTATTTTCTAAATTTTATTAAACAACCCAATAAATATTTTACAAGCCCAAATAGACCAATATAAAAATTTATACATTTTATCTAGTTTATATCTAGATTAATTTCTAATCATTCAATTTGGACTTTCGACCCTGAATAATTAATTAACCAATTAAACTAGATAAAATAAATACTCTTTATCAAACATATTATTTTATTCTAGTCTAGTAATAAATTAGACTAATAAAATAAAATAAAATCCATAAATATCAGGATCAATTTCTTAACCCAATTTTTTTATGACTTAAGGGCCATTTCGGGGACCAAAAGACACATCGCATTGGCTACTAAAATGACCAAAATACCCTTACTATATAAATAGTTATATTTTGCATTTTAAATATTTTCTAATATCATCATAAGGAAATATTGACTCCAAGGACAATGCTGCGTTAGCAAAATTTTTGACTTACAAGTGTAATGACTAAAATACCTCTCTACGCATCGCCGTATAATTAGAGAAGAAGAGTGTACTAACACTTCTCTAATAGACATCTACCATCCTTAGACCTCTAGTCCAATGATCCACAACTCCTGAAATATTTTCACTTTTCAAGGAAGTTACTCTAAAGTAAACATCTAAGTTATGTTTCCTAGGACCCTGGATAATTAGATCATTTAAACAGTCACAAGGAGCGATATAACGTAGAAGTTATATTGTACAAGTCTGTCTTAACTAACTAGTCACATCTACCCAACATACAAGTATATTGGTTCTACGAAAGAACCTCAACTACAGTATATCAAAGTATATGCTTCTAGTTTCGTCAGACTACAACTCATATTCAAGCGGTAGAGTATTAGTCCACGTTGTAGCAGTAATAGTTCGGGTTTCTTTTAAATAGTACTTTTAGAAACCACTATTACAAGTTCTGTTCTACGTATTCGAAATACGCTCATGTCATGAAGTGAGTGGACTACTCACTAGCTAAAGGTAAGCCATTCCCCATTTGAAATTCATAACTCCATAACCTATATATGATGAAATTCTCATTCTCATCAATTAGTTAAGAATAAATATTTATGTGTTAAGTAACCCGTGATTCATACCTTACTGTGAAAGACCACAATTCTCATGGATCACTTACTTAAATACAATGGGTCATTTCCTAACGAAAATCGTGCATAAATAAAATTTGAGAATAAATTCTTTTGTTAATAAATTCAATAATTATATCAAACAAACTAGTCTAAATGGCATATATTCCAACAAATCTCTTAAATAATCTCTTCAAGATAATTTAAGAGTTAATAAGAAAAACGAAGAGACACATTATTATTTCATAATAATATAGCCTTACAAGTTTCATTTTTTAATTTATTACACATTATTACTCTTTGAAAAAAATTTCATTCTTTGATTTATTCACGGAAGGACATCTAGATGCATTTACTTACTATTTTCTTGCACATATTCTTCATTTAACTAACATTAGTATTTTGAGTTTTCATTATTGATGGAAAGATGCATTTTTTGTCTGTGGATGCAAGTATGATATGTTGAAGACAAAAATTGATAACTTAAAAAACCAACTCCGTGAACTGAAGGCTGATAGACATGAAAATGTGAGGGATACCAAGTTTTTTCAAGCGGTTGAAACTCTCAAATACCTCTTTCCTGGTGTTTATGGTCACTTAACTTATCTTTGTAGGGCAATATAGAAGAAGTATAACCTTGTTGTTATTAATGCAATGGTCAGATTTATGGATACAGTTTTAGTAGTTGAGGGTTAACAATCATGGTATCAATATATCATACATAAATATTTAATTTGTATATTCATATTCAACTTATTCTCTTCTTATTTTGGATAATCAACTTTTTTCATTTTATGTAATATAATTTTGATGAACCTCTTCCATATTTGTGATAACTCTTTATTCTTTTCATTTTGGATACAACAAGACTGATGATCAGGATGCATTCCAAGGTAATTTTTTATTTTCTTTTTGCCTTTTCTTCCCTCTTTTTGCGGGGATACATTTATGTGGATTTTATTTACTTATTTATTTGTTTTTTGAGGAATTTTAGGTACCAAGTGATAGTAATCATTTACTACATAGATTTTGCTTATCATTATCCTTCAATTTTGGTAGAGGTAAGAAAGAAAGAAAAGAACTAAAACTAATTATTTGTGTCTTATGATACTGCTTTATTTGTGATTGCAGTTAAACAAATCTTGAGAAGGAATAAAGGCATGGAAGAGGCTATATGAGTCTTGGAAAAATTGATTTTATATTAACAACGTTAGGTTTTAGTAGTAAAATTTAAATTTATATTTCACTTAGTGATGAATATGGTGGAAGAGAGACATTAGTACATTTGAAAGTTATTTTTTCTAACTTTCATTCCAAAGAGTCAATTGCTACCAAAGAAGAGTTAGAACCTTATTCATTTTATTCTTCTTATATGGCCGCATTAGATTTTATTGTTTGTAAAGAGAACGATGTCACAAACAATAATGGAAATATAGTAAAAATGCAAGTTGGAAGAAGATAATAAATTATTATCCTTATGCAGTACTGTAAATCTTTTAGACAGATACTAAATAGATCTTAGGGGTGGCAATCGTGTCGTATTCGAGTTGGCAGGTCGTGTCAACTTGGAGTAATTACACACGATACGATTAATAAACGTATCTAATTTTATAACATGAACACGATATGAAAATAAATGGGTTGACACGACACGACACTATTAGACACAAAAATAAATAGATAATTACTAAACCCGCCAACCCGTCAACTCGAATACCTACTAAATCCACCAACCCGAATACCTACTAAACCATTACACTAAAAATTTTAAAAAATAAATCAAACCATATAAAATTAAAATAACCAATAGAACAGTTCATAAAATCTTAAATAGCTAATAAAATAATAAATCATCTAATTAAATATCTAGATATGTGAATAAATTCATAAGATTTAATATAAAAAATTTAAACATCCAATTTACTTAATACATTGAAAATTTAACAAATTTCAAATAACATTAACAATGTTCTTCTCAGCAGGTGTCTCCTTATTGATGTTCAAATCCATGACATTTTGAACAACTTCATCTACATTTAACTTTTCAACAAGTGCTTCTGTAATAAATTTAAACAAACAAGTATTATAAATTTTATCTAAAAATATAAATTGAAATTAAAATATAGTCTAAAATTTTTTTTACCTCCATAAACCCAATTCTTAAAACAAATTAAAGACTCAACAAGATCAGGTGATAAAGAACTTCTAAATTGGTCAATAGCTCTACCACCACTATTGAATGCAAACTCAGAAGCAACTGTAGAGGTAGGAACAGTAAGCACATCTCGAACCATTTGAGCTAGCAAAGGGTATCTATACTGATAAGCCTTCCAATAAGATAAAACATCAAGCTTAACTGCCCTATCAACCCTTGGCTCATCTAAATACAACTCCAACTCAGATTTCTACATATGGTTTATGATATCTTCACTTTCAGAATCATCAAACTCCTATTTTAAAAATTAAAATTAGAACTAGAAAGCATAAATTAAATTATTTATTAACATTAGAATATAAATTATAATTATAAAAGATATTAGACTTATAAAAAAGTAATAAGTAAAAAAAATAACCTGTAAAACACTTGAACTTTCTATCTTTCTATTTAGTAGAGGTTGATTTTGATTGTCCCTGAGATACAATGCTAGATACTCCAAAAATAGAAGAAAGATTAGTCTTGTATGCTTCAAAGATAGAGAAAAGTTTAGATTTAAATTCTAAGCACTCCACTTGACCATCAATACCATAAAGTTTCCTATAACTAAATTCAACAAATTGCATTTTATACCGATGATCAAACACAACAGCAATGGCCAAAAGTGGGCTGAACTCTTTTCAATACTTATCAAACTTCGAATACATGCCAATTGCAATTCTCTTCATGTAGGCATCAGAGCTTTTAATTTCTTTTGTCAACCTCAACTGAATCATAAATACATGGGAAAAATAGAGATTGGAAGTAGGCCTCTTCGCACTAGAAAATGCATTTGTTGCATCATAAAACAATTTAAAAAAACCACATATTTTCTCCACTTTACTCCATTCTTCTTTAGAAGGATTATGCTTGAAATTAAAGTCACTCAATTGCAAATGACAGAAAGCAAGCATATAATAAAGTGCACTAGCAAGCATCTCATATGTTGAATTCCATCTTATAGGAACATTTTGTGTAAGAGATTTCTTGGATTCAAGAAATATGTGTGCCACACACTCTAAAAACTTTTGCTTTCTTATTGGTAACCCTTTTACATACTTCACAGATTCTCTTACCTTTTCAACTGATTCATCAATTTCTTTCAACCCTTCTTTTACAATTAAATTGAGAATATGGGCACAACATCTTACATGAAATAAAGAACTAAAGTCCAGCAAACATCTTTTCAAATTCAATTGATATTTTAAAAGCCCAACACATGAATTGTTGGCAGAAGCATTATCCAAAGTTATAGAAAATAACTTCTTCTCAATTCCCTAACTAGCAACCAAACTATAAATCTTTTCAGCTAATGCAACACCAGAATGAGGTGGAGGTATGTATGAAAAATTCAAAATCTTTTTATGCAATACCCAATTCGTGTCAATAAAATGTGCAGTCAAAATCATGTATCTATCTGTAGCTATCGAAGTCCAACAATCATAAGTCAAGCAAATTCTACCGAGACATTGTTTAAGTTGAAAAGTTATCTTGGCAATATAATCAGCATACATATTTTTAATATCTTGCCTCGCAGTGTTCCTACTAATATAAGACACATCTGACTCTAAGTAGGAAAATACAGCCCTAATGCCCTCATATTCCACAAAAGATAAAGGTAAATCATGTTGTATCATAGCATTAATCAACAACTTCCTAAATTTTGCTTGACAGAATCTCCTAGATCTAGTATTCATGGTGCCACCACTAGATTCAATGAGCATTTATCGTATATCCTTTGAATCAATCCTAGGACATTTCTTAATATGCTTTTTTAGGTTACTTGTCTTATATTTGCTAGCTGAAAAATATGTTTGGCCACAATTCTTACACTTGCATCTTTCTTTTCCATCTTCACCAATTGGTAGTAGGTCAAAGTATTGCCAAACATTACTTGTGAGATTTCTTTTATGTTTTTGACTTGTTTGAGTGGTAGAAGAATCCTTTGAATTTGCACCATCTACGTTGTCATTTCCAACTATCTCAACACTTTCATCATCTGTGTTACCTTCAAGTTCAACAAACTCTTGCTGCAATTCATCAATTTGTGGTGGAGGTAACAATGTATCAATCTCTACAATTAGTGAAAAATATATAATTAACCTCAAGTATGCTAAGAATGCTACAATTATATATTCCATATAGCAAAACCATAGAAAGTACAAATAGGTATGGAAGAGAGATAAAGTTGACAAGTTGAATCCTTAAAAGGATTTATAAATAGAGCATGTGGAATTTGAAGACAACATTTAGCTGAACTCTGTTGTTGACATGTACTTTGCATATCTAAGATGGGCACATACATAAAATAAAAGAGATGCGAGTCATTTATCAATGGTTTTACCCACTTTCCAGTTCCATTTCTCTAGAAAATAAGTAAATATCTCACATGCAAATGAATAAACAAAGGATCTGCAACTACCACATTTAAGGAATGATTTCTATGCTCTTAAACTCAGAAAAAAAAACAAGTTAGTTTCTCAAATTCCAAATGTGCCTACTGATTCTTGTGATGATCATGATCTATCGCATGTATGGTGATGATATTTTAAGGAGAGGAAAGATACTGAATTATCTAGACAGAAAGCAGTACTGGAAAAACAAATACATTGGCATGAAATTTAACATAGATCCTATGAACAGATATATACCATCTGGCTTTGTTACTAGACATGGTTTTTACCTATCTAATCCTCTAAAGCATTCACTTGACGAAGCATTTGCTGCTCGTCTTATTCGATCTCAATAAAAGAGGTAAGTAGTGGACTCTGGTTTTTTCATCACTGCTATTACTTTCTTGCACACTTTTAGACTAAGCTTCAAGACTAATACCACCTTGTTTGAACTAAATTGCTCATCTGAGGCATCTTCAAACTTTATTCTTTGATCAAGGATATTATGCAAGTTCTATTGACAACTAATGGATATCGATTCTGTTACATCATATAGTTGGTGTCGAAGAACTTATGGTGCATTTACTTTAATAGAGTCTCTGTAGGCTATCATCTTTGTTGAGTAAAAGAATGAGGAAGTGGTTGAGTTCTCATTAGCAGCCAAAACTTGATTTGTTGATGGGAAAACATCTGTACAATTTTAGATGATGGGGTTCTTTGAATTGCTTGAGATGTCTTAGAATATCGTCTGACAAATTGAAGACACCAAGCAAACCATATGTGGAATTAAAAGGGTTCGAGGAGCAAAAAGAAGTTGTCTGGAAAGATATTCCCCTTTTAGAATATATGGTGCTGAGAAGAATTCAGAGCTTAAAATTAGCTAAGTTCCAGAAATGGGGGTTGTTTCATCCAGAAGACTGTAACTCTTATTGGTTTTCATCAGTCTGAGATCGGCAAGTTGCTTGAGGTTCCACAGGAGCCCCAAAATTAGTTGAGTTGTAGGCAAAAGGGAAGACGCTTTGACACTATAAACACATTCTTGAAAAGCATAGGATACAAATGAATTTAAGGATTTTAAGGTTTATGTATTCTGGTCTTGTCTTTCTTTTACTGCATTTTCTTCACACCAAAATAGATCACATGAATTGCAAAATCCAACCAAAACAGTCTGCAGCAGTCTAACACACACCTTAACACAAAACAGAAATTTCACCTAAAATTCCACCATGGCATCTTTCAACATTAGCGAACAAAACATATATCAAAATGTTCCTCCACACGCATAGAACAATCACGAAGTCAAAAGTTTAAATTGATTCCTTAAATTTCTTCCATAACCAGAAAGAAACACTTGAGAAAACAACAATTCAGCCAACCACATTCCATCGCCAGAAATTTAAAAAATAAGATCAATCGAGAAATAAGAAATTGCAGATCCAACGAAGAGTACCGATTTGCCGCAGTTTTCAAATTACATAGGAAGTGTTTACTCTACAATTTGAAGTGTTTACAGAGGAATGTCGATGCCAAAATTTTGACCAGCTTCAACTCTACAATCCAATATTCGACGCGGCTGATGCCGATAATCAGCATCCACCTCCGAGCTCCACAGCTGAATCAGTCAACAATGGTGACCAGAAGCCCAGGGAACAACAAAGCACAGAGATGATTTATTTCTAAGTTCTGACAAGTTCCAAAAGCATATTAAACAGTAAACACAGCAATTTTCTAAATTTAAACCAGTTAATGGAGAGGGTGAGAGGCAACGACGGCGTGCTCAACAGAATAAAATAATGGAGATAGGTTTCAGGGTCTGTTTCACACAATCTCTTAATGCTAGGGTAGAGTTTTTTGGACTTTTTTGTCAAAAAAAAAAAAAAAAAAAAACAAAGGGGTTGGTGGGTCAAAATGGGTCCAACCCGTTTATGACCCAAACCCAGGAAACCTCACCCTAACTTGTTATAATTGTGTCGTTTTCGTATCGTGTTCAACATTGCCACCCCTAACAGATCTTTTAGACATATTTTAAATTGGTACTTTTAGACATACTTTGAAGTTATAATCGAAGTTCTCATTTTAACTATAAGTTTACAATTTTAAGTACTTTTTATCCAATTTTACGAGCAACTTCAATAATTATTTTATCTACCACTTTTTAACACAACATTATACTAATCTCTCATTTTTTTTGTTCAATATTTATTGCTACAGGAGATATTTGATAAAAAAACCAGCAACTCATACAAATGCAAAAATTATATATTGATTTCTTTTGAATCGAGATAATATAACTCAAGAAGAGTTTGTCTCACAAGTTTAAATTTTGTATAATATCTTTTCCCCACTCTATACAAATATATAAATAGACACATATAAAAGATAATTAATTTATTATTTTTTAGATTAATTATTAAATCAAATAAACTTATACTTGTTCGTTTTTTGATTATGTCTCCGTTGGAATTTATGTCATCTAAACTAATTTTTTGATGTAATTTATTAATAAAATTATTTATTCTCAAAATTTGTTTGTGAATTTACATTTTATTTGTATATGATTTTCGTTTAGAAAGGACTCATTGTGTTTAAGTAGGTGATCTATGTGAATTGTAGTCTTTCATAGTAATGTATGAATCACGGGTTACTTAACACATAAATGTTTGTTCTTAATCGATTGGTGAGAATGAGAATCTCATCATATTTAGGTTATTGTATTATGAATTTCAAATGGGGAATGGCTTACCTTTAGTCAGCAAGTAGTCTACTTACTTCATAACATGAGCGTATTTTGAATACGTAGAATATGACATATATTAGTGATGTCTAAAAGTACTATTTAGAATAAATTCTGACTATTACTGCTACATCGTGGACTAATACTCTACCGCTTGAGTATGAGTTGGTAGTCTGACGAAGTTAAAAGCATATACTTTGATATATTGTAGTTGAGATTTTTTCGTAGAGCCGATATACTTATATGTTGGGTATATGTAATTAGTTAGTTAAGACAGATTTGTGTAAGATAGTTTCTGCGCTATATCGCCTATTGTGACTGTTCAAATGATCTAATTATCCAGGACCCTGGGAAAATATGACTTGGATGTTTACTTTAGGGTAGCTCATTTGAAAAGTGGAAACATTCCAAGAGTTGTGGATCATTGGATTAAAGGTCTAATGATGGTCGATGTCTATTAGAGAAGTGTTAGTACACTCATCCTCTCTAAGTGTACGTCAATGCATAGAGGGGTATTTTAGTCATTACACTTGTAGGTCGAAGACTTTGCTAACGTAGCATTATCCTTGGAGTCAATATTTTCTTATGGTGATATTATAAAATATTTAAAATGCAAAATATAACTATTTATATAGTAGGGGTATTTTGGTAATTTTAGTAGCTAAGACGATGTGTTTTTTTGTCCTTGAAATGGTCCTTAAGTTCTGACAGATTTGGGTTAAGGAATTGGTCTTACTAATTATGGGTTTTATTTTATTTTATTTAAGTAATCTAATTTATTATTGGATTAGAATAAAATAAAATATCCGAGAGATAGTTTATATTTTATCTAACTTGTTTGGTTAATTAATTATTCAGGCATAAGACCTATATTGAATAATTAGAAAATTAATATAGATATAAACTAGATAAAAGCCCTGATATTTTATATTGGTCTATTTGTACTTGTTAATTATTTATTGAGATGTTTAATGAAGCTCAGAAAATAAATAATTGAGATATATTATTTATAGGTGTTCAAGTCCAAGAGTAAATAATTTTATCTGACCCAATGAATAAGACTAAGGGTAAAATAAAATTTAAAATAATTAATTAATTAATTATTAAATTAATTAATTAATTAAAATTTAAAAAATAAAAAATAACACGGAATAGATCTCGTGTTGTTTCGCATGAAGGATAACAGAAAGTATCCATACTTTCTCTCTCGAGGCATGGATATTTTCTGTTTGCATGCGGATGGATTCTTTCTCGGGGCATTTGTTGAAATGAATGGAAAATGAATTGAAGTGCAGTTTTTGGTTTTGCATTTCTAGGTTCCTCATTTACAGTAACGAAACTCATATTCTGTGAAGCCTTCACATAAAGCAAAAGCTTATCAAGCTAACTTCTTTAAGCTTTTATCGGCTGTGCTATAGACACCATTTCGGAAGATCAAAAGTTTAACGTGAATGAGACGCAGTCGACGTTTATAAGGATATGATCCAATAACTTCAAACATTCTTATACAGACATCTACATTAGTGTTAAAATGGCCATTCAATCACAGAGATAAATTTTTCGTTTTGATAGCATGCTTTCGATTTGATATTTTTGCCATTTTAAACCTTCAATCTCTAGATTAGTGACAACAATTATAGAAAAACTCATAAAAGTATATGTCCAGTTGTTGATTTTTTTTATATTTAAATGTATATGCTCTATCAATAAAAGTTGTAATATATGTACATTAATTTTTGTTTGAAACTCTCTAACTAATAATTTATTTATAAATTTTATTTATTTATAGATATTTAATAAATTTTATTTAATGTCAAACAAAATTTTCGCACGTAACGTAAAAGTATCAACTAGTGTATAAGTAACTGGGAACTATCAAACATAAATTATTCATTTAAAATTGTCATTTACTTATAACATATCATATTCTTTCTCTTTAAATTCTACCTAACCCTATATATTTAATAGTAATTTTTTATAAAAGTTATATCAAATTGATTATTATCAACCTACACCGAAAGCCATTAAATTTATAAAATTTCAAAGAAAAAAATGCCATTAGTTTTGAGAAAGCCCACGATTTCATCCATCTTGATTCGGCCCAAGCCATTCATTGTTTCCTTTTCTTTTTTTTTTTATTTCGTTAAATTTCTTATCCATCTTACTAGATTCAACTCGCGTGGTCACGCGCTCTGGCTTAGCCATTTTCATCTTAAAACCCTCGCTTTGTGTTCGCAAAAAATCACACTGAAAATCACCTTCCCTCCAAATTTCCCAAACCCCAAATCTCAGAGCAGAAGAAGAGGAAAAATTCCAATTTAAACCTAAAGTCGACACATTTGAAACGAAAGCCAGGGCTATTCCTTGATCAGGAGGGCATCAATTATCAAATCCCTCTTTCTTTTTCTCTCCCCGTTAAACCTAAAATCTGCGAGAAAAACAATGGGGAAAGATGAGGATGAGATGAGGGGGGAGATAGAGGAGAGGCTAATCAATGAGGAGTACAAAATCTGGAAGAAGAATACTCCGTTTCTCTACGATTTGGTTATCACTCATGCCCTTGAGTGGCCGTCGCTCACTGTAGAATGGCTTCCGGACAGGGAAGAGCCGCCGGGGAAAGATTACTCTGTTCAGAAAATGATTTTAGGAACTCATACATCTGAGAATGAGCCTAATTACCTCATGCTTGCCCAGGTTCAACTCCCCCTGGAAGATGCTGAAAACGACGCCCGCCATTACGACGACGATCGTTCTGATTTTGGTGGCTTCGGCTGTGCCAATGGCAAGGTTTTGGATTTCTTGAAATTCTTGCATTTATTTTATGTCTTAAGTCGATTTTGGCCTTGTGTTTTTTATTTGTGAATAAATGCCTTCTTTTTTTCTTTCCTTTTTTGTTTTTTTTGGAGGGAAGGAATACGAAAGGAAAATTTATAGCTTGATTCCGTTGTAGAATTTGCTGATTTACTAAGCTTTGTCATTTGCTCTAAAAGAAGGATAAAGGGGGAATTTGTATGTCTTTTGTTGATAATGTTCTTGAATCTAGCAAATGGGACAATTCATTTCTTTGTACTTCCTTGATAGCTCAAGAGCTGTTTCATTTATTAACAATTATATGTTATCAAGATTGAATTCTATGCCCAATTAGCTTAACACATCTTTCTCATCTTCTATGAGAAATAATATGATGATTTTGTCTGGTGAGTGAGCAGTAAATCAAAAGTAAGATATGAAGGAGAAAGATGGTTAAAACGAGATGTGATATTTATTGGTTATGAAATATTTGAGTTCCTTTGGTTGTGATATAATGCCAGATATTTTCTTGCAGGTACAAATAATCCAGCAAATAAATCATGATGGAGAGGTTAATCGAGCTCGCTATATGCCCCAAAACCCGTTTATTATTGCAACTAAGACAGTTAGTGCAGAAGTTTATGTCTTTGATTACAGCAAGCATCCGTCGAAGCCACCTCTAGATGGTGCATGTAATCCTGATTTGAGATTGAGGGGTCATAGCACTGAAGGTTATGGTTTATCGTGGAGTCAATTCAAGCAAGGCCACTTATTGAGTGGTTCTGATGATGCCCAAATATGCTTATGGGACATCAATGCTACTCCAAAGAATAAAGCTCTGGATGCCATGCAGATATTCAAGGTAATAAAATAAAGTTGGTTATGGCTGTGATGTTATACTAAACTTCAATTAGGTGTGTTGAGAGTAAATATGGCATTGGTTTCCATTGGATGTTTTAAAGTGCTAACAAATACAGAAGTTTGAAGTTTTTCATTTAGAGTTTGGACCATTTTTGGTTCCTTTACGTTTATATGCGTGGTTTATTTACAATTTAGTGCTTCTCACAAATAGGTGCATGAAGGAGTTGTAGAAGATGTAGCGTGGCATTGGAGGCATGAATATTTATTTGGTTCAGTTGGCGATGATCAATACCTGCACATATGGGATCTACGCACTCCATCACTCACCAAACCTGTCCAGTCTGTGGTTGCTCATCAGAGTGAGGTGTGTTTTTGATATTTTGAGAATGTCTTTAGCTAATTGGCTTGTTTCATGCATGATGAAACATCAGTTTGAAGTTTTACTATGACAGTAGCCATTTTGTATTAGACCAGGGTTTGCTTCTATTTGTTGTTTTCTTTCTTAGAGGAGTGCTTGTATATACAAGCTTTTATGTCAAAATATAGAGAACATGACTCTTCAGGAAGTTGGGAAAATAGCAAATGTCTTCCAGTGTATAGAATCTTGCTTTCACCAAAAAGAGAACAGGCAAATAAACAACAATTAACTTCTGATAAGTGTGACCAACCATAAACTAGAATGCTTTTTTATTTGGAGATATAAGCTATATAGTGCTGATCTGTATGTGATCTGAGGGCTCTTTTTACAAAGTCAATGTAAGAAATACTTGCTTTTGCTATTTTTTTCCTGAGTTGGGTGGATCAGAAATACTTTGAAACAGTTGTCATTATCTTATATTTAGCATTCAGAATTAGATATTAGAATGCATTCAAATATATATTTTTGGAAGGGTTTATTCAAAAAATTGAATTCCTAGTTCTTGAGTGTGGAAGTAGGAAAAGTTGTTTTTACAAACTGTGAACATGTTTAGATATTTTGCTTTTGGTGCTCCGTAACAAATTTGTTTATTTGTATTTTTTTTTTAATTGAAAATAACCCTCTTTTGCAAGTTGATAGGTTAATTGTTTGGCATTCAATCCTTTCAATGAGTGGGTTGTGGCAACTGGATCTACTGATAAGACTGTGAAGTTGTTTGATCTTCGCAAGATTGGCTCTGTTCTTCATACTTTTGACTCTCACAAGTACGTGACATTGTTTACTTTTGGTTTCTAGTGAATATTGAAATCCTGTTAGATGCAGTTTGCAAAAAATTGTTTCATGTACTTGTTAGCGTTTGATCAGCTCATCTTTTGCTGTGCTTGTACAATAGGGAGGAGGTTTTCCAAGTGGGTTGGAATCCCAAGAATGAGACTATCTTAGCTTCCTGCTGTCTTGGTAGGAGACTCATGGTCTGGGATCTTAGCAGGTATGCTTTTTAATCACCCACCACAAACTAAGTTTTTACGAAAACAGATGCAGAATGACTTTCATGTTGAAATGTTGGTTGATTACTTTGTTCTCTTTATATTTTATTTTTCAGTCATCAAGTACTTTCCCCTTGTAATATTTGAACTTGTTACACTTCTATAAATCAGCATGTGATGATTTCTCAACACATATGGTTCAAAATCATGCTTTAGGTGCAACAGGGAATGCCACCCAGTCCTAGCAGTTTTGTAACTCAATAAGGGTTTCTTCCTTCATCTAACAATCCCGGCCGGGGAGGTGTGGGGGTGGAATGCCGGCAAATAATATAAACCTATGCCCTTGGCTCTTGGCTTACAAGGAATTTACCAATATTAATGTACAACAATTTTTTAAGTCTTAATTTGTTTTATATTCTGTTATTTGAAGAGTGGGTGTAGAATGGAAACAGTAATTGTTCATCTGTTGTATAATTGACCTGTTGGATTGTCATCCCCAAGAACTAACTTGGCTGAATTAGATGGGGATTGCAGAAGCTTCTTAGTCATTGGCCTTTTATTCTTTTGACAGAATTGACGAGGAGCAGACACCTGAGGATGCTGAAGACGGGCCTCCAGAGTTGCTTTTCATTCATGGCGGACATACAAGTAAAATCTCAGACTTCTCATGGAACCCATGCGAAGATTGGGTTATTGCCAGTGTAGCTGAAGACAACATACTACAAATATGGCAGATGGCAGAGAATATCTACCATGATGAAGATGATCTACCTGGGGATGACTCAACAAAAGGCTCGTAGACTAGGCTTTCCATTTCATCAGGGCCCAAGGGCCAAAATGTATGATGCAATTAGATGGAGAAACATCTAGAAATTTTAAATACTGTTCTTTTCTTCCCCTCCAGTTTCAGCTTACTGCCTGCGAGCTCTTTGTGATTTGTTGCTTTTATGTTAAATCTTTGGTATATTTGCCATCGGAATCGCATTCTGTTTAATTAGTCCAGATGTCACATCACTTATATGCAATTAGGATTTGCATGCACATTCCCTGCCGTCTCCAGTCCATTGTCACTAGCAGATAGAAGTTGGCTCTATTCAATTCGGACAACATTTCTTTGCCCTCTGTTGTAAAAGATGCACATTATGTTTCTGATCAGATACGAATATGAAGTCCAATCTCTGTATCAGACCAGCTTCTGCTGGAGTCCCCATCTCTGTATAGAAGAGTTAGGAATTGGGCTATGAAAGCCATAGCGCACTAGGTGTAAATCAGAGCACTCACGTGAAATGGCTAGAATATCCCAACTTACACCTAGCATTGTCAAGTTCTCATACAATTCTTTTGTTTGTTTTCTTATGGCTAAATTGTTTCTACACCAGACATTTTTTTTACTATAAAACTGAATGTAGGATTTTTCATTGCCCTCTAAATCTCAAAGAAATCCCTACTCGAAAAAACAACTCTCTCTCTATATCTATATGCACACACCCCCTTCTATTTTAGTGTTTCAAAAATATTTACTAATAAAATATATCGTGTGTAATCAAATATATTAAAATATATCATTTTAAATATGAAATGCTATTATTAATGATTATACGGAAAACAATCTTTTGGAATAATCTAATAAATGCTTTTAATCTTGGTGATCTAAACCTTTGTTTTGACCAATCAGGAATGAAGCCTTCTACCAGGATTTCAAATGAAAATAAACAGGAACCTTTGGTTTTTTTTTTTTTTTTTTTGAAGTCGGCCACTATTTTCTACTATTGCTTAATTAACATCCACAAGCAGTTATCTTTCTTAAGTGGCTGCTGCCTCCTACTTTTCAAGGAAAAGAAAATTCATGTGATTTCTTGACTGTTCTATTAGTAGAGAGTTTGCAACTAATACGGCAGCAGTGCATCCACGCTACCGGTCTTTATCTGTTTAAATGCAATGGTTAAACCATCATTACATAACCCGGTTAAACCAGCCACTCCTCTTGATTTGGCAAACCAATTTTGGTTTCCAAAGCCTACTTCAAATTCTAATACAAAACCAAACCATGTGCAATTTTTTTGAGGAAAAATGAAGTTAAGTTTTGTGGGAAACTTTCTCTTTACTTTACTAGTTGTGCCACCTAATTATCTCTTTCTTTCTTCGTCTTGGAGGCATTGATGGACAAATTGAGTAACCGGTTCGGTTTAAAAAATTGAATTCGGTCCAATTCTCAAAACTCTTCCTTTTGAAACTTAGGAGGATGACGCACTAAACACCGTTTAGTCACGTTCACGCCTCCTCAACCAACAGACGTTCACGTCACTATCCTCAAACCTTCCCCCACATTCACTTACTGCGCGTGCATTCATTCTCCTGAATCCCTCCAGACACAGCACATCCCGGCACCACCGGGCCTTTTGGGCTTTTTAGCAGGCTTTTTGACACTTTGTTGTTCTTAAGTAGTTAAAAAACTAATAAAACATTTTTAGCTTTAACAATATTGATAAGTAAATTTCAATTTTTAAAAGATAGTTTCATGGTCAATTTTTAAAAAATAGATTTTCAGTAATTTTGGGAAAAAAAAATCACTTCCCATTAAATTTGCTATTAATAATATGTTACCAAAAATGTCAGTAAAAAATAGGCAATTTTGAAGAAAGTTAATTAAAATTAAAAATAATTTTGATAAATTTTTTATATTAAATTTTTAAAATTTTAATTATCAATTGGAGAACATTCGAAATCTAAGGATCAAATGTAAACTCATTTTTTTTCTTTTGGTGTTACAATTATGTGAAAAATTATTAATTAATTTTAATGATAACCAATTTTGTTATTTTTAAATTCAAAATAAAAATAAAAAATAAAATTACTTAAAATATACAGCTTTATCGAAACAAGGACAGACGTACTCACGCTCCTTTTGCATTACGTCGGAATCGCGTGTACATACTCTCCGCTAGCGCGTGAAATAGTTTTGACCCACGCCTGCGTTCTGTTCTCGGGCAAGTCGAGCGAAAGGGAAAAAGGTAGCGTAGAAACGAGTCGACGAATCCGATAAATTGTCTCCTCGCTTTTAGCTGCTATCAGCTCTTTATTCTCTCTTTCTTCTGTTTTTTTTAGAGAGGGAGAATCGAAAAAAAAAACAAAAATTAGGGTACAGAGAAATTAGAGAAATGCCCGCGCTCTCATTTGTTTTTCCCTCGATCTCTTCGTAACCCTACCTTTTTCTCCCTCTCTCGCTTTTCTCTATAAAAGGTTTCTGCTTTCTCTCACCACAAGTTTCGTCCATCTGTTATCCATTTTCAAGCAATTCACCGGTACGAAAAGCTTCGATTTTTATGACAATTTGGTGTTTTTTTATTGGGGGAGAAGTTGAGGGTTTGTAGTCTCTGGAAATTTCGTGTTATTTGGGTGATTAATTGTGTAATGAATCTCAGATGGATATTAAAGGTCAGAGGTCATGTGCTTGGATGATTTTTGTGTATTAATTAAATCAGTGTTTGCTGCCTTTTTAATTTAAATGGGATTTTAGCTTTTTATTATTGTTATTAAATTATTCATTTTCTAAGTGTCTCCTTGCGTGATTGTTCGGCTGTCGCACGTTGTTCCGTGGTTTGGGTGCCTTCTTTTCTTAATCTATCTACCACGGCACGCTAAAGGTAGAATTTTGTTTCCTTTTAAGTGTATATATAGACTCAGTAGCATTTGGGCACCCGCGAATATTTTGCTTGAGAAGTGAGATCCAGATTCGCTAGAAGCCCGAGGTAGTAGTTTTACTCCCATCCTTGAATTTCATCTTCAATAGCCAATCTTGCTGTGGGATTTGTGTTTCAGAATTATGTTGTATGGAATTATGTTCTTGTATGGTTTGCTGATGTAAGCTTAACTATGGTGTGTAACATCAATTCCTGATTTGTGCGGGGAAATAAAGGTTGGTACTGGGTGGCCTTTGCTTTTGCTGTTTGTAAATTGTCTGAGCTTGTTAACGTTTCCTTGGAATTCATACTGGATTAGAATTTAGAGTGAAATAGTCTGTTTTAAATTTCAAATCCGTTAAATTTCAACCTGATGATGTCATTTGCTATTTTTGCATTGGGTTTGGCAATTCAGTATGAGCTTAGATGTAATGTTCAGAGTGATAAAATTATGGTCATAATTACGTTGATCGTTATTTGCTTTTCTGGAAATTGTGCTGTAGAACATCTCTACAGGAATCTCATGCTTGACTTGCATTTTCTGTATACTAAAGTTTTAAAAGCTCAACTCTTCTTTTTGGGTTGTAATCTGTTTTCTACTTGTAAAACTATTGATTTGATTACATAGTATAGTACATTTTGCTGTTTATTAACCAACCACTGTTGGTGAAACTGAGCTCAGACTGTTAGTTTTGGTAAAGTTTGTAGATGCATAAGCACTTGTGATATTCCATTCAGGGGTGTATTATATTAGTAAAAGGATTACTCCCTTCATTTCAAAATATTTGTTCATGAAGCCTTTTGCACACAGATTAAGGGTGTTGAAAACAATACCATAATTTAGATAAAGTTTTTTTTATACTCATATTAAAAACATGATAGTTATTGGTTGGTGAAAATTCTCAAGAAGTAAGAAGAAAAAAGAGTTTTGGAAAGTTGTGCAGTTGACTTAGAATAAATAAGGGTAAAATGTGAAGAAACTAATCATTAGTTCTAGAAATATGTATATGAACAAGTATTTTGAAACAAAATAAAAAAGTTTCATAAACAAGTATTTTGAAATGGAGGGAGTACCATATAGCCATCCAGATATGTTATCTTTGAGATGGTTCTTGGACCATTTGTCTACTACTGTTAAAGTAAGGGTTCTGCTAGCATGTTAAAATATGTGAAGCTCTGATCTATTGCGGCTCATGCTGAGCAGATCATCAAAAATCTTCTTTAGTGTAGGGGCAGAATTACCGGCTTTATTTGTGCTCCATACTTGTCTGTTATAAGATTTCCCTATTGTATTTTCCTAAAAGTAACCAAAAGATTGGTTACTGTACCTGTTAAACCCTTGTTTTTCTTGCCACTTCTTTACGATGTGTTCTTGTTTAAACTTATTATTTTCTATAACAAGCCTTTTCCTTTCCTTTTTCCCCTAGTTTTCCCAAAAAGCATATGCATTCAATGTGTTTTTTGTTTAATAGAAGGAAAACTTTGAAGTATAAAAGGAAACTTTTAAACTGGAACTCCTCAAAAATGTTAACTTCTTTTCCAATTTGAAATTTTTCCTTATTGAAGTATTCTTTTGTTTACAAACCACATTAAAATCCTTAAGAGAATGAGCTTTGATCAATTGTTCCATTGTACATAACAGTTCCCAGAGGCATTTTGTTTTCTTTGTCTCCTAAAGTTCATGTTCAGTACTACTTCTGTGCATTTACCTTAAATATGGTTGCATTTCAATGTCATAAATTTATGTCTCAAATCAACAATGTGCAAAAATGGCATGATGCGAGGACATTCACTTGTATGTTTTGAATCAATGTAAAGTAAGATTAAGGTTGCAAATTGGAAGTTTGTGGAAACTTTAGGCTGCCAAATGGTTCTTTGCTTATTTTATTTTATTTTTTTTCAACCATACTTTGAAATATGACAAATCTTATGCAAGTACAAGATGTATTAGGAAATCCATCTTTCTGTAGAACCATTTATTTTGCGAGGTAAAAGTTGTGTTCCCCTTTCTTGAGTTCAGTATGTTGTCTGAGCTTTGTGGCTTAGTTTGGGCAATATCTGTTCTTACTTGATGGTCTTTGATGCATGTAGAGGCAGGGTGCCTGTATTTTATCATGATGGTGGGAATGAAAATTGTTCTGGACATCTGTTTATTTTTGTTCCATTATCTTTTGGACCATATGGAGGCCCATCTACCAGAATGTGGTCAGGTAAGTCAAGGAGGGGACTTGGCCTTCTTCTATAATCGACATTTTTAGTCTATTTCATCAGCAATAGTTATTTGTCAACCCCTTTGTTTTTTCGTTGGTGGTTGGGGAGAGGGGGGGGGGGGGGGGGTGAACAGGGCTAAATTTCTTTGGAGTTTAACTCTGACTTCTCTATGTTTCCATTTTTTCTCTAGCTTCTGCCATTAAATTTTTGAGAAACAAAAAATATCAACCTATAATTCTATTTTATTATGAGTGTGTGTTTACTTTTCTTTAATATTTCAACATTCCTGTTGATTTTGTTTTCTTAGTTGCAAAACATAGGCCTAATTTCATTTGTGTTAGAGATGTGAATTTGTGATGAAAATATTCATTGTGGAATTATGTTTGTAACTGGTTAGTGTATGTGTAATTTGCTGTTGGGAAGAATTTGCAGCGTGATGCTACAGTTAATGTGTTAAATAAACATTGTTATATTACCTTTATGTTGCTGAAAAGCAGCTCCGCCCCCCCCCCCACCCCCACACAAAAAAAAAAAAAAAAGCAAAAACATCCCACATATGGTGCACAACTTTTAGTTTGTTGTTTGTGATTATAAAAGGAACCATCTTTCAGGTTCTCCTCTTTTACATACAGATCTTTGAAGGAAATGGCAAAAGGTACGAGGGGAAGGCGCAGGATTGCTTCACGACAGTGCAGGCCAACCCCATACCCATTGCCATCTAGTCACCACTCAAACGAAATGTGCCAGAATAAAAGTTCAAAAATCTTTGAAAAGAAAGACTGGGAAGATGCTACTTGTTCTGTATGCATGGAGTATCCCCACAATGCTGTTCTTCTCCTATGTTCCTCACATGAAAAAGGTTGCCGTCCCTACATGTGTGGGACTAGTTTCCGCTATTCAAACTGCCTGGACCAGTATAGAAAAGCCTACACAAAAGTGACGTCGCCCCGTCATGGTCAACATCTTCATGGCTCAGTTGATAGTCCAGCTATGGGTTCATTGTCCAGTTGGCCTCTGGAGAAGTGTGAAGTCACAGAGCTTGCGTGTCCCCTTTGTAGGGGTCAAGTGAAAGGCTGGACTGTAGTTGAGGCTGCACGAGAATATCTGAATGGGAAAAAACGAAGCTGTATGCAGGATAGCTGCTCTTTTGTTGGAACTTACAAGGAGCTGAGGAAACATGTTAGAGCTGAACACCCTTCTGCTAAACCACGTGAAGTAGACCCTCTTCTTGAACAAAAATGGAGAAGGCTTGAGAGGGAACGAGAAAGGGATGATGTGATAAGCACAATAACATCATCAATGCCAGGGGCAGTGGTTTTTGGTGATTATGTGATTGAAGGTGGTCCCTATGGCTTTGTTTCAGAGGAGGAAGATGGCTTTGATGAAGATCCCATGGAGCGAACTGATGGTTTTGAAGTGGGGATTGACAGCAATTTGGCAAGAATTGAAAGCAATTTGATGAACGTCTTTTTTTTCTTGCAGGCGTTTGGTTCAGCAGGTAGTGGTGGCCCAAATAGAGGGAGTAGGCGGCATGATTGGGACTCAAACCATACATTGGAAGGAGGTACTGCAGGAATTACTCGTGCAACCCCTGTTGGCAGCTTTGACTACTCTGATCAAGATAGTGAGAGTGACAATGAGAATGATAATGCTGATGTCAATGATGGTTTATCTTTTGTTAGTCGTCTCCGTCGCCAAGGCAGAGTACTTTTAGGACGTTCTGGGAGGAGACGAAGGCGTAGGGAGGTTAACCGAGGGCAGAGGTAGATTTAAATGGTGGAAAAGTTTAGAATGTAGAAAGGATGAATTTTAGGCCTTAGGTGTAGAAAATGATTCAACTGTACCTTTTAACATCTGCACTTTTATTGAATTGTATTGTTAAAATTTCACTCACTGACGTTCATGGTTCGATGGTTGTGTGGTAGTTGGGCTGGATTCTCGAGGGTTCAAGAAATGCAGCGTCTCTGTGATTTCTAAGTTGTATTTATTGGGTTGTTTATACTTTCTGGTCCCCGCTGAACATGCGATATCTTGGTTCATTGACAAAATAATTTCCCTTGTTTTATCTTCAAAGGGATGCCTTTTTTGTGATGTATTTTACTTCTCATCTACTTTGGTGTCCTGTGGTAATTGAAGCTCTGAAGAAACAATGGAGCGAGTGCGGCATTCAGGTAGACTGGAGAGATTACCCAAACTCGAACAAATAACTGAACATGGTGAAGGTTTTCATCTCATCTACTTTGGTGTCCCGCTGAACATGCGATATCTTTCCACAGGGATGTGCAGAAACGTCAATGACAGCCACAGGGGTTTTCTATATTCAGGGACCAAAGTTATAGGCAACAGATTCCCATTGTTAAAATGGGGTTCATTATCCCGGGGATATGGATAAAAATGGTCGGGGATTCAGGAAACAAGCAAGTATAGATTGAAAAAACAATCCCAATCTGGACTACTGATGATGATTGATAATTCTCTTTTAGAGGGCCTACACCATATTGCCCAACAATGCTGGTCTCATTTCTGAAGTTCCTCCCCTCTTGTCAAAAAGAATACACAAACCTGAACTACCTTTAGCTGTCTGTTTCCTGTTTTGTTTTGTCAAAGTCATCTTGGAAATGCTTGTCATTTCTTCTAGATGAGAATCATAATATATGTTTGCAGTCTTAAAATTTCAATACTGTATAGCAACTCATTGTGTTCTTGTTATTGCATCACAAGAAGAGATACATCAACAGATAATTTTATTACACCACTCAGAAAATTGTAGGGGTGGGGGGTGATTCTATATGCCCTGCAGATTTACTCTCCCACTATGTTCTCTGAGACTGCTTGCAAGGCAGGTCTTGAACTCATCACCTGTTCATCTTTCTTCAAATTTTTTCTATTCTCTAACTTTTTCAACTCCTTCTTCAGCTTCCTCAAACTTATATCAGCGTACTGAGGCTGACCAAGATCTGTGCTTTTCTCCTCCTCCTTCCTAAGGATTAGTTTAGTCCCACTGTCGTCAATGTTCTCTTTGTCGTCAAAAACATGGCTCGGTTTTTTGGTTGTAGTAGGTGTCTTCTTGCTTGCAGATTTCTTCGCTGGAGTGTTGCTTGCAGACTTCTTTAATGGTGTCAAACAGGTTGGAAGAACAGTGTGTGACAGCTCTATGTCAGCTGAGCTTGACAATATCTTGCTGGCATCTGCTGCGAAATCAAGTACAGGTGTCCCAGCACTCGGCGCTGGAAGAGCATTGTAGGAAACAGGGCCATCAGATGCACCTAGTATCCCTATAGGAGGTTTCTCAGAATCCACTACAGCGCAGCTGTTGGCTCTCTCCTCGGGTTGGAATTCACAAAGCATATTAGCAGAGGCATTCAACTCCAACGCAATGGTTGCTTCTATCAAATGATTATTAGCAGTTTCTCCAGCCGAAGAAATAGTGCTCTGTAATGTCATCAACTCCAGAGCATCGACTAGGTCCATGCCTTGCTCCTCAGCTTGTCGGAGGACTACAAGAGATTCTTCAGCCAAAGATTTTCCAGACTCTGACAAAGGTAAAAATATCAACATTATACAAATGAAGAAAGATAAAATTGTAAAAGCGATCATCATATGCAAATGGGAAGTAACAGAATTTAACTACACAATGTACCAATCCACCTTCTTTTTCTAGGTCCCCATCATTGATGTCAAACGCTGCTAGGTACTTATTATCTTCAAGATCATCCGCGGAGTCATAGTTGAATCCCCTGTCATGTTCCATGTTAGCATTCTCAAGTACTTGGTCAGTCACAGAAAGATTGTCATATGATCCTGAATCTTCATCCTTGATGAAATCCATTATTTCTTCACCCACTTTCAATGTCTTGTTATCAGTGGTGAATGCATCATCTGCAAAATCATTGTTGAATCCCGTGTCATTTTCCATGTTAGCATTCTCAATTACTTGGTCAGTCACAGAAATGTTGTCATATGACCCTGAATCTTCATCCCTGACGAAATCCATTATTTCTTCACCCAC
The DNA here is from genome assembly GCA_026120185.1 of Voacanga thouarsii. Lineage (NCBI taxonomy): Eukaryota > Viridiplantae > Streptophyta > Magnoliopsida > Gentianales > Apocynaceae > Voacanga > Voacanga thouarsii. Next base: position 5,842,281 of record JANUWF010001322.1, on the reverse strand, counting down.
TTTCAGTGTCTCGTTATCAGTAGTGAATGCATCATCTGCAAAATCATTGTCTCTCTTAAGGCTGTCATCATAATGCAATCCACAACAACATTTGCTACAAAGGAAAATGACAAATTGGTAAACAGCATGCAAAAGAAGAAATGAAACGGACTTTGAGCAAAGACTACTTCTTCAACAGTCTCATCAGCTATATTTTGAGAAGTCTTCTCTTCACTGGTATCCAATTTATCCCCGTCTTCAAGTACTTCTTCTTTCTTGGATGGATACAAGTCACCACCTCCTGTATGATGTTGTTATCCAATGATAAACACAATTAATTTGACACAGGTTTTACACACTTATAATAATGCAGTAGTGCAAGAAGCTGAGATACTAAATTTACCAGTCTTTTCTTCAACTTTATCAGCCATTTCAACTGACTTATCAAAGATATCAGCAGAAGGATCTGTTTCTTCACAAATCTCAGAATAAACTTCTGCTTTCAAAGCATCCGTAGCTGCATTTTAATTCAGAATATTATTTTGCAATACCTAAAGGTAAAATTAGTAATAGAATGTGTAAAAGATCTAATCCCACCTTTATATTCGACATCACATCCATCTCCTTCAACTGCCTCCGATTCTATTTTCATCTTTGAACTGACAAAAACAACAAAGGCTTCGCTACTTTCCCTATCCAATTTGGTCTCAAGTTGAATCTGATTCTCAATCATACCATCCGATTCTTTATTATTGTTTCTCTCCAAACCCTCCTCTAATTGTTTCTTCAAATCAATGTCTGCAAAAGAATAATTATAATCATCAATTACTCCAAGACCTTTTTCAAGAAAAATGGGGCAAAAAAAAAAGGCGAAATGATAAAACAAGCATAAATATACAACAAACGGAAAATGAATAAACATAGGAGTGAAATGACAAATGATTACCTGTGGCTTCAATGATTTCACCCAGATCATCAGAGGATTCTTTATTACCTGAGGCTTCAATTATTTCACCCAGATCATCAGAGCATTCTTTTACAATCAGCTCCAAAATTTCAAGATTTTCACCGGATGCTTCATAAAATAGCTCGCTCTTAACAGCCTCAAGTTTCTCATTTTCCTGTAAATTTGTATTCTCGAAATTCTTCCCAGCTAACCTAGCCGATTGGCGCGTACCATAGGTACGTCTCACTGTGCTCTCACCCGCGGGGCTCCGTCGCCTGGTACCTTGCAATACACCAGGGGTTTCAGAGATGTCCTTCTTTCCAAATTTTTTATCCTCTTCGACTTCCTTCAATTGCGTATCCATTTTACGGCGAGCCGAAGCCACTGGAACCCTCCTGCTATTAGTCGCAGCTGGAGTTTCAGCCATCCTAATTGGTTTTTCATCAACCTCGCCGACATCCAATTTTCTGGTTGAACGCCGAGCCCTCGTCTGAATCTGAGAATTTTCAACTTCATCTTTAAGTGTCTTGCGGCGTGTAGTTCTACCCCCTGTGCAAGGAACACTGGGCGATGTCACTTCAGATTTTTCAGGTGATTCAATCGACGATTGAGCATTTTCAGATTCTGATGGATTCAAGAATTCCTCAATCCCTTCGACCTGCATTGGATTCGCTCAGGTAAAACCCAAATACAAAGATTAACGAGATTTTTTTTTTTAAAAAAAAGAATAATGGTAAAATTGTAGGCAAAACTTACAATCTCGAGAGCTTTGAGAGCGTCAGCCATTGCAACATTGGTTATGTTTGCAGGAATCTTGTTCTTCTTGCAAAGAGTTTGGAGTTCTCTCCTGGCAAGCCTGTGGAAATCCATTGCAGCAACGAGATGGAGCTGACTCAAGATTCAAGGTTAAGCTGAGCTTTGATTCACTGATGACACTGGATGGATGAATGGGACGGCTGGAATGAGGAGATATATATAGGTGTTCATCAGAAGAGTGCTGGACAAGGGAAACGAGGAAGGTAGGAGAATTTGACCGTTGGAGCGTGATTCAAAATTTGAATTGGCAGGTCCTCTCCTTGCGGACTCTTCGATCTCCTATTTGTTTTTATGGGTACTGGACCGAAACGCTAGCCCATGGCCCATATGGGCTCCTTGCACTCTTCGCACAACGGACTAGACCCAATACAAGAGACCAATTACAACCACTTGTAATAATGTTGTTTTGTTTAGGAGAGCCACTAGCACCCCGTCCTAATAATTACCATTTCTATTTTTTAAATAATTAGTTTTTTTGTTCAATTACCATTTCTACTTTTTAAATAATTATTTTTTTAATATTATATATAATAATATATATATATTTTATATAATGGTGACAATATTAAATATGATACGATTCAAAAACGACAAGATTATAACGGATTATGATTAGATTTTCGCGAGTTCAGATAGAAATAAGTCGACCCGTTTAATATTAAACGTATTCGAGTTATAAACAGATTCTAATTGTTTCAATCCGCGAACCCGTTTATTTTATTTATTTATTTTGGGCACAAACTCCTCTAATCCATTTCTCCCAGAAACCCTATCCCTAACTGCCGAAATATTATTTGAAATTTGTTAGATTTTTAATGTATTAAGTAAATTTAATGTTTAGATTTTTAAGATTAAGTCTTATTAATTTATTGACATCACTAGATATTTAATTAGATGATTTATTATTTTATTGGTTATTTAAGATTTTGTGAACTGTTTTATTAGTTATTTTAATTTTATATGATTTGATTTTTTTTTTAATTTTTTTGTGTAATGGGTGGACGGGTTAACGAGTTTAGTAGGTATTCAAGTTGACGTGTTTAAGGGCAAGATAGGCAAATCAGTTTATTCTATCTAAAATTAAAAAAAAAAAATCATATGCAATCACTGTGATTTGTTTTGGCTAGAGTTTACAAAAGAAAGGAGAATTGATAATTACTTAATAAGTTATAATTTTATTAGAGACTATAACAGTAGAAAAAAATTATTAAGGACGAAAATATTACAAGTTTTAAATTTTAATGATTATAATTTTTAATAAAATATTAAAAAAATGCCATAGTCCAAAAAAAGAAATTAAGATGAAAATTGCAATAATTTATCAAATTATATAATTTTTGTCCTCAAACTATAATTTTAAAGTGCACATCCTACTTTGCCCCTCATAAATCTTGATATGTGCCTTAACTAATTTTTGTAATATATTTTTTAAAAAACTATAGACCTAATAATGTATTAATAAATTATTTTTATGATCACAATTATACAAGTTTTTTAATAAAAATTTTGAAAGTTTGATTATTATTTTTTTATCTAAAAGTAAGACGATACAATTATAGAAGATCAAACTTACAAAATTTATATAAATAATAATTTATCACTCTTAAAAAATATCCACAATAACTTATCTGTTATAAAATTAGGGTAGTGTTAGAATAAAATCTACACACTACACACTAAGAAAATTCTAACTATTCTTTGCACAAGAATTTCTCTTCAAACTTCTCTCTTTCTTTCTCTCACAATTCTTTCTCCAATCTTTCTTTCACTAATCTTTCTTTCACAAAATGATGGTGTATTACAAGCTTAGAGAATAGCTCTATTTATAGAGCTCTAATTAGTGAAATACATCATGGCATACATCATCTTCAATTAATGGTGTCTCCACTAAATGGTGGACATCCATAAAAATCTTCTAATAATTCACATAAATCCATAATTAGTGGAGCCTCCACTAATTAATGGAAATTCCAATAATTCATAACACTCCCCCTTGGATGTCCATCCATACATAAAGAATATGCCTCGTTAAAACCTTACTAGATAAAAACCCAGTGGGAAAAAAAATCTAGTGAAGGAAAAAGAGTACACTATTCTATATGTATGTTTATTACTCCCCCTGATGAGATGATTCCTTTAAATCTTTAAACCGACGCATACCGATTTTATATCTCAACTTTTCAAATGTTGCCGTCGGTAAAGTCTTCGTGAAAATATCTGCGAGGTTGTTACATGACCGAATTTGTAGCACATCAATTTCACATTTCTTCTGGAGTTCATGAGTAAAGAAGAATTTTGGTGAAATATGTTTTGTCCGATCTCCTTTAATATATCCTCCTCGTAATTGAGCTATGCAAGCTGCATTGTCTCCATAAAGAGGAGTTGGAATACCTTTGATTGATGATAATCCACAACTTTCTCGGATATAATGAATCATGGATCTTAGCCATACACATTCTCGACTTGCTTCATGAATGGCTATAATTTCAGCATGATTTGAAGAAGTAGTTGCTTGGAGATATCGAAGGACTTGTTTAATTCCATTCCAATGTCGTCGTGTTGGTAAAGAACTAAATCTTGCTAATAAATTGACAGCGAAAGCAATATCAGGCCGTGTGTTATTAGCAAGATACATCAATGCACCAATTGCACTGGGATATGGTACTTCAGGACCAAGGAGTTCTTCATCATTTTCTTGAGGTCGGAAAGGATCTTTATCCACATTTAATGATCGGACGATCATTGGAATACTCAATGGATGTGCTTTGTCCATGTAAAATCTTTTTAGCACTTTTGCTGTATATGTTGATTGATGAATAAATGTTCCACTCTCCAAATGTTCAATTTGTAAACCAAGGCAAAATTTGGTTTTACCAAAATCCTTGATTTCGAATTCTCTTTTTAAATAATCAATTGTTTCTTGGAGCTCTTCAGGAGTTCCAATAAGATTAATATCATCAACATATATAGCTAATATCACAAATTTAAAACCAGATTTCTTAATAAAAACGCATGGACATACCTGGTCATTTTTAAATCCCGCTTTCAATAAATATTCACTAAGACGTGTGAATCACATGCGCCCAGATTGCTTCAGGCCATATAATGATTTCTGCAACTTGATGGAGTAATTTTCACGAGGATAATGTTTATATGCTTCAGGCATATGAAATCCTTCGGGGATTTTCATGTAAACATCATTTTCTAAATTTCCATACAAGTAAGCAGTGACAACATCTAATAGGCGCATATCTATCTTTTCATGTACTTGCTAAACCGATAAGATATCGGAGTGTAATAGCATCAACAACAGGAGAATAAGTTTCATCATAATCAATACCTGGTCTTTGTGAAAAACCTTGGGCTACTAATCGCGCTTTATATCGAACGATTTCACTCTTTTCATTGGGCTTTCGTACAAATATCCATTTGTAGCCAACAGGTTTTATACCTTTTGGTGTTCGGACTGCAGGTCCGAAGACTTCACGTTTTGCTAGTGCATTTAACTCCGATTGAATCGCATCTTTCCATTGCGACCAATCTTTTCTATGCCGACATTCATCAATCGATATTGGTTCGGGATCATCATTATCCTGTGTAACATCAAGAGATATATTGTATGCAAATATATCATCAATAACAGCTTTCTATCCGATTCCAACTTCTACCGAAGTGGTATAATTGATAGAAATTTCGAGTGTTACTTTCATCAACTTCTGGTTCTTTGTCATCAGTTCTCTCTTGGTCTTTATCATTCTTTTCTTCAATATGATCTTCTGGATCATTTAATCCTCTTTTCTTTCGAGGATTTTTATCTTTAGAACCAAGAGGTCGGCCATGCTTCGGCATGCTTTTGGCTCACAGACTATAGGTATAATATTTTGTTCTCACTGGAACTTCAATTCGAATAGGAGCATTTATAGGCTGGCATATGCGATTTTGTTACTCTTCTAGAGTCAACAAAAGCGTCTGGCATTTGATTTGCAATGCTTTACAAATGAATTATCTTTTGAACTTCAAGTTCATACGCACTTGTATGCGGATCAAGATAATTTTAATGATGTTGTCCAATCACGATCTTTCTTGTACTGTTTCTGTTCTCCCCTTAATTTAGGGAATAATGATTTCACAAGAGAATAAGAAAAGAAATATAAGAAAATGATGACAAGCATAAAATGCCAAGAAAAATATCTCTTTTTTTTTTTCACTCTTCTCGGTACCGACTTTTCCTCTTCCTCTCTTGTCTTTTCTTCTCCTCCGACCCTCTACCTACCATCTACCTTTTCTTCTTCCTCATACAGATATATATATATGTATCGATATATATATCAGTTATCAGTCATTAGTAAACATCAAAAACAAAAATCACAAAGCAGATATGGAGACTCGTAATTCATTTGAGGCATGGTCAAATTTTGACTTAGTTTCGCAGCGAGATGTTGATGTATTTTCATTTCCAAACCAACCGCTTCTGTCTAATTCGAACACAGAAGATTTTGATATGTTTTCCTTTTCAAACCAACCACTTCCTCCTAATTTCAGGTGAGATACATTTGATGGCTTCCATTTGTTTTTAGTGTGCTTGATAATGAAATTAAACTCTCTTTTGATTTGTTTTTGATGTAAATCAGTGGAAGTTTTGAACATACTACTTTGGACCAAGTTGATCTACCCCTACAAGAGACTGCTTTTGATACTGTTCCTCTTGATGCTATTCCTTTGAATGAGGATATGCTTGTGCATGATCCATTCTATTCTCTAATGGATTTTGAACAAAGTCAGAATATGATTCCAGGTTATTATCCATTTAAACATGGATTTTGAATGGTATTACCTTTACTTATATTATTTTATTTTTCTAGGAGAAATAATGAGTGGTCTTGACAACGAAGTCGGAGTAAGTACTCATGAAATGCATAATATCGAAGTTCAAGATATTATTGCAGACAAAATTCTTGGGGAGAAGAAGATGATTAAGAGGCAGAGAGAGAAGAAGGGCAATAACTCCCAGACACTATCAAGAGAAACAATTTCTCAATACTTTTACCTACCAATCAAGAGCGCAGCCAAAGAATTGAATATTGGCATAACCTGTCTCAAGAAAAGATGTAGGGAGTTAGGAATTCGTCGATGGCCTCACAGGAAGTTGGTGAGCTTGGAGACCATAATTAAGAATGTTCAGGTTTTCTCTCATACATACTTATAATTTGCAAGTATGAAACTATGAAAGATTTATAAATAAATAACCGATGATATCACTTCGATTTATAGGAGATGCAAAATAAAGAAGAAGGAGGACATATGGCTGAGAAGAAGTTGAAAGAAGCCATTGCGATACTGGAATGTGAAAAACAGTTGGTGGAAGAAAGTCCTGATACGCAGTTAGAGGACCAAACACAGAAATTGAGACAAGCATGCTTCAAAGCCAAATATAATAAGAAATATAATAAACTTAAGGAGATAATAAAATCTCAAGACTCATTTCGCAGTAATTTTACGGCTAATTCTGCTGCTAGTCTCGATGCTGGCTCAAAGGGGAAAGAAAAGGAGGAGGATGTTGAAAAAGAGGAGCTGAAGTCTATAATTACTAATTGTTTGTCGTCCTCTAATGTAAATATTGAAAAAGAACAATTACAAACCTTCATCTTACATTTGTCAGCTCAATTACAAAAGAGCAACTATAAGCATGTATCATCAAGTTCATATGAACACTAGTGATATGAATAAAAGATGTGATGCTTATTATTAATAGAAATATCTTTTTCCCTTATTATCTTTTCTGTTCCACTTCAAGTGGCCAGTATTTCTCTGTGATAAGGGAAATATCGAGTGTGTCCATGACCATAACCACGGCCACTGCCACAACTACGACTATAACGATGGCTTCTGCTGGAGCTAACGACATTCACTTCAGGAGTCTCTGTTGAGCCAGTTCATCTGGCTTCATGATTTCTCAATAATAACTCATGTTAAATTTGTCAATTTGGGATACCATTTTTCTCGATATTGTTACTGCAGGACAATATTCGAGGTATGAAAAGTGGAGAATGTCTTCTCCAATATAACTTCATCAGTAACTTTTTCTCCGCAAAATTTTTAACTAAGATGTAGTTTTATACATCACGGAATTCACGGTTTTACAATCTTGCAACTTCAGGTGCAACCATTCATACCGTGCAGTGGGTAGTACGACCATCTTCAGGTGGTCAAATTTTTCTTTTTATCCACATGACATATGGATCTCTTTTTTTTAGCATTTAGATGCATTTTTGTATGACATATAATTTTTTTTTTTCAGAAATATCAAGGGCTATAAATTCGAATTTAGCGAGATCAATAAATGCGTACCTGTCTTCTGGCTTTAATAACGGCAGAGACTCGTGCTGATAACGTGTTATAAAATTAGGGTAGTGTTAGAATAAAATCTACACACTACACACTAAGAAAATTCTAACTATTCTTTGCACAAGAATTTCTCTTCAAACTTCTCTCTTTCTTTCTCTCACAATTCTTTCTCCAATCTTTCTTTCACTAATCTTTCTTTCACAAAATGATGGTGTATTACAAGCTTAGAGAATAGCTCTATTTATAGAGCTCTAATTAGTGAAATACATCATGGCATACATCATCTTCAATTAATGGTGTCTCCACTAAATGGTGGACATCCATAAAAATCTTCTAATAATTCACATAAATCCATAATTAGTGGAGCCTCCACTAATTAATGGAAATTCCAATAATTCATAACATTATCTTAATAGTAAGAAGATTATTACTCGGCCTACACCGGACTATGTCCAAATCTTCCTCCCCTCCCTCCTTCTAACAAATCCTTAAAAAGTGAAACAGTTTCTTTAATTTTTTACCACACAACTTTACGGGATTCTCAATTCACTACACACCTTTATTGTACATGTCTACTTGAACTGAGAAATTGTGGTACACTTTATATGATTCTCTCCACACTCATCACCCATTCTGCTAGTGCCCATCATTCCAAAGAAAAGTGGAAGCTCTGATTTCTCATTTCACCTTTCTCTCTGATCAGGCACTGCAAGGCAATAACTTCGATCCATCTATAATAGAAGATCTCGTGAAACTCTTCGAGATAGAGTCTTACAAGGCATGGGCCTCCATGGAACTTGAGCAGGTTAAAGAAGTAGAAGAAGCAGAGAATCAGATGAAGGAAATAGAGGACTGTCTTGATTCTGTCATGGAAAGCGCCATGGAAGAATTCAGACTTTTTGAGGAGGAAATGGACCGAGCCGCCATGGTTGAGTACTACAGCTTAGTCAGTGTGGCTGAGAAGGCGATGAAGATGGGGAAATCTATGGAGAAAGCAGCTACTATTGCTTCCTAGAAGTATATTGAAGCTGCTGTAAATTCTGCTACTGCTTCTGCTTCCATGAAATCAACTATGAAAACCCTTTCTTCTAAATCTAAAAAGGTTCATCCTTCTTAGCTCAGATTGATCTGATTTGTTCCTCTCTAATGATCCTAAGAAGATCCCTTTTCTCTTGTGTTCTTGATTGTTCTAATCACTGCTGCTTTTGGGCTTTCAGTAACACAAAAGTAAGCACCTGGATCCATCGCAATGGTCCTAAAATTTTGCTTTCTTCTGATGTTGAGAAGTTAATAATCATACCGACCACTTTGTATTTGATTCAAAAGTACAAAATGTTAATTATACCTATGAATATCTTTAACAATACGATTTTTTAAATATTTGATTTTTTAGTAGTATTACAAACTTTTAAGTCTTTTTTAATGTAATCTTTTAAGATTAGAAAATTGCTAAATATATTTTTCTCTTTTTTAAAAGGTAATACAAAGAATTGAGAGAATATTATTTTTTTCGTATATAAAAAATAAAATCGTAAATTAATATGTATATTATTAAATAAATTATTTTAAAACAAAGTTATGATTAAATGAATAGGAAAAACCGTGACTATTGAGCCATTGAAGCAAAACTCCGAGGAAAAACCTCCTGAATGGCCGCCATACATGATGCATTGCTTTCCATTAGATGAAAAAAAAAAGTAATAATAATAAAATAAATCTCTATATATAAGTATTTAGGGTAAACTTGGATTGGTATTCATTTCAAAAGAATACTGTTTTTTTTTTTCTTAACGAAAACACGAATATAATGAAAATAAATTTCAATTGAGAAAAAATAATAGTTTTATTATTTATTTTAAATAAATCAAAATATTTGATATTTGAATTCATAAATTTTTTGTAAATTTTAAAATTATAATATCTTTCCATTAGGCAACTCCGTGTTAGGGGGTGCTTTGCTATTGGGGTCTAGCCCATTAAGAGCCCAAAACTTGGCCCAATGAGTCGGTGAAAAAAAACCCTTCCCTTGTTGAAGAGCATGAGATTTTTTTAATATTATTAGACCCTAGGGCAAGAATATGGGCCCATAGCTACACAATTATAGTCAAGCCCATAGTTACTGTTCTTTGGTGAAGACAGATATTCTTTTACCAAAAAGCGAAGTCCTTCGTCCCCATATTCTCGTATCCTGTTTCACGAAATTTCACGTGAAAGAATAAATTATGGTGATTGAGTTAGTCCGATAGTAAGAGAATCATTTTATAAGAAATTAATCTTGACAAGAATCAATCATTGGTTCTTGTACCAAATCTATTGTCGTTGAACTAACTCGGTTAAGTCCGTGGAGTCGAAGACAATAATTCTAAAATAGTAACAAAAAAAAATCCAAAAGTGAGGCCTAATTTTAAAATCATCCAAAATTGAAAATTATCACCACAAATATTTTATATTTATTTAAAAAACCAGAATGTTCAAGATATTTTTGTCCTCTCTTTTCGTGCATTTCATTAATTTAAAAAAAAAAGTAAGCGATTTCCTGTCTTGTATGTTTATGAAGGAGAAGCGAGGGAAAACATTATGCTGACCTTTTGCCGTTTACGTGTAAAGAATATATGCTTTTCGTGAGGCGAAAAATACCATGCTATATGCTCAAAAACGAAAGAAGAGAAATATAAAAATAAATAAAAGTACACAAAATAGCCAGTAAAGCTAATAGTAATACTTTAGTTTTGGATTAAAACAAATGAAGTCGACATGACTTTTTATGAGGTTAACATGAACTTTATTGTAACTATATTTAAAAAAAAAAAGGTTTACAATGGATTGGACCACCCAGAAATGGGTGATATGCCAGGAGCAGCCACTGTTGCAGAATCAGCCGTGGAGACAAAATTCTCCGAAGAAAACCTTGTTGAATAAGGGGCCGCCAAGAAGCGAGATCACCATCTCCTTCAGAGAGTTGGAAAGCACCATTGCTGCTTCTTCCTAATGGCAAGGCTTCACAATTCTGCTTCCGAGGATTTTGAGTGAGGAATGAGGTGCCCTCTGGCCCTTAAAGAACCACTCTTTATATAGGCTTGTAGGATGAGTGCATACTTCACTTCACTGCGATATTGATAATGCAAAATATATGATGCATTGCACGTTTCATTAGATGAATTTAGTACATGCATATTTCCTGCATTTTGCTCATCAAATATTTTTCACACAATTACGTACTAAGCAAGTAAAAAAAAAAATCTTCATCTTTTTCACGTTTGTATATATTTACCATAAATTTATCTATTAAACTTGAGGTTCTCAATTAGGACAATGTGATAGTTTAATCAAATAATAATTTGATTACTAGTTTAATACGCAAAAAATCATTTCTTCATTTCCTTTGGAGCAAGAACCAAGAATAACCAATGCATTGTCTCTCTTTAGACATGATTAAATGAATACTTTCTCACGATAAAATATTTAATTTAAGTCATAATTATTATTTTAACAAATACTATAATATTTTTAGCAGTTGTGATATTCCTCCACATAATTAGAGAAATCACACTACACTTATAAATTTTCATCATAAAAAGAAAATATATGTATAAGTATTTAGAGTGAATTCTTACTAATATTTTTTTTAAAATATCATTTTCTTCTTTTTATGACAAAAAAATAGATCTAATACAAATAAATTCTAATTATAAAATATTAATAATATCATTATTCACCCAAAAAAATTTAAAAAATCAATATTTAAATTTATATTTTTTATAAAATTTAAATATAATCTCAATTTAACTAGATTACACTGTAACATTAGACAACTGCTGCTTTTGGACTTTCAGTGACACAAAATTAGATCCATCACAATGGTGATGAATAGTTCACTGAGGAAAGGGAGGCAAAAGAGAAAAAGAAGGGGAAGAAAAACCTTTAAAAGAAGTAGATATAATTTATTTTTATTTTATTTATTTAAAATGAAAGAAAGATAAAAGAAAATTATTTTTTAATTAATTATGACTTAAAAAAAAGTTGTATTTTAGATAAATACACAGCCACACACAAGGAGTTGCGGAAGGTTCCTATAATGCCAAGTGACAGCATCCTAGGCCGACATGTGTTTCAAATGAAGATAATCTTCTTTTTTTTTTTTTAATAAGAAAAATGAACGTTATCTAAATTCATTTAGAATCTTAACTAGTCTGTGACACTGCACTACGTGCAAAGATTTTACCCGTATAAAAGTTAAAATTTTTTAGTAATAGAATTAAATATTTATATATAAAAAGTAATAATTATAGCACATTGTCTAAAACTACTTTCTCACCGAAGATATAATAATACCAAATAAAAAATATATAAATTTTACCTTATAATATTAAGTTTCTTCCAAACAAAACAATATCTGTAATTATAAATTTTAGAAATTTCAAATACACAACTTGACACTTTTCTCTTAAAAAAGAATTAAGCAACACTGTCACATCTAATAAGTTATGTTTAAGAAATAAAGAGAGATTAGAAAATCAAAACAAGACCTGCATTCAAACAGTGACTTTTGACTTTTAAAAATTACATAAAATATTTATCAAAATTTCCTAGATAAGTTCTAGAACTTGTAGCTGCATGCTTTAGAACACTTTATATGGAATTAGAAGTATTTGTACAATTTCAAATGAAAAGTGTCCAACATCAACTCATTACTTAAGTTCAACTATACTAAACAACTAAATAGAAACGGTCAAAAAATGAGATAAAAAATGAAAAATTGAACTGTAAATGCACACGTAGTGCTTCTCAACTTCTCTTGGTATGCATTATCAATTGCCTAAATTATACACACATATACACACAGCAAAACCAATAATGGAATACAAAATTTTTCGATTAGATTCTATTAAAAATGTATATACTTAACAAAAGTGTGCTCAATAAAACTTACAGCAATATCATTATCTGTTATCTTATGAATTCCAACTACAGAAACTTATAGACCACATCTTTTAACTTCTTTCAGAAAAAAGAAGCAAGTTAAACATCTTTGAGACAGATGGGGCATATAAGAGTAATAATGCTCTCTTATGAACACAATAACATTGCACCTCCTACATTATGAGTGTCATTTCCTCCAATCATGTACACCTGAAACTCATAAAAAGATAAGAATCTATCACAACTATTTAGAGGAAAATTACTTCTCGTATTGCCATAATGGATGAAAGAAATTCACTTGATTTATGTCATGGTATTGAATATTGTCAACCATCTTCTTGGTATCATGGCCTCCTCGTGAAGTTTGCAGAAAGGTTCTACCACGTTTATGGATGTCATTGACAAGTTTTGGTGACAACTTAACAGTGATTTGATAGTAAAATCATTTATATCCTCCCTGAAAAGTATTATTAGTATCAAATTGATACAAGTGGCCTAAAGCATAGGATGATCACAATGAATACAAACACTATAATAGAGTCTGTTAAAAAATCTTAGCAAATTTTAGGTGATAAAATTTTATTTCTGTTAAAATCATAAATAAAATATATTGTTTAACCATTTGATAGTTGGCAATTTTTTCGGTCATATTGAGTGTTTGTTATGTTAGTTCTTGTTACACAGTCTTTTATTAGATTTTAAACTATTGATTGTGAAAGTTGGAGAAGTAAAAAAAAAAAAAAAAATTATTCAAATGATGTGTGAAAACAATTCACTCCTTTCTTTACTATACAACAAGAAAGGGAAAGAGGTAAAGTCTCTTTGTAATGTATTGATAAGATTAATATTCTAATAATAATAGTTATAATAGAATAGATAATATTTTTATTTAGAAAAAATAATGTTAAATGTCTAGTTTATCCATTAAAACCAAACCAATTTCAATTATCGAAAAGATTACTTGAAAGTGTTGATAAAAGACCAAACCAATTTTTTGGTACTCTTTTAGCACACATAGTATAGTTCATGATATATGATTGAAATTGAGAGGGAAAAAATTTGAACCAAGCAAATGAAATTGAGAAGGAACCTAAAAATTTTTAAACACTAATATGTAAATATAGCAATTACAAAACCTCTGCCATCATGCAATGTGAGGTTAAATTTTGATATGCAAAATTGTCAATATAGTATGATCACTTGCAAAGAAGATTTCATTCTGAAAGTAACTCTGTTCAATGAAATTGCTAATGAAATTTTATTAATATGGGAGAGGCTAGAGGCCAAGCATATAATCCTCCTACTAAACGGTTACATGCATGATATATCCTGATGTCTCCGATTTCAATAGCAAACTATGTCTCTTAAATTCTTGTATCCTAAAAGGGAATTGATAATTACTTAACAAGTTATAATTTTATTAGAGACTATAACAGTAGAAAAAACATTAAGGAAGAAAACATTACAAGTTTTAAACTTTAATGATTATAATTTTTAATAAAAATTAAAAAAAATGCCATAGTCCAAAAAAAAAAAAGATGAAAATTGCAATAATTTATCAAATTATATAATTTTTGTCCTCAAACTATAATTTTAAAGTGCACATCCTACTTTACCCCTCATAAATCTTGATGTGTGCCTTAACTAATTTTTGTAATATATTTTTTAAAAAACTATAGACCTAATAATATATTAATAAATCATTATTATGAACACAATTATACAAGTTTTTTAATAAAAATTTTGAGGGTTTGAATATTATTTTTTATCTAAAATTAAGATGATACAATTATAGAAGATCAAACTTACAAAATTTATATAAATAATAATTTATCACTCTTAAAAAGTATCCGCGATAACTTATCTTAATAAGAAGAAGATTATTACTCGAGACCTACACTGGACTATGTCCCAATCTTCTTCCCCCTCCCTCATTCTAAAAAAACTTAAAAAGTGAAACATTTTCTTTAATTTTTTACCACACAACTTTACGGGATTCTCAATTCACCACCCACCTTTATTGTACATGTCTACTTGAACTAAGAAATTGTGGTACACTTTATATGATTCTCTCCACACGTATTACCCATTCTGCTAGTGCCCATCATTCCAAAGAAAAATGGAAGCTCTGATTTCTCATTTCACCTTTCTCTCTGATCAAGCACTGCAAGACAATAACTTCGATCCATCTATAATAGAAGATCTCATGAAACTCTTCGAGAGAGAGTCTTACAAGGCATGGGCCGCCATGGAACTTGAGCAGGTAAAAGAAGTAGAAGAAGCAAAGAATCAGATGAAGGAAACAGAGGACTATCTTGATTCTGTCATGGAAAGCGCCATGGAAGAATTCAGACTTTTCGAGGAGGCGAGCCGCCATGGTTGAGTACTACAACTTAGTCAGTGTGGCTGAGAAGGCGACGAAGATGGGGAAATCTATGGAGAAAGCAGCTACTATTACTTCCAAGAAGTATATTGAAGCTGTTGTAAATTCTGCTACTGCTTCCATGAAATCAACTATGAAAACCCTTTCTTCTAAACCTAAAAAGGTTCATCCTTCTTAGCTCAGATTGATCTGATCTGTTCCTCTCTGATGATCCTAAAAAGATCCCTTTTCTCTTGTTTTCTTGATTGTTCTGATCACTACTGCTTTTGGGCTTCAGTAACACAAAAGTAAGCACCTAGATCCATCACAATGGTTCTAAAATTTTACTTTCTTCTTGATGTTGAGAAGGTTAATAATCATACTAACCACTTTGTATTTGATTCAAAAGTATAAAATATTAGTTATATGATCGATATGTTTATGTGCCAATCAAATTAAATCATATGAGTACGTCAAAACGAATTATACCTTTATAGATATCGTCTTCAACAATATGATTCTTGAAATTTTTGGCCTTCTGGTAGTATTTCAGACCCCAAACCTTCTTTAATGTAATCTTCTGAGATCAGAAAATCGCTAATCGTATTTTTCTCTCTTTGTAGAAGGTGGACTCACATAAAAAATTGAGAGAACGTTATTTTTTTATATATATCGAAAATAAAGTTGTAAACCAATATATATAGTTGACTTTACCTCAAAATACGAATCTTAATAGAATAAAAAAATATATAGTTGTGTATAACTATTTTCACTTATCTTATTCCATCTCAAATACGATTTTTGATTTCTTGCAATTTTTATTGATAAATTATAAATACTTATAATTTATTATTGTCCCATAACTAGGAGCCACTGAAGAGATCTAAACGGATACAATTAGACTAAGTTTTAATAAATTATTTTGTTAACCAACTATAATTTATTAACTATGATTCACTCTACTAAAAGAACGTAATTACACTTTTAAACTAATTATAATTATTAGAGTCAATAATTATATTTTTATGATTGATCGATCTAACAAATTACTCCCGTCGATCAATATAATACTTTGAATGAGGCAGTATGATCACAGTGCCCCTTATTCAAATCCTCAATTCTCATCTTTAATTTGACAGTACCATGTAACTATGTCACACTTATAAATTAAATTCAATAAACGCTATTGAATTATTGAGCTCAAATTTAACTGTCCCTTAGAAGAACTCATGAGTAAATGATCTTGTCTATTAAATGTGACGGATTCTATATTGCATAATAAATATTTCATATATATTTCCCTTTAATTCTCAAGATACCGAGATATCGATTATTGAATTAATCTCATTCTTTGGTAACTTAAAGAACTTCAAGTTAGTAAATATAAATAATTATTTGCTCAGGATTAAAGTACTATGTACGACAATCTTTTAATATTTTATTTGTATGGTATATTCTACAAATAAACATTGATGGTCCATCTAATATATCAAAATATATTCTTAATTTTATTACCAAAGTCAAATACAAATTTCAATAAAATTAAGACGACCTCACCAAAATAAATTGTTCAAATTTATTTTAGATCGTGAATAATTTATTTCGAATTAAATTATAAATCAAGTCTTTCTGTGTTTAACGAGTAAACACTTGATTTATAATAACTAAATAATTCGTGGAACAAAACAGACTCATACATATATAAAAATATATAATAACATACTTTATTTAATTTTAAAATACAAATATTGTATTTACTCGATGGACATATCTAACAAAATTCTTCCATTTGTCCTAGAGTAAATGGAACATGTCAGAAATACCTATACTTTCTATATGATTTTTAAAAACAGTTACAGGTAAACTTTTAGTAAAAGGATCCGCATAATTTTTAGCAAAAGAAATATTGCATACTTCTACATTTTTACGTTGAACAATCTCCCTGAATAGGTGATATTTACGTTCAATATGTTTGCCACGCTGATGGCTACATGGTTCTTTTGCATTTGCTACTGCACCGGGGTTGTCATAGTACAAACTAATAATTTTAGATGCAGAAGGAACCACTTCAAGTTCTATGAAAAACTTCTTTAACCATACTACTTCTTTAACTGTCTCACAAGCCTCTACATATTCAACTTCCATTGTAGAGTCAGCAATATAAGATTGTCTAATACTTCTCCACACGACTGCACCACCACCTAAGGTGAAAACATAGCCTGAAGTGGACTTACGAAGATCTCTATTAGCTTAAAAATCAGAATAAGTGTAACATATAGGTACTAATTTTGGAGTTGAGTAAACTAGCATATATCCTCGAGTTCTGTGAAGATTCTTGAGTATATACTTCACTGTTGTCCAGTGTTTCGATCCTGGGTTTGACTGATAGCTATTGACCATCCTAACAGCATGACAAATGTCTAGACGAGTACAAAGTATAGAATACATTAGACTTTCTACAACTGATGCATAAAAAACTCGTTTCATGTACTCAACTTCATTAGGAGTTTTATGACTATGCTTCTGAGATAACTGGATTCCATGTCTAAAAGGCAATTGACCTTTCTTAGAATTTTGCGTTGAAAATCTCGCCAATATATGAAGTTTGGGATAAAGCTATCTGTCTATTCTTTCTATCTCGAAGGATCTCAATGCCTAAAACATATCTTGTTTCTCCCAAGTCATTCATTTCAAACTGTTTACTCAACTAATTTTTCATCAATATTAATGTCCCTACATCATTTTCAATGAGAAGAATGTCATCAACATACAGTATGAGAAAAATTACCGAAAAATTACCTTACCATCTATAATTCTCATATAGACACAAGGTTTATCAGAATGCTGACTAAAACTATGAGATTTAATGGCTTGATTAAACATGATATTTTAAGATATAGACACTTGTTTAAACCCATAAATAGACCTATTCAACTTGCAAATTTTATATTCTTGACCTTCTTGGATAAAACCATCTGGTTGTACTATGTAGATAAATTCGTCAAGTTTTTTATTAAAGAAAGCTGTCTTTGAAGGATTAAAATAGCAAAAATCATCAAAACGAAAGCATGTTAGGAAAACAAAAAATTTATCTATTTGATTGAATGGCCCTCTTCGCACTGATATAGATGTCTCTATAATGATACTTGAGGTTATTAAATCATGTCCTTACAAACGTCTACTGCGTCTCATTCACGCAAAATCTTCGATCTTCCGAAATGGTGCCTGTAGCACAGCCGGTGAATGCTTGAAGATTAGGTTTTGATAAGTTTTCACCGAAACTTTCTCTGTGAATGAGTTTTGGTTTCTCTCTGTGAAATGAAAATTGAATGCAGAAGTCCAATCCTCCAATCAAAGCCTCTGTGATTGATATTCATTCATTTCAGCAGATCCTCCGAGAAAGACTCCACCCGCGCTCAAACAGAAAGCATTCATACTTTCTGTTATCTTGCACGCGAAACAACACGATTCCATCTCGTATTATTTTTTTAATTAATTAATTAATTAATTAATTAATTAATTATATATTAATTTCATTTTACTCTTGGTCTTATTCATTGGATCAGATAAAATTATTTATTCTTGGGCTTGAACACCCGTAAATAATAAATCTCAATTATTTATTTTTTGAGCTTTATTAAACAGCCCAATAAATAATTAACAAGCTCAAATAGACTAATATAAAATTTCATACATTTTATCTAATTTATATCTAAATTAATTTTCTAATTATTCAATCTGTGCCTTGGACCCTGAATAATTAATTAACCAATTAAACTAGATAAAATAAATTACTCCCTCTCAGACCTTTTATTTTATTCTAATCCAATAATAAATTAGATTAATAAAATAAAATAAAATCCATAAATATCATGACCAATTTCTTATTTTATTAAGGGTCATTTCGGAAACCAAAAGACACATTACCTTGGCTACTAAAATTACCAAAATACCCATGCTATATAAATAGTTATATTTTGCATTTTAAATATTTTTTAATATCACCATAAGGAAATACTGATCCCAAGGATAATGCTGCGTTAGCAAAGTCTTCGACCTGCAGGTGTAATGACTAAAATACCCTTCTATGCATCTCCGTACAATTAGAGAGGAATAGTGTATTAACACCTCTCTAATAGACATCTACCATCCTTAGACCTTTAGTCCAATGATTCACAATTCTTGGAATGTTTCCACTTTCTAAGGAAGCTACTCTAAAATAAATATCCAAGTCATGTTTCCAAGGGCTCTGGATAATTAGACCATTTGAACAGTCATAAGAGACGATATAGCATAGAAGTTATCTTGTACAAGTCTATCTTAACTAACTAGTCAAATATACTCAACATACAAATATATATTAGTTCTACGAAAGAACCTCAACTATAGTATATCAAAGTATATGCTTTTAGCTTCGCCAGACTACCAACTCATACTCAAGCGGTAGTATATTAGTCCACGCTGTAGCAGTAATAGTCCGAATTTCTTTTAAATAATACTTTTAGAAGCTATTATTATAGGTCATGTTCTATATATTCAAAATACGCTTATGCTATGAAGTGAGTGGACTACTCACTAGTTAAAAATAAGTCATTCCCCATTTGGAATTCATAACACAATAACCTATACATGATGAGATTCCCATTCTTATCAATCGATTAAGAACAAATATTTATGTGTTAAATAACCCGTAATCCATACCTTACTGTGAAAGACCACCATTCATATGGATCACTTACTTAAACACAATGGGTCCTTTCTAAACGAAAACTGTGCACAAATAAAATATAAATTCACAAATAAATTTTGAAAATAAATTTTTTTATTAATAAATTCGATAATTACATCAGATAAATTAGTCTAGAGGGCATATATGTTAGTGTTATACCCTAGAGGCAATCATTTGTACGTTGCATATGACACGTTTTATTTTATAAAAGGTATTATTTATCTTACAGTTTCCTTTGATTACTTTTTGTGTAATAAAACTGTTAGATAAAGTCTCTAGTACAATACTGTGTTAAGGAATTCATAATAGAGATCATGATATGAGATTCATACTACATTGTATAGTGTTAGAACTTAAATAGTCCATAGTCATAGTATTAATGAGACAGGACATCATTAATACGTTAAGACTAGCATGTGTTAAGACTTCCTGATTTGATCAGGCGGTGATTCTCATACCCGTGAATATTGAGATATTCAAAATTAACACATGGATACTTGTTAGTGGAACAAGTTCATTGGATGACCTAACTATAAGATAATCACATAGATAACTATTTAGTGCCAGTGATATAATCTTAATATAGCAAACGTGGAAATATCCTTAGACTTGAGATCTCCAAAGTACTTTATTTTCTAAGCCTTGTGCTTTGATTCCAATCTCCGGAGCTCGATTGAGGACCACCTATAAGATAGATATTAGGTATATTGTGAGGTAAACGAAAGTAGTTGAGATGGTCAATAAAGAATTCACCACTCCTAATAGTAGGGGCGAATATCTCACGGCCACTTGTAGAAATTACTACTCGAGAAGTCCTTGGCCAAAGCGTATGTGTATTGAAAACAGTTCCAATTGATGCACATCTAGAGTAGTGGGTTCCTGGTACAAGTATAATTGTATTTGGGTCAGAATTAATATATATTTTGGAGGGAGTTGTCACTAATTCCATACTCTAGACCGAATGAGATATTGTATGGTGAAAGGAGTTAATTGTACTGTAGTTTGTTATTAAAGGATTCATGTCAAGCCACTTGACTTCTTGGACTCTTGGGTAGTCATGATGTGTTGCTATATACCGCTCATGATATGAGAATATGGGTTTATTGATTGATGAATTAATAAACCAATCCTGATTAGAATTAATATGAATAATTCTAATTAATTAATGATTATTAATCTCAAAGACGTTTGAATTAATTCATGTTCGCTACCAATTGACCGGGAAACCTAATAGGTTACACACAAAAGAGGAATATATAGTCAAGATATTATTTGATAACATAGTGGGGTTTATTGCGAGAAAGAAAAGTTGATGTGGCCAAATTATAAGTATTTATAATTTATAGGTCAATTTATAATTCCGAGAACTTGATGGGTTCCTATTGCAATTGGAGAATTGTTTGGAATTCTCAGATGTAGTTTTTTTAGAGGCTTTTTGATTATATGAGATATAACCCTAGTGGTATATGAAGAGTTTTTCAGGTGAACCAAGGGACACATGAAATAACTCTTAAAACTGCAAAAACCAAAGAGCACACAAGAGAAGATGATATATGATCTTTTGCTCTCTTCACCCTCTTTCTTTCGTGAGCTTCTTCAAGGAGAACACAACTCTTCTTCTTCTTCTTTCTCTAGTTTTTGTTTAACAAGAAAAACCCCAACCACCATTGTTGTTTTTTGCTAGCACAGAAATATCTTGGTACTTGAGTGTATCCTCCGTGTGGATTTCTATTAGAGATAATCACACACTGTGATTATAGTGGTTGGATATTCAACTCTCGTGGTGATTCTTCAAAAGGATTGCTGGATCACGCCACAATTATCATACTTGAAGAAGGAAAGTTTTGTATTCCACACAAACAAAGAAAGGTAGAAGCTGTTATCTTTATTTCTTTGTTTTCTATATATATCTCTTGTTGTTCACACATATGCGGATCCTGGGATGGTATATCGTTCTTATTCTTCCGCTGCGGCGTATATGATATGCGAGAGTTACCCAACGATATATTCCAATAGTCTTGATGTCCATTTGTCATACTTCATAGTCGAAGTGAGCTACAATGAATAAGAGGATTCTTATAAACTTTAACATGGCTACAGGTAAGAAGGTTTTCTCATAGTCAATACCTTTTCGTTGGGTATAACCTTTAACAACCAATCTAGCTTTGAAAGTTTTCACTATCTTGTTTACTCCTCTCTTTCTTTTGAAGACCCATTTGCACCCAATAGGTTTTATCCCATTAGGTAAGTTTACAAGTTCTCAAACAAAGTTAGTATACATGGAATTCATTTCAGAATCCATTATACTCTTCCAATAGTCCGCATTTATATCTTCTACAGCTTCTTTATACGTAGTGGGATTCTCTTCTTCCTCAAAAGATATTACTTGAAAAGCTTCTCTATAGAGTAAGTTACTACATCTAAGTTGTGGGGGTTCTTGGATGATTGAAATTTCTTCCTCATTGATTGAAACCAAATCTGTTGATTCCTCAATGACTAGAATTTGAATAGGGGCAAAAGGTTCTTCCACTCTATGTGTCGAAGAGCCGGTAGGTATAGAAAGTGTAACATCTATTTCTTTCCCACTAGAATCTGTCATGTTAAGTGGTATAGATACGAATCAACCACGTGAATCTTGAGCATGGGTTTTCGTAACTATTTGCTTGGGATTATCTTCCTTGGTTTCTTCCAAACTCTTGGATCCACGTTTTTCTATGTACTTGTCCTCTAAGAAAATTGCATTTGTACTTACAAATATTTTCTTATTTTTAGAATTATAGAAGTAGTATCCCCCTGTTTCTTTTGGATACACAATAAACAGACATCAAATTGATCTTGATTTCACTTTATCCATCTTTCCTTTTAGCACATATACAGGATAATCCCAAATACGGATATGTATCAAATTAGGCTTCCACCCATTCCACAATTCTAATAGAGTCTTAGGGATAGACTTTTATGGAACCATATTCAATATATATATCGCAGTTTATATAGCATATCCCCAAAAGGATGTATTAAATGTAGAGAAGTCTAGAATTGTTCTGATCATGTCTAACAAGGTCATGTTTCTCATTTCTGCAACTCTATTTTGTTGAGAAGTGCCAAGTGCACTAAGTTGGGATAAAATCTCATTTTCTAACAAATAAGATCTAAAATTACGAGATAGATATTCTCCACCTCGATCTGATCGAAGTGTCTTAATGTTCTTTCCTGACTACTTCTCAACCTCAGCCTTAAATTCTTTGAATTTTTCTACGGCATCTGACTTATGAGTCATTAGGTAAATATATTCATATCTTGAGTAATCATTCGTAAAAATAATGAAATACTCATACTCATCTCTAGCTTAGACATTAATTGGTCCACATACATCAGAGTGCAATTAGTCTAAAAGTGCAAGTATATTCTTTTAATAGAATAGAACGTAAATAATATATTATTTTTTATTATCAAAATAATTTATTAGAGCTTAATCTAACTGTATCCGGCCAAGTCCTTCAATGGCAAAGAACCAGTTTTGATTCATTTGGCAGCTGAAATTGATGAGGCAGCAAGTGGTTGGATTTGAATTGGCCTGATTCTTGTGTATTCCTATCTGACCCCATATATGATAGGGATTAAATAATTAAATCGCTATTTGTGATATGCCGTTGATTGGTGTAGTTGAACTAATAGTTTGGTTGTGAAAAATGTAATTCGGAGTTTAAATTCGATCAATTCTTTTTTTTTTTTTTTAAGGTTTGATTTGATCACCAACATTAACAACAGATCAATATTGGTTTATCTCTTTGGGTATTTAAAGAAAAAATGAATAATAATATTTGTTTAAATGAGATACATGAAGACATGATATTCAATACCATGGTATTCCAAGGGAGCAGGGAAATAATTTATTTCCAAGATAATACATTATTTGTACATTAAAATTAAATTAAGCACGGGTAATTTTGAGCAAAAACACCACAAAAAAAAAAAGAAGAAGAAGAAGAAACAAATTATATATCTTTTTTTTTTCTTACGAATCTCCTAATAATTATTTTGGAATATACCTCATCTATTAATGGAAGAAATTTTAAAAATGTTACTCTAACCATAAATAAGTATTTAAAAACTTGTGATTGGTACAATTAGTTATTTTCAAATTGAGTTTTTTGTTATTTTATCATACTTTCAAAGTTAGTGACATATGTATCTAACTACAACTCTAATACTATTAGAATAAATTGTTACTAACTATTTATTAAATGTGTATAACACATATAAATATTAACGATTAACTTTATTTAATATAAATAAATATTAGAACCATATTGCTCAACTAGTACTTTAAATAGAAGATCTTCAATGTTCATTGAGTTTATTTTCTTTCTCTTTTCTTCTTCTTTCGTAATGATATAAGATTCTTTTTTTTTTTAAATATAAACATGAAAAATTGGCTCAAATAGATTCTCAAATATCACAATTAAGTCTATAAAACCACTTTTTTTTAAAAAAAAAAAAAAGAGCTATAATTTATATCATAATCCCAACCTATTTGTGTTTAGTTTGCTAGAATCCTAATAATTACAAATGGATTATATATAAATTAATAATTTCATTCATTTTTTTTTTGACCCAGTGCGACAGATCCCTTTTGTATAATTTGAACTTAGGACGGTAGTATACAAGGACTCAACACTTACCATTCCTATCAATACTCTCCCGAAACCATGGTTTTTTGGGCTGGACCGGACCGGACCGGACGGTCGGATCGGTTGGACCGTGAACCGGTCCTCAAACCGGTCCAGTCTATCCCTTTGAGTCAGAATTCTCAAAAATCGGTCTCTTTTGTTCAAATCGGTTTGGACCGATCGGTCCAACCAATTAAACCGATCTTCTTTTTTTTTCCTCTCTCCCCAAATAAGATAATATATTCATTAAAAAAAAGCTACACAAATAGAATAAATAGTCTATAATAATAGAGAAAATATTATATTTTCTTCTAATTTCATTATTTATGCATTTATTGACTTGAATTACACTATATTATTGATTAAATTTATTCTTAAAAATATTATATTTTTAATTTTTAAATAATAATATTACTGATTCAATTACGGTTCAATTGCAAGTGGACCATTAAACCGTAAACCAATAAATTTTTCAATTCGATGTCCGGTCCGCTTATGAAAACAATGCCCGAAACTATGAATTTTTTTTCCCCTTACGAAATAGCCAAGCATGACAATAATTGCAACATTTATATATATTATTAAATAAATTATTTTAAAACAAATTTATGATTAAATGAATAGGAAAAACCGTGACTATTGAGCCATTGAAGCAAAGCTCCCTGAGGAAAAACCTCATGAATGGCCGGCACACATGATGCATTGCTTTCCATTAGATGCAAAAAAAAAAAGTAATAATAATAAAATAAATCTCTATATATAAGTATTTGGGGTAAACTTGGATTGGTATTCATTTCAAAAGAATACTGTTTTTCTTTTTCTTAACGAAAACACGAATATAATGAAAATAAATTTCAATTGAGAAAAAATAATAGTTTTATTATTTATTTGAAATAAATCAAAATATTTTATATTTGAATTCATAATTTTTTTGTAAATTTTAAAATTATAATATCTTTCCATTAGGCAACCCCGTGTTAGTGGGTGCTTTTCTACTGGGGTTACCCATTAAGAGCCCAAAACTTGGCCTAATGAATCGGTGAAAAAAAAACCCCTCCCTTGTTGAAGAATATGGGCCCATAGCTACACATATATAGTCAAGCCCATAGTTACTGTTCTTTGTTGAAGACAGATATTCTGTTAAAAAGGCGAGGTTTTTCGTCCACAAGTTCTCATATATCAGTCTCAAGAGATATGAAAGAATAAATTACGATAATTGAGTCAATCCGACAATAAGAGAATCATTCTATGAGAAATTAATTCAGACAAGAATCAATCATTGGTTTTTGTACTAAATCTATTGCCGCCAAACCAACTCAGCTAAGTCCGTGGAGTCGAAGACCGTGATTCTAAAATAGTAACCAGAAAAAGTTCAGAAAACCGTTAAGGGGCCTAATTTTAAAATCATCCAAAATTGAAAATTATCACCACAAATATTTTATATTTATTTAAAAAACCAGAATGTTCAAGATATTTTTATCCTCTCTTTTCGTGCATTTCATTAATTTAAAAAAAAAAGTCAGCGATTTCCTGTCTTGTATGTTTATGAAGGGGAAGGGAGGGCAAACATGATGCTGACCTTTTACCGTTTACGTGTAAAGAATATATGCTTTTCGTGAGGCGAAAAATACCATGCTATATGCTCAAAAACGAAAGAAGAGAAACAATAAATAAATAAAAGTACACAAAATAGCCAGTAAAGCTAATAGTTTTGGATTAAAACAAATGAAGTACACATGCCTTTTTATGAGGCTAACATGAACTTTATTGTAACTATATTTATAAAAAATAAAAAATAATTACATGGTTGGAGCTAAAAATGGACCACCCAGAAATGGGTGATATGTCAGGAGCAGCCACTGTTGCAGAATCAGCCGTGGAGACAAAATTCTCCGAAGAAAACCTTGTTGAATAAGGGGCCGCCAAGAAGCGAGATCACCATCTTCTTCAGAGAGTTGGAAAGCACCATTGCTGCTTCTTCCTAATGGCAAGGCTTCACAATTCTGCTTCCGAGGATTTTGAGTGAGGAATGAGGTGCCCTCTGGCCCTTAAAGAACCACTCTTTATATAGGCTTGTAGGATGAGTGCATACTTCACTTCACTGCGATATTAATAATGCAAAATATATGATGCACTGCACGTTTCATTAGATGAATTTAGTACATGCATATTTCCTGCATTTTGCTCATCAAATATTTTTCACACAATTACGTACTAAGCAAGTAAAAAAATAATAATCTTCATCTTTTTCACATTTTTATATATTTACCATAAATTTATCTATTAAATTTGAGATTCTCGATTAAGACAACGTGATAGTTTAATCAAATAATAATTTGATTATTAGTTTAATACGCAAAAAATCATTTCTTCATTTCCTTTGGAGCAAGAACCAAGAATAACCAATGCATTGTCTCTCTTTAGACATGATTAAAGGAATACTTTCTCACGATAAAATATTTAATTTGAGTCATAATTATTATTTTAACAAATACTATAATATTTTTAGCAGTTGTGATATTCCTCCACATAATTAGAGAAATCACACTACACTTATAAATTTTCATCATTAAAAGAAAATATATGTATAAGTATTTAGAGTGAATTCTTACTAATATTTTTTTTAAAAATATTATTTTCTTCTTTTTATGACAAAAAAAATAGATCTAATACAAATAAATTCTAATTATAAAATATTAATAATTTCATTATTCACCTAAAAAAAATTAAAAAATCAATATTTATATTTATATTTTTTTATAAAATTTAAATATAATCTCAATTTAACTAGATTACGCTGCAACATTAGACAAATGCTGCTTTTGGGCTTTTAGTGACACAAAAGTAAGCACTTAGATCCATCACAATAGTGATGAATTGTTCACAAATGAGGAGAGAGAAGCAAAAGAGGAAAGGAAGGGGGAGAGAAACCTTTAAAGGGAGTAAATATAATTTATTTTTATTTTGTTTATTTGAAGTGAAAAAAAAGTAAAGATCAAATACTTTTCAATTAGTTATGTCTTTTAAAAAGTGTTATTTTTTAGATAAATACACACACATATAAGGAGTTACGGGAGGTTGTTATAATGTCACGTGACTGCATCTTATGCTAACATATATTTCAAATGAAGGTTGTCTTTTTTTTTTTTTTAATAGGAAAAATAAAGCTTAGTTGAATTCATTTAGAATCTTAACTAGCTGGTGGCACCGTACTACATGTAAAAATTTTGCCCATGTATAAGTTAAAATTTTATAATAATAGAATTAAACACTTATATATAAAAAGTAATAAGTATAACACATTATCCAAAACTTTTTTCTCACTGAATATATAATAATACCAAGTAAAATATACATAAATTTTACCTTATAATATCAAGTTTCTTCCAAACAAAACAATACCTGTAAGTGTAAATTTTAGAAGTTTCAAATACACAACTGACACTTTTCTCTTAAAAAAGAATTGAGCAACACTATCACATTAATACACCAGCAAGCTTAGCCCTGTAGTGAGTTTTAGCCACTCTAAACAACAAATGCTGAATAAGTGTTCAACTACAGCCCATTATCTTAGCTCAACTACACTAGACAACTGAATAGAAAAGGTCAAAAAATGAGGTAAAAAATGAAAAATTGAACCGTAAACGCATACTTTGTGCTTCTCAGCTTCTCTATGTATGCATTAACAATTGTCTAAAACATACACACATATACACATAGCAAAACCAATAATGGAATACAAATTTTTTTTATTAGATTTTATTAAAAATGAATATTCTTAACAAATAGAATTTGCTATCTAACAAAATTCCATCATTTATCGATTACTAAAGAAATGTATTGCCACTCTATGAGTTTTGTGGAAAGAGCAAAGTCATTACTATTTTTAATCAAATAGAGAATATCATTTCACTAAAAATAAATGCAACTAGTACCCTATGAGCAAAAAGGAAAAGTGTGCACTGGTGAACCACGTAAGCAGAAAATGACATTGTTCCATCATTTTGGATGTAAAAGTTTTAGAAGATCAAGATAGCCTCAAGGTTACTTATAATGGAGGCCTACTTCCGAGGAGCAACTACCTAATAGGTTTCAAGCACAAGATAACTTTAGCTTAGGTGATCTGTGATTTTACATTCCACAATAGAGATATCATTAAGAGCCAATTCGCCTAGATATGTATAACAAAGGTCGTAAGATAAGTTAATTTCATTATTTAGAGAATGTGATGTCCATGCTATTTTCTAGTTTATTAGAGTTACCAAGATTAGCTATTGGTTGCCTTTATTTGTTAAAAAACAAGAGTCTTTGCTAGTAAAGTGGAGTATTAAATTCCTCCAACTAATATAAGATACTATCCAAGCATAAAATGCACTGCAAAAGCTTTCAACTTTGGCATTTAATGCAGTAATTTATAATTCACAAATGAAAGCAAAGGCCTAGTCTTTGAACAATGCATAAGCATCAAAATTGATAAAGAAAAAATAGTTCAAAAATCATTTATCAGTTTTCTTTGACTTATGATCATAATCATCATAGTCATCATAATAATCGTAACCTTCATAGTCACCGTAGGTTTTACCATAATCCCAAAATGTATCATATGAGACATGCTTGCAAGTCACTATCATGTGATGGAAAAGCATCAATTACATGTGGGATATCCAAATCCACAAGAGCACAATGAAACACAAGAATACGTGTGACAGAGATATCCAACTGTTATAAGTAACATATCATGAATATGCTTCACACTGAATGTAAATATCAAAATGTAACTGTCATTTCAGAATCCAAATTTACAATAACTTCATGTCTACAATCAACCAACAAGAATTCCTTTAATTCACTAAGTTAACTCATCTAGTTATGCAAAACACCAACAAAATGAAATTCCCTTTGAAGTTCCATCACTCTTGCAGAAAACTATAAATTTGCCATAAATTGGGTAACCTTCAGTCTTTCCTATAAAAGCACAAAACAGAGCACACAACTTGCATATTCATATATGTGTTCCATTAATAGCTTATATGTTGTCTTGGTAATTCCAGCTGCAACAACTTGTAAGCCACATCCTATAACTTTTTTTAGAAAATGAAGCAAGTTAAACATCTTTAAGACAGATGGGGCATATAAAAGTAATTATGCTCTCTTATGAGCACAATTACATTGCAGCTTGTACTTTATGAGTGTCATTTTCTCCAATCATGTACACCTAAAACTCATAAAGAGATAAGAATCTATCACAACTATTTAGAGGAAAGTTACATCTTGTATTGCCACAATGAATAAAAGATATCTAGTTGGTTTATGCCGCAGTATTGAATATTGTCAACTATCTTCTTGGTATCTTGGCCTCCTCGTGAAGTTTGAAGAAAGGTACCACCACATTTATGGATGTCATTGACAAGTTTTAGTGACAACTTAACAATATTTTGAGAATAAAATCCCTTATATCTTCCCTGAAAAATATTATTAGTATCAAATTGCTACAAGTGGCCTAAAGCATAGGTTGATCACAATGAATACAAACACTATAACAGAGTCTGTTAAAAAATATTAGCAAATGTTAGGTGATAAAAAATTATTTCCGTTAAAAATCATAAATAAAATATATTGTTTAACCATTTGATAGAGACAATTCACTCATCTCTTCACTTTTAGTATATACATTTAGATTAATTAGGTAATTAATTAAATTAACTAATAAGATATACAAATATTTAATATTAATACATTAAATTGTGGGATTATTTGAAATTGCACTGTCACATGTCAGCTTTAAATTCAAATGAAGGTTATTTTTTTTAGGAAAAATGAAGATTATCTAAATTTATTTAGAATCTTAATTAATTAAATTAAATTAACTAATAAGATATACATGTATTGAATATTAATACATTGAATTTTGAGTTTTTTTGAGATTTCATCTGAAGGTTATTCGAATTCATTGAATGTGGAAGGCTCATGTGGTGACATGTGGTAGTGCTCTGTGCTGACATGTGGATTTATTTAGAATCTTAAGTAATTAAGTAATTAATTAAGTTAACTAATAAGATATATATATATATATATATATATATATATATATATATAATATTAATACATTCAAACATCAAAGCCTTTGAGATTTCATCTAAAGACTATTTGAATTCATTGAATTCTTGAAGTATCATATATATAACACAAATTTAACAACCTGTAGAACATATAAAGATCAAACTAGTTTGTATAATGAGATTAAAATGAGAATGGTTTAAACATTTTTTTTAAACACAAGATTTATTTAATGAATTTTTAGATAGATATCACACCTAAAATTCAAATAGCTTTTCTTTATTATTAAATAATATGTATGTTCAAAAAAAGCAACATTTAGATTTAAAAATTTATTAACCAATTATGTGATTTTTTGTAAAAAGTTGCATTATTTGATAACAATCCATACACTAATAAAAATTTAAAAGTTAAAAAATGCCAATAATCCAAATGCAGTAAGTGTGAAGCAGGCCTTTTGGTGGTTGTATGTAGGCAGTTACATATAAATAAACATATAATAGTAATAATATAAATATAAAAGAAAAAAGAAAAATATTATAATGTAGAGATTTTGATTTCCTAATTGGAAATCATGTAAAAATTCTTTTTATAGTTATAATTATCAATAATATTCTATCTAAATTCTCTTTTGACTCTATGCCCTAGATTCCACTGTAATAATTTTAAAAGATCCTTTAAAAGTTTAACTTTTTCTTGCCCAAAAAAAAAAAAGAATAAAAAATTATAACATTGCCCCATGGTGTAACTTGCCTCCATCCTGAAATCTTGGTTCTGTTTCTATTTCAATAGTAAGTAATATACTAAAACACTATATATATTTATAAACCCCACGAGTAATACATGTAGGTAACTTACTCAATAAGCAAATATGAAATGTATCTTTTTATTTTCCTCTTAAGAACAAATTGTCGTGGTGTTTAATGGACAAGAAATACATTAAAGTCACTTTTATACTTCTCTCATATTTTGATAGTAATGATTACTTGACACAAATTCTCTTTCAAAATATTTCTATACTCTATGCTAACACATATTCACATAGTTGTAATTGTTCAGTAGTATTATTTTTCATTGTTAGTGTTGGCAAGGCTGATGATATTTTTTTGTATTCTTTTAGCACATATAGTACAGTTCATGATATATGATTGAAATTGAGGGGAAAAAAATTGAACCAAGCAGATGAGATTGAGAAGGAACCTAAAAATTTCTAAACACTAATATGTAAATATAGCAATTACAAAACCTCTGCCATCATGCAATGTGAGGTTAAATTTTGATATGCAATATTGTCAATACAGTATGATCACTTGCAAAAAAGATTTCATTCTGAAAGCAACTATGTTCAATGAAATTGCTAATGAAAGTTTATTAATATGGTGGAGGCTAGAGGCCAAGCATATAATCCTCCTACTAAAAGGTTACATGCATGATACATCATGATGTCTCGTATTTTGATAGCAAACTATATCTCTTAAATTTTCGTATATTAACATGATAGGTGACTACGTATTCCATAGTCTTGTATCCTGAAAAGAATTGGAGAACGCAAGAGACTTCATTTAGTAAATATACATATATACATACATACATACATACATACATACATACATACATACATACATACATACATACATACATACATATAAATAAATATATAATAGTAATAATATAAATATTAAATAAAAAAGATAAATATTATAATACATGAATTCTGACTGCTCAAGAAGAAGAAGAAGTAAGTGTGAGGCAAGCATTTTGGGGTTTGTATTTAGGGAGTTGATACTCCAGTCACTTAAAATATTTATAGTGGAAGGCTAATAACTTATGTACAATACATAAGTTACACTTCAACCAATAAAAATAAAACATCTAGATAGTAGATTTCAACTCAGATTTGAAAAGTAAATGCTAACCCTACCCAATTCATCTTGCGATGAGTTAGCATTCACTATTCACAAAATTAAGTAGTGTTAACATTTACTTTTTAAAGTTGAGTTGACATTCACTACTCACATATTTTATTTTTATTAGTTGAAATGTAACTTATATATGATACATAAGCTATTAACCTACTAACACAAACCTTCTCCCAATCAAGTGAGCCTTAAAAGAATAGTGAGGGCAAATTTAGAAGTGCACATATCTAAAAGTTGAGGGGGTTAATTGATAAATTCCCAGCCACTTCTCGGTTAAATAAAAACAGACTGCTGGTTTTGATTCTTCTATTCCGATTCCTTGGTTAGGGCCACAATTGCTCTTATCATCACACTCAGTTGGGGCAATCGTGCTCAGATCGATCTGCCACTTATTTCCATCATTTTCCCCACTCTATCGCATTGGCTCAAGTATGGCGTCATCATCTTCCTCTCTCCATCACATCGGCTCAACTATGGTAGCTACATCCTCAGGTGACTCGTAAGGTTTCCTTCTACTAGCAGGGTGCTTGTGCATTGCACGGGTGGTTTCGCATGGTTGTTCTATTATTCGATTTGTAGGACATAATTTTACTATTTAGAGTTTGAACTAATTGTAGGACATAATTTTAGCAAGTCAATGAAATTTTTAAAATTTTTCTCTTTGTAACGTAAAATAAAAATACACGATGCTGAGCCCCATAACGTTAAACGTATCTACTGGCCCGTGCTTTGAGCACGTAACAACACGAATATTAAGGTTGTTCATGTAACTGGAGAAAAATCGAACTGATTCGAATAATCGGATCGAAAAGATGTGAAATTGA
This sequence comes from Voacanga thouarsii, assembly GCA_026120185.1. NCBI lineage: Eukaryota > Viridiplantae > Streptophyta > Magnoliopsida > Gentianales > Apocynaceae > Voacanga > Voacanga thouarsii. The sequence goes on along the minus strand of JANUWF010001322.1, from coordinate 5,808,711 downwards.
AAAATATCGTTGACTTTTGACTTTTAACTTTTCTTGAATTGAATTGTCCCGATCTTTTTTATATTATATCTATACCGAGAACCATTTTAAATTGTATAAAAACTATCCCGAACTGTACTGAACCGAAGAACCGAAAATATATAATTATGTAGAGACACACACACACACACACACATAAAGATCAGATATTCTAATTTTTTTCTAATGAGCTAAATATTAAAAATAATGGAATCAATTCTAATTTTTTCTTAGTGATAAAAAATTAAGATTTATGACTAATATTAATAGAATTGATTATCTTATATTTTAAATTTTTCAAAAATATCCTGAATTTATTTTAATAATATTTCTTATTTTATCTAATTGTGTTTAAAGTTTTAATATGTATATATAGATTATATGCTCCATATATTTCATATATATTTTAAATTTAAAATATAATAAATGATTATAATTCAAAATTATAAGTATAATTATATAAGAAAGAATGAATGATGTAAAATGATATTGTACAAAATATTTTTATATTATTTGCATATAGAAAATTAAATTTTAAATTACTATTTTATTGAGAAAATCAAATTTATCATCTTAGTATATATTCTAAGATATATACTCCAATATATATATATATATATATATATATATATATATATGTGTGTGTGTGTGTGTGTGTGTGTGTGTGTGTGTGTGTGTGTGTGTGGATATATATACATTAGTTATGTAACTTAATTCTATTTTTGCTTCTTCTCTATTTTTATCCCAAAAAGCTAAGGAATTTTTTGAATAATAAAAGCTGATCTCATAATTATACACACACACACACACACACACACACACGTGTGTGTGTGTGTGTGTGTGTGTGTGTGTGTGTGTGTTAGCCTTAAGGATATTCTCCTATATTTTGACTTATGACAAACATTGATAAGGACTAACTTGTGTGATCTATATGTGATAGTACATGTTTGACCTCAATTCTTCCAAAGCATGCAAATGAGATTGCTAAGCAACTCTTGAGCAATGGAATCCAAGAATAGATGTTCAAGTATAAGACAAGTTTAAGAGATTGCGTACTAAAAAGTCCTTGTGAAAGAACCTAAAATTATGAATCATTTGTTAAGGTATTATGTGTAAATTCCTATGTCTTTTTACCTTATGATTAGTTTTGTTTTACCTTGAAGCACACAAATAAAATGTTTTCAAAAGTGTAAGCTTTCAAATGTTTGGATTGAGTGGTCTGGATAGACTTTACATCCAAAATTTTTGTCTAAAACTCTGGAATAATGTCAAAATGTTTCTGCCTAAAAAATTACCATTTTAGACTCACTTTTTGGATGCACCTTCATCCGATCCTTGAGTACGAAACTCTGAAAAATTTGACAGCGAGAAACTAGCCGTTACTATCTTACTTTTTGCTGCTATAAAAATCATTTAAACACGATTTTCTATAATATTTTTGTGCTATCTCTCTCAGAAAACATTCTTACACTTTAGAAAACAAAAATCTCCCTTTTCATTGTGCTTCAAAGTTAAATCAAATTGTTTCAAAAGTAAAAAAGTATTTATGCTTAGTTATTCATATCTACTTAATCTGTGAGCAATTTTTTTACTTCATCTTTTATCATCTTGTGTATCATGGTTGTAATGTAAAACTCAATTGGGGTGAGCCTTATTTGGTGAATGTATCAAGGTTGTGGTGTAAAACTCAGTTGGGGTAAGTCTTGATTGTTGTGATTGAAGAGGTTGGGTGTAAAACCAAGTGTGGTGATCTTCTTGTATAAGATTGGTATAACCTACCACCATTGATTTGAGAAAAATATTTTAGTGATTGTGTTGAAATTCTTAAGTGGGTACTTAAGGTAGTGGATGTAGATCAATTGATGATCGAACCACTATAAATCTTTGGATATTTTCTTTTGCATTTCATCTACACTTTATCACTGCATTTTTGCTAGTCATTACTCATTAGATCAAAGAACTTTATCTCAATCTCTGCAATTGCTGATTAGTTTTTAAAGACCTTTGTGTTCTACAAAAAAATATGTCTTTAATGCCTCAACTGCCATCTTTAAAACAAACCATCCTCTCGCCATTTAGTGGTGCTTTAAAAGATTCATATATGCACTCTTACAGTTGTGAAGCATCTGATATTTATACCTGATTTTTTTTACTGTTTATTCAACTTCAGAGCTTTATACTCCTCCTTACATTTATTGATTTGATCAAAGACTCTTATATAGTTGGGTGAATATGTTATTATTGCTTTATCTACCTATCTTAACAATATATCTTCTTTTCATCATTTAGAGGAGTTTTGAAAGTTTTTTAGTAGCACACAAGTCTGCATTTTTGAACTCTCACTTTGTTTGGCCTTCATCAAAATAAAAAAAAAAAAAAAAAAAGAGGGACATCAAAGATTTTTTAAATTGCATTTGTTCACTAAAAACCTTATTCACCGTTTATGAATTGGTATCAGAGTGGTGGTCTATATTATCGTCGGTTTAACAATCTTGTAGTAAAGATTTATATGACAAACACATCTACTTTACCTTACATTGAAGGGTCTTTTAAAAATAAGGCTGGTTCCTGTTCCGACCCATTCCCCAAATACATAGGATAGATTTATCGGGGAAATGGAATGGGGAACTAGCCTTATTTACAAGAATGCCACCGCTATTCGACATAAGCTATTCTTCAAACAGCTTTTCCAGAATTCAATTCAAAATGGATGAGAACACTGTGCAATCCATAGATAACTATTTCACTTCAAGAAACACTGAAGCCCAGGTGACAAATGACCTATCGGAGATTAAGATCGCATTCCCTGGCTGGCAGGAGACATCAATCCAAAGACTCAAGGGCTATTCACTCTGCATAGATCACTGCGAGATCCAATACAGACCAGAGGTACCCTATAACGCGTCTGGGGCCGCGCAAGTTGTGTACGGCAACTTGCGCGGTGATTTCACGGCCCAAATCGAAAACGGTGAAAATCCAATGTCTGAAAAGGTGGCCGCGTGTAAAATTTTTTTTTAGTAGAACGACGTCGTTTTAATCATTCAAAACGACGTCGTTTTGATGTTCATATAATCGTGTGAGATGTTAATGTAATTGTGTCAGTGAACTCAAATGACCGCACAAGTTGCCGTACGACAACTTGCGCGGCCCCAGATTCCCCTATAACACTACAGCCGTCATAACCGTATATGTGTGTGATCAACGCCTTCTGGGAAATGACCAGTTGCAGGCTACATTCACGTTTGCAGTTGGGTGCAGGATCGACTTGCACTACTTCGGGTAGTCATATTTCTCAATAAATGACCAATGCCCATGGAAGATAACGTACAGGGTAACAGAAGAAAACATAAAATCGGGGGTTACATTCTGCAAGGTAAAGGCATATCTGAAGCTATTCCATGCCAGAAAACCATAGGAGATGGCATACAGATCACCGACTATAACTATTCACTCCAAGCTCTTCACAGAGAACCACGTCAACTATTGGCATGTTGGCTGGAAACCAGTGCCAGAAATACTGTCCCGATCAATGTCCACATCATACGCTAGATCTGGGACCAAATTCCAATTGCCAGAGGGGATTTCGTTTCAACATGTCTGTTCATCGATTAGTTATGGGCCCAGCATAATAAAATCAAAGCCCAATACAGAAGATAACGATCCAGGCCCATCCGTTTCACAAGTGGGCTCATCGTCAAGTTCCAATATCATTAATCTTGACCCAGCCCAACTAACAACATTAGTGATGTCATCCGTTATTGCTGCACTCGTGCACAAGCCCAAACCAGAAAAGGGCAAGAAAGATAATTAATTTTTATTTTATTATTCCGCTGCGCGACCAATTGATGTAAATGATTTTTTTTTCCTTCTATTCTGTCTCTGTTATGAATTATTGGAATCTCCATTAATTAGTGGAGGCTCCACTAATTATGGATTTATGTGAATTATTAGAAGATTTTTATGGATGTCCACCATTTAGTGGAGACACCATTAATTGAAGATGATGTATGCCATGATGTATTTCACTAATTAGAGCTCTATAAATAGAGCTATTCTCTAAGCTTGTAATACACCATCATTTTGTGAAAGAAAGATTAGTGAAAGAAAGATTAGAGAAAGAATTGTGAGAGAAAGAAAGAGAGAAGTTTGAAGAGAAATTCTTGTGCAAAGAATAGTTAGAATTTTCTTAGTGTGTAGTGTGTAGATTTTATTCTAACACTACCCTAATTTTATAACACGTTATCAGCACGAGTCTCTACCGGTACAAAAGCCGAAGACTAAGCACGAGTTTCTGCTGTTACCAAAGCCGGAAGACAGTACGCATTTATTGATCTCTATGGCTAACATCGCAAAACTCGAATTTGTAGCCCTTGATATTTCGGAACAAATTATATGTCATGGGTTCTCGATGCGTAAATGCATCTAAATGTCGAAGGCCTTAGTGAAACTATTCAAGCAAATAATAGTGCATCTCGCACAACACAAGGCTAAAGCTTTGATTTTTATTCGTCGTCATCTCGATGAAAATTTGAAAATGGAATATCTTACCGAAAAAGATCCATATGGCCTCGTGGGTAAATTTAAAAGAAAGATTTGACCACCCGAAGATGGTCGTACTACCTACTCGCACGGTATGAATGGTTGCACCCGAGGTTGCAAGATTTTAAAACCGTGAATGAATATAGCTCCGCAATGTATAAAATTACATCTCAATTAAAATTATGCGGAGAAAAAGTGATCGATGAAGATATATTGGAGAAGACATTCTCCACCTTTCATGCCTCGAATATTGTCCTGCAGACAACAATATCGAGAAAAGGGGTATACAAAATTTACAGATTTAATTACCGCCTCCTCATTGCAGAGAAAAATAATGAGTTATTATTGAGAAATCATGAAGCCGGACCAATCGGCTCTACAAAGACTCCTGAAGTGAATGCTCGTTGGCTCCAGCAGAAGCCATCGTTATAGTCGTGGTAGTGGCCGTGGCCGTGGCCGTGGTCGTGGTTATGGTCGTAGTCACGCTCGATATTTCCCTTATCACAATTATAATCAAACCGTGAGAAATCCCGGCCACCCGAAGTGGAACAGAAAAGATCAAAAGGGAAAAGAAAAAGAAATTGAAGAAAAGCATGAGGATATATGTTATAGATGTGGCATGAAAGGACATTGGTCACGAAACTGTCGTACGGCTAAGCATTTAGTTGAATTGTATCAAGCTTCATTGAAAAATAAAAATGTGGAAGCAAATTTTTCTCAACATCCAATAAATAATGTTGAGGATGACGATAGTGATCCTGAAGATCTTAATATCAATATTACCCATATGGATGTATCGGATTTTTTGAACACCCGGACGGTAGGATAGACCATTTAATTGGTGATGGCAGTGTCCAAAAGAACTAAAGCCTCACCCTGATATTTTTGTATTTTCATTTTCATTCTATTCTAATAATATTTACGTTTACATATATATATATTTGTGTTCAGATGGCTGTTGTTAATGATGATATATGCATTATTGATAGTGGAACTACACACACCATACTAAAAAATGAGAAATATTTTTCTGATCTCAAAATGGGAGAAATAAATATTTATACGATAAACGGTAGTGCAAATGTAATTGAGGGCTCCGGAAGAGCTAGTATATTGTTGCCTAAAGGAACAACAATTATTATTGATAAGGCACTATTTTCCTCAAAATCCAGAAGAAATTTATTGAGTTTTAAAGATATCCGCAGAAATGGGTATCATGTTGAAACAAATGAGGAAAATGGGATTGAGCATCTTTTTATTACTCAAATGCATTTGGGTAAGAAATCGGTATTAGAAAAACTGCCGTCTTTTTCTACTCGGTCTATATTTTGTAAAAATACGTACAATTGAAATTCATCATCTAGTAAACCGTAAGTTTACCGATCCTATTACTTTTAGCATTTGGCATGACCGGTTGGGTCATCCTAGGATCTACCATGATGAGAAGAATCATTGAGAATACACATGGTCATCCTTTAAAAAATAAAAGGATATTAACATCAGAAAAATTCGCATGTACTGCATGTTCCCTAGGCAAATTAATTGTTAAACCATCACCAGTAAAAGTAGGAGCTGAAAGTCCTACATTTCTCGAACGGATTCACGGAGATATTTGTGGACCTATTGATCCACCATGTGGACCGTTCAAATATTTTATGGTCTTAATTGATGCATCATCTCGATGGTCACATGTATGTTTATTATATACTCGCAACCTGGCGTTTGCGAGATTACTTACTCAAATAATTAAATTACGAGCACAATTTCCGGACCATCACATTCAAAATATCCGTTTGGATAATGCTGGTCATCACATGCTTTTGATGCATATTGCATGTCAATTGGGATTAATGTTGAACATCATGTAGCTCATGTTCACACACTGAATGGTCTTGTCTGAATCTTTAATTAAACGATTACAATTAATTGCTAGACCATTATTAATGAAAACAAATCTCCCAACATCTGCTCGGGGACATGCTATTCTACATGCTCGCAACACTTGTACGTATAAGACCAGCTAGTTATCATAAATTCTCTCCTTTGCAATTGGCTTTTGGGTCGAACCAAATATTGCTCATTTAAGAATTTTTGGGTGTCTTGTATATATTCCCATTGCACCAAACCAACGTACAAAGATGGGTCCTCAAAGAAGAAAGGGGATATACGTTAGATATGATTCTCCCTCTATTATCGGGTATGTTGAACCCCCGACAGGAGATGTATTCACAAGCAAGATTTGCTGATTGTCATTTTGATGAATCATTATTCCCTAAATTAGGGGAGAACCAAAACAAAGATAAAAAGAATCTTGCTTGGACAACATCATTAAATTATCTTGATCCGCGCACAAGCGCATGTGAACTTGAAGTTCAAAAGATAATTCATTTGCAAAACATTGCAAATCAAATGCCGGACGCTTTTGTTGACTCCGAAGAGTTACAAAATCGCATATTCCGACTATAAATGCTCCTATTCGAATTGAAGTTCCAGCAGAACAAAATATTATACCTATAGTCATTGAGTCAAAAACACGCCGAAGCGTGGCCGACCTCTTGGTTCTAAAGATAAAAATCCTCGAAAGAAAAGAGGATTAAATGATCCAGAAGATCATATTGAAGAAAAGAATGATAAAGACCAAGAGAGAACTGATGACAAAGAACCGAAGTTGATGAAAGTAACACTGAAATTTCTATCAATTATACCACTTCAGGTAGAAGTTGGAATCGGATAGAAACTGTTATTGATAATATATTTGCATACAATATATCTCTTGATGTTACACAGGATAATGATGATCCTGAACCAAGATCGATTGATGAATGTCGGCATAGAAAAGATTGGCTGCAATGGAAAGATGCGATTCAATCGGAGTTAAATGCACCGGCAAAACGTGAAGTCTTCGGACTGCAGTCCGAACACCGGAAGGTATAAAACCTGTTGGCTACAAATGGATATTTGTGCGAAAGCGCAATGAAAAGAGTGAAATCGTTCGATATAAAGCGCGATTAGTAGCCCAAGGTTTTTCACAAAGACCAGGTATTGATTATGATGAAACTTATTCTCCTGTTGTTGATACTATTACACTCCGATATCTTATCAGTTTGGCAGTACATGAAAAGATAGATATGCGCCTATTAGATGTTGTCACTGCTTACTTGTATGGAAATTTAGAAAATGATGTTTACATGAAAATCCTCGAAGGATTTCATATGCCTGAAGCATATAAACATTATCCTCGTGAAAATTACTCCATCAAGTTGCGTAAATCATTATATGGCTCTGAAGCAATGCAGGCGCATGTGGTTCACACGTCTTAGTGAATATTTATTGAAAGCGGGATTTAAAAATGACCAGGTATGTCCATGCGTTTTTATTAAGAAATCTGGTTCTAAATTTGTGATATTAGCTATATATGTTGATGATATTAATCTTATTGGAACTCCTGAAGAGCTCCAAGAAACAATTGATTATTTAAAAAGAGAATTCGAAATCAAGGATTTTGGTAAAACCAAATTTTGCCTTGGTTTACAAATTGAACATTTGGAGAGTGGAACATTTATTCATCAATTAACATATACAGCAAAAGTGCTAAAAAGATTTTACATGGACAAAGCACATCCATTGAGTATTCCAATGATCGTCCGATCATTAAATGTGGATAAAGATCCTTTCCGACCTCAAGAAAATGATGAAGAACTCCTTGGTCCCGAAGTACCATATCTCGGTGCAATTGGTGCATTGATGTATCTTGCTAATAACACACGGCCTGATATTGCTTTCACTGTCAATTTATTAGCAAGATTTAGTTCTTCACCAACACGACGACATTGGAATGGAATTAAACAAGTCCTTCGATATCTCCAAGGTACAATTGATCTCGGATTATTTTATTCAAATAAAACCAGTCCAACATTGATAGGTTATGCAGATGCTGGTTATTTATCTGATCCACATAAAGCACGTTCTCAAACGGGCTATCTATTTACATGTGGAAATACTGCTATATCATGGCGTTCTACGAAACAATCTATAGCGACTACTTCTTCAAATCATGCTTGAAATTATAGCCATTCATGAAGCAAGTCGAGAATGTGTATGGCTAAGATCCATGATTCATTATATCCGAGAAAGTTGTGGATTATCATCAATCAAAGGTATTCCAACTCCTCTTTATGAAGACAATGCAGCTTGCATAGCTCAATTACGAGGAGGATATATTAAAGGAGATCGGACAAAACATATTTCACCAAAATTCTTCTTTACTCATGAACTCCAGAAGAAATGTGAAATTGATGTGCTACAAATTCGGTCATGTGACAACCTCGCAGATATTTTCACGAAGACTTTACCGACGGCAACATTTGAAAAGTTGAGATATAAAATCGGTATGCGTCGGTTTAAAGATTTAAAGAAATCATCCCATCAAGGGGGAGTAATAAATGGACATATAGAATAGTGTACTCTTTTTCCTTCGCTAGATTTTTTTTCCCACTGGGTTTTTATCTAGTAAGGTTTTAACGAGGCATATTCTTTATGTATGGATGGACATCCAAGGGGGAGTGTTATGAATTATTGGAATCTCCATTAATTAGTGGAGGCTCCACTAATTATGGATTTATGTGAATTATTAGAAGATTTTTATGGATGTCCACCATTTAGTGGAGACACCATTAATTGAAGATGATGTATGCCATGATGTATTTCACTAATTAGAGCTCTATAAATAGAGCTATTCTCTAAGCTTGTAATACACCATCATTTTGTGAAAGAAAGATTAGTGAAAGAAAGATTAGAGAAAGAATTGTGAGAGAAAGAAAGAGAGAAGTTTGAAGAGAAATTCTTGTGCAAAGAATAGTTAGAATTTTCTTAGTGTGTAGTGTGTAGATTTTATTCTAACACTACCCTAATTTTATAACAGTCTCTGTTTTTTAAAGCATTATTCCTATTCCTTTTTTCTTATTTTGTTCATTATCCTCTTTTCTAGAGGATATTATTTTTTTTCTTTTTATTAGAACCACTTAATATATAAACATACCATGTGGACAAAGACTAAGACTTGCCCACCAAGACTGGATCCTAATTAGAGAGGAACCGAATTGACCGTTAGAACAGGACACGTTCACATCCGTTAATTGAACAATTAGGTATACGCAAATTGTGCAATTAAATATTGAAGATTTGTTTTGATAAAAAAACAAAAACAAATATTGAAGATTTGGCTACCCAACGTTGATGAGAAGCAAAGGTGAAAAGGAAACATTTGACACCACTTAGAATAATACAAAGTTAAAATGTGAGATTGTTATGAATATATTGTGAATTATTAGAGAATTAGTGGAAGCTCCACTAATTATGAATTTTTATGGGTGTCCATCATTTAGTGGATACACCACGAATTCATATTAGTAGAAAATTATGTATTTCACTAACTAAGAGCTCTATAAATAGAGCTATTCTCTAAGCTTGATATATACCATAATTTTGTGAAAGAATTGTGAGAAAAAAGAAAAAGAGAAGTTTGAAGAAATTCTTGTGCAAAGAATAGTTAGAGTTTTCTTAGTGTGTAGTGTGTAGATTTTATTCTAACACTACCCAAAATTTCATAACACGTTATCAGCACGAGTCTCTGTTGTTACAAAAGTCAGAAGACTAAAGTACGAGTCTCTACCGTTACATAAGCCAGAAGATAAGTACGTATTTATTGATCCCTATGGCTAACATTACTAAACTCGAATTTGTAGCCTTTGATATTTCTGAAAAAATTATATGTCATGGGTTCTCGATATAGAAATGTATCTAAATGCTGAAAAGAAAGATTTGACCACCTGAATATGGTTGTACTATCAACTGTACGGTATGAATAATTGCATCTCAAGTTGCAATATTTTAAAACCATGAACTCCACGATGTATAAAATTACATCTCAGTTAAAATTATGCGTAGAAAAAGTTACCGATGAAGATTTATTGGAGAAGACATTCTCCACTTTTCATGCCTCGACTATTGTCCTGCAGCAACAATATCGAGAAAAAAGGTACACAAAATTTACAGATTTAATTACTACCCTCCTCATTTCAGAGAAAAATAATGAGTTATTATTGAGAAATCATGAAGCCAGACCAACTGGCTCAATAGCACTCCCAAAAGTGAATGCTGTTGGCTCCAGAAGAAGCCATCATTATAGTTGTAGTTGTGGCAGTGGCCGTGGTTATGGTCATGGACATACTTGATATTTCCCTTATCACAGAGAAATACTGGCCACTTGAAATGGAACAGAAAATATAATAAGGGAAAGGGATATTTTCATTAATAATAAGCATCACATTTTTTAGATGTTACATTCAGATGTCAATATAACACATTATACTACATTACTACTAACAGTTCAGAAAAAAATCATAAGTCTGGCGTTCACTTGTATTTCCTTCATTCATCTCACTGGTATTCACGTAAACTTGATGATGCATGCTTGTAGTTGCTTTTTTGCAATAGAGCTGACAAATTTAGGATGAATGTTTATAGTTGTTCTTTTTACATGTTTGCATTAGAGGAAGACAAACAGGTAGTAATTATGGATTTCAGATCTTCCTCCTCTTCCTTCTCCCTTGGGCCAGCGTTTAGACTAGCAGCAGAATTAGCCGTGAAGTTACTGTGAAATGAGTCTTGGAATTTTATCATCCCCTTAAGGTTCTTATTATAGTTGGCCTTGAAGCATACTTGTCTCAGTTTTTGTGTTTGGTCCTCTAACCGTGTATCAGGATTTCCTTCCACCAACTTCTTCTCACGTTTCAGTATCTCAATGGCTTCTCTTAACTTCTTCTCAGCCATATATCCTCCTTCGTCTTTATTTCGCATCTCCTGTAAATCGAAGTGATATCATCGGTGGAGATACATTCATTTCGGTCATTATTTACTTATAAATATTTCATAGTTTCATACTTGCAAATTACAAGTGTGTGTGTGTGTGTGAACCTGAATATTCTTGATTAGGGTCTCCATGCTTATCAACTTCCTGTGAGACCATCGACGAATTCCCAACTCCCTACATATATTCTTGATACGGGTTAAGCCAATATTCAGTTCTTTGGTCGCGCTCTTGATTAGTAGGTAAAAGTACTACGAAATGGTTTCTCTTGATAATGTCTTGGAGCTATTGCCCTTCTCCTCTCTCTGCCTCCTAATTCTCTTCTTCTCCATAGGAATTTTATCTGAAATAATATCTTAAACTTCGATATTATGCATTTCATGGGTCCTCACTCCAAATTCGTTAACAATATCACTCATTATTTCTCTTAGAAAAAGAAAAATAATATCATTAAGGGTAATACCATTCAAAATCCATGTTTGAATGTATGATAGCCTTGAACTATATTATGGCTTTGTTCAAAATCTATTAGAGAGTAGGAAGGATTATGCACAAGTATATCCTCATTCAGAGGAACAGCATCAAAAGCAGTCTCTTGAATGGGTAGATCAAATTGAAAATCCAAAGCAGCATGTCCAGAACTTCTACTGATTTACATTACAACAAACCAGAAGAGAGTTTAATTTCATTATCAAGCACACTAAAAAAGAAAAAGAAAGCCCTCAAAGATATCTCACTTGAAATTAGGTGGAAGCGAATGGTTTGGAAAGGAAAACACATCAAAATCTTCTGCGTTAGACCTGAAATTAGGCAGAAGCGGTTGGTTTGAAAAAGAAAACACATCAAAATCTTCTGCATTAGAAACCAAGTCAAAATTTGACCATGCCTAAAATGAATTATGAGTTCCTATATCTGCTTTGTGGTTTTTGTTTTTGAAGTTTACTAATGACTGAAGACTGAGATATATATCGATATACACATATATATATATATATATATATATATATATATATATATGTACGAGGAAAAATAAGAAGTAGATGATAGGTGGATAGACTGAGGAGAAGAAAAGACAAAGAGGAAGAGGAAAATATGGTACCGGAAAGAGTGAGAAAATAATAATATAGAGATTTTTTTATTTTAATATATTTCTTGGCATTTCTTACTTGTTATGTATGTAGTATTACTCACAATGTTCTTACATTTCCATTATTCTCTTGTGAAATCATTATTCCCTAAATTAGGGGGAGAACAGAAGCAGTATAAAAAAGATCTTGATTGGACAATAGTATTAAATTATCTTGATCCGCATACAAACGCGTGTGAACTTGAAGTTCAGAAGATAATTCATTTGTAAAACATTGCAAATCAAATGCTAGACGCTTTTGTTGACTCCAGAAAAGTAATAAAATAGCATATTCCAGTTATAAATACTCCTATTCGAATTGAAGTTTTAGCAGAACAAAAGATTATACCTATAGCTGTTGAGCCAAAAGCATGCCAGAAGTATGGCCGGCTTCTTGGTTGTAAAGATAAAAATCATCGAAAGAAGAGATGATTAAATGATCTAGATGATCATATTGAAGAAAAGAATGGTAAAGACCAAGAGAGAATTGATGAAAAAAAATTAGAAGTTTATGAAAGTAACACTGAAATTTCTATCAATTATACCACTTCCGATAGAAGTTGGAATCGGATAGAAATAATGATTGATAATATGTTTGCATATAATATATCTCTTGATGTTATACAGGATAATGATGATCCTGAACCAATATCAGTTGATGAATGCCGGCATAGAAATGATTGGCTACAATGGAAAGATGCGATTCAATCGGAGTTAAATGCACTGACACAACGTGAAGTCTTCGGACCTGCAGTCCGAGCACCAGAAGGTGTAAAACCTGTTGGTTACAAATGGATATTTGTGAGAAAACGCAATAAAAATAATGAAATCATACGATATAAAGTATGGTTAGTAGCCCAATATTTTTCTCAAAGACCAAGTATTGATTATGATGAAACTTATTCTCCTATTGTTGATACTATTACATTCCGATATCTTATTAGTTTGACAATATATGAAAAGATAGATATGCGCCTATTAGATGTTGTTACTGCTTACTTGTATGGAACTTTAGAAAATAATGTTTACATGAAAATCCTTGAAGGATTTCGCATGCCCGAAGCATATAAATATTATCCTCGTGAAAATTACTCCATCAAGTTGCAGAAATCATTATATGGCCTGAAACAATTTGGGCGCATGTGGTTCAATCGTCTTAGTGAACATTTATTGAAAGCAGGATTTAAAAATGACCAGGTATGTCCATGTGTTTTTATTAAGAAATCTGGTTCTAAATTTGTGATATTAGCTATATATATTGATGATATTAATCTTATTGGAACTCCTGAAGAGTTCCAAGAAATGATTGATTATTTAAAAAGAGAATTCGAAATCAATAATTTTGGTAAAATCAAATTTTGCCTTGGTTTACAAATTGAACATCTTGAAAGTGCAACATTTATTCATCAATCAACATATACAACAAAAGTTCTAAAAAGATTTTACATAGACAAAACACATCCATTGAGTATTCCAATGATCGTCCGATCATTAGATGTGAATAAAGATTATTCTCAACCTCAAGAAGATGATGAAGAACTCCTTGGTCCTGAAGTACCATATCTCAATGCAATTGGTGTATTGATGTATCTTGCTAATAATACACGACCTGATATTACCTTTACTGTCAATTTATTAGCAAGATTTAGTTCTTCACCAATACGACGACATTGGAATGGAATTAAATAAGTCCTTCAATATCTCCAAGGTACAATTGATCTCGAATTATTTTATTCAAATAAAATCAACCCAACATTGATAGGTTATGCAGATGCTGATTATTTATCTGATCCACATAAAGCACGTTCTCAAACGGGCTATCTATTTACATGTGAAAATATTGCTATATCATGGCGTTCTATAAAATAATTTATAGCAGCTACTTCTTCAAATCATGCTGAAATTATAGCCATTCATGAAGTAAGTTGAGAATGTGTATGGTTAAGATCAATGATTCATTATATCCGAGAAAGTTGTGGATTATAATCTATTAGAGATATTTCAATTCTTCTTTATGAAGACAATGTAGCTTGCATAACTCAATTACGATGAGGATATATTAAAGGAGATCGGACAAAACATATTTTACCAAAATTCTTCTTTATTCATGAAGTCCAGAAGAAATGTGAAATTGATGTGCTACAAATTCGGTCATGTGACAACCTCGCAGATATTTTCACAAAGACTTTACCGATTGTAACATTTGAGATATAAAATTGGTATGCGTCGGTGCAAAGATTTAAAAGAATTATCTCATCAGGGGAAGTAATAAACAGACATATCGAATAGTATACTCTTTTTTCTTCACTATATTTTTTTTCCCACTGGATTTTTATCTAGTAATGTTTTAACGAGGCATATTCTTTATGTAATGGATGGACATGCAAGGGGGAGTGTTATGAATATATTGTGAATTATTAGAGAATTAGTGGAAACTCCACTAATTATGAATTTTTATGGATGTCTATCATTTAGTGGAGACACCACTAATTCATATTGGTGAAAAATTATATATTCCACTAATTAAGAGTTATATAAATAGAGTTATTCTCTAAGCTTGATATATATCATAATTTTGTGAAAGAATTGTGAGAAAAAAGAAAGGGGGAAGTTTGAAGAAATTCTTATGCAAAGAATAGTTAAAGTTTTCTTAGTGTGTAGTGTTTAAATTTTATTCTAACACTACCTAAAATTTCATAACAGAAATGTCTTTGTAGGTACCCATTTTCCATGCTATACAATATTTTTCTTTTCTTATTTCTTTAATAAAACTGTAAGTGATGTCCTTTTCACTTCATCCTATTCAAATTATTTATCACATTTGAAATTTTTTATTTAAATTATATACTATCATATTAGAAAATTTATGATATATTTTTTAAATTTTATCTTTATATTTATTATCTCATTAAAATTTAATATTAATTATTTTATAAAATAAACAAGGTTTGTTTAATTATTAAAAAATTAAAAAAAATTAAAATTTTCTTAATTCTTTTTTTTAACGTGACAAGTATATTTAAATGGATAGAATATCATTTTATTGACATGACTGATTGTCCATTTTGAAATCTTGGAGCTTACTCAATTTACTTTTTGAGGGCAATAGAGTGGAACGCATTAGCAAGCATAAAAGTTGACCATTCCCATGCAGACACGTAGATCCAACAAAACTTTCGTGTGATTGAAACAAATAAATTCTACTCCCTGTAATATAGCTCATTCACAATATAAGAAGTGTTATATTTGAAAAGTGTTTTTTATAATATATGTCATTTTATAAAGTTGTATAAAAAATTATTATTTTTTTAGTTTTAATATTCTGTGTAATTTTTTTATTATTAATTATGACATAATTTTTTTCAATTATTAAAGTAAATAAAGATTTAATTAATAATGTTTTTAAAAATTTAGTTTTAAAATTGTCTTAAATTTATAAGCACTTAATTTTTGTATGTAAGTTTAAAACGACTTATATTATGAAATAAAAATAGTACTAAGCTTTTATAAATGTACATTTCTACACTATTACATACAAGTAATGACGGAACTAAGGGGAACAAGAGGTGGCATTTGTTCTATAATTTTTTTAAAATTTATATATTTTTCTTAAAAATTATTATTTCCGTTCCTTTTTATCTGTCCATTTTAATTAAATTTTTTGTTCCAATTTATCTGTCCCATTAGCAAACCAATACAATATTAATTTCTATTTTTTCACAAATACCCTTCTTTAATACAATAAATATTGTGCACTTATAATGAGAAATTGAACTAAATTAAATATGCTTACCACATATGAAATTTTGAAATTTGATTACTCCTTAATAAAGAGAGAGATTCTTTGATGATAAAATAGAAAATGTTAATTAATTAACCGAAAAATTTTATTTTTCTTAAAACTTGTGAATCGGTTAAAGTGAACAGATAAAAATGAACAGAGGGAGTAACATTTTTTAGTATAATTTTTTTAAACTTATATATTTTCTTTCTAAATTTATTTAAAAAGTTATATCATTGTTCTCTAACAAGAAATTTTATACAATTTCCTTATTTAATTTCTAACTTCCAGTTATATCTCTACATACGGTATTATTATTTTTATGTGTACGTTCTAAATATAGTTGTAAATATGTCGAATCGGGGTCGAATTGTTCTATTTCTTATCTACTAGAGTCGATTAGCAAAATCAAGTACCGAATCTGACTCGAATACTTGTCGAGTATGATATAAAGAGATCTATACCTGAGTACACTAATATCGAGTTTGAATCGGGAAAAATATTCATGTGTAAAATATTTTCACTTTTGTTTTGCTTGAAGGTACTGGCCAGTTCTTGGCTTATTTTCCAGCCAACCCTTTGATTGAATTGCCGGTCCATGGTTTAGGGTGAGTCTGGTTCGCGAAGGGAAGTGGAAGGGAAAAAGGGAGGGGGAGTGGAACATTTTACTTCTATCAGGGGAAATAAATATAATTACTTTCATCTTATTTGGTTGGAGTGGAAGGGAAGTAAATATGATTTACCTCACATTATTTGGTGGTAAGGTATATAGGGAGGAAATAATTATTGAATTACTATTATACCCCTAAGGCTAATTTATAAAAAATTGCAAAGTAGGGCATAATTATAATAAAATAAATACTCTAAGACAAGATGGTCTTTTAACTCTCATTCACTTCCCTAACTCTCCAAAATGGAGAAGAAGAAAAATCTAAGGTGGAAGGGATCCAATTCCCTTCCACATATACTTCCTCCCTCCAATCATTCAAACCAAATTAAGTAAATTATACATTTATTTCTTATTTTACTTTCCCTCGTCTTTTCCTTCCCACTTTCACTCCAACCAAACTCACCCTTAGACTATCCGGTAACGGTTCATGGATTCTTCAACTTTTGCTATGGCGAGTCCGTGGCTTGGTATTCAAGGCACAGCCGGCTGGGCTTTGTTTCAAAGCCACAGTTTCTTCTTGTTGTCCTCTATTTCAAAGCCGTGGTTTCTTGTTGTTGTCACAGTCACTGGTGCAACGAGGCCCAGGTAAAATGGGATTCTGAGTCTAAATATACCTGATTCATTGACAATTTTATTTCTACAATTTTGTATTATTTTAATAAGTTCAGTTTTATTTGATCAATTTGTTTGGACAGTATAACAAATATACCTGCATTGTTGCAAAAGGTTTTGAGGTAAACAGTCATTTGTTGTTTTTGTCCAGAAAAGACATTTTGAATTTTAAAAATAATCTTATGTTAGACTTATAAATACAAAAGTATTTCAGTTAGTAAAAAGTATTTTCAATTGCATCTTAATCCTTTGAAGAATGACATATTTCATATGACATTTTACTAGTTAAAGAGTTACTCATGCAACTTATAACAAAATTTTTATTAGTTGGCATAGGGTTGTTAATGCATCGAGTATATCTAAATCGATCTGACTTGTTTATAGTAGATCTAGTATAACTATTTTGTTATTCAACTTGACTCGGACGAGTTTATCCGTTTAGTTTATATAATTAAGTTCGCGTACGGGTATTATAATTTCGTATTCGTTTATTTATTTACCCGTTTAATTTAAATATTATGTAAAATATATATTATATTATATATTATTGTATTTTTTGATCGGGTATACCCGGTAGATAATCGGGGGAGTATACAATATTTTTGAACAGGTCGGGTCCGAAATAGGATTATCTGAATCCAATTTGACCCTTTTACACCCCTAATTGGCAACCTTGATCAAACCATTAGTTAAATATTACTTTTTTTTGAGAATATACAAATAAAAAAAAATTATTGCACGATCTCTACTTGACAAATAGATATTGGCTCGACTATTTTAACGTACTATATAAAGTGTAATTTAATTATTCATTTCTTAATTTTAACAAGAGTAATAAATCGGTCAACAAAAAAATTGAGGGATAACTGGTTTTGTATAAAATAATAATACAAAATATGAGATTTTAAGATATATGTATTGTAAGATCAAGTATCACCCAATTTCAGTGGAAAATCAAAAATAAAATCAAAATTTATGATCGCATACTTATTTTGTTTTTTCAAATTCAATTTCATAATGGCTGTGCAAATTTGTTTACATACTTGTGCGACTCCTAAATACTTTTTCAACTCCTCAAATAATAATATTAATCTCATTAATTATGAAAGGAGGAGGATTATTGTTTTATATATATATATAAATTATTTTCATATGCACTTAAATATCTTATTTTGATTTGATATAAAAATTTAAAAGAATATTTAATTATAAGTAAATTACATCATTATCTTTATTAATTAACGAGTTTAGTGTTGGAATTGGCCTCCCTAAAGTTAGTTATAAAAAATTTAAAGGAAAAATATATATCTATTTTAAAACATTTCAAAATGAAAATAAAAATATTCAATTATTGAGAGAATAATGATTAGTATTTCGCTGTAATAGTCTCCCCATAGATAATTTCTGTAGATGGATATTTGAACTGAGATTATATTTAAAAATTTTAAAATGTTATTATAATTTGGAGTTTTATAAAAAAAATGTTATAACTTTAAAAATTGACATCACAAATATTAAATTTATTTATTTGTCAAAAAAAACTTAAAGCAATATTTTGCAAATTGATTTGAAGTTTGAAATGAGTTTATTGGGGCATGAAGATATTTTGGGGACAAAAACTTTTGTACCATCTTAAACGGTCGAAATTTCAAAAAAGTTCAAAAGTCGGCGGGGCGGGGCGGGGCGGGGCGGGCTTCCTTTTTAGATCCAAACCTAAATGCTTAAAAAAAATTCACCAAAAAAACAAATAGCCAGCGAGCTGACTTTCTCTCCCACTTTTGAATTTTGAATTCCCCCCCTTGCCCACCCTTTATATACCCGCATTACATTTGATTTGCTTCTCTCTACTACTCTTTTGCGTTTTTTTTTCTTTTTCCCTCTTCTTCTTGTTCAATCTCTCTTCCTGTTTCACGCGCAACTGTGATTTG
The DNA here is from genome assembly GCA_026120185.1 of Voacanga thouarsii. NCBI lineage: Eukaryota > Viridiplantae > Streptophyta > Magnoliopsida > Gentianales > Apocynaceae > Voacanga > Voacanga thouarsii. The sequence continues at coordinate 5,789,169 of JANUWF010001322.1, read as the reverse complement.
AAAACTGGAATTTCAGCATATCTCCACAGTTGTATCGAGAGATTCAATTCACATCATAATGGAAAGTAAGCTTCAATTTTTTGGGCTTATGTATGTGTTAATTGCAGATATATGCATAGTTATAAATATAGATTTAGTAATTTGAGCGTGAAAAGATTGAATCTCGTGCAATCCAAGAAGGTTTCTTTTATTAATTTTGGTCTTTAGATATTTGTATTGAATTTGGATATTCAAGAATACACCTTTATTGAACACGTCAATGATACTCGGTTTGTTTGTGTCTAATAGGGTTTGATAGAAGTTAATTTAGCGTCTGGGTTCTTCGTTGAATTGTTAGATAAGGCTTTTTTCAAAAGTGGTCTTTGTTCTGGTTTTCGGATGTGTTACTGGAAAATTTTGAAGTTAATTAATTGATTTTCACTAATGAATCTTTGTGCTTTAATTACAATTAGTAATCAAACAGAAACTGCCAATTGGCTGAGAGCTAAATTTAGCTCAATGTAATGCCCTCCAAATCTCATTGATTGTTATCATTCGAATTTGCTGCTGAAATCTATGGTTGTCGTTAAATGATAGGTCTTAAACAAGAAGCATGGGAAATTGGATTGCTTCATTAGGCTTTTTCTTTCTTATATGGCTACTCAAATAAATATGAAACTTGTTGATTTTATTCCAGGAAATGGACTCTTTACCTGATGCCATTGTCCAATACATTTTGTCATTTATTAACAATGCTAAAGATTTGGCATACTGTGCTTGCGTTTCTAAGCGGTGGAAGGAGTCAATGCCATATTTTCAGAGCCTTTACTTCCCTCGGAATGTTTTTGCGGATAGACTCCTGATGTTATCATCACAAGAACAATTTCATTAGTTGTTCGGTTAGACGAGCTTGTTGTCTATTGCCCTTTCACTAGTTTAGGCCTGGCTTCATGGCTAATGCACCAAGGATCATCTCTTCGGAGCCTTGAGCTAAGAATGGACAATATAGTGGAACATCAATCCTGCTTTGACATCCCTTCCAAGTTGGATTGTATTAAGGCTGCACCGAATAAGCTTTGGGGTGTCCTAATGATCCATTCTCCTAAGTGGGATACCTTCAATAGGCTCAGGAATCTTGAAATCATTGGTGCCAGAATGGAAGACCCCGCCATTTCAGCTGCTCTGCGTGCTTGTCCATTTTTGACTAATCTAACACTCTTTGGTTGCGAGGGTTTGAGTTCTATATCAATTGAACTTCCCTTTCTGCAGCAGTGTAAGCTTGACTTCTATGGTGTGGGTAACTGCTCGCTTTCTGTTACTTCTCCAAGGCTTGAGCTATTTGAGGTACAGGGTTGTAGCTGGATTAGAGTTCGAGAGACCCAGCGCTTAAGAAATCTCTCCATTGCGAATAATTCAGGTAGTTGGACTTTATAAATTTCAGCTGGTGCGGAGTTTTCTTGCTCTTGGAATTCATCTTGAATAATTCAACTGACTTCATAGAATTTCTCTTCCTATTATCTCCTACCAGGTAGAGTTTACATAGTTGATTTTGGAAAACTTGTAGCCCTTGAATCATTGTTCATGAGAGGGGTACAATGGTGTGAAATTGTTAGGAAAAATTGCCCTGTTACTTCATAGATTACCTTTAAAAAAAATAGTCAAGTAATTATAGAGAAAAGTAACAAGATAAAAATTTATGTAAAAAATTTTAAAATAAAAAAAAACTACAGCGATTGTCCAAAGACAATCGAAAAAAATATTCAATATGTAAAAAATTATTATAATCACATCATATAAAATACAATTTTTTTTCACTTAAAAATTAAAAAAAAAAAATCTAAAGAGTACTAAGAGAATTTTTCCAAATTTTCTAATCTTTTACATTTTTTTTTCTTGGTGTTGCTCTTGTTTTTTTCATTGATAAATTTGCACTCAAAGCCTATTTATAAGCATATTAGAGATATTCCATTCCACCTTCAATAATGAGTTTTTTTATTATTAATTAATGCGTAACAATCAATTGGTATTAGAGATTTATTGGAGTATTAATATTTATTTATTGTATGTTTTGTGGTTGTCATTAAGGTGAATCATCTACATTAGAAAATAAGTTAAATTATTATTTACTCTTTATATTAAACTTCAAATATTTTTGGTGCGGTGGAGTTTTAGTATGTGTTTTATACTAAAATAAAAGTATAGAAAAAATGTTAGCAATTAAATTTGATGTTGAGAAATTTGATGGAAAAATTAATTTTGCCTTATGACAAGTGCAAGTCAAGAATTTGTTAATCCAGTCTGTATTGTACAAAGTCTTAAAGGGGAGGTCAATCCCTTTGACTAGTAAAAAAAATTTAGAAGTGTCCAATGATAATAGTGGAAACTCAAGAAAGTTCACAATGAACGAGAAGAATTGTGAGGAATTAGATATGAGAGTTGCTAGTCAAATATGGCTCAGTTTAGCAAAGAATATGTTGTTAATGTGGTTGGACTGTCTATAATAAAAAAAAATTGGGATAAGCTTGAAGAATTGTATCAAACCAAAAGTGTTTCGAATAGGTTCTATTTGAAGGTACAAAAATTTTAGATTATCTGAGTGTCTTAAATGAGATTATTTCTGAATTAGAGACTTTCGGAGTTAAAATAAATAATGAGGATAAAGTTCTGCGATTCATAATGTCTCCTTCATTTACTTATATTTATAAATATATGCAACCCATTTTAATGTATTGGAAGGAAATTGTAGTTTATTCAGAGGTGACGAGTAAATTAATTTATGAAGAAATAAGATTAAAAAGAGAAAATAGACCTACAGAAAATTTAGTGTTTATTGTTTGTGAGTATGAAAAGAAAAAGAACTTTATGAAGAAAATTGTGTATTGGAGATGTAGATAAACAGGCCACATAAAAAAATTATAAGAAGGGTGGTGTTGATTCGATTAATAATTTTTTTTAAAAAAAGATATTGTTATCAATATTGTTTCTCTAATAAAGGGAGATAATGAATTGCTTTAAAAAAATATATATGTTTTCATGGTATGATTGTTAGCATTGGAGATGCCATGAAAGAGGACGTATGATTGGTAACATGTCTACGAATTTATATACGGGCATTGGCTGATGATTATATAAGGTGTGCGGTGGAATAAAGGAATGCCGATGACTAATGAACTTTCAAAAAATTAGTATAGAAGTTGTATCATAATTATCGATATGAGTCAAGGTAAAATTTTTGAAATTGATGTTAATTTCAAGTGGATATAATTTTTATGGTGGAGTATGATAATATTTATAACTATTAGTATTACACACTGTTTTGGTAGCATTTTTTTTTTATAATTAAGGTGGAGATTGTTACGCATTAATTAATAAAAAAAAACTATCATTGAAGGTAGAGTGGTTGGAGTCAATGAACTATTCCACTAGGCTATAATGGAGGCTGTTTTTATTTACTCACAAGATGCCTCTGGTATGTTTATAAATAGGCATGCTTTGAGTACAAATTTATTAACGAGAAAAATAAGAGCAGATTTTTTTTTAATTAAGGTGGAGATTGTTACGCATTAATTAATAAAAAAAAATCATCATTGAAGGTGGAGTGGTTGGAGTCAGTGAATCATTCCACTATGCTATAATGGAGGCTGTTTTTATTTAATCCCAAGATGCTTCTAGTATGCCTATAAATAAGCAAGCTTTGAGTGCAAATTTATCAATGAGAAAAATAAGAACAACACCAAGAAAAAAAAAGTGTTAGGGTTAGAGGGTTTGGAAAAATTTTCTGGAAACTCTCTAGATATTTTTTTTGGATTTTGAATGTGAAAAAAATATTGTATTTTATATTGTATGGTAATAATTTTTTACACGGTAAATATTTTTTTTGATTGTATTTTGACAATGACCGAGGTGTTTCTTCGATTTTAAAAATTTTTATTTAAATCTTTATTTTATTATTTTTTCTCTATAGTTGCTTTACTACTTTTATTAAAAAGTTGTCTGTAAAGTAATAGGGTAATTTTTCTCAACAGGAATGCTATAAGTCAAATGCTGCAACTGGCAAGCGACGTGAAGCACCTGTATACGAAGGTGGAATTCACTGGTGATTTTGATGGACTCTTGCCCTTTCCTCAGCAGCCACCCAAAGTTGCAAACTTCTGACATGCACGGGGCCATGTTCGCTGCTCTTTGCCAGAAGAATAGCCTAAAAAATGTGAGTGTGAACGAAGGAAGGAAAAAAAAAAGGCTCATTCACCATGTCTCTCTAATAGCGGTGATGTTTAATTAGCTAAATGGTCGTATGCTGGCAATCATAATTTAAAGAAGATGCATTGATCATTTTGGAGGTAAACTCAAGCTTTTTAATCCTTTCCTTTGAGAAGCTTGTGATCACAATTAGATCACCATTAAATGCTGAGCAGAAGATGAGCACTCTAGAGTCCTTGGTACGGTATGCCAGGAACTTGAGGAAGATGACACTGAAGATTCTTCAGATGAAGAGCAGCCATAGCAGTGCAGATGATTTCTTCGAGGACATTTGCAGATTTAAATATATGAACCGGAAGTTGTTTCAATTGAATAAAAATGGCTAATAGGCCAAAATTTTCATCTCAATTTTCTATTTATTAGCATTCCTTTCAATTGTCACATGACCAACCGAAACCTTTTGTTGTTGAGGAACTAATCTTGATTTTTTCTTCCATGAAATCCCAACATTCCTGACATCGTACTGTAGTTCTGTTTTCATATTGAGATTTTGCCTTTTTTTTGTTACTCTTATTAGTCTCCTTGCATTCTGATTTATAGTTTCATAAGAAGTACAACCTAAACTGTTGACAATCATCCATGCTGCTAGCTCTTATCACCTCCTGCGTATTGGCACAGCATGCGATGTTTGGCCTTGTTGTCTGTTACTGTACAAGCAGTATTGTCAATAGAATGTACCACTTGAAAGGTAGTAAATGGTGTGCCCTGTGTGGAATAGAACAAGAGAAGGTTAATCTGAATGGGGTTGTGTAATTCTTACTTCGTGCCATACAAGACAATTTCAAGGTCCTGGCAAAAAAGGTGACTAGATAGTTATTGGTATTTTGGTCGAGTGGCTGAAGATGGCTTTGAACCACTATGCAAATAAGGCTTCTAAATCATATGAACCCAATAATGGCTTTCATTCTTGAATGGCGTTAATGCTTGGAAGGAGAAAATTCAGTTCGCTTCTCAGTTCTCTGGTTATTAGGTTAACATCCCAACTTGTTTAGAGGCTCAGGTTTGCCTTCTGGTTTTAAAACCGGCCAATAACTTCATAAAAGTACTATTTGCGGAAACACATGACAAGATATAACCAATGCAAGAGAGAAAGCCATCAGAATGGCACCACCAAATCCAGCGAGAGAAAACCATAGTTCACGGAACTAGTAACTATGACCTGCAACAAGCCATGGCACCTCCCTTTTAGGACACCGTGCTCGTAAGTATCAAGTACATGTAAGTCACATATCAAGCTAGACCAGCCGTGGAAGGAAACTGTTGATCCTAAATCAATTTGATGGAATACTACTTCAAAGTCCCTAGTGTACCCACCAAAATTTTTCGGTGGAATTGTTGAACAAGCAAACTTTTGGCATAAGTTGGATACCATCAACCCATTCAAAAGATGAATAAAATTGAAATATGAGGCAGCCCTTTTCTCCTTTTCATTTTCTTTACATGTGCAGAGGTGAGTGGAGATGTTCTGGGAGGAGATGTGTGTAATTCTTCAGACTGGTACAAAATTATATTCTTTCTCATCATTGTAGACAACAAAATTTGGGTGGTCTGTCTAGCTTCACATCCAAACATCCAAAAAATTTCCTTCGGCATAATTTAACCAGAGAAGAGGAAAATAGATAAATCTAAGTTTAAATTGCTTTTTCTGGAGTATAATTTGACTAACAAAGCCTAAATTAGCTTCTTCTTCTGAAAATATCGCTTCAGGTACAGTATCTGCGACACTGTAGCCAGAATGCAGACTCCCAAGGACATGATACTGAACCAAGCAACCCTGGCATTAGTTTTTTCACTCACTATTCGCATCTCGGATTCCCTGAAACCATATGAATGAAAAGTTAAATAACTAAAGCAAGGAATTTAAATGTCACCTTTTTGACAACTGAGTAGAGAATGATTACCTGGACTTGAGAAACACTAAATTTTCATGGATAGCCTCTACCACTCCTTCAAGCTTTCTTAGCTCAAGTTCAACTCCCTACTAGAGCCAGAAAAATAAGTTGAAAATTTCCGAACAAATGAGAAAATAGATAATCGCCACCTAACAAGCACCAATTTTTACCATTTTTCTAAACTTAGCCAATGAATCATCATTTAATGACAATCAAAAGTTATATCATTCCTACACCCACACAGCCTCAAAAATGGAATGGTGCGAAAGGGTATAATTTCCTAATTTTTGTCCCACAAAATACCAGAAATTGCACATGCACTCATGTCTGCATAACATCTGCTTACACGACATCATACAATGCTTTTGATGTTATTTACAGACTATGTGCTGGTAGATGAATATAACATCTTCCTCCAAGTAAATGATGGAAAGACATGAGAATACATGGGGCTATCCTCAAACAAAACATTGTGACAATGTCCTCTTGCAGATGATAAAATTTCAAAAACCCTACTAAATTGCTTCTGAATTTTAGTCTACTGGAAAATTCTATGCTAACTACTATTTGTAAACAAAGTTCAGGCTGATGCATGAAAACACAGAAATGTGACTTTAGAGTCTCACCTCAATTTTCTCTTTTCTTGCAACTGAGTCCCAATCCTTTGCTGCAATTCCAGTCTTCCAATCGATGTTGATACTTACATCCCCACTTCCTGAAGTATGGCCATCCATCCAAAAACATGCCAGATAGTTGCCAGCTTCAGAGGTTGTGAATGCAAACTGACCATGTGTCACATTCTCGGTTTGATGAAGTGTGTTTCCATATGGTGAAGTGACCTGAAAGAAGGGATCAACCTTTTCATTAAACTTACAAACAATGGGTAGCACTACTCCTGACAAGCATAACAAAAACCTCTCGGCCTTCAAAAATTCGACCAATATAGCAAGGTTTAAATGCAACTTCGTGGACCAAAGAAGTGACAGATAACCCAGGAGAACACTAAACCAATGGATTTGCACTTTACATGCACACTTCTCTTATGTTCTCAACCAACAAATCTCAATAATGGAACCCATCCCTCTTTCTGCCAACAAAGACCACCCTAGCCCAACACCCACAATTGGTAGGACTCCAAAGGTCACCATGTACCAGCAAGGAACTGCAGTCAAAACCATCTAAAACCACCTGTTCTCATCAAACTATCAACCTTCTATGGCCCAACAGAGTCAACAAAAAACTATTACACAAGAAGAAAAAACATACCTAAAAATGAAACTCCTACAAAGGTCTTCATCGCACCATACTGTTACCAATTAAGCTACCCGACCTTTAACTGTCCAAAATTTAGTGATACCATTTGTGTAAGCTAGAATAGTACCACCATCACCAACTGTTTCCCATGGCAGGGCAAACATAAAATACAAATTTGCCTTGATACAAACAAATTACGGGACAAGGAATCACACCATGAACTTTGTAAAAATACAACAAATTCAAATGGTAATCCTCTGGACATGAAAGTCATGAATGGTGTGCTTTTAACTCTAATGCTTTTAACTCTAAAAAACCCAAATCAGCAAACACCAGTATAACACAGACAACAATCCTCTAGAGAACAAAACTGTGTCTATTATAAATCTAGAAGAGAGAAGCAGACCCAAATGGTGGAAGGGTTTTTCCACTGACAAAGATTTTTTTTTTTCTTTCTTTGTATATGTGAAGCAATGTGGATACATATGGAAAACACAAATAATCTTGCAGCTACATGGTTTTGATTCAACTCTTTAACTGTGGGGGAGGGGGGAGAGAGAATTTTTGTGAAAGAACCAGTTTGAATGTAACATAAGTCACTTAAATTCTGAAACAATTGAAGGTATTATACCAACAGTCACAATGTTCACAAGTTGTCTGAATGTCCACCATAAATTATTTCTTCTCTGCTTTTGCAATAATAATCAACTATGGTTAATAGATGAACTGCAGTAAAGATTTGGGAATCTTGAAACTTTGACAACAAACAATTCCTTTTATGTTCAGGAATACTTGAAAGAAATACCATGCCTCAGACTTCATGTGTATGAGAATTTCGAAGGAGTCTATTTGACATGCATGAAATACTGAGGAATAATTTTTGTAATGCACCAGTTTGGAGACCAGTCTGTCCACACATAATTGAACTGAGCCCTAGTAAAAATAAAAATAAATTAGAATTCTCCATTTCTCATCTTGACTCGGTGGGATAATGGAGCCATTCTCCTTTATTTAAGTGTATCTACCTCTATACTATCACTTGTCACAAATAAATATTTCTGTTATTTCATTGGACATAATTCTTTTACCTTTTGACATATAAAATTTTTTATGAATTTCTCTTTATCTGATCTGGTTATAAGAAACAGGTCCACTGCATTATAAATATGCATGAATTGTTCGTATTGAAGCTCCAATTGCATATTTATTGAGGATAACGTACCTATTTGCATACCAGAATACCCAGACCGCATGGTGCAAGATTGCATTTTATACACAAGAGAAAGCATGAGAGCATAAAGTAAGTTGGATATCCAAACATGTCTACACATTATTTGAGTCATATATGCGGATTAATAATTCATCATTGATACCATCTATATATATTTGCATATATCGACCAAAAACCAAGAAATTGAACATAACTTATCTGCTAGCATGAAAAGTGGGTTCAAGGTAATCTTTTCCAGGGACTTCTAACATAAAAGAATTCATAACAAAACAGAACACACTGCATACTCCACATCTACTTCTTATTTATATTACTCCAAATTCGAAATTCAAAAATTGAGCTTCTATTGCATCTGAGTCATTTTAATTCATCTTATCATGAAGAGCAAAATCTATCAAATCCTACACCCACCAAGAACAAAATTTATCTCTCATAAACAGTCTATCATATCTAATCACAGTCCATATTTATCAAGTCACCTAAAAGTTATTTCTTTCTCTTTTCCAATGAGGAATGTTCCCCTATCAATATCAATTATATCTTAAACTAATTAGTCGAATTGGAAAAAACATAGCACACTTAATAACATAAGAAATATAAGAAAACCCATAAAAAAAAATATGCGTTGGCGCACACAAATAAAAAACACTAGGGCTTAGAACACCTACACATACCTTAGCGGAAATGCTGGGGGTGGGGTGCACATGATCATCGGAAATCACCACGTAATTGGCCAAAACAACGACATTATTGTGGATTTCCTCCGACACACACTTAGTACCCGATGAAGGCAAATTCAACCACACGGCTCCGATCTTCTCTAACACACAGAGCACCACTACCAGTGCCAACACTACTCCTCCACGAATGTTAGCCTTCTTCCCCATCATTCAGAGCTCTTCTGCTGATAATTCTACCTCCAAATCTGTGCGTGTATACGTATTCAATCAATCTATTGATGTCTTGATATTTGATATTCAATATTCGGAACTGAATCTTGTCTCTCTGTTTTAGCCTTTAGCTTCGGGTTCCTTTTTTCGAATTATTTTTACTTTCCTTTTTGCTTCTAAAATATTATTGCTCGGGAAGATATATTGAATATAGATCTCACTTCAGAAAATGTTTGGACCTACGAGGAGGCCCAATGAAAAAAGGTAGTAGGATTGTAAACGGGTCCAACCGGGTTTGGGTTGCCCTGGACCTGATTAAGGGAAAAAGTTTCAAATCCGACCCGAACACCTGCCGAGTATGAAATAAAGAGACATGTACCCGCGTATGCGGGTATCCGGTCCGGGTAGTGTATACCCGGCCCGAAAATCATGTGTAAAAGAATATTGCTGTATTTAAAATTTAAAACAATTTTGTTCACATTTAAGCCACATAATAAATTCTGAAAACAATAACGATTTTACAGAGCTCACATACTAAAGCCAGAGGCAATTTGATTACACTGACAATAAATTTCAGAATCCGATAAATATTCTTAACAAGAAATAAGCTTGTTTTGCTTGAACAACAACCTAATGAAATCCTGGCCATCTGGCACTTACAGTACACCAGGGAATAGTAAACTTTTTTTTTTTTTTTTTGGTTTCTTCCCCCTTCTAGCTTTTAGTTTAAAAGCTAATATAATAGCAAGATCCACTTGCAGATTCGCTATTTTCCCTCTTTTCTCTGGTTGATATGCACCACTCTGGATAATTTAGAAACCAATAAAAACAATTCAAATAAAAATTCTAATATGACTGAAAATTAATAACAATCGAAACTTGAATGGACCAGGAGTACAAATTGTACAATGACCGTAGCCTTTAATATTTTCGCACTGATCAATTTCTAATACCATTGTTTCATAAACTCTTTCATACCCAATACACATGCGCACCGAGGGAGGAGATTATATACTTAGCAAAATTTTATTTTTAGATCTACAATACTAACCTCAGATGGGTCAGATTTGTGGGGAAAACTCAGAGAAGAATGAAGAAGGTAGTGTCGCGGTGAAGGAGTGGGCCGTGTTTGTGTCTCAGTGTCGGCGGCGGCTCGGTGTCGGTTACACGAAGAACTGAAGAGTGAAGAAGGCAGTGTCGGGTGTGTTGCCGTGGACGTGGGCAGTGTTTGTGTCTCGGTGTCGGCGGCGCGGTCACGGTGACTCGAAGAAGGTGAAGGTGAAGATGAAAAGAAGGATGTGTTCTGTGTTTGTTGCGTGCAGTGCTGCTGGCTAGGTTAAGTTTAGTTTCAAAAAACCCAAAACATAATATATTTTATATATAATATAATAACCAAAAAAAAAAAATCTTAACTATAAAATGAAAATTGAAGGGAATAATTTTTTGGGTTAAATTGAAAAACTAATATGAAGGGAATAATTTTTTCTTGAGCAAAGAAAATTGAAGTTTTAAGAAGCATCAGTTATTTTTCATCTCTGTGTATGATATATTATTGAAAAATAAAAATTAATTCTTAACAACAATCATAGTAGTTATCTTTATTTAAGTAATTTGTAAAAATTATTGACAATAATAAAAAAATATTTACATAAATAATTTTGCTTTACACTGATAATGGTGTGGATTTGTTCATTTTGTTATAAAATTAGGGTAGTGTTAGAATAAAATCTACACCCTACACACTAAGAAAATTCTAACTATTCTTTGCACAAGAATTTCTCTTCAAACTTTTCTCTTTCTTTCTCTCACAATTCTTTCTCTAATCTTTCTTTCACTAATATTTCTTTCACAAAATAATGGTGTATTACAAGTTTAGAGAATAGCTCTATTTATAGAGCTCTAATTAGTGGATTACATCATGGCATATATCATCTTCCACTAATCTTAATTAGTGGTGTCTCTACTAAATGGTGGACATTCATAAAAATCTTCTATAATAATTCACATAAATCTATAATTAGTGGAGCCTCCACTAATTAATGGAGATTCCAATAATTCATAACACTCCTCCTTGGATGTCCATCCATTACATAAAGAATATGTCTCGTTAAAACCTTACTAGATAAAAACTCAGTGGGAAAAAAAATCTAGTGAAGGAAAAAGAGTACACTATTCTATATGTCTATTTATTACTCCCCCTGATGAGATGATTCCTTTAAATCTTTAAACCGACGCATACCGATTTTATATCTCAACTTTTCAAATGTTGCAATCGGTAAAGTCTTCGTGAAAATATCTGCGAGGTTATCGCATGACCGAATTTGTAGCACATCAATTTCACCTTTCTTCTGGAGTTCATGAGTAAAGAAGAATTTTGGTGAAATATGTTTTGTCCGATCTCCTTTAATATATCCTCCTCGTAATTGAGTTATGCAAGTTGCATTGTCTTCATAAAGAGGAGTTGGAATACCTTTGATTGATGATAATCCACAACTTTCTCGGATATAATGAATCATGGATCTTAGCCATACACATTCTCGACTTGCTTCATGAATGGCTATAATTTCAAAGATGATTTGAAGAAGTAGTCGCTATAGATTGTTTCGTAGAACGCCATGATATAGCAAGATTTCCACATGTAAATAGATAGCCCGTTTGAGAACGTGCTTTATGTGGATCGGATAAATAACCAAAGATCTCACATAACCTATCAATGTTGGACTCGGTTTTATTTGAATAAAATAATCCGAGATCAATTGTACCTTGGAGATATCGAATGACTTGTTTAATTCCATTCCAATGTCGTCGTGTTGGTGAAGAACTAAATCTTGCTAATAAATTGACAAAGAAAAGCAATATCGTGTCGTGTATTATTAGCAAGATACATCAATGCACCAATTGCACTCGAGATATGGTACTTCAGACCAAGGAGTTCTTCATCATTTTCTTGAGGTCGTAAAGGATCTTTATCCACATTTAATGATCGGACGATCATTGGAATACTCAATGGATGTGCTTTGTCCATGTAAAATCTTTTAGCACTTTTGTCAGTATATGTTGATTGATGAATAAATGTTCCACTCTCCAGATGTTCAATTTGTAAACCAAGGCAAAATTTGGTTTTACCAAAATCCTTGATTTCGAATTCTCTTTTAAATAATCAATTGTTTCTTGGAGCTCTTCAAGTGTTCCAATAAGATTAATATCATCAACATATATAGCTAATATCACAAATTTAGAACCAGCATTTCTTAATAAAAACACATGGACATACCTGGTCATTTTTAAATCCCGCTTTCAATAAATATTCACTAAGACGTGTGAACCATATGCGCCAAATTGCTTCAGTGCCATATAATGATTTCTGCAACTTAATGGAGTAATTTTCACGAGGATAATGTTTATATGCTTGAGCATATGAAATCCTTCGGGGATTTTCATGTAAACATCATTTTCTAAATTTCCATACAAGTAAGCAAGTGACAACATCTAATAGGCGCATATCTATCTTTTCATGTACTCGCCAAACCGATAAGATATCTGAGTGTAATAGCATCAACAACAGGAGAATAAGTTTCATCATAATCAATACCTGGTTTTGTGAAAAACTTTGGGCTACTAATCGCGCTTTATATCGAACGATTTCACTCTTTTCATTGCGCTTTCGCACAAATATCCATTTGTAGCCAACAGGTTTTACACCTTCTCGGTGTTCGGACCGCAGTCCGAAGACTTCACGTTTTGTCAGTGCATTTAACTCCGATTGAATCGCATCTTTCCATTGCAGCCAATCTTTTCTATGCCGACATTCATCAACTGATATTGGTTCAGGATCATCACTATCCTGTATAACATCAAGAGATATTATATGCAAACATATGATCAATAATTGTTTCTATCCGATTCCAACTTCTATCGAAAGTGGTATAATTGATAGAAATTTCAGTGTTACTTTCATCAACTTCTGGTTCTTTGTCATCTCTCTTGGTCTTTCAATATGATCTTCTGGATCATTTAATCATCTTTTCTTTCGAGAATTTTTATCTTTAGAACTAAGAAGTCGGTCATGCTTCTGGCATACTTTTGGCTCAGCAGCTATATGTCAAATCTTTTGTTCTGCTGGAACTTCAATTAGAATAAGAGTATTTATAGCTGGCATATGCGATTTTATTACTCTTCTAGTGTAAAAAAAAAGCGTCTGTCATTTGATTTGCAATGCTTTACAAATGAATTATCTTTTGAACTTCAAGTTCACACGCGCTTGTATGCGGATCAAGATAATTTAATGATATTATCCAATCAAGATTTTCTTGTACTGTTTCCGTTCTCCCCCTAATTTAGGGAATAATGGTTTCACAAGAAAATAAAAAAAGAAATATAAGAAAATGATGACAAGCAGGAAATGTCAAGAAAAATATCTCCCTTTTTTTTTTCACTCTTCTCGGTACCGACTTTTCCTCTTCCTCTCTTGTCTTTTCTTCTCATCCGACCCTCTACCTACCATCTACCTCTTCTTCTTCCTCATACAGATATATATATATATATATATATCGATATATATCTCAGTTATCAGTCATTAGTAAATATCAAAAACAAAAACCACAAAGCAGATATGGAGACTCGTAATTCATTTGAGACATGGTCAAATTTTGACTCGGTTTCTACAACAGATTTTGATGTATTTTCCTTTCCAAACCAACCGCTTCCTCCTAATTTCAGGTGAGATACCTTTGAGGGCTTCAATTTGTTTTTAGTATGCTTGATAATGAAATTAAACTCTCTTTTGGTTTGTTTTTTATGTAAATCAGTGGAAGTTTTGAACATACTGCTTTGGACCAAGTTGATCTGCCCCTACAAGAGACTGCTTTTGATACTGTTCCTCTTTATGCTATTCCTTTGAATGAGGATATGCTTGTTCATGATCCTTTTTACTCTCTAATGGATTTTGAACAAAGCCAGAATATGTTTCCATGTTATTATACATTTAAATATGGATTTTGAATGGTATTACCTTTACTGATATTATTTTCTTTTTCTATGAGAAATAATGAGTGGTCTTGGCAACGAAGTCGGAGTAAGTACTCATGAAATGCATAATATCGAAGTTCAAGATATTATTGCAAACAAAATTCCCGGGGAGAAGAAGATGATTAAGAGGCGGAGAGAGAAGAAGGGCAATAACTCCCAGACACTATCAAGAGAAACAATTTCGCAGTACTTTTACCTACCAATCAAGAGCGCAGCCAAAGAACTGAATATTGGTATAACCCGTCTCAAAAAAAGATGTAGGGAGTTAGGAATTCGTCGATGACCTCACAGGAAATTGGTGAGCTTGGAGACCATAATCAAGAATGTTCAGGTTCTCTCTCATATATACTTATAATTTACAAGAATGAAACTATGAAAGATTTATAAGTAAATAACCGATGATATCACTTCGATTTACAGGAGATGCAAAATAAAGAAGAATGAGGACATATGGCTGAGAAGAAGTTGAAAGAAGCCATTGCGATATTGGAATGTGAAAAACAGTTGGTGGAAGAAAGTCCTAATACGCAGTTAGAGGACCAAACACAGAAATTGAGACAAGCATGCTTCAAGGCCAAATATAATAAGAAATTTAATTATAATAAATTTAATGAGATCATAAAATCTCAAGACTCATTTCGCAGTAATTTTATGACTAATTCTACTGCTAATCTCAATGCTGGCTCAAAGGGGAAAGAAAAGGAGGAGGATGTCGAAAAAGAGGAGCTGAAGTCCATAATTACTAATTGTTTGTCTTCCTCTAATGTAAATATTGAAAAAGAACAATTACAAACCTTCATCTTACATTTGTCAGCTCAATTACAAAAGAGCAACTATAAGCATGTATCCTCAAGTTCATATGAACACTAGTGATATGAATAAAAGATGTGATGCTTATTATTAATAGAAATATATTTTTCCCTTATTATCTTTTCTTTCCACTTCAGGTGGCCTGTATTTCTCTGTGATAAGGGAAATATCGAGTGTGTCCATGACCATAACCACGGCCACTGCCACAACTACGACTATAACGATGACTTCTGCTGGAACCAACAGCATTCACTTCTGGGAGTGCTGTTGAGCCAGTTCATCTGGCTTCATGATTTCTCAATAATAACTCATGTTAAATCTGTCAATTTTGGATACCATTTTTCTCGATATTGTTACTGCAGGACAATATTTGAGGTATGAAAAATGGAGAATGTCTTCTCCAATATAATTTCATCAATAACTTTTTCTCCACAAATTTTTTAACTAAGATGTAGTTTTATACATCATGGAGTTCACGGTTTTACAATCTTGCAACTTCAGGTGCAACCATTCATATCGTGCAGTAGGTAGTACGACCATCTTCAGGTGGTCAAATCTTTCTTTTTATCCACATGACATATGGATCTCCTTTTTTTTTAGTATTTAGATGCATTTCTGTATGACATATAAATTTTTTTTTCCAGAAATATTAAGGGCTACAAATTCGAATTTAGCGAGATCAATAAATGCGTACTTGTCTTCTGGCTTTAATAACGGTAGAGACTCGTGCTGATAACGTGTTATAAAATTAGGGTAGTGTTAGAATAAAATCTACACACTACACACTAAGAAAATTCTAACTATTCTTTGCACAAGAATTTCTCTTCAAACTTCTCTCTTTCTTTCTCTCACAATTCTTTCTCTAATATTTCTTTCACTAATCTTTCTTTCACAAAATAATGGTGTATTCCAAGCTTAGAGAATAACTCTATTTATAGAGCTCTAATTAGTGGATTACATCATGGCATACATCATCTTCCACTAATCTTAATTAGTGGTGTCTCCACTAAATGGTGGACATCCATAAAAATCTTCTATAATAATTCACATAAATCTATAATTAGTGGAGCCTCCACTAATTAATGGAGATTCCAATAATTCATAACACATTTCATATTTTCCTAACTTACCTTTACAATAATGGAATTTTATATTAAAAATTAATTCATTTTGCAAGTCTTGCAAAAATAAAAATGTATCCAAGGAGATTGGTTTTTGAATTAGAACAAAACCAATTATATTTATCTATTTAATTATAGTTTATTTGAGATGTTAAGTTGATAATATTATAAAAATAATTAATATTTCAACATTACGGGCTACAGTGCCAATAATATAATGTGATACAACTAGCAGTGGCAATTAGGTTTGCCCGCACGGTTTCGGGCCGTACCCGAGGACCGGCCCGCTTGGAGGGTGGGCCGATCCCGGAGAGGGGCGGGCCGGTCCCTGGGCCGGAGGCCTTGGGACCAGACTGGATCGGGACCTTGGCCCATGTGGCCTGCGGGTCGGTGCGGGCAGGCCTATGGCTTATTTCTTTTTTTTTTCCTATTTAACATAATTTTTTAAAATTATAAAAAAGTCACCTTGAAATGGTGGGGGGTTTGGCTTGGACCCCTACCTGTTTTATTAATTAATAAAATAAAGATTATATAAGAGGGGGACTTGATGCCTAAACCTCTTAAAAATATTACAATGATTAAAATTTAAAAATATAATAAATATCCTAAAAATAAAATTAAATACATAATATTGCTTATTCTAAATTCCTAATTACAAAAATACTAAACTAACTACTTGGTTCACCCCATTCATCATCTGAGTCATCATCAATAATCCACGAATTAGTCGTCCTATCTTCGGCTGCAAACCAACTACTGCAATACATTAACATCTTCAAAGTTTAAGGAGTCAATCAAGATCTTCTTTCATCGATTGTTCGAGCGCTCTCATTGAAGACGCTTTCCGATAACACTGTAGAGATTGGTGGTGTCAAAAGATCACGTGTCATTTTAGATAAAATGGGGTATTGACTTACATGAGCCTTCCACCAATCACAAATATCAAAATGCTGATATTCATTTTCTACGAAGGGCTGCATCTCGTAAATTGCCATCTCGTTGTAGGTAGTAGTCGATCTTTTTTGACGTTTCATAATACTTCGTGGATTAAATACTGATAAAATTGATGAAGTAGATTTTCACGGAGGTTGAAAGTGACTATTAGATGATGAAGCTTGCCTACTTAAACTAGGAGAATTAGAATAAGAACACTCAAACTCATACAAATTATACATGTCAGATAAAATTTTAGCTGTTTTGTCTTTTATGTCTTTTATCATACAATGTTTAAGTGGTTGTGATTCATCAAAATCTAATGTTTCATATAAATATTCAATAATACTATGAAAACCAGGCGTCTTTACTCTAGGATCCATACACAATGCCATACAATATAAAATAGGAATATTTTCATAATATTTTTTATATTTTTCAAACATACTTCTAAAAAAAAAAATCATATTAGGGATGATACATATATTCACAAAAAATATGTGCTACCTTAGCAAGTGTTGGACGAATATGATTAGTAGTGGGATAATAAGATCCCGATAAAAGTTCAGTAACTTCTTTGAAAATAAATAAAAATGTTGAAAGTGCAGTACAATTTTCAAAATGAGTTTCTGGAGGTTGAAATTATTACTATTACAAAATTCAATAAGTTGATTTTGAAAAGGTATAACACTTTCAAACATATCTAAAGTTGAGTTCCATCTAATTTTACAATCTAATCTAAATTTTTTAAAAGATACACCTTGTTCTTGGCATAATGCCTTAAAATTTTGTTGCCTAGTTTGGGAGGTTTTAATAAATAAAACAACACTTTTAATTATATTAACAATATCATCAATATATTTATATCATTCTTTAACACATAAATTAAGTATATGACAAGCACACATAGTATGAAATAAAATACCATCTAACATAGGATTCATAGTATTTTTTAAAATTGTTATGACAGAATCATTATTTGAAGCATTATCTAAAGAAATAGAAATAATTTTATTTAAAATCCTATATTCACGACATGTTTGAGTAATCATTCTAGCTATACTACTACCTATATGAGGATATTCAAATAATTTAAAACAAATAGTTCTTTTTTGTACTAACCAATCATGGTCTATCCAATGGCATGTAATGCATAAATAAGATTTATTAGTAATTGCAATCCAACCATCACAAGCAAGAGCAAATTTCCAATTATAAGAATCAAACATAGCAATTAGATACTCTTTCATTTCTTTATATATCTTTATTATATCATTTTTTTAATGTTGTTCTATGAATTCTTTTCTATGCTGGTTGACAATTATTTTGCATATATTGTTCATAATGTGGATTTTCTACAAAATTAAAAGATTATTTAGTTTGAACAATCATTTTAGCAAATGCATTTCTATTTTTTCTATAATCATATTGAAAATTACCAACCATTTGACTTCCTGTAGTACGTATTTGTTGTTGTTTAAGTAAGTTTTCTAACCAATCATTATGTAACATTTTCATATGTCTAACTAATGTTCCCGTCCCTCCTCCCTTTTTATGTGCATATACCGTTTTACAAATTTTACATGTTGCCATATCACTATCATTATCTTTTTTAAAAAGATTTCAAACCATAGATGTTTTTGCTTTAGTTGTAACATCCGTTGTTTCAACATCATTCTCACATATATTAGATGCGTCGGGATTAATTATTGGAGTTGATTGTGATTGTGAAACACTAACACTAGGACCTTCATCTTCATTACCTATTTCATTATTTATTAAATTCAAAACTGGATCTATATTAAAATCAAAATGTGATGATTGGGATGAAAAAAAATAATGATATTGATTTGGATCCATTATTTCTTAAAAAAAAAAACAAGCAATCAAAATTCAAATAAAAGTTAAAAAAAAGTATTAACAAATAATGAAATAAGAGAATTGAAAAATATAAATAACAAATTAATTTAAAAATTAAACAATAACTAAAACAAATAAACAACTAATAAAGCTAAAATAAAAGAATGTAAGATTAAAAAATATTAACTTGTTGATGACCAAAATTCAAGAATAACAATACTTTGTTGAGCTTTTAACTTCTTGTATCCACTATTCCGCTACTCAACAATCTTCCAAAATATGAAGACTTTCTTGAAGAATTGAAAAAGTATAACACAAAAATAAATTCTATTCTAATATTCTTTGTAGAGAAAATGAATAAATTTGAGGATTATGAGAGAAAAATGAATAAAAATAAGAGAGAATTGGAGAGTGTTGATGAGTTTTGAATTGAATTGAAGGGTATTTATAGAGTTTTGGAAGTTAGAGACCAAATTGCAAAAAAAAAAAAAAATAGCCGTTTTAGGGGCTAAATTACAAAAAAAAATATTAAAAGATCAAATTAAAAAAAAAAAAAAACCAGAGAGAGTCGTTGGGTAACGGCTCTCCCAGGTAGGCCAGGGATTTTACCCCCTGGCCCAGACCGGCCCGGGCCCTAGGCTTGGACCGACGCATAGTGCTCAATCTGTTGAGCGGGCCGGGCCAGGCTCGACACATCGGCCCGACAGACCAATCTGACTCCGTTGCCATTGCTAGATAAAACTCTTTACAAATATAAAATTATATAAATAAATACAATATTTTCAAGAGTTATAAAATAACTTACCCACCTCCCATTTTAACTATCAAAAAGGAAAAAAACAATGAATATACTTTTTCAATACTTTTTATAATTATAAATAATTTTCAAACATTAAAGAATTCACTACAAATTCAAAAAACTCAAAAAATTGTAATCCAACAATAATATCTTTACTTTTACAATTATCAACTCATCTCTCTATCTTCATCTTTACTACATTAAAAAATACATGCTGTTATATGTCATGCTAAATATTAATATTAACAAATAAGTTGGAGATTGTTCTCCAAAAAAAAAAAAATTACAATTCCTTCTTTTTCGCTATACCTGTTGGAACTCCATAACAAACTGGAGACGCTCCAATCAGGAAAGGTAGATTACAAGCTTTGCGGGCATGTCCCATGAAAGAGCCAACCTTAGGTCTGTGGGTACAACAATTATTGCAAATACTGACATCAGAAGTACTGTGGGATTTACTTCCCAACTTTTTCTCTTTTCCTCTTGTTTCACCAATCCTTATGGATTCAAACTTGTCTGAAAGGGTATCACACTCACTACACCTCGTACATACAAGTGATCTATGCTTCAACCATGCTTCGAGCATGGCTTTACCAAATCTGTCTATATCCTTGTCTGTTACTTCCCATAGATTAGCTACTATGACAGGAGAACCTGCCAAGATATAGGAGAGGGGAGCACCTTGTGGGGCATAACATCCGTTCATCGATAAACATCCACTGCTGCAACCCATAAGTAGTGTAGCTGCACAGCTTTCAAGCTTCTCAATCTCATTCCCAGGAATATATTGAGCTCCTAAAATTCCAGGGTTGCCACAAAAAATGAAAAAAAGATAAGGAAAAATCAGTATTGCAAGAGGAAGGAAACAGATATAGATAGGATAATTTGAGAGTTAAGATATCATGTCATAGCACTTCATCAAAGTTTCAGTAAAGCCTTACCACTTCCATGGCCAAAATAGATAAAGAGATCATGATTTTTCAAGGCTGAAACAAGCTCTTCAGTTCTGGGTGCACTTCCAGTTTTCCCCTGTGCAGCAACCCAAAATGTTTTAAGAATGAGAAACAATTTATACAATCTGACTTTGTAGACTTTTGTTAATGATTTCCTGAATTTACTTTCACAGATGAAACTAAGACAACAATTACCTCAAATTTCTGATCCCTGAACCAATTCTCAAACTCAACTTGTGTCCTGATGAGATCACCACTGGGATTCAATAAATAAAAGGAATCCAAGGGATCCATAAGTGGAAAGACTTCAGCGTTCCTAGTGAGCAGTTCTTGATGGTGGCAACATCTTTCAAGTGTCACACAGATGCTAGTAACAGAAGGCATACGGTAGACCTCCTCATTTCTTAGTATTGGTAGACTCTCCCAGGGAAGCATCTGCAGTGTTATCATTAGACATTTGATTTTAATAAAGGAATCAAGATCCAACTAAGTAAATGAAAAGACACTTTTTCGCTGAGTAAAAAAGAATTGATATCTATAGCATAGCTACCAGTGTTCCCATCCATCTTTTTATGCAACTAATACGGATCAAGTATCTTGCTATAGAAAAATTACTTGTACACGGTATTAAAAGCTCAAAACACATCATATGATGTTATAAAAATGTGAACAATATTTTGTTTAGGTGCTGTATGCACTGCCAACACCTCAGTTTTCATAGTGGAATGCTTATATTCTTGTACCAACTTCACAAGTTTGTTAAATAGCTATTAGATACCTAATACTATGATAATATGTCAAGAATGGAAGATAAAAAGTTGTGAATTAAAAAGGAATGCAAAAGGGAACAGGAAACAATGAGTAAGGAAACAAAAGTTCAACCTGTATGTCAGAATCCAAAACCAGAATTACTGGGTTTCTGGTCAGGCATTCAGTCTCTTTAAAGGTGTGGTCTCTTTCAAGTACTATCTGAAACACATCTGTGGAAAGACTCTTGACTTCCGCTGCTGAGTTCAATAATCCCTTACAAGATCCACCAATGAAGCATCCTTTGTTCAAAATAAGCTGCAATCCATGTTCTCCTATTTCAGGGGCATATATAGCACCGCCGAGAACAACTCTTAGAAGATCCTTACTGACAGTCACTTTGCACTTCGATTTTAAATCATCTATTAACTTCCTTTCCAGAGAACTCAGGTGATTGCTGTCCGCCCAGTGTCCCAAAAGCAAGTATTTCCAAGGACCTAACCATGAATCTTCCACACCCCTAAAGCACAAAGAATATCAAAATAAAAAATTGCAGAATATGAATATTTCAAAAATGAGAATGCAATTAAAAGTCAAAGGCAGACTTGTATAACCTCAAAGTTTATGATTTAGTGGAAGGTGGTGGACCCAGGCAACAAAGGATATATTATGGAATACAAATTTATTCATGCACAGTGCAACTTGATGGCAATATGTAGAAGTAAAAAGTTGTGAATCTACTATCAAGCAAGATTCTATTCGGAGGACTGGTGGGTACATACAAATGAGGTCCTGGTCGGAAAGTTCTTCTGAGAATAATTCTTTCTGTACTAAAATTATCAAACGTACAGGTAAAGCCCTGAATCCCAAAGAATATGCAAGTTCGTCCATTTTGTAAAAATAAAAAGGTTTTCAAGAAGATACTCACTGCAAAAATTTACCAAGACAATCGTCAAGCCTCTCCCTTTGGGACCACCATAGTAACCTATTCTTTTTGGTATCTTCTTCTGGATATATTGAAGAAGATATGTAATTTTCCTTCAGTATAACTTTAAATATTGGCGCAGCCTCATCCACCACGCTAGAGATCCATGGACAGTGCCACTGCTTGATAAAATGGTTTCCCTCACAGGAAATGCCGGCATTAGAACATTCCATGCCAACTGAAGGTCCTGCAGACATGATCCCAAGGAATTAGTCTATAATAGTAGCCAGTAGGTAAAACTATGCTTTGCACAAAGTCAAACTTTCCCTTCTCTTAAATTATAGGATTACCATCTAAGACTGAATCCACAGGCAGAAGTACGATAACAGGCTGATTGCTAGAATTGAAACGGGATAAAAGAATCCACGCTCGAGCAGAAGGATAGCACAATAATTCCCTCAAAAGATTGGCATCAGAGCCTTCAAGCAAGCTGATACATATTATAGCGTAGCATGGCAATCTCTGGAAAAATCTTAAAACAAATTCATCCAGATCTTTAAATTTGGGCACAACCCTGTATCAGGACGTAAAAAAGGGGAAGGATAAATGTCTAATTGTTTAAGAAATTAGATGGATGTTTATCTAAAAGAGAAACAATCCAAACCTGAGTAAATGGTGTGTTTCTGAGGCAACAAAGTCTAAGTTAGAAAGACGAGAACCCTGTAAAGAGAATCATCTTGAATGTGAAAACTCAGTTTGAAGAATATCTTGCAATTAAGCATGCTGACTGACCCTGGGATTCAAGTAAAACTTATGCTAGTAATGAAGGACATAAGTTTGCACGAGAACAACGGTCATTCCTTTTGAATTCAGAATGCCCACCGTGCCTCTGACAAACCAATGAAAATAAAAAAAAGAAAAGATAATTGTATGACCATGAAGAGACTGAATAGAAAAATCATCACGGGCAGAACTGCCTTACAACATGTCAATGAACATAGCTCCAGATTACCTTGCCAAAACATTTAGGGTGAAAAAGGAAAAAAAAAAAATCTTAACAAAATAGCACAGCTGTGAATATGCTTTCTAGTGTTTCTCAATGATGTGCCCAAAAATAGCTTGAAAGATCTGAACAACAGAACAGACACAGCAAAGACAAAATTTGCAATAATGTGCTTCTTGCTTAGAAGACGTACCTCAAGGCTTCTTCTGTCTTTGCCTTTTGCCTGCCCCATTGTACAAGAAAACAGCTGCTGATTTAGATTATTTCCAATTGAAGCTTGATGAAAAAATGCAGCCCAGTGACCCTCAGAGAGAGCTTTGTCAGGTGATAGAGAAAAAGACTCAACTGAGGTAGAAAGCACATGGAGAACTGTCAGCAACCTTGAAACCTGCAAGATTTTGTTTGGGTAAGAAGTAAGTTGCCACAACATTTTGACAATAGAGATCCCAAACCAAGGAAGAAGCATGAGGAAGCAAGTACCGTAAACCGAGTGAAGAACAAATCAAGTAATGATTAAGGTTTCCAATATTGAGTAAATGACTTTGGCTAGAAAGCACACAGACAAAGAGCAACAATATTTTTAATATCTCATCTCAAGGTCTTAAAATCATAAGCATCATCTTCAAATTGTGATCAAGCAGAGGTTCACTGTCAATGTTTACATGTGACTTCTCTTCTTCATTATTGCAGTTAACCATTCTGACAGTCCAGATTCCTTTAAATGCCAATATACAACACAAAAACTAAAACTCTGAAGATGGCTTACCTTTTGAAAAAGTAAGGGAACCTCAGAACAGAGCACAAAGGCCAGCTTTAACCAAGAAACAATCTTAGGTATTCCAATGTTTGAAAATTGACAGCCATTCTCCCTGGATAATACAGATAATACAACATAAGGTAAAATATCTGAGCAACAAATGAATAAAACTCAAAAAAAAAAAAAAGTTACAGTAGCAATCCATCTAATAAAAAAGTGAAAAGATTGCCAAAAAATGAGCATGCATAAGCATACAGATAAAGAGAACATCAGAATTCCAACTGGAACTGATGAGATGAAAAATAATTGCTCTTAATTTCTTTTAGAGGGCTTCAGATAGTTTAGGTTACATAACAAATCGAGCTTGAGAAGTTTTTAAAATAAACCTTCACCTGCCTTATCTAGAAAGCAACATAAAAAGATTTGAACCTTGCAGAAAACTAACAAGTGCACCTGTGTAAATAAAAATATGAAACTGTGAAAAGATGCACTCTGCTGAAGTCATTTTACTATTTTTCCATAAAGAAGAGCAATTAATTCCATTGGAATAAGTGAAATTTCATAGTACAAAATATGAAATGAGACAACACAAGATGGAAGAGTTGCCAAAACTATGATGCGTAGACACAAGATGTACCTGGTAAACTTGCAACCATAGATTTCCAAAGCAATCTGGCAGATACTATAAAGTAACACTGCTTGCTCAATTGCTAATACATCCACTGTGATATTCTTTCCAACTAAATCAATCAATCCATCATATGAGAGAGAGGAGTATTTTGGACAAAATGGGTTGAAAAGAACTGATGTAGTCAGCATAATTATTTGATGTGCTTTGTGGTTTTCATCGCCAACAATGAAACACTTCCCTGAAGTAAGACAGAACAACAGAAATCATGTAAAAAATGTTAGCAGTAGTGTTTATCAACAAGAATTAGCTGATGCCACAGAACACATTACAACACATTACAGAAAAAGATTGCAAACATTCATACCAATTTGTTTTTTCTAAATTAACACCAAAACTTGGGGTGTATAATTGCATTTACTAAATGAAAAACAAGAAGCAAAAAAAAAAAAAAAGCCCAAAATTCAATCAAAAGGCTCAAATATGAAGAAATTATTTGTCAGAACCAAAAACAATGCTCCTAAACTGTTTGCATCTTCAAGAAAATCAAAAACTGTTCACAACCTAAAGTTTTTGCCTATTGAAATGTAGTTAATTGAAAGTCTCAAGATGGCTGGCACAAGACACTGAAATAACAACCATGATGTGCTTATTGGGTGACATGGCAAAAGATAGAATACAAAAATGTCCACAGTTCGTATGTCAGGGAGAAAATGCAAACATGCAGACCAAGAAGAAGAAAAGGGAATAATTAAATGTCCAGAAAGTGGAAAAATTTTTTGGTAAAACTTCTAAACACAACCTGAGCATCAAATTGGAAAAATGTTTTCTCTTTGTTACCATATGTTCTTTTCATGACTGCATTACCTATGCTAGCAAGTAGTATCATTGAAAGCCTTCTCCAAACCAGCTCCCACTTCATATGGACAAGATCAGTCAGAGACATAGTTTTGATAACTTGAAGTGCAAGACAGTGCCAACACTTCATTTTGTTACAAAGTGTTGTGATTTCACATGCAGAGTCAACAAGAGATAAATTACTTTCAGTTGCAAGTCCTCTTTGTTTTGGACAAGTTTGAGAAAACAAGTGGTCGCTTTTTGAATCTATAATGGGCCCAGTTTGAGCACCACCAGATAAAGTTTCAGAACTGTTTTCCAAAGCACGACACCTAGATCGAGTCATCCGCAAGCCATTTGTTGAAGGAACACTGTCTTTCTTAGTCTTTCTACTCCTTTTTGTCTTAGCTTTAATATTTGGTCTCTCAGTTTCAGATGCAATTTCACCTGCATTTAAATGATCCATCTTGCAATTGAAAATATCACTTCTATCAGCCTGATCGGTAAGAGCTTCCTCACAACTACTGATAGAATTCTCCCATTTACACAGATTCAGGCTACGTAGGGCTGATCTATACAGCTCTCTAGCATGAGATAACATTTCTACGGAATGATTTCCTGTGCTACCACAACATCTATTTTTAGCTAAGTCCCCAAGTTGTTGATAAATGGAAACCTTAAGAAACATTCTGCATTTCAAGCAAGATATCATTTCCCAGTTTTCTTCCAATATTTGTGAAGCAGCTTTCAGTTCCTTTTCTGCCAATTCCCAGAGCATCTGTTTGCTATAAAGTTTCCCTGAGATTTTAAACCAGAAAGTAAATAGATTGCCCAAGATCCTTGATAGCCAAGGCTAAGTGTGAAGGATTGCTGTACATGAGACATGCTGGAGAAATATTTAAAATCAGGTAATGGTGACAATACCCAGCAACGAAGAAAAAGAGATCACATAGAGCGGCAAGCGCTGATGAAGGGCAATGTTTTTCCCCCATGAAAGAAGAGTTTCAGCTTCAATTCCATTTCCAAGCATCTCCTGAATAATACCAACCTGTACTATGTCCATGATAAAAAAAAACCAACATTTTTGAGAAATGTTAAACAACAATTACTTGACAAACAGAATATATAATATTTAAATTCAAGTTGAAAAATAGTAAAGGAAACAATGTAGCAAACCTGTAGGATACTATCAAGATAACAACGAAGTACAATCCAAGGACTAAGAATATGGCACTTAAAGTCACCAGGTAGACCTAAACACCAAGCTTCATAAGCCACTTGATTGTGTATATGGAAGCTACCAATGGCATAGAAATGCTTCTGAATACCGGTTGAATTACACTCAGTTGCCTGATCTACAGAATATCTAAATGTTTCTTGAAAAAGTTTACTGCGTAACCGATGGGCTTCCTTTGCAGATGATAGAGCCTGTATAATGAATTAGACCTCACTAAAAAAGTAGACACATATAAAAAAGAAAAACAACACAAGAAGCAGTAAGTTTAATGAAAGACAAAAGCTAGGTAATGAAAAGATTCTAGCAAATGAAAACCACTGAACTATTAAAAAGTAGCACAGGCAATCGTTCAATAAAACAATTCAAATCACATGATCATTACCCAGAAAAGCAACAAACTTTTGGTTAAAAACAAATGAGTCAGTCGAGCTTTTAGAACCAATTTCACTCTTTACACAGTACACAGTTACTTTGGTATGTAAGCATCTCAAGACTTTACACTAATATATCTAATGTTGTTTAAACATGATCATATATACATGTGTGTGTATCAATAAGTTTTGTAGTTTGCAGTCAACTGCACTTGTCAAAGGCATTAGATGTTTTAAATATCTAAATTGAGAAGAGGCTCATAAAAGTTTACAAGGCTTCAGGATGTTTGCAATTGCTGCAGCTTGATCCTTTAACAACTAGCAAAGCACAGATGCTTTCCGCTATTAAACAAACCCATTACATGCTAATGAATATGCACTGAACTGACTTAAAAGGTCAAAAATTAGGTTAAACTAAAAAAACTTCACTGGTAGATTAGTTGCATGCAGCGGAGACTGGAGAGCACCAAAATAGAACATCATTATTAGTCTACCCAATCTACACAGAATACCTTTGCCCTCTCTTTCCTCTAAATATAGTTGAGCTGGACTTTAAAACACCTATAGTAAGTAAAAAAAAGGAAGAACTTTATCAATTATAAACTAGCAAAGATATCCCATCCTTTTCTTAGTCAAAGCAGGGTTCATATTCGAGAACTTTATGCACAGATCTCTCTTTGCTTGCTAGTCTTGACTCATGTGACAAAATAATTCCAATATCATGCAAAATGAAAATTTAGACATGCATGGATACAGCTATGGAAACAATATACTTACTAATGTTACCTGAATTACTTGTCCCTTCAGAATTAGTTGGTCACTCAAGTCATAGTAGAGATATGCAGAAAGGAAAGCAGAAGTACTGGAAATAGGAACCTGGAACAGTAGCACACTTGAAGTAAGCATACTACTTCAACCTGAATGATAGTAATGAATCCATATTCTTTACAAAAAACTTACACTGGAAACGAGATCAGAAGCAGCAAGCTTGACGTCATCTATAGAAACCTAACAAGAGAAAAAGAAAAATGCCTTAAGATGTGTCGTAGCATGATAGAGAACAGAAAGGTCAATTGCTATAACCAGAAACTAACAAAATGAAAGAATGAAACTGTGCCTCTCACTCACTAAAGGACTTACAGGACAAACAAGATCAGAACCAGCTGGTTTAACTGAATCATTTGTTCCATCTAATGGACTGGAAGCTCCATGACAAAATGAGCCTTGCAATGAGGCAGCTAATGATGAAAGAAAACTCTGTTGGAAACCAACTAGAATTGGTTTTGATGACTTCATGCATTCCATCCAGAATCTGGAAGAGTTGGAAATTTCACCATAATGCTCTGACAACTTTGAGATGAATGATTCATGTATTGGAGAAGCACAAAGCATATGTCCCAGCCTCCGGCTTTCCCAGAGCATGCCAAAAACTTCCTCCGGAGGAAGTTTCTTCCATTTGCATAATCGGATAAGTATCTCAAGTATCTGGGGATGAATTTCTGTATAGCCCTGGGTAAAAATAGAAGCACTGAGAGTAAACTTTTGCAAAATTAAGTTGTCATAACCATCAGTCACCAAAGGTATTGTACAGCTTACCTTTATTGATAAGAAGTCAAGGACATGATACAACTGCTTTAACATATCTTTGACCAATATAGCAGACTCATCATTGTCAGAATATAGCTCTAGTTCATCTTCAAACATTCTAGTGGTCTGAGGACGACCAATGTGGCATTCATGCGGACTCAGCCACATATTAACTGCATTCTGAATATCTTCAAAGTTTCTGTTCACAATAGCAGCCAAACAGCATTACACAAGAATACCACATTTTTTGGAAAGACAAATTGTGTAACCAAAAGCCTTTGAATTTATATCACTCAATGCTTGAGACTAGCCTTTTAAGCAATAACACCTTTGGGTTTGATTGAGCTCTCTCATGTGAACATAATGCACGTAGACAAAGAGCACTGGCCATTAGATGGTGAGCTTGACTGTCATAATTAGTATTTCCAGAACACACATTGCCCTGTATAATCAACAATTTTTATGTCCAAAATGAAAAAGAAAAGAAAATAGAAAAAGCACATTTAGACAAGGAATCAGTTGAAGTGTTAACAGAAGAAAGAGCACTAGTTGCCACACTGCTGACCAATATTGATATTGCTTCTGATAGATGCTGAATGCACTCATCCAGTCTTTCAACTCCAAGAACTCTTAACTCCATTCCCTTAGCAATAAGTATTCTCGATTTCTGTACATAACTATCATTTGAGATGTATACTTTCTCCAAAAGGGTGTTTACGATTTCCATGCACATTCTCTGGCGAACTCTAGGATTCACTGAATTGATTGCTTTATATGCAATAAGTTCCTGATTGCATTAAAAAGGTTACAGTATAGATCAGTTTCGAACCAGGATATGGCAATGAAAAATAGAAAACAGGAAAAAAATCTCAGTGAGGACAGAGGATCAAATATAAGTGCAGTAAAACCTGCTCCAGAAGTATTCCCAGAGCCCTTCTTGACAAATTCACAGAAGATGAAAGAAAGGAATATAAAGTTGTGGCCCTCTGCTCAATATCCATATCCTTGAGGAGATTATGTCCTATCTGGAACAACCATGATAACAAGGTGATAAAAATGCAGAAGATTAACATGATACAGGAAGGAGATTTTGTACCCTACCTTCACCCAGTGTTTGATTAAAAGAAAGGGTGGAGGAAGCGACTTGACTATATTCTCTGCAATAGACCACATTTCAAGGCTATCTTTAAGTACTTTGTTCATCTTATGCCTGTTTTCTGCATAAAGTAAATCCAGAAGCAAGGCAGTTTTTTCACAGGATTCTGTGATTAAATCTTTGGCCTCCTTGAAAAAAACTCGGGATGCATCTTCCAACATATCTCCGTGAAATTCATTTGATTTGCAATGATATACTAAACGATTCCAAGATGCTTTGCAGCTTAATTTTAGAGCTTTTGAAGCCTGCAATGGAACCGAAATACCTTGATGAAAGCCAAACCCAATGGGAATGCAATTTCAAGCTATTGGAACCAGAATTTTCACATGAGGAAAGTATTTTTAACTCATCAAGGATTTCAACAATCTTTCAGAATTCAGTGATATGGCAATTTCCCAGTCAAAAGTCATTGGCAACAGCTAAAATTAGATCCTACGGTAAGATCATAAAGCTCATAAATTCCTTTTATCGACTGTTCTCTTGAAATTTACATGCAAGATCATTATGAGTAGGCAAGTTGGAGTAAGAAAAGATTGTAGCATTTCAGTATACAAGCAGCCAAAGGACCTGTTTCTTCAATGCATATTGCCTTTATTCCACAAAAGTTTCGAAACTAAAAGTATTAAAAGTATTTTTCCATATGAGATAAAAAATTAATTAAAATTCGAAAATTGAAAGAGAGAGACCAATCTATTAATAGAACTTGCAAAAAGTTGATTGAGCATTCAGAAGTACAAAACTATGAATCCAATATATGAAATCATGAAAAAGAATTTGAAAAAATAGAATAGAAATATAAAGAGTGGTAGATTTCATATAATCAACAAAGCATTTTGAGCATGGAAATAATGTCCTGTTTAATACATCAGAAAACAATATCCAGGTTCACTTTACCTCTTTCAATTTTTTATTCCTATATAAAACTATAGCGATGTTATAAAGCCAGGCAAAGAGATACTTGAGTCCGTTGACTTGAACCCCATCATTTGAAATGAGATGATTCAGGAGATTCACATTTTCCTGGAACAAAGTTGACAAACCAATTTTAGAAACAGAATGATGCCCTGGTAATTTACAGAAGAAAATATCAGGACAACTTTGATGAATGACTATTACCAGCACAAATAATGGTAAAGAAACAAAAGTATTTGATAAACCACCATTCAGTAGTATAAAGCTACATTTAGACCTTAATATAGTGTCCTGTTCTGAGCGAAAGAGTGAAAGCAGCAACAGCTATGTGACTTATTGTTTTGAAGTTATCATCTGATCCATTTTTACTGAGTACTCTCTTTTCAGCTGCACTGCATCCAAAAGATTAAATGCATCTGCAGCTTAATATGGACTCATAACAAATATGAAAAGCAAACTGCAAGAAGGCAGTGATAATGACATCATCCAATGTACAATCATAGACAAGGAGATGAAAGAAATGTTTAGAGAGAAGTGTAGATCTAAAAAGATTCAGGTAAATCCCCTAATGTTCCCTCAACACTCTCTGATGTTATTCCAGTTTGATATTTAGAGTTGGATGAAGCTGTAAAGCTATCCCAGGAAAAGACCAATGCTTCAGAAACTCACGGTATAGCAATAAGACATACCTATGATAGTGAAGTACAACACAACCAAATTCATGGAATGCTTCCTCGGTGATAACTAAATTGGATATAAAGGATGCACTATCTCTTTCACCCAAAATCTCCTTCCTCTTTGTGTATATGAACTCAGCAAGTGGCTCACACAAAAACTCCAAAGCCATATAATAAGATGGTAAATAAGCAGTTCCTTTTACTGCCAAGCCATTCCCATTGCTGCCAATGGCAAAGAAATCTTTCAACAAATCAAGTGAAATTGGCACTTGTTGGAGCAGCTCTTTGTAATCAAGAAAAAATCCAGATCCTGAGGCATCCTTTGTATGTATCTCTGCTGTAGATTCCCCACTTCTTGGTTGACCATTTAATGAAAAAATCAATAATCCAGTAGCATAAAGCCTCATGATTGGACCAAGAGGTAAAATAGCCTTCAAAAAGGTCAAATGTATTTTGTCAAGTGTGCTACTTTGAGAAGAAAAAAACAAATAGAAAAAATGAGTAGCTAAAATCTGAAAAGAACATACCTGAGAATCTGCTAATGTGCTAAAGAGTTCAGCAACAGCTCGGCAGACTGCTGGAGGTGCAGTTTGACATTTATTAGCACAATAACATACAAGTTCCAGAAATTCCAATACAGTGTTCTCAACTTCAACCTTCCAATTCAAATGAATGAGCTGAATGAGGAAATTTTCTTATTCTCATTCATATGTAAAATAACAAAAATTAAATAATAAATAATAAATTCAAGCAAATAAAAAAAAAAAAAAATCCTTTCCTACACAACTACTGGAGTATTATAAAGTTAACAATGATTGCAACAATAGTAAGAGTTCCTTTTCCCAGTTCTCTACTGTCCCTCATTACCTTACATACAGCAGCCACAGACATGAAGATGCACTGTAGTATGCTAATGGTGCTTAAGGATGCTCTATTTTCATGAGAGAAAATGCAATAGCATATCCTCACTGCAAACTGCAAAAAATATAGAAACCAATTAGAACAGGCATGCCAAGATTATTTGAAAGATAG
This sequence comes from Voacanga thouarsii, assembly GCA_026120185.1. Lineage (NCBI taxonomy): Eukaryota > Viridiplantae > Streptophyta > Magnoliopsida > Gentianales > Apocynaceae > Voacanga > Voacanga thouarsii. The sequence goes on along the minus strand of JANUWF010001322.1, from coordinate 5,756,290 downwards.
GAATTAAGTAATAAATCATCATTCACCTTATAAATTTGATCTTTAATGGAAGATTTCCCAAACTCAGAAAATGAAACCTCACAAAACTTAAGCACCAAGTCCTGGCTGAAAAATGCTATTTCCGTTACTAAAAATAGAGCAATTTTATTCAGATATGAAGCAAACACCCTCTGTAATTTGTCGTGAGCAGTGGCATCTAGAATCCTGTAAAATCAAGTCCAACAAATCCCATTGTTAAATCGCCTCTTCACTCCAAAAAAGAATGAAATATTATTTCAATTTGCCAATCCACCCTGCAGATTACCAACAAAATTATAATGATGAATCCCTCTATCATCATTACAATATTAAGTTGTAAAGAAGGACATAAATGGATGTGTTTGTGTGTGCATAAATATACGAATAGAATGGGAAAGAGAAAGAGTATGGGTGTATAACTTGAACCATGGTGTAGCTTCTTCAACCAAGGCCAGGATTCTCTTGTAGTTGGCTTCATCTTTACTTTGATTCATCAAAGCACATTTGACCAATGTGACAACTATCTCCACAATCAGCAAAGCAAAATCTTGATCCCGATTCTCTTTAGTTAGTCTCGGAACCAACTGGGTTTTCAATTTCCCCGGCTTGGCCCCCAATTTACCAAAATTAATTCCTTTAAGACTCTCAAGCACTAAAAATCCTTCAACTTCGGCCTCTTCATACAACCTCCATCCCTCCAAACAATGAACAAAGCGAACCCGTTGAACTTGGACAGAGTATGGTTTACAAGACAACTGCGAGGAGATCAAATCAAGACAGCTGATGCAGAGTCTGTAAATAGAGAACAATTGAAGGGCAATCTCCCGAGTTATTTTATCCGGTGATTGTGATTCAGCTTCAGAGGAAAGACGCTTGGGAAGGAGAGACAACGATTTGTTAAGAAATGGTAAAAATTGTTTCGCGAGAGACCTCGTGGTGGTGGAATCCAGGGCTTTTGAGGGTTTGGATAAGGGTTTTTTGGCTTCCAAATGGGGTTTGAATGGATGAAGGTATTCAGCAAAGAGACTGTAAATGTTGGTGAGATCAGCGGAGGATTGGAGTTTGGACAGGACGGCAGACTCCGAGACGGTGTCCATGGGCGTCGCCGTCGAGGCCGTGGTGATTCCGGTGTGGAAGTGGGATTGAGATGAGTGACAGTGAGTTGAGTTCGGCAAAGCACGAAGCAAAAATCCAAATGGGCGCGAAAATTTGGCGCTCTTACTTCTTTGAAATTTGGGTCAATAACAGGTCCCAAATTTGAGATGCCATTTTTGGGCCGTTGCCGAAAAGAGCCTAGTAGGCCAATGATCAGGATGACCCATTGTACAAGTGTAAAAAAAAAGCCCAGCCCAGATTGCACGGGAAACAGTTCGTTTTAAGCAGGAGAAGGCAGTTAACGAATGTCAGTTTGAAGCTCTGCTAGGGTTTAAGCCCTTTGAGGAGAACCAGAGCTCCACTGAAGGGAGAAGAAAAGGAAGGCTACAACTTCCCTCTCCCCTCTCCCTTGTCCTACAGCAAGTATGCCGAAATCAAAGCGCAACAGACCAGGTACTGCTTCATCTTCATTTATTTGCTTAAGGGTGCTGCCTTGCAGCGTTAAATTTAGCTTCGAACAGATAGACAGAGCTTTTGAAGCTGTTTGCAGCTTTGGGGCGTCTTTTTGTGTGTTGTTTGGAGCTTTAATGCGATTGTGAAATTTGGGGTGCAGTGACCTTATCGAAGACGAAGAAAAAGGGGAGGGAGCATAAAGAGAATATAGTGAATTCAATAAGGGAAGCTGTTGAGAAATATGAGTCAGTTTATGTTTTCACTTATGAGAACATGAGAAATCTCAAGTTCTTGGAATTCAGAACGCAGCTTAAATCTTCTAGTAGGTAAGTTAAGATTTTTGTGCATGTGTTCTTCATATTTGTTGAAAGTATTAAATTGGGTTCACATTTTTCATTGAAATGTTGTTGGAAGCTATTGATTGAGGTTTTGCGGTAGAATTCTCTATCATAGGTGAAACTTGAACCGTCTATTTACTCCGCTTAGAAGACCCTAGCTGGGAAAGTTTGATGAGAGGCTATATGTTTGAACAACCGCTTGGTTTTTCATGCCATTGGCTTTTGGAGGCGACATCCCAGTTTTATTAGAAGGTCTTCAATAGTAGGGGTTAATTCTGTAGTTTTCATATTTGTAGTTGTTATGATAACTTTTGAACTTCCAACAACCATGCCTGTTGATCAAACTCAAGGACTGAAAAATCACCGGATGAATTTTCCATTTTGTTCGAGCACCTGCATGTGCAAATTGATGTATTTAAGTTGTTTGCTTAATACAAAAAAAGTCTGCCAGTTTTATCTTCTTTTCACCAGATTTTTCCTTGGGTCCAACAAAGTGATGCAAGTTGCTCTGGGTCGTTCAGTTGCTGATGAGATTAGACCTGGCCTTCACAAAGTCTCTAAGGTTGGACACCCATTTACTGCATACGCTGTGGATGATAATTTCCAATCTTTTCCACATCTGTTAATCTTTTGCGTCTTTTCCAGTTTTTGCGGGGGGATTGCGGGCTTTGTTTTACTAATCTGCCAAAAGAAGAAGTTCAAAGGTATGTTTCAAAAGGCATTTCAGTTATGAGGTTTTCTTTAATCCTATGCTCACTATTCCTATGGAAGTATTGGTTTTGATACCTTTTGTAGAGATGTAGCAGTATTGTGAGAAAGATTGATCCATTTTAATTCAATATGCTTAAATTTTTCTCTTTTTTGGTTTGTCCCCCCCCCCTTCCCCCTTTTTGTTGTTGTTGTTGTTGTTCTTTCTTTTTTTTTTTTTTTGGGGGGGGGGGGGCATCCATACTTAATTGGTGATTGGCTGCTTCCATTTGTTTTCTGTGGTCATTGAATACTGTAGAGGAAATGCCATATTCTGCTCTATCAAGAACTTCGTGCTTTAGTTATTTAAATATTTTCACTATATTAGCAATGCATTCTCTGAAACTTGATTTTGGATGTAACTTCTCATTTCCAGGGTTGTTTTTGGGTTGAAAGTTTAAAAGCTTGCATAATATGCTTTTTATTGAAATTTGGTTTGCATAATAGGAATATCTTCTTTTGATTTGTACTTCTCTGGATATGTAGACATACTTCTATTATGCATGCATGCTCCTTGGAGTTCTTTTTGTGCTTAACTTTGTCAAGCCTATTGAAGGTCAACTATTCTAAATGCATTTGTGTAATTCGCTGCTGTTGTTTACCAGTATGCAAGCCTGTCTAGACTGCTGCTCTGATTTTGTCTGTGTCCAGTTCTTAATTAGCTTATAATTCTTCAAAATCTCTGACAGATTGTTCAATGAACATGAAGATTTTGACTTTGCAAGGACTGGAAGTATGGCAACTGAAAAGGTGTGCTAAAAGTGACTAAAATTTATGATTGATTTTATATGCAACTGGGTGATTTGCAGGAATTTGGATGGCTGAATTTGGTTTTGGCTATTGTTTAAAAAGCTAGAGTATTTAATCATGAAGAGGTGACTTAGATTCAGGATATATGTAGGATTCCTCCTTAATGGAACTTTTTGCCTCTTGTCAAAGCTATTGCTAATCTGTGAGACCCTTTGAGGCAGAAGACTTTAAGTTAGATTCTCAGCAACCATAATGTAGATTGCCAGCTGCTTCAAGAGTTGATTTAGGGCTTATGATCTAACTTGCTGCCTCTGCTGTGGGTTTCCTGCAGCAGCTTAATAACTTTTACTTCTCAGTTATGACATTAAGCAATGTGCATTCTTGGACCTTTTCTGATTGTACTTGGGAGTTTTGAGTTCTCGCTTTATTATCTGAATCAGGGAAGTTGCTTTACTTGTGGTATTTGTTTGTACCTCTGGTTATTGCATCTAAGATCTTCATTTCATGACCTAAGTACAAGGGGGTCCTCATGTTCAAATTCTAGAAATTGTCCATTATCCTTCTACAATTGTATTCAGCACTTAGTTTTCATTAATTCCTTAGGTGGAGCTTAAAGAAGGTCCTCTGGACCAGTTCACACATGAGATGGAACCTTTCCTGCGCAAGCAAGGGATGCCTGTTCGATTAAACAAGGGTGAGCCCCTGTCAGTTGCTTTCTTTACTATTTATTTATTCCTTATAGTCAGCATGTTTACACAAGGATTACTACATTTTACTCATTGTTTTCTTATTATTCATGGAGAACAGGAGTAGTTGAACTTGTAGCTGATTTTGTTGTATGTGAAGAGGGCCAATCACTGTCACCTGAATCCGCTCGGATACTGGTATGTCTTGTGATTGTATATACTCTTGCTTATTAAATTGGCTATTGTATAGTTGTGCAAAATATGTGATCAGACACTGCTGTGATGTTTAAGTTTCTCTTTGTGCTGCTTCGGGCACTTCATTTGCCGCCGTCTTTGGTCTGCTTCTGGATAATATCTGGTTTACAGTAGTGCATTAATTTTACATTGATTTAGAATATCAAACCTCAAGACAAAAAAATCTCTCCTTTGCAGTTGTTTTACCTGTATGTGATGTCTGAAAAGCTTCTGTAAGTGTTTGACATAATAAAATCATGTTTTGTTCTTATGTAGCGTCTTCTGGATATCAAGATGGCTACTTTCCGTCTTCACTTGGTGTGCAGATGGAGCTCTGAGGAATTTGAGGTTTATCAGGGTCTGGAGGATTCAGACTCTGAAGCTTCATGACAACTCATTCTGGTGGGCGCAGCTTGATACGTATGCTTGGTCTCGGTGCAAACACAACAATGACACCCCCGCCCCCCTTTCCAAACCCCAAGTGGTGTTTTCTTCTGCAATGGTGATTTTGTGTAGAGTATTTTGGGCTCTTTAGTAAACGAGAAGTAATACATGTATTGTATTCTCTCTTCAGTTTTGGCACGAGCTATCATTAAAGATTTTTAAGATTCTCAAGGTATATGTAATGATCTCTTTCATTCAATTCCTTTGCTGGAAAACTTGATAGATCCTTTTTTTGAGGAAGTACAATGGCATTTGACACCTTAGCTTTATTCCCGGGGAAGAAAAATTGTGTAAATAATGTGTTGCATATTCACTTGGCCTTTCAAACAGCCTCGTTATCTTTAGCCGACTCTTGTATCAGGCAGCCTAGTCCTTCAGAAAAATTAAGTCCAAATCATCTCTCAATAATGGACAGCTGACGACTCAACCGTTTTAAACTTTCATGTCGGGTGAAATAGAGGTGCCATGGAAAATTGAAGGTGAAAACACTCCGGACTTGTAATGAAAAAGAATTGTGAGGTGGCAAGTGTGACACAGAAAAATTATAGATAACAGGAAACAAAAAACGAAGGTGCACTGAGTGGCACGAGGGTGCTTGCAAACAGAGAATTAAGATAGTAGTGGTAGTAGCCTCTACCTCGGGAACCCGCTGAATGATGATGATATCTACAAGCCTACAAAAAACGAAAGGGAGAGGAGCTAAAAAATATTTTTTTTAAAAAAACTGATAATTGCTACCAACATGGTCCCTCAAGACAACCTTGAAAACCTCTTGGATTGAAAGTCTATCATGAAGTGGTTACACTCCAGCAGATTAACACAAATAAGATCTCTAGTCTATCAAACCTATCGCACGTGCTAAATTAAGGATGCTTATGTTGTCAATTCAGCCTTCTGATCCTCCAAAAGCTTCAACTCTTTGCGCCAACCTTCCAATTTAGACACTTTTTCCAGTTGTTCTGGTTTCATGTCTCTCTCAACAGTTTTCTGCTGCTGAGCTTCCGTCAGTCGTATCTAAATAAGAAGAATTCACATAGTCAACGGTGGACTACAAAGAGAATTGTTCGACCCTCAAATTGAAAATGCAACCATGAAATGCACAAGCAAATGGTTAAAAAAGTATGTAGACCAAGAAGAAGATGGGAAAAATTTTGGTGCATTTAAATGAACATTAAGATCAGCACCTATCCATTATCTCAAAACCTCCAAAATTTGCTTTGAGAGCTTTTATCATTTGGAAGTATATGACTTCTGCCAAGACAGAAACATACCAAAAGCCAACTAGCTGTAAACTGGGGAAAAGCCAATACCTCCACCAACTTAATTTCAGTCATGTTTTGTCCTTTGACCTTATTATCCTTCAGAATAACTGAAAATTCATTTTTTATGAGATTTGATATATCAATAGCTGGGGTGTTTCACTGCAATATTGTAGGCACTACTATGTAATGATCCCAATCCCAACAAAAGAAACAAATTTATTTTCTCAAGCAATCTTGTATGATTTTACTGCCGGGAAAAACCAAGATATAATGTTTATCATATGCAGTCCCAGAGAAAATGGTACAAAGCAGGTATAGTGTAAATTTGTAGCTGACATTAGCATATGTGTGTAACATATTCCTCAAAAAGCTACAGAGCAAGGAAGTAGAACACCCACACGCGCACACACACAAAACGTATAACACAGCCCTGTTTGTCTTAAACATGCGAAGTCAGTCACATTGGCAAAAGCATTGTGATTTACCTTCTTTTTTAATGCACGTATTTTCTTATCAATATCCTGAACATCATCAACTGGATTCAAACACTCTGCTGAGTTAGGAGGAGTAACCACAGAGGGATTTGCGGAAATAGCAAGTGCATTCATCTGTGATGTAACTGACTCTTCAGGCTCCAGCATATTGTTCAAGCCTTCAGCAGAGATCCCATTGTTTTCCAAATTCTTACCCTTCTCAAGAGCAACCTGCTAGATGTGAAGTTAAGGTAGACACATCAATAGATACTAAAGGAAGGAGAACAACTACGAAAAGGTAAATTGCTAGTAGAATAGTGGTGCAATTTCAGCTGCTCGTATGTTACAGATCTGATCGAGAGACAACAAGAAACTCCTCTATCCACAAACATTACATCCCCAGAGAAATTATGCCTTTAAAGATGCTTCCAATCAATAGGCCCCAACTCATTTCATGCATCCGGAAACCAATGCTTATCATGTGTAATGGTGATAGTAGATGTGGTCTACTAATAACAATGCCCCACTCATTTCTTGAGTTTACGCATATTGTAAGCTACTTTGTGTCCAAGGCCATTATCATGGCACTGGCACCAGAGCAGGGCATCAACACATGGTTAATAAGCAAATAAAACATTGTGGGAACTAAGTCCTTGTAGGACCAGGGACGGAACTAGAACTTTTACTTTGGTGGGGGGAGGGAGGGGAGGGGGTGAGAATTTTCAATTTCAACATTAACTTAATATATACATAAATAAACATATTCTTTATATAATTAATATTCAATTTATAACTCCATATTTCAAAATGATATCTCTAAAAATAAAATAAAGTAAATATTTTTTTAAAAAAAAACTTACACTTTAGTAAAAGTAGGCATTCTAAAATGTACTCTTTTGCTCTTTTTACAATCAAAAATCATTTACAATTGAATTAGTATCAAAGCTTCTAGTAATATCTTTCTCTATATATGTGACTAAAGAACTTGCAAGAAAATCATCTCCCATTTTATTCCTCAATCTACCCTTGATAATTTGTTAAGATAAAAAATAAGTACAATTTCTAAAATTACAAGAGAGATAAAAAATCATTCTTTTATAAATAAAAGTTCATAATAAATTTTACATTGTCTAATTTATGACCGCCCCCACCCCCCCAAAAAAAAAAAAGGAATTCTTAGACTTTAGATTAGGAATGGGTCCCTAAATAAAAGGATCTTCATTAAAAATGCATTTGTACTCATATAAATATTGAAAAATAAAGAACACACCAAAAAGTTAAATACAATTCTAATGCTATTTTTTTAATATTTAATACAAAATCGACTTAAAATTCAATATGAAGCCTAAAAAGTATATACTATAATATAATTACTCGTTAAAATTAAGACATATTTCAATCTCAATTTTAAATAAGAATCAATTGATAATGTGAGCAAAAAAATATAAACAAATTATATTACAAAATCATTCATGTAAATAAGGAAAAAAATTAATACTACAAAAGAGAAAAATAATATATAAAATAAAATAAAGAAGAAAAAAGACTCATTAACATAACCACAAGAGCTTAACGGTAGTTGGTGTCCTCTCCAATAAAGAATTAAGGGAGATAAATTTTAAATTGAGAGAAGTAAACTAATAAAGAAAAAGAGGGAGGGAAAAAAAAGAAAAATTAATTGCTAAAAGTGTAGATAAAAGAAAGTCCTTTAAGAGAATAGTAATTGCTAAAAGTATAGACAATATATAGTAATCCAATCTTGAATTGATAAATTTTAAATTGAGAGAAGTAAACTAATGAAGAAAATGAGGGGGAAAAAGAAAAAGTAATTGCTAAAAGTGTAGATAAAAGAAAGTCCTTTAATAGAATGGTAATTGCTAAAAGTATAGACAATATATAGTAATCCAATCTTGAATTGATAAATTTTAAATTGAGAAAAGTAAACTAATAAAGAAAAGGAGGAAAAAGAAAAGAAAACATAATTGCTAAACATGTAGATAAAAGAAAGTCCTTTAATAGAATGGTAATTGCTAAAAGTATAGACAATATATAGTAATCCAATCTTGAATTTGATATTTTTTTTCTTATAACGAAAGCTTTTTTTTTTAAAAAGCCTTTATTATTAGATTTTTTTTGGGGGGTCGGGGGGTGGCGGAACGAAGAACTCAAAGATAAAGGAGGAAAAAAACATTTATGGTAATATAATATGAGGACAAGTTCAAAATCTTGGTCAGTTCCGTCTATGTGTAGGACTAAGCATCATATAGGACATTGGTAGGTGAAACTCTAAAAACTGTAAACTGCCCAATATAGCCATTGAACATGGTTTGATTAAATTCATAAAGTGGAACTGTGATTCTGTCAGGAAAACTTCAAGATTCCTAGCAATTGTTACACTTGTGAAGAGGGGATCTTAATGTAGAGAGGAAAAAGTAAATAGCCTGAATAATATACTTTCAAACCTTTGACTGATGTAAATTAGGTCTAGATTCTGCAATCCTACAGTTAGAGATATCAAACGTAAGTATGCTGGTTAGTATTCCAAGATTTTTTAAACTGATAAATAACCTTTCTGAAACCAGAATTCCTCAAAATCACACCAAAAAAGTGCACCTCATCGTTGTTTAAACCACAGTAAAGATAAAAAGGAAAAGATAAAAATACAGAACAACCAAGGGAAATTTGAATAATTTCTGAAGTTTATAAAAGATAACAAATCAGAGCATCACCTTAATCTGCTCAGGACAAGTACTCTCTCTTATCTCTACCTCTGTATTAACCCCCTCACCCCCCGACAAAACCTCTCCCTCTCTCTATCTCCAGCACATAGATCATTGATAAATAAAAATTTGAGTGTAGAATAAACTAAGATCAATTAATAATCCACAACAATTCCTTCAATTAAAAATAAACTGTTTCCATACTTATCAACACTATACAGGCAATATTTTGTATCTAAATAAATAAGTTAATTATCTCCAATAATTCTAAATGTTTTGAACCGAGAAAACATTTTAATGGTAAGGGTAAATACCAGTTCAACACAAAATTCCTTTTGGTGTTCATAATGCCTCTCAAATATTTATATACAAAAATACAAAAATATGTAGACTGGAAAGAACTTAACAACTTCAAGAAATCCACTATATAAACAGGAATTCATAAGAATCTACTCCTGCTCAGCTATATGAGGAAACAAATGAATCAATTTTCGACTAAATCACAAAAACTGATCAGCCATAAGGAGTCAATACGAATAAAAAACTTAACATGTCCCCATAAAGAGTAAAAACAAAATCTTTCAGAATAAGGTAATGCAAAATGATATTTAAGAGGTGCCAATTATATGTTGACTACAGCAGACTATTCACTACTTCTGATATAATTTTTTGAAAAAACAAAATTCCAAACACAGTGTAACCATGTATTAGAAAATTCCAAAAACAGAACGAACTCGAAAGTATCAAGCTGAGCAGCCCAAATCTAGAGCAACATACATCTACTTGGAACAGCTATATTAATACATATACAGCAAGGAAATTAATACATAGTAGAAAACATAAGCACCACTGATAACAGCGGCAGTTTACTGCTAATGAGGATAAACAAAAAGTATACTGATATCTGGTCAAAGAAATGCAGAATGGACACAGCTCTAGCCCTGAGTAATCAACAATGGAAGGAATAATTTAAGACTAGATTTAAACTGAAGAACTAAAATGGCAGCTTCTGCAATTATATAGAGTTTAATTCATACTTGAAAAATGGAAGCCATATGTAACTAAAGGAAGCTCCTCTAAGCAGGCAACAACTTAATTATAAGCTGTTTGGCAGAAAAATGAAAAGAAGGAAAGTGAAGAAGTAGAAGACAAAGAGTGAAACCTGCTGACGCTTTTCCTTCTTCCTCTCATTCCTTTTAGCTGACTTCGTCTTAGGCTTGGCTTCCGTCACAGGATCATACCCCGGTGGCACCTCCTGCAACGACGCCATCTCCTTCTTCCACTGCCGCCGTTAGCAAAATACCAATTAACACCACTCCATATACAACTACCCAAAAAATTAAAAAAAGGAGAGAGAGAGAGAGCAGAAGGAAGAAAATACTTACTAGGGCACCTCTGGATTGGTAAATGGCGACTTCATCCTGGGGGACATAGCCAGCCCTAATACGAATGGCCTTACGGAGAGTACCGTCAGGTCGTCGGGTTGGGGCGAGGATTCTCTCGCCTTCTTTTAGGGTTTTGCTAAGCTCAGCTGCTAATTGCTTGGCGTCCTCTTCTCCTCCACCGGCACAACCACCACCACCTCCAGCACTGCCATTGCCATTGCACTTGCCACTGCTCGCCATCTTCAGCTAATTTCTGCGATTTTAGGACAGAAAAGACTATTTATTTTAAGTAATTAATCATTTTAAAGATTGTTTGAATAAATCCCACGTAGAATCAATCAAAGGTTTATGGCTTTATACTTATAAATTATAATGTTGTTGTAAGATTTTATTTTCCCCCAAGTTTTCGGCATTTTCTGGATTTTATTTTTGTGGAATTTCGCCTTAGGCCCAAATTGTTTTCAACTCTTGCTATATGACCCAAAAATGAATTTTAAAAACTTAGGCCCCAAAATGGAGTAGCTATGAACCAATAGGACTGTAAACTGATACAAATATATATATATATATATATATATAGAGGTGAATTATATTTGTATTGTATATGTATATATAATATATAAAGTTTATATATATAGATTATATATGTATATAAAATAAAATAAAAGAGAAGAGAAGAGAAAAATTATCAATTATCAATTTTACACTTATTACTTTAGTGATATGATAAATACGCGAATTATTAAAAATCACTATAAAAGTTTTCTAAATGATTAAAAAAATTTGAATAAAAATATATTTGAGGAAAGAAAAATTTATATAAAAAAATCTTTATAAATATTTTTAGGCCCAAACGGGATCCCGCTTCCCCGCTTTTCCACTGGTCTGGAATCGAGGATTGTTTTGTCCCTGACGAGTCAGGAGCAGGAATCCCCGTCTTTTCCCATGATAGGGACGAATTGGGGATAAGGAAATGGGAGCGTCTGCAGAGGTGGAACCGAGATTTCTAATACCGATCTGACCCGACCCGACTTCATTGCCATCCCTACTCTCAATCACTAAGCCAAGGGCAAGTCCTATCAAACAGTGTGAATTCCTCTATAATCATAAAAAACTATTACTGCTATATTTTTTTTAAGTGAATGTATTTCCTTAATTCTTTTTCTAAAATGTTAGTATAAGTAAATAAGAATTGGTTTGAGATGAATTTTGTAAAAAATTATTAAATATTTGGGATCAGATAAGGTCAAAGAGAATATAATATGTTGGAAGTAAATGACAGTTATCGAAAAATAAAAATTATATAAATTAATAATATATTTGAATTAAAGTAAAATTTTAATTTAGAATAAAAATAAAAAATATTCGTCCAAACTATCTTTAATCTAAAAAAATTATACTAACTTTATATGATTCATCATGCTTGATCGATAATATATTGCAATTATAGGTCATCTTTGTAAAGTGTTGGGTGTGCACTTGTTATTTTTTTGAAACATTTTTCTTTTTTGAAATTTAGAGAAAAATGGTAAACAAGCTTTGTGAATAAACAAGGGATTATCGATACTTCGTTCCCTAATTTGTACTTTGTTCTATGGTTTGCTAGATGAAAACAAGGAAAGAAATCTCGAAACTGTTACAACTTGTACAATTACATATTGATTTGCATTTGCACAATGGCTACGAATCATTTAATACAGCATACGTAATACGTTTTAATATATCACTAAAAATATACACGTTTCTATTAATTAAACATATCTTTAACCCATTTTCATCAATACTATACATCATTAAAAAAATAATCAATAATAATATTAGATAATACTTTTTCCATTTTATTTTATCTATCTATTTTAACCGATTCACAAGTTTTAAGAAAAAGAAAAAATTTTAGTTAATTAATCACCATTTTTTATTTTACCCTTAAAGAACATCTTTCTTTATTGTAATCAAATTTCAAAACTTTATATGTTGTAAGTATATTTAATTTACTTTTATTTCCCACTTCAAGTGCAGAAGTACTGGTCACTGTATTAAAGATGGGTATTTGTGAAAAAAAATAACAATTAATATAGTCTTGATTTGCTAATGAGACAGATAAATTAAAACAAGAATATTAATTTTAATGGATAAATAAAAATGGACGGAGGGAATAATTGATTAAGTACCTCTTAAATCAATACACGCATATTACATTTTTAGTGGTATGTTAGAGAGTGTTACATATATATGTACTAGAGGATCCAAATCCTATAAATCATGTATTATTGTGAATTTGATTCAAAATAGAATTATCAAATATAAAAATGTAAAGTAAAGATACAAGAAGATGGGAGAAAAAAGAGAATTGCTTAAATACGATTTCATTGATTATTCGTTTATTTATATATGACCCCCTATTTATAGAGATTTCCATACAGAATATGAAAGGTTAAGAAATGAATTTAATAACTTTAGAAAACGAACAGTCACAGTATATGAACAATCACATTATCTTCAAGATAAATGAATAGAATGAAGAAAATGAACAGCTACTTAATATTTACATCATACTCCCCCCTTAGATGTTCATTTTCAACCAATTTGAAAAATGCCTCATTAAAAACCTTCATAGGAAAAATCTCGTGGGACAAAAATCTAGTGAATGAAAAGAGTACACTTTCCGTTCTGGAGGGAATACTACCTCATGAAAAACCTAACTAAGAAAAAACCCAATAGGAAAAAATCTTAGTTAGGGAAAAACAGTACAGTATCCATACTCACCCTCTTAATAACATCTTCAAGATAACTTTATGTCTTTCAACCGACGCATTCCAATTTTATGTACTAATTTTTCAAATGAAGCAGTCTGTAATGCCTTAGTGAATAAATCTGCCATTTTATCATATGATCGAATTTGTTGTACATCTATTTCACTTCTCTTCTAGAGTTCGTGAGTAAAGAAAAATTTTGGTGAAATATGTTTTGTCCTATCTCCTTTAATATATTCACCTCTTAATTGAGTTATACAAGCTACATTATCTTCATAAAGAGGTATTGAAATTTCTTTTTCAGAAGGTAATCCACAATTTTCTCGGATATAATGGATCATTGATCTCAACCACATACATTCTCGACTTGCCTCGTGAATAGCTATAATTTCAGCATGATTAAAAGAAGTAGCTGCTATAGATTATTTTGTAGAGCGTCATGATATAGCAGTACCACCACATGTAAATAAATAACCAGTTTGAGAATGTGCTTTATGTGAATCGGATAGATAACCAACATCAGCATATCCAATCAACATTGGATTGGTTCTATTTGAATAAAATAATCCAAGATCCATTGTCCCTTAGAGATATCTTAGGATATGTTTAATCTCATTCCAATGTCGTCGTGTTGGGGAATAACTAAATCTTGCTAATAAATTCACAGAAAATGCTATATCAGGTATAGTATTATTAGCAAGGTACATCAATACGCTAATTGCACTGAGATATGATACTTCAGGACCAAGTAGTTCTTTATTATCTTCTCGAGGTTGAAAATGATCTTTATTTATATCTAACGACCTCACGACCAATGGAAAATTTAATGGATGTGCTTTGTCCATGTAAAACCTTATAAGAACTTTGGTTGTATATGTTGATTGATGAATAAAAATACCATCTTCCAGATGTTCAATTTATAAACCAAGACAAAACTTGGTTCTGCCAAAATCCTTGATTTCAAATTCTTGTTTCAGGCTATTTCTTGCCTTTTGAAGTTCTTCTGGAGTTCCAATGAGGTTAATATCATCAACATATATCGCAAAAATCACAAAACCATATCCAAATTTTCTAATAAAAATACATGAACATAGTGGATCATTTTTATATCCTGATTTTAATAAATATTCATTAAGACGATTATACCACATGCGTCCAAACTGCTTTAAGCCATATAATGACTTTTGTAATTGAATGGAATAATTTCCACGAGGGTTAGAATTATATGCTTCAGGCATACTAAATCCTTTTGAGATTTTCATATAAATATCATTATCAAGGTTCTCATATAAATAAGCAATCACAACATCCATTAGACGCATGTCAATCTTTTCACGTACTACTAGACTCACAAGATATTGGAGTGTAATTACATCCACCACAGGTGAATATGTTTCATCGTAATCAATACCCGATTTTTGCGAAAAATCTTACGCCACAAGTCGTGCTTTATATCTTACGACTTCATTATTTTCATTGCGCTTTCGCACAAATACTCATTTATAATCAATTGATTTTACACATTTTGGTGTTTGGATTACAGGTAAGAAAATCTCATGCTTTGCAAGTGAGTTTAACTCCAATTGAATCGCATCTTTCCATTTTGGCCAATCATTTCTATAACGATATTCTTCAACTGATGTTGGTTCAAGGTCCTCATTATCTTTTAACACTTCCAGTGCTATATTGTATGTAAAAACATCATCAACAGTTATTTCTGTCCAATTCTAACTTCTGCCAGAAGTTATATAATTAATGGACATCTTATTATTATGTTCACTATTTTTAGATATTTAGATCTTTTCATCAGTTTTCACTTGATCCCTTTTTCCTAATTCCTCAATTGGATGATTCTGATCATTTAATCCTCTTTTCTTTCGAGGATTTTTATCTTTTGAACCGATGGGTCGTCCACGTTTCTGACGTGTTTTTGATTCAGTAGCTCTAGGAATTGTATTTTGTCTTACTGAGACTTCTATCCGAATAGGAGTATCTATAGCTGGAATATGCGATTTAGTTACCTTTGTAGAGTCAGTAAAAGAATCTGGTAGTTGATTTGCAAGTATTTGCAAATGAATGATCTTTTGAACTTCTAATTCACTTGCACTTATGCGCAGATCTAAATAATTCAATGATATTGTCCAGACAAGCTCCTTTTTATATGGTTTATGTTCTCCCCCTAATTTAGGAAACAAAGTTTCATCAAAATGACAATCAACAAATCTTGTTGTGAATACATCACATGTCAATGGTTCAACGTATCTAATTATAGAGGGAGAAACATATCCAACATATATCCCCAACCTTATTTGAAGACTCATTTTGGTACGTTGATTTGGCGCTATCTGTACATACACAGTACACCCAAAAATTCTCAAATGAGCAATATTTGGCTCGGAACCAAAAGCCAATTGTAAGGGAGAAAATTTGTGATAACTTGTTGGCTTTATGCACACAAATGCTGAAGCATGCAAAATAGCATGTCCCCAAGCAGTTTTAGGGAGATTTGTTCTCATTAATAATGGTCTAACAATTAATTGTAACCGTTTAATGAATGATTCAGTTAGACCATTTTGAGTATGAACATGAGTTACTGGATGTTCAATAGTAATGTCAATTGACATACAATAAGTATCAAAAGTTTGGGAGGAATATTCTTTAACATTATCTATACGGATCCTTTTGATAGGATAATTTGAAAATTGCGCTCTTAAGCGAATTATTTGGGTAAGCAATCTCACAAACACCAAGTTGCGAGTTGATAATAAATTGACATGCGACCATCGGGTCGATGCATTAATTATAATCATAAAATATTTGAATTGCCCACATGGTGGATTAATTGGTCCACATATATCACCGTGAATTCTTTCTAGAAATACTGGAGACTCAAACTCCACTTTTGTTGGAGATGGTTTAATAACTAATTTCCCTTGAGAACATGCAGCACATAAAAATTTATCAGATGCCAAAATTCTTTGACTTTTCAAAGGATAACCGTGTGTATTTTCAATTATCCTTTGCATCATAATAGCTCCTGGATGACCCAAACAGTCATGCCAAATGATAAATGTAGCAGAATCAGTAAACTTCTAATTTACTAAATGATGCACTTCAATTGCATGGATTTTTGTGCTATATAGGCCAGATGAAAGAGATGGTAGTTTTTCTAATAAAGATTTCTTACCCGACATTATTTGAGTAATACATAGATACTCAAAACTATTTTCTTCCATTGTTTCAATGTGATATCTATTTCGGCGAATATCTTTAAAATTTAATAAATTTCTTCGAGATTTTGAAGAAAATAATGCTTTAGGAATAATAATATTTGTTCCTCCGAGTAATACAATATTAGCTCTTCTAGAGGCTTCAATCAACTTTACACTACCACTTATAGTATTAACATTTGTTTCTCTCATCTACGAGTAAGAGAAATATTTTATATCTTTCAATATGGTGTGTGTTGTACCACTATCAATTAGGCATATATCTTAAATGCCACTTGTATATCCAGTAAGCGGAATAATAGCCATTTGGGCATAACAAAACACTCAAACAATAAAAACTTTAAACGCTAATTACTATTATAATGCCAAAAATATAAAACATAAAAGAAACATATTAAAGGTAAACTTCTAATTCTTCTAGAACCAGATTCGAGAAGATAAGATATCAATTCTATATACTTTTTGAATTCCTTTTCTCGATATTGCTGCTGCAGGAGCACATTCGAGGCATGAAAGTAGAGAAAGTTTTTTCTAATATATCCTCATCAGTAATATTTTCTCCACACAGTTTTAACTGCGAGCTAATTTTAAAAATAGCAGAATTATACTCACTAACGGATTTAAAATCTTATAATCACAAATGCATCTAGTCATACTGTGCTTTTGGAAGGACGACCATCTTCTGGTGATCAAACATTTCTTTCAAATTAGTCCACAAAATAAGTGAATTTTTCACGATAAGGTATTCAACCTTTAAGTCATCATAAAGATGATGGCGGAGAGAAATCATAGTTTTAGCATCATTTTGTGATGATGATGAATTTCCTTCTACAATGGTATCTGCCAGATCCATTGTAGCTAAATGCATTTCAGCATCTAGTATCCAAGATAAATAGTTTTTCCCAATAATATCAAGAGTTGCAAACTCAAGTTTGGTGAGATTTGCCATATGAATACAAAGTCAAATAGAAAAAGTACCTACCTTCCTCTTTTATTCTAGAAAACTTCAATAAAAAATCAGACTTCTTGATTGTATGGATCGAGAGAGAACTTCGATGGTGTTGGCTTAGTTATCACCTTCAATAGAACAACTTCAATAGTGTCACCGTGATTATAACTCTCAGTAAAACAACTTCGGTAGAGTCTCGTGCTGATAACGTATTGTGAATTTGATTCAAAATAGAATCAGTAAATATAAAGCTGTAAAGTAAAGATACTAGAAGATGAGAGAAAAGAGAGAATCGTTTAGATACGATTTCATTGATTATTCGTTTGTTTACATATGACCCCTATTTATAGAGATTTCGATACAGAATCTGAAAGGTTAAGAAATGAATTTAATAACCTTAGAAAACGAACAGTCACAGTATATGAATAGTCACAATATACGAACAGTCACATTATCTTCAAGATAAATGGATAGAATGAAGAAAATGAACAGCCACTTAATATTTTTATAACATGTATAATTTTTTCACAATATGAATATGGAATTCTAATCCACAAGTAGTGAGTTATTTTAATGTGCATGGTTTATTCGGGTGAGTTCCGAATAAACCATGCACATTAAAATTTTTAATTCCTTCTGCTTTGTTTTCTCTCTTTTGGTAAGGTTTCTTTGTAGTGTATTTTCCTCATTTCTCTAATTCGTCCAAACAAGGTTATCTTCTCCAGCAGATTACATGGGTGCACAATACGAGCATAATCAGATGCAGAGTTGTATTCGAACACGAACATCACATTTTCGAGTTCGAGTTTGAATACAATCGAACACTATTTGAGTTCGTTCATTTATTATTCGAGTTCGTTTGATTATTGTTTGATAATGTTCGAGTTCGTTTAAGTTCGAGTTCGAAAAGCTCGATTAATGTTCGTTTATTTTATATTTTATATTTTAAAATTTATAAAAATAATAATTCAAATTTTAATTAAAATAATTGAATAATATAATATTAAATAAATAAATAACAATATAATTAATTATAATATTAATATTATAATTATAATATAAGATTTATTAAGAATAAATCTTAACATTATAAAATATAAATAAAATAATTAATATAATTAATTAATTTTTAAATATATATAATATGTTCGCAAACGTTCGAATATGTTCGAGTTCGAATTCGTGTTTGAGTTTATTACACGAACGAGTCTTATTTGAACACGAACGAGTTCGAACCAGCTTTTGTTTGCGAATTTTTGATTCGTTTACAACTCTAATCAGATGACAACACAGTTCATAATATTTCTTGGTTGAATTATTCACATTCCATTCCCACCTACAGATCGATTCACACAATTATCTTGCAAACATAGTTAAAACTTAAATCACAGTAGGAAGCTCTGATCGATCGATCCACAATTAGTACGCAGTACAAACGCAGTTTTGGCAATGGAAATACATAGAAATTCACACATCCAAATGCAAATACATATAAAAACCAGCCCACGTACGTGCTACATGTTACAGAAGAGAAGAACACTGGGTCGCCATTTTATTCGCCAGCAGTTGATGGAACAACCGATCAAAATGACATTGAAACAGTTGCTCCGGTGGACGGCGGCCACTACAATAGGAGGTTTGCTTTCATATTCATCGGCCAACTTCGCAGCAGTCGGGGCAGGGAGAGCAACATTCGCAGTGTTCACAGCAGCAACAATAATGCAACAATCGACGGTGGAATGGAAAGTAGATTAGTTCAGTGAGATTAGAGACAGAAGTGGTCTGATGATCAACTCCGGCCAAGGGCATCACCTTGCTTCCATGTTCAACCTCTTGAACACCTGCAGCAGAATGGGAGGTGGTAGCAGAATCGTCTTTTTTAGCCTTACCAATAATTTCAGAAGCTGAAGCATTGCCAAGGTTGCACCAAACCAGTGCAAGGCAAAGAACTACAGATACGAGCAATGCCGATTTTGCCATCCTGGACTGATCACCCCTGGGATTGAATGATCAAGTACAGCAGCAACTCAATTGTGGATGAAAGGTGGGTTTCAGGTGGAGGTATAAATAGGATTTCGAATACATAGAACGTTTCATGGTGGTGGTCAGGAACTAGCTAATTCTTAATTAGGATTCATGTCGCCCTTTGATTATGGCACTACAATATGAGTTTTGGTGGAAGAGAACTCTTTCCAAATGGTAACAATATGAGTTTCATGGCAAGACATGATAAGCAACATCCTCGTCCAGAATCAACAGCGTCGGTGGGAATTTCTGATTTTATCGATGAAAAAAATAATTGGTCCGAGAAAGACAAGAACCATGGTAATTGATAAGCAACTAATTTCTATGGATTTCTTGGAAGTGCCATTGTATACAAGACAAATGTTTTCACAATGTTTTTCAAGTGAGTCTAAATATATTTAAATTATATTCTCTTATTTAAAAAAAAAAGTCATTTTTAATCTTAATTGATGAATAAAATTATTATTAATATGTCTATTTTTATGTATATATATTCAAAATTCTCTATTTTATCAATAATAGACAGAGTGGATATTTTGTGCATCAGAATTAGAGATATGATATTATATATTATTAAAAAGATATTATAATGTGTTAAAATATAAAATAATGGATAAATTTATCTTTTTTTTATATTAAACCTAAAAATGTACAAATAATATATAGTAAAACTTGATATACATAATTTGTTAACATCCAAAAACACAAATTGATACACCGGTATCCTTCTCAATTTTAATTATAACAACAATTGTGAGTCTATGTAAACAGAAATTGTTACACATATATTTATTATTTTATTTATATATGTTGCCTATAAGTAATTCTCAAAAAATTATTCTATTTCAATTTTTTAATTTTGAATTGAATAGAAAATCAAAATTTTCTTTTAATGGAGCATAATCCGTGCTGCCCCAAATAGAACGGCAATATAATAAATAATATAATAAAGAAAAGACGGATATTAATCTCAACTATATATATATAGTGGGACAAAATGTTTATAGTATAGCATGCCTCATGAAATGGAATAGGATAGAAAAATTCCTTAAAGTTAGTGATATAAGCGGACCAAAACCGAGCTTTGTTTCCCTTCGTTGTCCTAATCTATTCTATCCTCTACTTTCCATTCCTTTCCTTTTATTTCATTTCAAATCTATCTTTGTTTGTCTCCTAAAGAGTAGATTCGGGTATAATTCTCACTTTCTGCTATAAAGGTGTGCACGAATCAAGTTGATTGCAAATTAAAAAAAAAATAAATAAATAAAGATTTGGTCAAAGCTCACCTTGTGAGCTCGGCTTCAAGTTGCTAAGATAAATGTACAAGCCAAGTTGAAGCTCTTCAAAGCTTAGTTCACAAACTAAATTAAATATATTTTTTAGTTTTATTTATTTATAAATGTAGTCATATATCTCCTATTATTTTTTTATTGTTTTATAAAATTAATTTTTATTTAAGTGATGATAATATATAGTTATACGTATTTTTCATTGATTTTTAGTAATTAATGACTTAGGAAATTTTTTTTAATATACATAGTTTTTTATTTCTAAAAAACAAATAAAATAATTAGTGAATCAAACTTCTGATAAGTTCAAGTGTGAATTTTGTGAAGGTAATTTCATCATAGCTTTTAGGCTTGTTTTGGTTCGCAAAGAAGAGGAGGAGAGGAAATGAAAGGAGAAGTGGCACATTTTACTTCTATTAAGAAAAATAAATATATTTACTTTCATACTGTTTGATTGGAGTGAAAATAGAAAGTAAATGTGGTTTCCATCCAAATCGAAATGGAGAGATTTGCTGATGTGAAAGGGAACCACTTTTCTTCCACATTTATTTTTCACTATAAGTCTTAAATTTACTTCCTGATTTACTCCCTCTCCTTTTTCTCTTCCTATGTTCAGTACCCTAACGAAATCAAGCCTTAAGCTCAAATTCAAACTCAATGAATTTCAACCAAATTCTCGAGAAGGTCAAATATAAACTCATCTAAAGTCTTTTACAACTAAACTCCCAAAATTTTTTGCGTTTCCTCTCTCTCTCCCCCCCTTGAACTCCTTTAGTCCAAACATAGTGTTGGTGCTTCCACTTCCTTCCCTTCTCTCTATCCTCCTTTCCCGTTTTTCCTTTTTTTGGAATGGGTAGATTTCCCTCTCTAATAAAAAATTAATAATATTATATTCACTTTTTTTTAAGTATGACAATTATTCAACATACATATGTATAAGAAGTCAAAAGTTCTTTCTTTCTTTTTTTTTTTTCCGAATAATTGTATACAAGTATACTTTGATAATATTGCATATTAGAATAGACTCTTATTCACATGTAACACAATTAAGTACGCGTTGGTCAGCTAAAATTTGTATATAGATATATGTATAAAACAAACTATGTACAACAATTATTATATATATATAATCCTTTTGATAATCATCCTAGGATTGTCAATACCTACAACATTACAGATATTCTCAATACATTTGAACCAGAAAACAGCCTGATGAGGAAGGTAGATGACTCTCTTTTTATCCTTGTGAGGGTGAAATGATGCATTCTCAGTATCTACTAATATGAATTCGTAGTATTTTTTAGTAAATTTTGGCGATTTCTGGACAAAATTATCATTTGGGTCAAAAAGTTGCCTAGCTGCTAATTGTTGATTTGAATTCCAGAATTCTAGTTCCATTTGAAGGAGCTTATAGACTCCTGGGGTTTTGGAATATGCAGGCTCAGTGGAAGAAGAGAGCCTGGAAGAAACAGGTTGTGGTTCAAAAGAAAGAACCTTTGAGGATGCCGACTGCATCGTGCTTGTGTTTGTGTTTTTGGAAATTATTTTTCCAGGTTTTGTGGGGTTAGATGTCGCCACAATTTTGGGTTCAGAGATTTTTACCTGAGTTACCTGTTTCGGATCAACTTGTGTAGTCTGACTTGGATTGCTGGATGGAAGCCCATCTGTTGGCTTGATGTGGGAAGTGGGAATCCTATTTCCTACACCATTCATGAATATCAGCCACTGTCCATGCAGATTGGACTTGGGCTTCTTGTGAATCCTCAGATTCAATAATATCGGCCCAACTTTTAGAAGTTAAGTTTTCTAAGGAAAGTGGTTCCTAGATTTTTTGAGGCTGTGGAGTTTGGGCTATGACCATCGCATAGTCTTTTGGGCTAGTAAACTGGGTTTTGCTAGTGGATGATCTAGAGGATTCTTTCTTTGGTTCCTGCGAATCAGGAATAGGAATGGCAAGAAGCTCTTTGAGCTTCAAGTTCTTATTCTTAGGTTTAGGAGCC
Organism: Voacanga thouarsii; assembly: GCA_026120185.1. Taxonomy (NCBI): domain Eukaryota; kingdom Viridiplantae; phylum Streptophyta; class Magnoliopsida; order Gentianales; family Apocynaceae; genus Voacanga; species Voacanga thouarsii. The sequence goes on along the minus strand of JANUWF010001322.1, from coordinate 5,733,439 downwards.
ATAGACTTTATCGACCCTGCAAGATTTCCCGAGTTAAGAAATCAGGAATTGAATTTGAAGATCTTTTGATATATTCTATATCAACATCAAATATGGATAAAATAACTTGCCATCTAGCAAATATTTGTTTCGAGATAAGGTTTTTGACATCTTTTTGCAAGACATATTTTGCAGCTTTGCAATCTACATGTAATAAGAATTTTTGGTTTAGCAAATCTGCTTGAAATTTTTGAATGCATAAAACAATCTCTAAGATTTCTTTTTTGATGATTGGATAGTTTTGTTGAGAACTATTCCAATGCTTGGATACAAATACAACAATACGTTCTTTGCCATTTTTGTTCTGCTTCAGGATGCCACCATAACCAATGTCAGAGGCATCTGTTTCAACAATTTTTGGAGCTTGAGGATCTGGCAAGGATAAACATGGCAAATTTTTTACTTGATCCTTTACTTGCCTAACTATTGAAGTGTGGACATTAGTCCATGGAGGGGGAGGTTGTTTAAGCCTATCATGTAATGGCTTAATCATATTTTTTATTCCTGTAATGAATTCAGAGACATAATTTAAACAACCAAGGAATCTTTGGAGTTGAGTCCTGTCAAGAATTTGGTCAGGAAATTTGTCAGCAAATTGAATTGATCGGAAAATAGGAGTAATAGTTCCCTGTTGAATATTATGTCCGAGAAATCGAACATTAATTTGAAAAAGGGTAAATTTTGTTTTAGAAAGAACTAAACCATTTTGTTTAATGGTAGAGAGTAAAATATTAAGATGTTTGAAATGTTGTTCCAAACTATTTGAGAAAACTAAAACATCATCAATGTAAACAATGATAAATTGGGAGTAAGGATTGAAAATCTCATTCATGATCCTTTGAAATTCAGAAGGAGCATTTTTCAAGCCAAAAGGCATTACATTCCACTCATATTGACCAAAAAGGACTGTAAATGCAGTTTTGTATCGATCTCTGGGATCGATTTGGATTTGCCAATATCTAGATTTTAAATCGAATTTTGAAAATATGACTGCTGCATGCAGCCGGTTGAGCAAATCTTTTTTGTTAGAGATAGGATATCTTATCCATCTGAGTGCTGTGTTGAGCGGTTTATAATTGATGACTAATTTTGGAGCACCTCGCTCGATTTCAGTATTTTTGTAAACATAGAATGCAGCACAACTCCATGGAGATGTACTTGGAGTGATAATTTTCTTTTGCAGGAGATCTTGGATTTCTTTCTGACAGAGTGTGGTTAACTCATGGTTCGTTTGGATTGGTCTAGCCTTAGTTGGGATAGACTTTTCATCAAAATCAGGCTTATAAGGGAGACATACTATGTGATGTTTTCTATGCCAGAAGGCAGTAGGAAGATCAGAACAAAGATGTTGTTGGATGTGATTTCCTAGAGCTTGGAATTTTGATTTGGTAGTTGGATCCTGCAGTTGTAGCTGGAGTCTTTTGAAGGCCAAATCTGCTTTTAAGAAGTTGATTTGAGATTGTTTGTTTTCCAGAAGTTGGAGTTCTTTCTCAATAGGAAGCCTATCAAAAGGGATGAGAATTTGTTGGTTTAAATGGGTAACTTGAATACCTTCTTTGAGGACCATAAATGGAATGATCTGTTGGATAAAAGGAGTGCCTAAGATAACAATGTTAGTTATATGAAAGAAGTGCAGACAGACAAAGAAGAGTGTTTTACCTCCACATTTGAAAGTTTGAAACTAATACCTAGTTTCTTACCATTGGCAGATCGAAAACTTTCTTTAGTCTTTTCAAAAAACTTGGTTGGAATAAGTCCTTCTTGGATACAATTGAGGTCAGCACTTGTATCTAAAAGGGTTGAGATTTCAAGAGTGAAAGAATTGTTAATTACCAAAGTAATTCTTATATGCCATTTCTGGATGGATACCTTTGAAATACAATTCAGAAATTGGTTTGGTTCCTGAGGTTTAGAGGCTTCAGGCTCAATTAGTATTTCATCATTTGAACAGAATTGTTGAAGAACTAATATGTCTATTTCTTGGAAGGCTTTGATTTCTTGTTTGAGAATGGCAATTTCATATTGTAAGTCTTGGATAGTGACTAATTTTTTAGGTTTGGCAGGAAACCTATTGAGAATATCTGTAATGTTGTAGGTATTGACAATCCTAGGATGATTATCAAAAGGATTGGATTTTGAAGATGAGAGCTGATGCAAAGTTTGTTTGAATTTATCTAGATATTCTTTTCTGGTAGCATCATCTGGAAGATTGCCTATAATCTCTAAGAGTAGATCTTGCTCTTTAGAGAGGACATTGATGGAAGGCTGATCTTTGTTAGACTCGGAGGAGGGCGAGGATGAAAGGACATCATCATCTTGGATTTGGTTGAATTGCTGATCATATTCATCATCAGCAAGATCAGACTCTGATTCGGAGAGAAAGAGGTTTTGAATCTTATCAAGTAATTCTTGATTCAAGGAGAGTTCATGGATTCTTTTGGAAACCTTGCAATACCTGGCTATATGGCCTGGCTTACCACATTTGAAACAAGTAACAGATTTGGCCTTGTCTTTTGAGAGCTGGGGCCTTCTAATTTTATGAGGCTTGGGTTGAGAAGCAGGAAGGGTTGGATATTTGGATGATTTTCTGAATTTGGGCTTACTTCTATAGTAAGTGGGCTTGGATTGCAACTGTTTGTGCCTATGTCTCTTATAGGGTTTTGAACTACAGGAAGGCAACCCAAACTGTTCACAGAAAGAGCCTAAATCTCTACTTCTTTGGGCTCTATCTTTGGCTAATTACCTTAACATTTTGTCTTGTCGACAAATCTTAAGGGCTACTTGCTGGATCTGACTGGTTAATTGACCAAAGGTGATCCTATCATAAGGTACATTACCGTTATGCTGAGTTTGTAATTCTTCTCGAACAAGGTCGCGAAGGGATTTGGGAAGGCCATTTAGGAATTTCTCTTTCCAATACTAGCTATTTCCATCAGATCTGGCATAAATGCGAGTAAGAAAGGTATTCTTATACCACCTAAAATCAGACAATGTTTTACACTTGAGGTTATTGAGAATCTCAGTGGATTTTTCACGAAAAATACCTGGATTTCCTATAAAGGTTTTGACTAGTGTGAAAATCAAAGTAAACACTACATCATGGATTGGTTCACCATTTTGTAAGATGGGATGACCATCAGCATCTGTTTTGACAGCATGAAGGATATCATACTTATATGTGTCAGTGAGATGTTCGTCCCACCAACCTTTAAATTGTCCTGTAAACCCTGCTATTAAAACATGAGCAGATAATTGGTCTGAACTACCATGGGTTGTTCTATATGCAGTGGCCACTATGGTCATCTGCTGATACTTGGCCATAATATTGTATTCAGACTGACCATCTATATTCCATTCATAGATGTTGTTGGCATTGTAGGAATTTTGCAGGATAGCTGGACTTTCTTCTAGGGCTACATCAGGATGAGTGGCTCTAGAATAATAAAGTTTCTGAGGATTTCTCCAATTGTTTGGTCTTCCTAACCTGAGAGGGGCAATCTCTATAGGAGGAAGTTCGTTTGTGACTTGATCAGAATCATCCGAGTCAGTTTCCTGTAGAACAGAAATAGATTGGTGTGTGGTTGTTTTGGCTGGAGTAGAAGGTGATCCGGGAATAACAGGTTTTTGTTTAACACTCGTTGAAGGAGTGTCCGGTATTATGATGGATCTTTAGATTTCTTCTATTTGTCTTTGTAATTTTGTGAGCATGGGCGGAGTTGAAGTTTTTTTTTAGTTCCTCACGAAATTGGGCAGGAATCTCATAGGGTTTAAAAAGAGGAATAATGGAAGAGGTGCTGGGGGCTGATGTCCCAGACGTTGCTATATTGGAGATACTTGGTTTGGAAATAAAATATTCACCAATAGTTTGCAAATATTTATTAGTATAATTATTTTGTTCAAAAAGACTTTGAATATCTTTTGCCTTGACTGGTTCCTCAAACTCAGTTTCCAGTTTTCTTTTGAAAGGGGCAGCAGTAATGGTTTCCATACCAAAAGGAATTTTAAAATTTTGACCTGGAGGTAATTTTGAAGAAACATATGTTCCTTGGGATGTTTGCCAAAGTTTTGAAACATTGACAGATTTCGCAAATGGATAATCAATTTTGTTGAGTGAAGCATAGGCTTCAAACCATAACAAGAAATCAATCTACTTTTGAACCTGGTTTAAAAATTCATAATATTTTTCTTGGATCTGTTGTTTCTCAGATCCTTGATAATGTTCAAAAAACCAGTTTCTTTTGAGAATGTTTACAGAGAAGAAAAATTCTTTTCGCAATTGTTCTTTGTCTATGACAAAATCAGTTTGTAAGACATTAAAATCTCCAATCATAGCAGAATGGGTAGGAGATATAGGATTATCATTAGATCCAGGTTGTGGAACATACCTAGCTTGAGGAATTCTCAGTTTTGATCTATATCCTGTAAATGTGTTGCTACTGAGGATGTAGAGTGTCTTGATTGTTGAAATCTAGATGATGATCCTAACTTAGATGTTGCACTTGAAGGAGGATACGAGATCCGTTGACTGAATGATCTCTGGAAAGTGATTTTAACATTTCCAGAAAGAGATTGGTGTATCTCGGAGATAGTTGTGTTTTCTGGTTTCTCAGAAGGAGTGACTCCAGTTAATAGCCAGTTTGAAGGAATACTTACCTCTTTCCAGGAAATAGGTTTTGGAATTGACAGATGGGATCTGGACAGATCTGTTTGAAATAGAATTGCTTCTCCTTTGTTTGATACTTTCATAGCACCAGTATTGAAGATAGAATTCATACTCTTATATTGAATTCTATATAAAATTGCTACCGGAAGGGATCCAATTTTTATTTTGAAATTTGCAGTTTGGACATTCAGGGTTAGGGAGTCTAAAAGATTCCTATCCTGAAGGGAAACAGTAAAATTTGGGAAACAATCAAAATAGACTGGTTCATTGCAGAGGCTAGTTTCAACCATGCCTAGAAGAAAATCATTGAAGTTTAGGAATCTGGTATCCCTAAGATATAAAAGAAAAGATGTATCTAGACCTTCTCTAGACAAAGGTTTTGTTGCAATTTGGACTAGACCAAAATGAAGATATTTGTATTTTTGTCTAAATTTCTCCAGAGCACTTGGGGTAAGGAGTCTGATTTCTTGGGTATCAGGATCTATTTGGACTGTTTCCTCAACAGTTTTGATAACATAGTCACTGCTAAGCGACCATCTGGGGTTTTTTTAAATTTCTTTATCGGAAAACTTAGGAATTTTCCAATTGTCAATTGATTGTTGTAGATCAGAGAAGTGGACTTCTTCTTTGATTTTTGAAGAAACAACTGTTGGAGTATATGCCCTCTTAGACTAGTTTTCTGGTGTAAATATTGAATATCTTAATAAAGAATTTATTTGTTGAAATTCATTTGTGAATTTATTTTCTTTATTTGTGCACATTTACGTTTAGAATAGACCCATTGTGTTTAAATAAGTTATCCATATGAATAGAGGTCTTTCAGCAAGGTATGGATCATGAGTTATTTAAACACATAAACAGTTGTTCTTAACTGATTGATAAGAATGAGAATCTCATCATATTTAGATTATTATGTTGTGAATTTCAAATGGGGAATGGCTTACCTTTAGCCAGTGAGTAGTCCACTCACTTCATGATATAAGCGTATTTCGAATACGTAGAACAGGACCTGTAGTAGTGGTTTCTTAAAAGTACTATATATGGTTGAAACCTAGATTACTACCGCTATAGCGTGGATTAGTACTCTATGACTTGAGTATGAGTTGGTGGTCTGGTGCAACTGGAAGCATATACTTTGATATGCTATAGTTGAGGTTCTATCAGAGGGCCAATATACTTGCATGTTGGGTATGTGTGATTAGTTAGTTAAGACAGACTTGTACAAGATAGTTTCTACACCATATCGCCCATTGTGGTTGTCTGAATGATCTAAATATCCAGGCTTGGGAAACATGACTTAGATGTTTGCTTTAGGGTAGCTCCCCTGGAAAGCGGAAACACTCCAGGAAGTCGTGGATCATTAGGCTAGAGGCCTAAGGATGGTAGATGTCATTTAGAGGGGTGTTAGTACACTTCTTCCTCTCTAAATGTACGGCGATATGTAGAGGGGTAGTTTAGTCATTTCACCTGTAGGTCGAAGACTTTGTTAATGCAGCATTGTCTTTGGGGTCAATATTTCCTTATGGTGATATTAGAAAATATTTAAAATGCAAAATATATATATTTATATAGTAGGGGTATTTTGGTCACTTTAGTAGCCAAGGCGATGTGTCTTTTTGGTCCTCGGAATAGCCCGTAAGTCCTAATTATTTTTGGAATGAGAAAGCGATCTCAGTTGAGAGAATTTTATTTTATTCGGGAAGTCTAATTTATTATTAGACTGGAATAAAATAAATAGAGAAAAATTTATTACCTGATTTAATTGGTTAATTAATTATTCAGGGCTTAGGTCCAGTTTAAATAATTAGAAAATTAACCGGGACTTAAACTAGAGGAAACATAATTATTACTTAATTATTTATTGGGTTATTTATTTAATTAAATCCCAAGAAATAAATAATTAAAGTTTAAATTATTTTTTGGTTCATTCGGGTTAATTAATTATTTATTGGGTTATTTATTTAATCCCAAGAAAAATAATTAATGTTTATTATTTTGGATTTTTCGGGTCCAAGAAAAATAATAAATATTATTTTAGCCCAATAGCCTGGACCGTAGGGTTTTTTCCGAACATAGTTCAGAAGAGTTTAGAGTGAAACCAAAATTTATTTTGCAAATAATATTCGGATATTAAATCTCGAGAATATTATTTTTATCAAAATAATTATTTTTGGTTTCATGACTCTTGGCTTTCTATGTAGAAAAATAGAATAAAAGAAAAAATATATAAATATTTTTCTTTTTCCGGTGACTCTTGTTTCTCCCTCTCTTGTGATTTTTCCTCTTCTGGCTTTTGGTTTTGAAACCAAATGAAGCCAACCGAGAAGACATTTGTGTCTCTTGGTTTTCTAGTTTCTGGGTTTGGTTCATGAAGACTGCCTATAAATGCCAACCGAGAAAGAGATGTGAGAGCAATCTAAGTGGCTTTTCTCTACCAATTTGTTGCTCACCAAACAGGGATTAGGTTGGGTATATTCTGTGAACTAAAAAGCTTGGCATTACACCGGAGGAGACATTTTTCTGTGCACTGGAAGCTTCACTAACGGGAGACAAGGAAGCTGTGATCTTAGCTTCAAGCCTTCTTCTTCATTCCTCTCATTTTAAAGGCTCCAAGAGGTACGTTATTAAGCCTCCATGCTGCTGCCATGACATGTTTAATGTTATTTCGTCCATTTTTGTTCATTATGCATGCTCTCTGTTCACTGTCATGATCATCAACAACAGGGGCAATGGGGTAAGAGGATGATGAAGAGGAGGATGAAGATGGGGATCTGAAGAGTCTAGAAAAAGACATTATGCAATAATGATAAATATGTAAAAAGCAAGAAGGAAAGCAGTAAATTACAACAAGTATTTAATCAGTTTGTAAATACTTCACTTAGCTTGGTGATCATCACCATCAGATTCCATAAGATGGAATTCACTCAAGTTATTAGTCATTCTACACAATACTCAGTTTAGATCTACGATTTGTGCTCTGCTTAGATATATGATTTATTTGTTACCTAAAGCCTAGATCTGTTAAGTTTGTGTGCAGATCTGCTCTTAATCTGGCCATTGAGAATTGAATTCTCGTCTCAACATGATACTGGAACCATCAACGGCCTTAACTCCATGGCCTAAAGGTTCAGTCTATCTTGCCGAGTAGATCTGTATACCAGATCTCCGTCTAGATTTGGTCAGATCTTTGCACAGAGTTCTCAGATATATTCAATAGATAACCAATAAATCATAGATCTATGAAGATTAGAAACATATATTCTTCCTTAGAAATTATTAAGTTTACGTGGGCTCTTGTCGGCAGGCCGATGTCGGTCCTTAACAATTCCTCCTTAGAAATTATGAAGTTTCGACACCCAATATACTTAGAATACATAGATCGAAACAAAGTATGGTATAAAATACTAATAGCAAGAGTCATCCACCTTACTTCCTCATCAGGCTCTGATACCAAGGGGACGGGAAGCTTTGCCCGGAAAGGAAAGGGGAATAAGGGGAAGTAAATTAAAGAAAGTAAGGTTGCATACGGAATGCACAAATAAATTAAAGTATGAACAAATTAATGATAAACTAAAAATAAATAAGGCGACTTAGCCGGGTCATATGCAGATGGAACTTCAGATATTATTATTGAAATAAAAGTACAATATTTGAAAGCTAGAAGTAAATTCTAATCGGAAGAGAGTCTTACAGGAATGTAAGATACAAGTGCTATGGTGTGGCAAATGTGTCTTACAATGAAATTGAAATGGCTATTTATAGATAAAATAGCCGTGATGCTACAGTGTTAAACAGTAACATTAAAAAGCTGCTACAGTGATCTGCTTATGTCACTGCTTACGTTTTTGGTTGGGCTGATGTCGTCATGCATGACATCACTCACAGAAATAATTTTCATCTTCATCTTCCTTATTTGATTCCACCTCTTGATCTTCGGTGGGTGCTTCAGGTGTCGAAGTAGAAGATTGTCCTTGTAACTGTTGTAGCATGAATTGTATGGCTGCTACAAAATCTTCCTTAGATTTGGAGGCTGCAAGAGTAGCAGCTGCAATGGATTTCTGTTGAAGAAACTCTGTTTATTGACTGTCCGCTAAAGACAAGTAGTTGGGGTTGGATTTGAACAATTTTTCTATGGAAGGGATATAGGTATTTTTGCATCCCAATCCTTCCACCATTTGCAATGTCCTTAGAGGGCAAGTTGCGGCAGGCCATGCTGGTTTGCCTCTTTGTGATAGGCAAACTTTTGAGAATATATCCAGGCGAGCTTAAAAATACTGAAAAATTGAAGCAGAAGAGGAACTGCTGGTTGGGGATTTGAATATCTGGACTGAAAATAATCAAAACCTTGTTTGACTGGTTGAGGGAGTATTTCCTCAGTTGGTCCATAAACTGGCCACCACTGATTAACAAACCAATAGGGGAACACAATTTGTGCCCGTTTCTTTTTATTAAAATAAAAAAACCACGAATGGCTTTGCTATTTGTTTTGGAAAGTGAACGCATTCATCCAGGCTGCTTGATAATCCCAATATATATATATATATATATATATATATATAAACTATAGTTGACTGAAGTTGGAGAGATTAAATTCAGTTAAAAATATCCAACTTGATTTTTGTTTAAAGGTAAATTAAAACGGAGAGAAAAAAATTAATCGTAATAAATAAATTTGAAAGGAGACGCGAATTACTCAAAAAAAATCAAGTGAAAGACTCGCAAGTTACAATATTTTTTTTCTATTATATATAGAAGTTATTTTGTAAGAATTAGAATAAAATTTGACATCACATTCACATTATGAGAGTTGTGATCCATAAAACAGGTCATGTGAGAGTCATGTGATGAATTTATATGAGTACTTAATTATTTTAATTGACGAAAATATTATTTTTTAGATGTTTTAAATGTATGAGAAGTAAAATCACACATTTTAAAGTTCGAATATGAAAATTAAAATTTATTAAAGTTTAAAAATAACTGACATATATATTTTGTAAGAATTATAGGAAAACTTGACATCACAATATGAGAGTTATGATCCATAAAACAGGTCATGTCATGTGGGAGTCATGTGAAGAATTTCTATGAGCACTTAACTATTGTAATTGATCAAAAGATTATTTTTTAAATGTTTCAAATGTATGAGAATTAAAATCACACATTTTAAAGTTTGACTATGAAAATAAAAATTTATTAAAGTTTAAAAATGGCTAAAATATATATTTTAGCAAAAACTATAATGTACTCTATTTTTTTTTTTTTTATAAGTCAACAGCCATTGACGTTTTCTTAAAATTTTTCGCAAACCTCTGTGAGATAAATAGTCTTTTTTGTGCACTTCTAAATGTGAAGTAAGTCTCCGTATCTTATTAGTAAAACGGAATACTTGAAATTCAATCGTCCCTCTTTTTTCTTCTTCAGAAATAGTCAAAATGAATGCATTTTTTACCATAAAAGATTTCCCCTCTTCCACTTTTACAGATATGGAGTTTACCGATGAGTAATAATAATGCTAGTAATTTTAACTATGAGCCTATGACCCCCGTAGTATAATGAAATTTCCGTGCAATATAAAATTAAATCATCGATTGAGGGGTAATTATTCTTTGAATTTCAATTTTAAGTCAAAGTTTTATCATGGGACAAAATCCTACGTTATTACAAAGAAAAAAGAATTGTGGAAGTAAATATTAATTCTTGCACCCATGTGTGTCAATCTGCTTTATAATTATCACCATATAAAAGATTCATTTATTCACATTGTTTTTCTACTAATTGTTGAATACTATGTAGTACTTGCCACCTTAATTTCCATGTCTACCTAGCTCCAATTTGCCATTTAGTTGCTTCAAAATAATATGTGAAATTTACTATGGATCATGGTAAGCATGCATTATGCCCAGTTCTTAGGTTTTGCTTAAGAGGGTGAGGATCTTTATCTATTCCATATGCTTGTAAACAAAGGAACAATATTGCATATTCACTTTAAACAATGTTTTTCTTAAGAATTCATATATATGTTACATATATAAAAGATCATTTTTCCCTTTGATACATTGGAAAGGGATAAAAAAAACAAATATTTCTACTCGAATAATATAAAATGTTTGCTCAAATTAAGAATGTAATAATATGAATCTCAATCATTCAAGAAGAGGTTATTTCATTTGCCACTCCACTGGCTTAACACCAGATCAAGTTCTGATGAAATGAAAGTAAAGATGGAGATCAAAACCCATCAATAACAAAGGAAAAGGAAATACAACCGAATCCAAGAAAAAGTACCCAAAAAGCAAAAAACCAAACATAGAAACCTATAGCGATCTAGCAGGTACCGCAGTTTTATTCCGGCAGCAAATTGAAGTAGCATCTCTTGATTTGCTTTGAGGGTTCATCTACGTCCATACTCGCAGCACTTAGGGCAGGGATGACAACACATTGAGCAATAATCGGGTCGGCAACATTTGTTGTGATGATGCCCATGTAGTATTCTACGACTTTCTCTGCTCGACAAGTTGTAGAATGATTCATGGAAATCAAAGGTTGGGGCGTTTGTGTCATCAACCTCGGCCTCTGCAGATGTCACCACCCCGCCAAGTGCAAGGCTTAAGGCTTCTGCATCGTCTTCTTCGGCCATGGCAAAAGCATGATTTGTGCCCAGCTGCTGGAACAAAAGTGTAAAGGCCAAAACTGCAACTACAAGAAATGTGGATTTCTCCATGGGTTAATTCTAGTACCAAACCTGAGACTCAGCTGTTCTCAAATTTTACTACTGCATGAACCTCATTCCTCACTGGGGTATATATAGTGCTCTTGGAAGGATTGCCTTTGGTGTCATACAACATAAGAAATTATTAATATTAATGTCTTTGTGAAATGGGATTTTGCTAAGAATTGAAGTCTAATTTTTAGTCCATAAAATAAGAATGAAACAGTTTCTTTGTCCTTCTTTATTTAGAACATGAACCCCCTGCATTCAGCAGCTTTCTCCTTGAGAATCCAGAGGTGGGCTCCGACGACAGGATATTTTGATTTTGTCAGAAACAAAGCGATATGTCGTAGATAAAACAAAGAACCAGGATTATTGACGAATACCTCTCATTTCAGTTACTTTTACTATTGGCTAGAAAATAGACATGCACCGTGAGAAATTCACATAGCTGCAACGGAACTAGAAAATTGGAACTTACTAACATTTTGCCGTCCGCAATCCCCTACTTAACCCCCTTCTTTTTAAGTCTTCTAGCTTATAGCTATCCAACGATCAAATTGGTGGAAGTCATAGTTAGACCGGGGGCTAAAAAATGGTACACGTATTATGTTACTTCAATTAAAAAAAAAATCATAACAGGACAATAAAATCAATCAATTATCTCATTTAAGATGATTTGAGAGATAACAGATAATTAATTTAATTGATTTAAATTAATAATATAGGAACACACACAAAATTTCTTTAAAAATATTCTATCTTACAGCCTCGGGACGGGAAAAGCTACTTAGAAAGAGTAGCTGATTGAAATTGAGTTATCAGGTACTAGAATGAAGCTAAACTTGTATACAAAAAGTACTCCACTCGCAAGCCCTCTGAGTTTAGGCAATTTTATTCCCCAACAACAATGTTAGAAAGAATTGCACTGAGAAATTGTCTGTTTGGAAACTTTGTAAGACGCTAATCATAAGTTTTTCTCTCCATCCGACTGGAGGGATGCAATTATTTGAGCTCTGGTTTCTCTAGGTATCCTAATATGAAGTATTACTTCTTTTTTAAATAGAAATAAAAAAACTACTATTCGAGTAAATACTAATTTAACACTACACATCTTTGACCTAAAGCGCCTGAGAGAGATTACTAAAACTTTGATGGATACAATCGAGGGAAAATTGTGTTTTGTCTCAAATTGGAATTAATTTTTTAACATTTGGCTTGGGTTCCATAAGTGGTCCGACAAGTGCTTTTGAACTGACGATTCTTTTCAAGCCTAATTTGCTTGCTGATGCAGCTGTCAAAATTGTAAGCCTAATGGTAAATAATTTTGCTGTAGTCCCCTCCAATTGCATTAAAAGAATACACGAAATCAGATATAGAAATTTTACAATTATTTCTAACCTGCAGTTGGCCACCATTACAAAGATATTGCAAGTGACTTTCCAATGGCCACTTACAAAAGAATATCAGAAACCAATTATATCGTTCCGAGCCACATGAACAGCGCACATTTGTTCCTATCAGCTCAACAATCCAATTACAATCACAAGAAAACCTGATACATGACGAATGGTATCCCAATGCAGCTTCCTTTTCTGAATATTTCACGCACTATTTGATCCAAAGCGGTGCACAACACCCTCAAATATACAGTTACACAAACTTAATTTCACGACGATGAGCGTTTATCGAGTCAAAGAGTCCCCCACGCTGTAGTTAGTCATTGCTTACTCCAGATATCTTTGTTTGTGGTTGCATGTTTGTACTTGTATGAATCACTCCCTCTTACCCTCCTCCGTGTCGTCTTCTAGATCGGAAGAATCGCTGCCCTCCTCTCTCTCTTGTTTCACTAGACTGATGTCACCTTGTGAACTTTCTTTGAACAGAGATTCTCTTTCTTCATCATCAATCTCCCCGGCTTTCTCACCAGCATATGCATAACTGGCATGGGATGTCCAAAAAATGAATCAATACAGGAAAGGAATAAAGAAGGCAAATGGAAGAAGCAGTAATGGCAGAAATTTTGCCTCTGTTGCTTGGTCCTGCGTAAAACCTTTCAGATTTCCTTGTTATGAAGTTAAAATTCAGACATACCGTTGAGAGCTTTGTGATGGGGCCCAGAGGTAGCAGATAACACAGAGCAATGCGAATGCTACAATGTCCCAAAAGGCATTAATAATCCAGGCACCCTGCCACTTCTCATTGAAGGGATCTGTCGCCTTGAAGTAAATCTGACAAAGGAAAGAAACATGATTGTAAGGGAATAAGATGGTTTCCAGAGCTTCAACATTATTCTAAAAAATTGTGGAAGGACCACCATGCGAAGTATTCAAGGGGACTAAAGCGAACAAATTGATCCTTCAACCTTTTCAACTTCTTATCAGTCCTCAGCAAAAGAACCACACAAACAACACAATTTTCATGTTTTGAAAATGATATCTTCAACTGAAACTTTTCCAAGTCAATTCACAAAAACTGTAAAAAAGTGAAAATTTTCAGAAGACACCCTAAACCTATCTAAATGCATATTGCATATTCTGAAGTGCAGGTCATGATTTTTCACCAGTCTTTTGATATAATCACTTCTAAAGCACTATAATCAAAATTTCAGGCCTCTAAACATGATAAGTCTGTAAAGGTAACCTTCATCACATTCCACGAGGGTAAATTGCCTAATTACATAACTATAGTAACTGCCTTTGAGCAAAAGAAGCCATAACACCAATGGGTGTATTAACTGCCCTGTGTGGTAATTGGGATGATGACCAAGATAATACTCCCTCCTCATTTATGTGCCATTGTCAATTCTACATAGCATTTAAGCAAAGTCAGATGCGACCCTGACACATTAGCTTAAAACTCCGTGTTTCCATACATGCCCTTCATTTCAAATTTCTTATCAGTTTAATGGTCATTTATTATTCCAAAATACTTTCTTTCAAAATCACATAAATAGCTCTTCTCATTTTTTAGTATGGTGTGTGTAATTCCACTATCAATAATACATATATCATCATTAACAACAGCCATCTGAACAAAAAATATATATATGCAAACGTAAATATTATTAGAATATAATGAAAAGTCAAACATATTAAGGTAAGACTTAGTTCTACTGGATACGGCCATCAATTAAATAGTCTATCATACCGTCTAGGTGTTCAAAAAAATCCGATACATTCATATGAATAATATTGATATTAAGATCTTCAGGATCAATATTATCATCCTCAGCATCATTCACTAGATTTTGAGAAAAATTTGTTTCAATATTTTTATTATTCTTTTTCAGTGAAGCATTCCACTAAATGCTTAGCCGTACGACAGTTACGTGATCAATGATCTTTCATGCTATAACATGTATCCTCATACTTTTTTTCCATTTCTTTCCTTTTTTTTTTGTTCCTTATTATCGTTTCTGTTTCATTTTAGGTGGTCAGTATTTCTCACAACTTGATTATGACTGTGATAAGGAAAATCTCGAGTGTGTCCATAACCACGGCCATTGCCACAATTACGACTATAACGATGGCTTCTGCTGGAGCTAACAACATTCACTTCTGGGAGTGCTGTTGAGTCAGTTCGTCTGGCTTCATGATTTTTCAATGATAACTTATGTTAAATCTGTACACTTTGGACATTTTTTCTCGATATTGTTTCTGTAGGACAATATTCGAAGCATGAAAAGTGAGAATGTTTTCTCCAATAAATCTTCATCAGTAACTTTTTCTCCGCATAATTTTAACTGAGATGCAATTTTATACATTACGGAGTTCACGGTTTTAAAATCTTGCAACTTCAAGTACAGTTGATAATACAATCATCTTTCGGTAGTCAAATCTTTCTTTTCAGCATTTCTACCCATGACATATAATTTTTCAGAAATATCAAGGGTTACAAATTCGAGTTTAGCAAGATTAGCCATAGGAATCAATAAATGCGTACCTGTCTTCTGGCTTGTGTAACGGCAGAGACTCGTACCGATAAAATTTGGGTAGTATTATAATAAAATCTACACACTAAGAAAACTCTAGAGTACACTATTCGATATGTTTGTTTTTTGCTCCCCTGATTCCTTTAAATCTTTGAACCGACGCATACCAATTTTATATATCAACTTCTCAAATGTTGCAGTCGGTAAAGTCTTCGTGAAAATATTTGCGAAGTTGTCACATGACCGAATTTGTAGTACATCAATTTTACCTTTCTTCGTGAGTAAAGAAAAATTTTGGTGAAATATGTTTTGTCCGATCTCCTTTAATATATCCTCCTCGTAATTGAGCTGCATTGTCTTTCATAAAGAGAAGTTGGAATATCTCTTATAGATGATAATCCATAACTTTCTCGAATATAATGAATTATTGATCTTAACCATACACATTCTAGACTTGCTTTATGAATGGCTATAATTTCAGCATGATTTGAAGAAGTAACTACTATAAATAGTATTATAGAACGCCATGATATAACAGTATTTCCACATGTAAATAGATAGCCCGTTTGAGAACGTGCTTTATGTGGATCAGATAAATAACTAATATCTGCATAACTTATCAATGTTGGGCTGATTTTATTCAAATAAAATAATTCGAGATCAATTGTACCTTCAAGATATTGAATGACTTGTTTAATTCCATCTCAATGTCATTGTGTTGGTGAAGAACTAAATTTTACTAATAAATTGACAACAAAGGCAATATCATATCGTGTATTATTAGCAAAGATACATCAATGCACTGAGATATGGTACTTCAGGACCAATGAATTCTTCATCATCTTCTTGAGGTCGGAAAGAATCTTTATTCACATCTAATGACCAGACGATCATTGTAATACTCAATGAATGTGCTTTGTCCATGCTGATTGATGAATAAATGTTCGACTATGTTCAATTTGTAAATTAAGGCAAAATTTATAAATCAATACACTATCAACAGAAACTTCGCAGTAGTTTTACCTGCCAATCAAGAGCGCGGCTAAAGAACTGAGCTTAACCCGTCTCAAGAACAGATGTAGAGAGTTGGGAATTCGTCGATGACCTGGAGACCCTAATCAAGAATGTTCAAGTTTTCTCGCACACACACTTGTAATTTGCAAGTATGGAACTATAAAAGATTTATAAGTAAATAATAACCGGAATTAATGTATCTCCACCGATGATATCACTTCGATTTACAAGAGATACGAAATAAAAACGAAAGAGGACATATAGCTGAGAAGAAGTTAAGAGAATTCATTGAGATACTGGAGCGTGAGAAGAAGTTAGTGGAAGAAAGTCTTGATACGTAGTTGGAGGATCAAACACAGAAATTGAGACAAGCATGCTTTAAGGCCAACTATAATAAGAAACTTAAAGGGATGATAAAATCCCAAGACTCATTTCGCAGTAACTTCACGGCTAATTCTGCTGCTAGTCTAGATACTGGCACAAGCCCAAGGAAGAGGAGGAGGATGCCAAAGAAGAGGATCTGAAATCGATAATTGTTACTTGTTTGTCTTCTTCTAATGCAAACATGAAAAAAGAATAATTACAAACATTCATCCTAAATTTGTCAACTCTATTGTAAAAAAGCAACTACAAGCATGCATCCTCAAGTTCACGTGAACACCAGTAAGATGAATGAAGGAAATACAAGTGAACACCAGACTTATGATTTTTTTCTGAACTGTTAATAGTAATGTAGTATAATGTGTTATATTGACATCCGAATGTAATATCTCAAAGATGTGATGCTTATTATTAATGAAAATATCATTTTCCCTTATTATCGTTTCTGTTCCACCTCAGGTGGTCAGTATTTTTCTGTGATAAGGAAAATATCGAGTGTGTCCATGACCATAACCACGGCCACTGCCACAACTACGACTATAACGATTGCTTCTGCTAAAGCCAACATCATTCACTTTTGGGAGTGCTGTTAAGCCAGTTCGTCTGGCTTCATGATTTCTCAATAATAACTCATGTTAAATTTGTACACTTTGAATACCCTTTTTTTGGATATTGTTGCTGCAAGACAATATTCGAGGCATGAAAAGTGGAGAATGTCTTTTCCAATAGATCTTCATTAGTAATTTTTTCTCCGCATAATTTTAATTGAGATGCAATTTTATATATTGCGGAGTTCACGGTTTTAAAATCTTGCAACTTCATGTGCAGTCATTCATACCGTGCAGTTGGTAATATGATCATCTTCCGGTAGTCAAATCTTTCTTTTCAGCATTTCTATATCGAGAACCCATGACATATAATTTTTCAAAAATATCAAGGGCTACAAATTCGAGTTTAGCAAGGTTAGTCATAGAAATCAATAAATGCGTATCTATCTTCTGGCTTGTGTAACGATAGATACTTGTACCGATAAAATTTGGGTAGTGTTAAAGTAGAATTTTCTTAGTGTGTAATATATATATTTTATTATAACACTGCCCAAATTTTATAACACGTTATCAGCACGAGTCTCTGCCATTACACAAGCCAGAAGACAGATACGCATTTATTGATCCCTATGACTAACCTTGCTAAACTCGAATTTGTAACCCTTGATATTTCTGAAAAATTATATGTCATGAGTTCTCAATACAGAAATGCATCTAAGTGCTGAAAAGAAAGATTTGACCACCTGAAGATGGTCGTACTACCAACTGCACGGTATGAATGACTGCACATGAAGTTACAAGATTTTAAAACCGTGAACTCCGCAATGTATAAAATTACATCTTAATTAAAATTATGCGGAGAAAAAATTACTGATGAATATCTATTGGAGAAGACATTCTCCACTTTTCATGCCTCGAATATTGTCCTGCAGCAACAATATCCAAAAAAAAAGTATCCAAAGTGTACAAATTTAACATGAGTTATTATTGAGAAATCATGAAGCCAGACGAACTGGCTCAACAGCACTCCCAGAAGTGAATGATGCTGGCTCCAGCAAAAGCAATCGTTATAGTCGTAGTTGTGGCAGTGGTCGTAGTTATGGTCATGGATACACTTGATATTTCCCTTATTACAGAAAAATACTGACCACCTAAAGTGGAACAGAAACGATAATAAGGGAAAATGATATTTCCATTAATAATAAGCATCACATCTTTGAGATATTACATTCGGATGTCAATATAACACATTATACTACATTACTATTAACAGTTCAGAAAAAAATCATAAGTCTGATGTTCACTTGTATTTCCTTCATTCATCTTACTAGTGTTCACGTGAACTTGAACATGCATGCTTGTAGTTGCTTTTTTGCAATAGAGCTGACAAATGTATGATGAATGTTTGTAATTATTTTTTTTTTCATGTTTGCATTAGAAGAAGACAAACAGGTAGCAATTATCGATTTCAGATCCTCTTCTTCGGCATCCTCCTCCTCTTCCTTCTCCCTTGGGCTAGCATCTAGACTAGCAGCAGAATTAGCTGTGAAGTTACTGCAAAATAAGTCTTGAGATTTTATCATTCCCTTAAGTTTCTTATTATAGTTGGTCTTGAAACATGCTTGTCTCAGTTTCTGTGTTTTAGTCCTCCAACCGCGTATCAAGACTTTCTTCCACTAACTTCTTCTCACGTTCCAATATCTCAATGGCTTCTCTTAACTTCTTCTCAGTCATATGTCCTCCTTCGTCTTTATTTCGTATCTCCTGTAAATCGAAGTGATATCATCGGTGGAGATACATTCATTCCGGTCATTATTTACTTATAAATCTTTTATAGTTTCATACTTACAAATTACGAATGTGTGTGCGAGAGAACTTGAACATTCTTGATTAGGGTCTCCAAGCTCATCAACTTCCTGTGAAGCCACCGACGAATTCCCAACTCCCTATATCTGTTCTTGAGACAGGTTAAGCCAATATTCAGTTATTTAGCCGCGCTCTTAATTGGCAGGTAAAAGTACTGCGAAATGGTTTCTCTTGATAGTGTCTTGATTTATAAATTTTGTCTTAGTTTACAAATTGAACATCTAGAAAGTGGAACATTTATTCATCAATCAACATATACAACTTGGACAAAGTACATCCATTGAGTATTCCAATGATCGTCTGGTCATTAGATGTGAATAAAGATTCTTTCCGACCTCAAGAAGATAATGAGGAACTCATTG
Source organism: Voacanga thouarsii (assembly GCA_026120185.1). Taxonomy (NCBI): domain Eukaryota; kingdom Viridiplantae; phylum Streptophyta; class Magnoliopsida; order Gentianales; family Apocynaceae; genus Voacanga; species Voacanga thouarsii. The sequence continues at coordinate 5,713,920 of JANUWF010001322.1, read as the reverse complement.
GTCTTGAAGTACCATATCTTAGTGCATTGATGTATCTTACTAATAATACACGACCTGATATTGCTTTTGCTGTCAATTTATTAGCAAGACTTAGTTCTTCACCAACACAACAACATTAGGATGGAATTAAACAAGTCCTTCGATATCTTCAAGGTACAATTGATCTCGAATTATTTTATTTGAATAAAATCAGTCCAACATTGATAGGTTATGCAGATATTGGTTATTTATCTGATCCACATAAAGCACGTTCTTAAACGAGCTATCTATTTATATGTGGAAATACTGCTATATTATGGCGTTCTATAAAACAATCTATAGCAGCTACTTCTTCAAATCATACTGAAATTATAGCCATTCATGAAGTAAGTTGAGAATGTGTATAGTTAAGATCAATGATTCATTATATCCGAAAAAATTGTGGATTATCATTTATCAGCGATATTCTAACTCTTCTTTATGAAGACAATGCAGCTTGCATAGCTCAATTACGAGGAGGATATATTAAAGGAGATCGGACAAAACATATTTCACCAAAATTCTTCTTTACTCACGAACTCCAGAAGAAAGGTAAAATTAATGTACTACAAATTCGGTCATGTGACAACCTCGCAGATATTTTCAAGAAGACTTTACCAACTGCAACATTTGAGAAGTTGAGATATAAAATTGGTATGTATCGGTTCAAAGATTTAAAGGAATCATCTCATCAGGGAGAACAAGAAACAGACATATCGAATAGTGTACTCTTTTTCCTTTACTAAATTTTTTTCCCACTGGATTTTTATCTAGTAAGATTTTAACGAGACATATTCTTTATGTAATAGATGGACATCCAAGGGAGAGTGTTATGAATATATTGTAAATTATTAGAAAATTAGTGGAAGCTCTACTAATTATGAATTTTTATGTATGTCCATCATTTAGTGGAAACACCACTAATTCATATTAGTGAAAAATTATGTATTCCACTAACTAAAAGCTCTATAAATAGAGCTATTCTCTAAACTTGAAATATACCATAATTTTGTGAAAGAATTGTGAGAAAAAAGGAAGAAAGAAGTTTGAAGAAATTCTTGTGCAAAGAATAGTTAGATTTTCTTAGTGTGTAGATTTTATTCTAACACTATCCAAATTTTATAACAGTTATTTTAAAGTTGCATTATATTTTACTCATAAACTCCAGAAGAAATGTGAAATTGATGTGCTACAAATTCGGTCTTGTAACAGTCTCGCAGATATTTTCACGAAGACTTGACCGATTGCAACATTTGAAAAATTAAGATATAAAATTAGTATGCATCGGTTCAAAGATTTAAAGGAATCATCTCATCAGGGGGAGTAAGAAACAGACATATCGAATAGTGTATTCATTTTCCTTCCTTAGATTTTTTTTCCCACTGGATTTTTATCTAGTGAGGTTTTAACGAGGCATATTCTTTATGTAATGGATGAACATCCAATGGAGAGTGTTATGAATATATTTTAAATTATTAGAGAATTAGTGGAAGCTCCACTAATTATGAATTTTTATGAATGTCCATCATTTAATGGAGACACCACTAATTCATATTAGTGAAAAATTATGTATTCCACTAACTAAGAACTCTATAAATAGAGCTATTCTCTAAGCTTGAAATATACTATAATTTTGTAAAAGAATTTTGAGAAAATTGTGAAAAAAAAAGAAAGAGAGAAGTTTGAAGAAATTCTTGTGCAAATAATAGTTAGAGTTTTCTTAGTGTGTAGTGTGTAGATTTTATTCTAACACTACCCAAATTTTATAACACTTTTTAATTTTGATTTCTCAAATATGACAAATACTTTGGGAAAAATATGCATAGAAATCCCAAGGCAAAATAGGACTTTGGGAGTAATTCGTGTACATTTTGAGAATCAATTGACAAAAGTATGCCCTAGAAATTGACATTCAGAATCCATAAATTCCAAACTGAAGTACTACTTCCATTTATGCAACATGACCAATTTTGAAAATGAAATTACAGTTAATTAGCATCAAACTTGAAAATATATTTCATTCATCAAATCACATACCTCATATCCTATCCAAGCAACTGAAGCAACAACTGTGACTGCTAAAGCATTTGAGAATTTTCTATAGATATCCAACTTCACAGAACTTCTTTTTGCCTGCCAAGTAAGAAAACTAAAGTCATATCAGAAAATAATCCAATAGTAATTAAGAACTAGTACAGTATCTGTTTTCTAATAACATGAATGTATAGTATACAAGTGGAAAACCTGTAGTTGCTCCAACGTCTTTGAAAGAGAAGTAAAAATCCACAAAATCAAAAATGCATCCAACAACGCATCAGGAAGAACCAGAAAAAGTCTTGCTCTCCCTGCTATGTCATTTATGGTTCCCACATACTCAGTAATGTTCAGTAATTCAGATGCCAAGAAATATGTTATACCCAGAAGCAACACCTTTGTGGTAAGACCACCAAGAGTAGGACGGAGAACACCAAAGCCCATTGCAACTGAAAGAATCAGAAGGCGTGAAAGGGTTTTCCTTATGGCTCCAATTGTCACAACCCAGGTTGTAAGCCCTGCTGGCCTCCATCCGGTGTTATTGAAGTATGCATAATCAAAGTACCAGAATATCATCTCAAGGAAGCCAAGAGCAATAACTGCACCAATGCAGTGTTGAAGTGGCAAAACATCTTTCCAATATCTCACATACTGAAAAAACCAGATAGCACTAAGGATTGCATAGACTATAGACATGATCACATAGAATTTCATCAAAGGTGCCATTCTACCAGGTAAGTAACCATCAGGATTTTTCCACAATGCCTTTCCAGTCACCTTCATTCCCTTGAGTTTTGGATCACACGATATGAAAAACAAATTGTACATCCCAGTCTTTCTTATGTAAAGTTCCTTATTTTTCATGCGGGTCAATAACAAATTTCCACTGAAGTGCACGTTCAAGACAATGGGCCAGTTAATATCAGTTGATGAAGGAATCCTAATAACTTCCCCCTGCCTACAACCTTCTAGTTTAGCAAGATCGGGGGTGCAGCAAATAGACCTTTGCCCACCATAAGGTGAACCACCAATGTTATCCCGATCAGCAGCCTCAAAAATTACAACTTGTACCAGACCACTACTATATGCCATATCTGGATGTTGGTCTGCAACAGCTTTACTCCTCCAAAATGTGATATTCTCAAACCTAGATTAATTTGGTTGTCAGTAATAAACAATAGGGTTATAACTAGTAACAGAGATTGCTGAAATGAACGTAAATAACCGGACAGGCTTTCATTTACTCCCATATATCAACAACATAATGCCAAATCCAACTCATTGACTTTGGTTCCAACTCCAACACATGCAGGCAAATGATTGCTGTATTTTTTAGCATTCCTTCGTTACCCTTTCCTATCAAAATTCTGATTTACCATTCTGAAATGTTATTTTGGGGCAAATACAGGTTCAGACTTAAGACTGCATACTAGAAAAATTCCATAACATGTCCATGCCTCCCAATTCGCAGACTGTAATATCTTGTGATGTTCTTCAAAGTGAAATTGATTTAAGAAGAAGCTTACCACTGCTATGGGAAAGACAAGCAGAAAAACTACCAAACTTAACCTTCTAACATAAAAAATGACTGCATAATTGGCAAAATGTCTCTCTTCACCTAAGAAGGGGACTCAATGCTTCAACATAAAAAAGACCACCTCAACAGGCAGCCCCTTCAAAGATACAGGTTCCAGCACAGGGAGGAGACTTGTGCAACAGTTTTCCGTTTTAGATTCTGACTAACCTATGTACTCAGACAACTATCTTAAGAGTAAATACATTCAACAGTTCCAACTTCCTATCAAATTAGGTCCCTAAAGCTTCTCAAATCAATAAATACTTTCAATAACACAGAATATTTATTGCTGTCTTAGTCTAATATTCTTATTCAATTTTGCCTAGTTAACTAATTAGTGATTCGAAAAAAACCACGATCTAAACATCATGTCTTCGTACCAATCCTTTAAATCTTAACCGATGTAAAACCTCCATTTTGCTTCTCAATTACTTAAGTACCCAAACCATAAGACTCCAAAAATTCAGACTTCTACATAAACTATCAAGATTAGATCTGGCGAAATCTCATGTGATTACAATTTGAAATATCAAACGAAGTAATCACACCTATAAAGAGATACAGAAATTCAAACAAACACTCGTATATAGGCTCGACTGATAATCTCTAAGAAGACACTGATGAAAAGAAATTACCTAATGTAAGAGCGACCATCATGGGCGAGGGAATGGAAAGAGCGATGCGGCAAAGGAGCAACACGAGAAGCAATGATACCTTCGCTGCCGCCGGAAACCAGGTAAGCATTGCCGACTTCTCTGAATGGATCTCCATTGTAGGTGTGAATTGAAGCTTCAGCTGATCCAATTGTTAATGCTAAAACCAAGTAAGGTACTAGAAGAACGAGCAGCAGACACTGAATTGAGCTGCAATTGCTCCTCGGCCAGGCCATTGTGGCGCGAGAGAGACAAGGATTCTAGAAAGAGAAAGAATATCGCAAGAGGGAGAAATGCGGATCCGCGAATCTGACGGAGTCGGGAAGTAATAGTAGTAGTGATGTGTGTGTGTGTGTGTGAGAGAGAGAGAGAACTAAAAATTGAAAGGTGAACTGCAAGCAATCAGGCGAGGGAAAGGCGTATATTTTAGTACTGCCACTACGGCGCCATATCACCTTTCAACTTTAAAGTTCAGGCATACGGGTGATTGCCGGGGGCGGGGGGGAAGCCCCGTCATTCGATAGCTTATTTCAGCCAAATTGTGCTAAAATAAAAATTTTCATTGTGAGTCCACTTTGAGTTCTTTGGATTTTGTATAAATTTTATTTATTGTGTTTTTCCATCAAATGTTTTTATAGTTTTTGTATATTATTTTGTGAGGGTGTAATCCAGATGAGATTGTTTGATTGTAGTAAAAAATTACTAAATTGTAGGGTTAGATGAAGTTTAAAGTAAAATTAAAGGGAGAGAATATGATATATTGTATAGATCATTATTTTTATAATCGGATCGGATTTCGAATCGAAAATTTTATTAGTTTACGGTTCAATAGTCCAATCGTAATTGAATCGTAATTGAGTTAGTAATATTATAATTTATAAATTTAAAATATAATTATTTTTAATAATAAAATTGATTAATAATATAGTGTAATTCAAGTCTATAAATGTATAAATAACGAAATTAGAAAAAAAAATATGATATTTTCTCTATTAATATAAATTATTTATTCTATTTGTATAGCTTATTTCTTTCCTATAAATATATTATCTTATTTAAGAGGAAAAAAAAAGAAAGAAACGGTCCAAATCGGTTGGACTGGTCGGTCCAAAACGGTTTGCATGAAAGAGACTAATTTTTTAGATTTTTGACTAAAAGGGACGGATTGGATCGATTTGGAGATCGGTTCACGGTTCGATCGGCTGGTTCGATCCAAAAAACACTGGTATAAATATATAATAGGTCTCGCGAAACGAAATTTATTTAATTTAATATTATTTTAAATTTGAGTTTTGGTTTGTGATGTAAAGAATCCATTCCTACTTATAACTTAAGTTTGTTATTTCAAATCTTTTATTATAGAATCAATTCCTCAAGTTAAATATTATACTCCCTTCATTTTAAAATACTTTTTTATGAAATTCTTCACACACAGATTAAGGATATTAAAATTAATACTACAATTTAGATAAAATTTATATTCTATTCATATTAAAAACACAATATTTATTAGTTGGTGAAAATTTTCAATAAGTAAGAAGAAAAAAGAGTTTTGAAAAGTTGTATAGTTGACTTAAAATAAATTGAGATAAAATAGGAAGAAACTATGATTAATTCTAGAAATATATATGAACATTTATTTTAAAATAAAATAAATATTTTCATAAATAAATATTTTAATATAATTATCAATGTAACCTGTGAAAGTATCATTAGCAAATTTTAATAATTTTACAAATAATTTTAAATTGTAAATATAGCATAGATTGTTGTCATATCAATCTCATAATGAGAAAAGAATAGAATTAGGTAACGATGCGAGAAAAACTTGAGGTATGATTAACTAAATTTTCTTAACAATATCTATCCGATCGATGATTATTTGAGTGTATTTAGTCTTAATATACAAACTTTTAGTGGCAAATTTAGTTTGAGAAATTACTTTCTTAGTATACTTTTACTTTCAAATAGATATACTTTATCATATGATTTATATTGTTGTTGTCATAAATACTCATAAGAAGAGATGAGAATTGAGCAAATATATAAAATATGTTTTAAAAAATGAGGTATAATTGAATATTTTTCCTTCCTTCTCGTGAAGAATAATACTATCAACCAAGATGACTTGTGTAGAAATCCCAGAGCGGACTTTGCAGGCCCAAAGTGCAGGTCACTTCTCACTAGGCATTAGTACTGAAAAATATGAGAAGCAGCGATGCTGAAAAAAGCTACAATTTTTTAATAGAAGAATTTACAAATATCGTATCTATCTTACAAAATTGGCTATCTCAATGCTAGCTTCTACCCCAGTACACACTTTGATACGTGCGCGGGAGTCCCTGTCAATGAAAATTTGTGGCTCAAATAAATATAAAATTTAAGAACACAAATAATGCTTAAATTAGTAATATTATATTTAAAAATAAATATATATGATATAACAAAATTTCAAATTTATCCAAATTATCAACAATCCACAAGAAATTTTCACTCCACAATGATATACTAACATAATAGAGTCAATTCCACATAAAAATTTCAAGAAAAATTAAAGTTTAGATGATTTTTTTTTTGTAACACATTTTTTAGTGACTAGATTTCTTTGTTTTTCTCAAACTTTTGAAGTTTTTTCTCTTGAAAATCAAGTTTTGATAAGAATCAAATCTCTCCTTACTCTTGCTACCACTTTGATGTCTCTACTTCTTGGTGGCCTTTCTACAGTTTTCTCCTTGTCTTTTCCCCACTTTCCCTTAGTTTGTGGAAATTCTTTGGTAGTTTTGGGGGTTCATTTTTCCTTGGTAGTTCCTCTCTATTAGTTGGTAGTTGATTAAACATAAGATTGGTGTAAATGGTTTCCTTTCGTTTGAATTATCCCTCAATTTTTATCACCATCTCCTTCAAGGTTTCATAAGAATAGAGTTCAATCACATTTGCAATTTCTCCATTCAACCTACTCAAAAATCTAACTTCGGTCCCCCTTACATCTCTAACTTTGTTAGTTGTCCTCAAAATCACCTCTCTAACTCCTTATGAAAATCTTGTATACTTTTGTTTCTTTATTTGAGCACATGCAACAATTAATAGAGTTCATTGTAAAAATGTAAGGGTACAAATCTACTTCTCATCAAATTTTTTAACAACTACTAATTTGTCATCGATTGGTCCCCCACATACCTTCTTTGACATGACATTTGATCCCACCAAATTAAGGCATATTCGAAAAAACTTTTTATGGCCAACTTCAACTTGGACCTTTCACTATATTTATGGCACTCAAAATAAGATTTCCATTATCCTCTCCCTTTTAAAATAAACTTTCGGATCATTCTTTCCTTAGAAGGGGGATACCTTCATTTTTACATACTTCATATCTCTATCCTCCTCAACGTCTTCCCTTCTTCTTACTCCATTCTCATTTGTCTACTTTTGCATTCCACAACCCTCTTCTTGATCTTCTTCATCCCATTCATCCATCCTTTCAAATTATCTCTCAAGCCCCCTCATATTTTGTCCTTCATTTATCCTGGCTCTTCCTCCCCCTCAAACCTTGCCTTTCTCCTCCCCTTAATAGAGCCTTTAGATAGCCACCAATAGAATGTTTATCCCAACCTTTCCCATATTGTTCATATAATGGAGGTGTGATACTGTACTCATTTATCATATTGGGACTATCTTGTTGTCTATATAGTAACCATAGAGACTTGGCCTTAATTTGTTTGCAAATTTGCAAAATACCTCTTTCTTTCTTTTAGGAACTCCCTTCAATGTTCTTCTTTTTCTCATTGTTCCTCATGTTCTTTTGCACTTCGGACACCTCACTTGAGAATGGAGGTAAAAGAGTATAAACATACCTTCCTTGATAATAAGAATTCCGAAGATCATAACATTCTAGAACATGGGCATAATGATCAAAGATTACCAATGAACAAGAACAAAAAATTCACAATCAAAATGACTCCATTGCTAGATCAAAAGAGTGAAGAAGTTGGAAGAAGTCCAATGATGCAAAAAAGTAATGGCCAACATGGAGATGACAAAAGGGGGATTGAGGATAGTGTTGATGAGCTTGTTGAGGAGGAAAAGTGTACAATGCTTGAAGTGGCCATGAATGCCTTAAGCAATCATGAATTAGAAAAGAACTCACATTAACAAAAGAAAGAGAGAGAATGTGAAGTTATGAAGAACGAAACACCAATACCATCATCTTTAGAAACCACAAAGCCTAGAGGAGTAGATAGTGAAGAGTGGAATGTGGTTTGGCAAAGATCAATACTAGATTTAGATGTAACATTACTTGACTCAAGATATACCTAGGTAGCAATTAAATTGAGATAAAATTATTTAAATATAATAAAAATTTATAAAATATATAAGACAAATATGAAGCCCAAGTGAAGCCAAAGAAAAAAGATATAATGTATTTGTGCTGGGATCTTGAAGATCTCCAAGGTTTTGTTCTGTCAAGAATTCATTCAACTTCTCCGTCTCTTTGCTTTTCCCCCATAACATGGCATACATTCCGCAAATTATAAGCGTGGCTCCAATCAAACTAGAGGGAAAAAAATTATCACATTAAAAGCAATTAACGGATAAAAGCAAATTCTGAAGGCAAAAACGTAACCCTTTTTACGTACTTTCCCAGATCTAACCTCTCATCAACTAGAAGTGAGCCACGCTGATAGCCACAAGAATTAGCGACAAGGGATTGAATATTGACACAAATAATGGACCTTTCATACTAACACAAATTGCTATAAAGATGTACATCAAACCAGAGCCCAAAATCCCTGCATAGGATATTGTAAGAAGCCTAATATTCCATCCCAGTTTCCATTGATTCAAATCTCACTCTGTACATAATACAAAGAGCACAGACTGAATTGATCCCATCAAATCCACAAGAGAGATAAAAGATTGAGGACATGGATACGAATGCAGCTGCCTTAGCCTAATTCAAGAGCAAAAACATAAACAAGATCCATTAGACAACATTAATAGACAGGACAAGGCAAATATTACAAAGAATATATCTCATAATATTGCACAGCATTACTTCATTCCTTAGCTGGACAATCAACCAGAGCGCATTACTCCCGCGACTCATAAGTGCTAGGACAATACCTAGTATGAAATGTCCACCCTCTGATCTGTCGGTTGCATGATGAAGAAGGTTAACATTTGTCCTCCAAAGAGTGATTTCTGAGCCTTTGTAAAAGGCAAAGAGCATTGCCCCGCCAATGCTTATTAGTGTTCCAGTTGTCTTTGCTTTTCCTGATTGTGTTTTCCAGCCTAGAACTTCCATCCTGAGGAATACAAACACATTGTCTTGATCAAAAGCCACTAAAGAAAAATGCCAATCAGTATGTTAGAAATTCAAAGAAACCTCAAGCAGACAGCTAGCAAAGGTAACAGCAGGTATGAGATTGGCCATAGCAGCAGCACATGTAGCAGAGGTAAGCACCAAGATCTTTAAGTACAGCTTTTGTCCCAGTGATCCACTGGGCCAATTGCAACAAATGATATGCTAACCCAAATTAATACACACACACACACACACACAAAAGGCAGATTACACTTGAGAAAAAATTGCATCCTAAGAATATATCACCTAATAAATCAAAAAAAATGAGAGGATGAATCCAATTCTGTGCTTACCCAAACAAGCAACCAAGAAAAGCTTGGAAAATGACAGTCCATGTTAATTTTGGCCTCTTTTTCCTGAGTAACAAATTGAACATGTCAGTAGAACAATCTATATACTTTTTAAGGTTCTCAAGTTGTCAAGTCTTCGTTTTCTTGATATTCTAATTAAAACATACTTATCTGGGGTTTAGGAGAATGGAGATTCATAATATATCCTTAAAATGACATAGTACTTGAGTAAAGAAAGAAAGCATGGTCTAACCTAAATCAGACAACCATCCTCGCCTATAAAAAACTGCATGCAAACGTTAATCTAAGGTTGATAATAAAAGGTTCATGGGGGAGAGGTTAAAGTTAAGTCAATGAAAGGTGGTAACAAACTAACAAAAGCTTATCCATCCTCACAAAAACTGAATATCAGTTCATGCTATATTGTACAAGTGGGGAAAAAAAGGAACAATATGTAGTTTGAGGTACAGAAAGTTGTAAGGACAGAGGAAAAACCATGCCCAAGAGGTCAAGACAATCTCTATACGAGGAATAAAAACATTCTCTCATGGCAGATGAGCTGTTAAAATGTTCATGAACAGCTGTTAATGTCAATGATCAGTATCATATTAAAATCTGAAAGGAAAAACTCCATGCAAACATAAATCTAAGGTTGATAATAAAAGGTTCATGGGGAAGAAGTTAAAGTTAAGTCAATGAAAGGTGGTAACAAACCAAGGTTATCCATTCTCGCAAAAACTGAATATCAGTTCGTGCTGTATTGTACAAGGGGGGAAAAAAAGAAAGGGAATATTATGTAGTTCGAAATACAGAAAGTTGTAAGGACAGAGGTAAGCATACCCAAGAGGTCAAGACCATTTCTATATGAAGAATAGAAAAATGAAGAGCTGTTATTGTCAATGTTCAGTATCAAAACTAATTAAACACAAAAATAATCCAATATCGGTAACGTAAAGAGTTTGAGTGTGAGAGAGAAGAGTTATTAACCATATCCAAAAGTTCATGACTAAGTCTATAATAAGAAGCATAACTTTGGGGTCACAGCCAATAGATCTTCCAAATTCCTACATGCATTATAATATATAATAAGGCCCCAGTAGTAATGAGGAATTTCCCCAAACAGATATTGCAATTGAAGCATTTCATATGATGATATGTTCTACTGTAAAAGAAGATAACATAGTGAAATTGATAGAACATTATGGTGAGGAATAATCCTGCTAAAGCAAAATGGATCTACATGTATGCAGGATGAGAAGGTCCCGATTGCCTCTGATCATTACTTGTAGCGCTTTGCCACTGATATTTTTGACTCAAAGCAAAACTCAATAAAATGTGAGATGGTTAGTAAGATGAATAAAATACTTAGACAAATGTATATATATTCAATGCAATGCAAAATTAAGAATTGCTTTTACTAAGTTGTAAGCTATAAGATAAATAAAATGCTAAGAGAAATGTATATATATGCAATGAAACACAAAATTAAGAATTGCTTCTACTGTGCAGTAAGTTGGGAAGAATAGTAAGCATTCCCATCAGACCAACAATATCCATAGCACATTAATCATGAAGTTCGTAATTTATGGAAAAACAAAAATGGTGACTTCAATGAATGGAGAAAAAGGTTGGTCATGCGGGATAGGTATGGAAAAGGACTTTGCAACTACTTCATCATCTTGATGAATGATGAACTTAGCGAAACACTTTTTTGCCATGTCTCCAAAGCCTAGTGATCAGAGAGTTATCTGTCAATCCCATGACTGAAAGACTTGGCTTTCCTTCACAATGTAACCTCAGGGTTTGGGGACTCGCTGCTTCAACATTCAGAAACAACAGAGCTATATAAAGGGACTCTCAAGCAGAGCAAGCCCGACAGGATCAGGGCTGAAAGCCATAGAACCGGTTACAATGGCAAGCCCTTTTGTGACTTTAGAAGGTCTATTTCAATTTTTCAATACATGATATCAGTCTCTACACATATATTCAAATTAGAATCAACCACTATATAAAATCTGCCAATATAATAGATATCCTTGATTTGGAAATTTGAATAGCAATTGCACTCGACCACAACTAACCCAAAAATATTATGATTCATATAACATCAAGACAGTATTTTTGGACAAATTGCGAATTTCTTTCATAGATGATCATGAAACCAAAGTTAATATCTTTTTTAGTCTGAATCATTGTCGAGAAAGAAGAGTAAAGGCAAAACATGAGACCTTTCGAGGAAGAAAGCAAGAGGAAGCATGAAAACAGCAATACAGAGGAAACGATAAGCCACCATAATCCTCAAGTTCATCCCATCATGGGCTGCCAGCTTAAACAGTATATTCAGCCCTGTTATTATCATTTGAGCAGTCAGCATCAGGAGGGCTGGCTTCAACCCATTCAACACATTGCATGCTGCTTCCATCGTCACCATCTCCGTGGTTCTCCTCCCTCAAATCTCAATACTATAATACTCGAATATATATAATAAGTACTAGAATATCTACAACTAACAACCCCAAGGCCTTTGCAAACTCTGTTTGCTTTCTCGATTGTTAGGCATTTTGTTGAGTTTTTCTCAATCACATGGATAATTTAAAAAGAGATAAAGAAAGACTTTCCCTATAAATAGGTTAGTGGAAGGAGTGGTCAATTCATTGAGTCTAGTAAATTGAAAAATATTTAGATTTTAAATTATTTTGTGAGAATTTGTAATTTTATCTGTTCAAAAATTATATAGTGGAGTATTTCCTTTTAAGTTGTCGATATAAATCTAATTGAGAGACCAAACCACATTAAATTTTCGTATTATATTTTATTTATTTATTTTCTTTTCTCTTCGTGTTATGTTTTATTTATTTATTTTCTTTCATCTATTCTATATATTTGTATGTTACTTTCGTTTCCCATCCTAACGCGTTTAAACGTAACACTCCTTATGATGCGTATTCCAATAGTTGTAGACTAATATACACGAAACTCTTCTTTTGACTAATTGTCTTTAGAGTTAGGACGTAGATAGAAATTTGTTTAAAATGAGAATAATTAAATGTAATAAGAAATTATTAAAAGTGTGAGTGAAGTAGAATTTAAAATGAGATTAAAAAGATAATATAATTTATTATGAATATATAATAAATTTTAAGAAACGAAAATTATTTAAAATAATATTATTTTAAATTTGAGTATGAGAAGGATTCCTTCCCACTTACAATCTTAGTATTCGGATATGTTGGACTCATGTTGAAATTTAGCCTATATTGTCACAAAAATTTATCCAATAGGTTTTTTTTTTTCTTTTTCTTTAATAACGTGGTTAGTGGATATTCATCTAATAATAGCAAAAAAGAGGCATTTTTTATCTACAAAACATGTTAAATAAAATACACGCAAACAAATATTTACAAAATCAATATATATATATATATATATATATATTTAATAAATGACTTGATCGTATAAAGATACTTCTAACATATGCCTAATTTTGTAAATTTATAAACGTTGATTGAAATTTATAATTTAAATCAAGCAATTAAACACAATCTAATGTATAACAATACTTTTAATATATATATATATAATTGCATTGATTCAATTTTTATAAATTATTATATTAAAAATTAGTACTTTATGTATTGCATATTATTTATTTTTTTTAAATGTCCAAAGTATTTTGAAAAAGACCAAATTAACCCTTAGCGTCCAACAACGGAAAGATTTTTTTTCCTTTGGGCAGTACAACTCCAAGTTTCGCATTTGGTTTTTTGGTAAACATATAAATATATTTTGCAACCTATTTATTAGATTTTTTTTCCCGCTAATAAGACACTACTTGCGAGCTCGCAGCAACCATGGGAAGCGGAATTTCTGTGAAATTGTGCCATTTCAATTCAGAATTCCGGTCGAAGGAGTGCCTCAACCGGAATTCCAAAAGTAGTGAGAATGCGATCTCAACCAATGGATTTTTTTTTTTTAAATTTAGCAACCTCAGTGAATGCAGTGGCGTCAACCATAGTGAATGCAGCTGCGGCATCATACCGGAGAGTTGCTGTGTATCCACCCCCGTATAGTTGACAATTTGTCCTACTCCATGAGCCTGCCTAGAGGAGCAAGAAAGTTGGAGCCCCTCCTTGTACAAAGCAGAGATTAGAGCAGCCCTCATGGTCATTCCAAGTTGCTGGGTCTAGAAATTGAAATGGTGTGAAGTGAGTACTCCAATAACTTTGGCAATCATGAGAATCAAAACAAGATAATATCCTTCGTATGGCTTGCTCCTATCCCCTTTGGCAAAATCGACAAAACTTTGAATCAAGATTGGACCAAGTGTATGTTACAAGCAACCGCACGAGAGCTAAGAAACCGGTGATATAAAGATCTAGCCAGAAGCATCGGATCAACGTCATTCTCATTCGTACAGCATTCTTCTTATTCTCACCAGGCTTAGGCCAATTCTTCTCGAAGAAGTCGTCCAATTTTTCAGCCCGAAGAACATGTGGAAGTGATGGGACATCGTCAATCTTTAAAGGGGATTGGTATCCCTTAGTCAGAACCGGATTCAGCCATAGCCACGTTGCTTTGGAGAACAAAGAAGCTCTTGAATAGCCACTGACATTAGAATCTAACTCAGCGGATTCTTGTGTCACTGCTCTTGAGTTGCCACCAATATTGGGTTCCTTAACAATGTTAATTCCAGATGATCCTCTAATGGCAACTATGAATAGAAAAACATAGACCGGAAAACTAACCAAGGCAAAAACATCATCTATCCAAATATCTTGATCCAAGCCTCTGCTAACAGTTATTATACGGGTAATTCCAGCAGTAGCAAATAAAGTTACAAGAACCAAGCTCACAACCCAATAGGTTCGAAGCGACATAGGATGAGAAACAGCTCCAAATTTCTTCTCGTGAGCAACAAGAACCAAAATTGCAAGGTGAGGTACAGCCTGAAACAACCGGAACAAAGCTTCCACAAAATCCCATTGCGATTGAACACCTCCAATCAAGGCTACTATGCAAACCACCAAGTAATATAGGCCTAAAAATGAGTGGCTTCAAAATGAGGGCTCTCACCTTCTATAAGAGGTTTATCGGGCAGCGAAGGGAATCTGGCGGCGGCGAAGGCTTTGCGGCGAAGAGGGTCTTGTGTGCGATGAATATTTGCTTAAGAACGACAACGCGGGAAGGCATTCTGAAATTTAATGCGACCTTATCAAGCAAGGTCTCGTTCCCGGAATGCGATCTCAAGATTGTTCATATTAAAAAAAAAATGCGTTAAATGTCGCGTTCACTTGTATTCCGTGAATGCGACCTGACTATATTTAGAATTCCGGTTGAGACACTTTGTCAGTCAGAATTCTGAATAGAAATGACACCATTTCACAGAAATTGTGAATGCGACCTCACTATATTTGGAATTTCGGTTGAGACACATCCTCTACCGAAATTCCGAATAAAAATGTCACAATTTCACGGAAATTTCGCGTGGGAAGTGACATTTGAAATGAATGAAAATTAAAGGGTTATGGACCTTAATTTGATTATTACAGTTACCATTTACCAAGATGTGGAACCTTCAAATAATGAGCTGGGCTGCTCATATCATTAATGGTTTTATTATATTTTTCACGCGCAATATTAAAAAAAAAAATCTTTTGGTCAAGAATGGCACAAGCTAATTAATTATTTCCTCAAAAATATAGTTTAGAAAAACCTAATTAATGAGCTTTAAATAAAATTAGACTGAGATATCTTTTTTATTTAATATATGATATTCAAATAATACTTAATACTAATTACATATATAACGGAATATTTATTTATAAATTAAAATATCAAGTAGAAATTTCAAAAGTAAAATCTTTGTTAAAAGGTATATATTCATTCTTTATTATCAGCAAGATGTCAAAAAATTGATCAACGACTACTCCACTGAGGTATAATTGAATAAATATATTTGAAAATTTACAATATTTAGAACTGGTGGCCAATTCATAAGCAGCATTACAAGCTAGCCATTCTGGCTAAAGATTGATTTAGCAGCATCTGTTAACACCATCACAGATTGACCTCTGCCTAATCTTGAAAGCAACCAAGATTGACCTGCCTAATATTTTTCCTTCCTTCTCATGAAGAATAACATCAGCCAAGATGACTTACGTAAATCCCAGAGAGGACTTTGCAGACACAAAGTGCCAGTCACTACTCACTAGGCATTAGTACTGAAAAATATGAGAAGCAGTGGCTATTTTAATAGATGCTGAAAAAAGCTGCAAAAAGAATTTACAAAGAAATTATTCATCTTACAAAATTTGCTATCTCAAATTCTCAATGCCATCTTCTACCCAATACTAAGATCTGGATGCAACATGACTTGACTCAGTTCAATCAAGAATATCTGAAGGATTAACCAATGTTTCCCCTAGAAGAAACAATTAGATATCCTATGGAATAACTCTTTGACAACACCTGAAAATCCTGAGAGCAATGAACAGCAGCAGTCTTCAAATCAATCACCCTCCTTAACAAAGATCATCCCCTGTGATTCTTTCCTTTCTCTCCATGTCTTTATCTCCCTCAAGGCTGCCATCTTCGCCATCTTCTTCGCTATCTTTTTCTTCTGAGAAGGGGATGCTGGGATCTTGAATATCTCCAAGGTTATGTTCTGGCACCAATTGATTCAACTTCTTCGTCTCTTTGCTTTTCCCCCATAACACAGCATATATTCCACAAATTATAAGCAAGGCTCCAATCAAACTAGGGGGGGGGGGGGATGGGGGGGGGGATATCACATTAAAAGCAATTAACAGCTAAAAGCAAATTCTGAAGGCAAAAAAAACCTCTTTTACGTACTTTCCCAGATCTAACTGCTCATCAAGTAGAAGTGATCCGCTGGTAGCCACAAGAATTAGCGACAGGGGATTGAATATTGATACAAATAATGGACCTCTCATATGAACACAAATGGCTATAAAGATGAACATCAAACCAGAGCCCAAAATCCCTGCATAGGATACTGTAAGAAGCCTAATATTCCATCCCAGTTTCCATTGATTCCAATCTTGCTCTGTACATAATGCAAAGAGCACAGACTGAATTGATCCCATCAAATCCACGAGAGCGATAAAAGATTGGGGGCATGGATATGATGCAGCTGCCTTAGCCTGATTCAAGAACAAAAACATAAACAAGATCCATTAGACAACATTAATAGACAGCACAATGCAAATATTACAAAGAAAATATCTCATACTATTGCATAGAATTACTTAATTCCTTACCTGGACAATCAACCAGAGTGCATTGCTCACACAACTCATCAGCGCTAGGATAACACCTAGCATTAAATGTCCACCCTCTGATCTGTTGGTTCCATGATGAAGAACGTTAACATTTGTCCTCCAAAGAATGATTTCTGGGCCTTTGTAAAAGGCAAAGAGTATTGCCCCGCCAACGCTTATCAGCGTTCCAATTATCTTTCCTTTTCCTGATTGCGTTTTCCACCCTAGAACTTCCAACCTGAGGGATACAAACACATTGCCTTGATCAAAAGCTACTAAAGAAAAATGCCAATCAACATGTTAGAAATTCAAAGAAACCTCAAGCAGAGAGCTAAGATAAAGGTAACAGCAGGTATGAGATTGGACATAGCAGTAGCACATGTAGCAGAGGTAAGCACCAAGCTCTCTAAGTACAGATTTTGTCCCAGTGATCCACTGCACCAATTGCAACAAATCGTATGCTAACTCAAATTAGTAAAATACACACACACACACACACACACACACAAACATAATACACTTTAGAAAAAACCGCATCCTAGGAGTATATCACTTAATAAATCGAAAAATGAGAGAATGAATCCAATTCTGTGCTTACCCAAACAAGCCACCAAGAAAAGCTTGGAAAATGACAGTCCAAGTTAATTTTGGCCTCTTTTTCCTGAGTAACAAATTGAACATGTCAGTAGAACGACCTATATATTTTTTAACTCAATTCACATTCAAATATATTTGCTTAAAGTTCACAAGTTGTCAAGTCTTCATTTTCTTGATATTCTAATTAAAACATACTTATCTGGGGTTTAGAAGAATGGAGATTCATAAAATATCCTTAAAATGATAGAGTACTCGAGTGAAAAAAAAAATGAAAGCATGGCCTTACCTAAATCAGACCACCATCCTCGCCTATAAAAAACTGAAAGGAATAACTCCGTGCAAACGTTAATCTAGGGTTGATAATAAAAGGTTCAGGGGGGGGAGGTTAAAGTTAAGTTGATGAAAGGTGGTAACAAACTAACAAAAGCTTATCAATCCTCACAAAAACTGAATATCAGTTCATGCTATATTGTACAAGGTGGGGGAAAGAGGGCGGGGGGGGGGGTGGAGGGGTGGAACAATATGCAGTTTGAGGTACAGAAAGTTATAAGGTCAGAGGTAACCATACCCAAGCCGTCAAGACAATCTCTATATGAGGAATAGAAACATTCTCTCACAGCAGATGAGCTGTTAAAATGTTCATGAAGAGCTATCAATGTCAATGATCAGTATCTAAACTAATCAAACACAAAAATAATCCATATTTCAGTAAAAAAACTGAAAGGAAAAACTCCATGCAGATGTAAATCAAAGGTTGATAATAAAAGGCTTACGGGGGGGAGAGGTTAAAGTTAAGTCAATGAAAGGTGGTAACAAACTAATGCAAGCTTATCCATTCTAGCAAAAACTGAATATCAGTTTGTGCTGCATTGTACAAGGGGAAAAAAAAGGAATAATATGTAGTTCGATGCACAGAATGTTGTAAGGACAGAGGTAACCATACCCAAGAGGTAAAGACAAACTCTATACGAGGAATAGAAACATTCTCTCACAGCATATGAGCTTCTAAAATGTTCATGAACAGCTGTTAATGTCAATGATCAGTATCTTAACTAATCAAACACAAAAATAATCCATATTTCGGTAAAATATGAAAGAAAAAACTCCATGCAAACATTAATCTAAGGTTGATAATAAAAGGTTCATGAGGGAGAGGTTAAAGTGAAGTCAAAGAAAGGTGGTAACAAACTAATACAAGCTTATCCATCCTCATAAAAACTGAATATCAGTTCGTGCTATATTGTTCAAGGGAAAAAAGGGAACAATATGTGGTGTGAGATACAGAAAGTTGTAAGGACAGAGGTAACCATCCCCAAGAGGTCAGGACAGTCTCTATATGAGGAATAGAAACATTCTCTCACAGCAGATAAGCTGTTAAAATGTTCATGAAGAGCTGTTATTGTCAATGTTTAGTTTCAAAACTAATTAAACACAAAAATAATCCATTATCGGTAAAGTAAAGAGTTTGAGTGTGAGAGAGAATAGTTATTAACCATATCCAAGAGTTCATGGCAAAGTCTATAATGAGAAGCATAACTTTGGGTCACAGACAATAGATCTTCCAAATTCCTACATGCATCATCACATATAAGAAGGCCCCAGTAGTAACGAGGAATTTCCCCAAAACAGATATTGAAATTGAAGCCTTTAATATGATGATAAGTACTCTACTGTAAAAGAAGACAACGTAGTGAAGTTGCAAGAACATTATACTGAGGAATAATCCTGCAAAAGCAAAAAGGATCTACATGTATGCAGGATGAGAAGGTCCCGAGTCCCTCTGTTGCCACTGCTATTTTTGACACAAAGCAAAACTCAATAAATTGTGAGATGGTTAGTAAGATGAATAAAATACTTAGACAGATGTACATACATACATATATATATATATATATATATATATATTCAATGCAATGCGAAATTAAGAATTGCTCTACTAGTTGCAAGCTATAAGATGAATAAAATGCTAAGAGAAATGTATATATATTCAGTGAAACGCAAAATATTAGGCATTCCCATCAGACTAATTATATCCTTAGCACAATCATGAAGTTCGTAAAACTAAAATTTAAGGAAAAAGAAAAATGGGGACTTCAATGAATGGGGGAAAAAGTTGGTCATGCTGAATAGGGATGGTAAAGGAAAACGGCTTTGTAACTGTTTCATCATCTTGATGAATGATAAGCTTAACGGAACATTTTTTTGCTATGTCTCCAAAGCCTAGTGATCACAGAGTTATCTATCAATCCCATGACTGAAAGACTTGGCTTTCCTTCACAATGTAACCTCAGGGTTTCGGGACTCGATACTTCAACTCATTCAGAAACAACAGGGCTATATAAAGTGACTGTCAAGCAGATAAAGCCCGATGGGATCAGGCCTGAAAGCCATGGAGCCGGTTACAATGGCAAGCCCTTTTGTGACTTCAGAAGGTCTATTTCAATTTTCCAATACATGATAACAGTCTCTACACATATATTCAAATTAGAATCAACCACTATATAAAATCTGCCAATATAATTTGGACAAATTGCGAATTTCTTTCATAGATGATCATGAAACCAAAGTTAGTATCTTTTTTAGTCTGAATCATTGTCGAGAAAGAAGAGTAAAGACAAAAGATGAGACCTTTCGAGGAATAAAGCAAGAGGAAGCATGAAAACAGCACTACAGAGGAAACGACAAGCCACCATAATCCTCAAGTTCATCCCATCATGGGCTGCCAGCTTATACAGGACATTCAGCCCTGTTATTATCATTTGAGCAGGCAGCATCAGGAGGGCTGGCTTCAACACATTGAACACATTGCATGCTGCTTCCATCGTCACCATCTCCCGTGGATCTCCTCCCTCAAATCTCAAGAATATAACACTATAATAATATCAACCCCTAGACCTTTGTAAACTCTGTTTGCTTTCTCAATTGTAAGGCTTTAAACGTAACACTCCTGATAATGTGTACTGCAATAGTTGTGGAGTCACAGATGAACTATTCTTTTGACAGACTATTTTACACTCAATACATATACGCAGTGTAAACGCAACACTCCTTATAATATGTATTGTAACAGCTATACATGAACTTTTCTTCATTTGTTGAAAACATACCAGAATATTTATATAGGAAAACATTTTTTTTATAAAAAAATAGTAAGGTTAAAAGAAAGGAGAATGAGAAGAAAAAAGAAAAAAAAATACGAAACGAATAAAGAAATAAGTAATGATCAGACGCAAAAAGAATGTACATAATTTATTCATTGTCCGAGTATGCTGGACCTATGTATAACAATTATAAAAATAAAAATATTTATTTTTAATAGATTTTTTGAGTGTTTAATTTTTTTAAGATTTAAATAATTTGTAATATCGGTTTAACTTATTAATATGTTACTACTTTTTTATAATTGAATAAAATTGTCAAATGCGGTATTTAGAGATGAATTAATAATTTTCATTAATAAAACTAAGAATCCAATCGGGCTTCCTGGTTTCTTCTTTTGTTGAAATAAAAAATTAACGGAAGAGATCTAGTCTATATGTTGCAAAAATTTCCAAGTCATGATGATTTAATGGTGAGGTTATTTCTTTCCTTTCTTTTTTTTTTTTTAAGTAATGAGGTTGGTTGATATTTATTTAGGAATAGCAAAGAAGAGACATTTTTCATCTAAAAAATAAGTCACAAAAAATACATGTGCACAAATATTTACGTGGTCAATTTATTGGTATACTAATATATGTCGGTAACTATCTATTAATAATTTAAATAACGGAATAATTGTTTTCCCCCTTTGGCAGTCCAACTCCAAGTTTGACATTGGTATTTTTTGTAAAACCATTTAATATATTTTGCAATTTACTTATTAGTATATATTTTTTTGGACTAATATGGCATCACTTGCTAGCTGTTGGTTCAAGCATCGACAGAACCAGAAGTGCCCCTTCTTTTAAATAGAGGAGGATGGGTTATTCACATTTTATTTGATAGTCATAGGCGAATTGAAAGTTAAACAATGATAATTCTAAAGATTCTCGGATTCTTTTGATAGATATCGAGATTCATATTGAAAAAAAAAAATCTAGTAATTAGAACCATAAGGCATAAGAGTAAAACGATTTTGTTGTAAACGATCTAAAGTTCGTTTGAGCTCGATCGTGTTCAATAAACAAATTTGAATATGTTTGTGAATATTTTAAATTATTTGCGATCATATTATATATGTTTTAAAAATAATTATATAATTTATATTATATTTATTTATATTTTATAATATTAAAACTTTATTATAAAATTTTATTATTTTTATTTTATTTATATTTAAAATAATTTTATAATATTACTTTATAAATATATTTTATTGTATTAAAATATAAACGAATTCAAACAATTCTAACTCAAACATTAATTAAGTTTTTAAACTTGAATTACAAGTGAACTTAAATATTATCAAACATTAATCGAACGAATGTGTATTCAATTAGTAAACAAACGAACTTAAACATTGAATTCGAAAATATATTGGATTCGTTTATATTCGAATATAACTTTATTGACCGCTACCATGAAAAGTGATATTTGAAATGAATAAAAATTAAAGGGTGGATTATTACAGTTACCATTTACCAAAATGTGGAACCTTCACATAATGAGCTGGACAGCTCATATCATTAATGGTTTTATTATATTTTTCACAAGCAATATAAAAAAATAAAATCTTTTGGTCAAGAATGGCACAAGCTAATTAATTATTTCCTAAAAATTATAGTTTATAAAAGGCTAGTTAATGTGATTTAAATAAAATTAGACTGAGATACCTTTCCAAAATTTTAAAATTGATCTTAAAAAATATGTAATTGTCTCAATTAAATTTCTCAAAAATTACGTTGTTCAGTTTAGTTCCTATAAATATAAAAAGTGTTTCAAAGTAGTCATTCGGACTACCTGAAGGATTATTTTGAGATACTTTTTATCTATAGACTAAATTGAGTAAAGTAATTTTTGAGAAATTTGATTAAGATAATTATTTTTTTCTTTTTTCACATTTTTTATAATTTGAATAATTTATATTTATTTTCGAGGACATGTTTTTCCTTTTTTTTAAGCTCATAATTTTTCTCTTTTCCATTTATTATAATTTATCTAACTCAAAAATTTTTCTCAGCTATATATTTTTTCCCGTTTATTTTAGCTTATATAATTTTTTTCTTTTTTTTACTTCCTTAAAATCCTTCTAATTCATAAATTTTTCTTGATTATTTTTCTCCTATTTCTTTTAGTTCACAATTTTTTTTCTTCTTTCCTCTTTCTTGTAATTCCTCTAACTATTTTTTTTATTGACAATATATATTTTTTTTCTTTTGTCTCTTATAAATATTTTCCTATTTTTATTTCAATAATTTCTATAACTCATATTGTTTTTATCAAAGATATTTTTTCTCATTTCTTTTAACTCGTAATTTTTCCTTTGTTTTCTCTTTATTGTAATTCATCTGATTCATATTTTTTTACGATATATGTTTTTCTTGTTTATTTTATCTTATATTTTTATGGTGACAAAATGTTATATATGCCAAAATAAATGAAAAAAACATATGTTGTCGAAAAAATTACAAGTTAGATGAATTACAATAAAGGGGAAAGAGAAAAAAATTTTACTAGTGAAAAGAAATGAAAAAATATATATTTGATAAAAAGTATGAATTATAGAAAACAATAAAGGGGAAGCGAAAAAATTTTATGAGTTAAAATAAATAAAAAATATATTTGAAAAAAATATGAATTATAAAAATTACAAAAAAAAAGGAAACAGAAAAAAATTTATACGAGTCAAAAGAAAAGAAAAATATATCGTCAAGGGAAAAAACATTGGTCAGATTAGATGAATTATAAGAAAAAAGAAGGAAGAAAGGATTTTTATGAGTTAAAAGAAACATGAGAAAAAATCATTAAGAAAATGTTATGAATTAGAAGAATTTCAAGAAAGTAGAAAGGAAAAATTTATACGAGTAAAAAATAAACGGAAAAAATATATCGTTGAGAAAAAAATTGAGGTAGATAAATTAAAAGAAAAGGAAAGGAAACAAATTTTTTTATGAGTTAAAAAAAAGAAAGAATATATTCTAAAAAATAAATATAAATTATTGAAATTATAAAAAAAGTGAATTATTTTGAAACACTTTTCATTTTTTTAGAAACCAAAACTGAACAACTTAATTGAGATAATTACATATTTTTAAATACCAATTTGAGAATTACCCTTTTAACTATTATTTAAATAAAATGGATATCCTTCATTTTTATGGGAAATTGGAAATAAAGAAAACCAAATTTATATTCAACCTATTTACAAATATTGAATATTATTATTTTTTAATAACAACATTAATTTACTACTTCTCTAAGAGCAAAAAATAAAATTTAAAAGAATTATACTAAAATTTTTTAATATTTAAAAAAAATCTGTAATTTTTAAAAAATTTTGGGGGTGTCGCCGCCTTCCTTGGTTCGTCACTGAAATGAACAACAGTAGTCTTCAAATCACTGCCCCAACTTGACCGAGATAATCCCTGTAATTCTCTCCTTCCTCTGTATATCTTTATCTCCCTTAAGGTTGCCATCTTTTTCTTCTGAGAAGGGAATGTTGAGATCTTGAAGATCTGGCAGGTCAGGCATCTGTTCACACACACACACACACATAATTTATATTATATATAAATTTATATTATATATATAATATAAATTATATAAATTATATAATATAAATTATATATATATATATATATAATTTACTAAATTTTAATTTTCCAAAAGTGATAAAAACATACTAATGGAGTTTTATAATCAAATTTTGGGATAGTATGATTCGTAAGAATCAAATAATTGCATGATTCTCTTAGAAAATGCTAAAAATAATAGATTAATTTGTCTAGACTTTGAATTCTTTTACTTTTTTTTTTTTGGTTCATATTAACAAAAAAAAAGTGAATTTACTATGACATTATTTAAATATGCCATTGTAAAAGTTTATTTTCTTTTCTTATATATATTGCAAGAACTGAATACAAAGATAAGATGGTAATTTGTTAAAATTAAAATGTTTAAATAACAAAATGGTAAATGACATTTAAATAATTTTTCGAAGAATTGAATTAAATTTGAATTAATTTACAAAGGCAGTATTGCAGTTATTCTTATAAAAAGAAAAGAAAAGAAACAATTGGTTCAATTTCAAAGTTATTAATTAACATTGTCAATTATATTAACAATTTACCTTGTGTTTATTATTGATGCATTATCACTATAAATTATCATTGTTATTAAATAATTATATTACGAAAAATTTTTATTCAAGTTATAAATATATAGGATTTTTGTCAATTAAAATATGAATTTAATTTCTTTAATATAAATGTTAACTTATATATATATATATATAAATGTTAACATATATATATATATATATATATATATATTATAAAATTAGGGTAGTGTTAGAATAAAATCTACACACTACACACTAAGAAAATTCTAACTATTCTTTGCACAAAAATTTTTCTTCAAACTTCTCTCTTTCTTTCTCTCACAATTCTTTCTCTAATCTTTCTTTCACTAATATTTCTTTCACAAAATGATGGTGTATTACAAGCTTAGAGAATAGCTCTATTTATAGAGCTCTAATTAGTGTAATACATCATGGCATACATCATCTTCAACTAATCTCAATTAATGGTGTCTCCACTAAATGGTGGACATCCATAAAAATCTTCTAATAATTCACATAAATCCATAATTAGTGGAGCCTCCACTAATTAATGGAGATTCCAATAATTCATAACAATATCAATATATATATATATATATATATATATATATATATTATGAATTATTAGAATCTCCATTAATTAGTGGAGGCTCCACTAATTATGGATTTATATGAATTATTATAGAAGATTTTTATGGATGTCCACCATTTAGTGGAGACACCACTAATTGAGATTAGTGGAAGATGATGTATGCCATGATGTAATCCACTAATTAGAGCTCTATAAATAGAGCTATTCTCTAAGCTTGTAATACACCATTATTTTGTGAAAGAAAGATTAGTGAAAGAAAGATTAGAGAAAATTGTGAGAGAAAAGAAAGAGAGAAATTCTTGTGCAAAATAGTTAGAGTTTTATTAGTGTGTAGTGTGAAGATTTTATTCTAACACTACCCTAATTTTATAACACGTTATCAGCACGAGTCTCTACCGGTACAAAAGCCGGAAGACTAAGCACGAGTTTCGCCGTTACCAAAGCCGGAAGACAGTACGCATTTATTGATCTCTATGGCTAACATCGCGAAACTCGAATTTGTAGCCCTTGATATTTACGGAAAAAATTATATGTCACGGGTTCTCGATGCGAAATGCATCTAAATGTCGAAGGCCTTAGTGAAACTATTCAAGCAAATAATAGTGCATCCGCACAACACAAGGCTAAAGCTTTGATTTTTATTCGTCGTCATCTCGATGAAAATTTGAAAATGGAATATCTTACCGAAAAAGATCCATATGGCCTATGGGTAAATTGAAAAGAAAGATTTGACCACTCGAAGATGGTCGTACTACCTACTTGCACGGTATGAATGGTTGCACCTGAGGTTGCAAGATTTTAAAACCGTGAATGAATATAGCTCCGCAATGTATAAAATTACATCTCAATTAAAATTATGCGGAGAAAAAGTGACTGATGAAGATATGTTAGAAGACATTCTCCACCTTTCATGCCTCGAATATTGTCCTGCAGCAACAATATCGAGAAAAGGGGTATACAAAATTTACAAATTTAATTACTTCCCTCCTCATTGCAGAGAAAAATAATGAGTTATTATTGAGAAATCATGAAGCCAGACCAACTGGCTCTACAGCACTCCCAGAAGTGAATGTTGTTAGCTCCAGCAGAAGCCATCGTTATAGTCGTGGTCGTGGCCGTGGCCGTGACCGTGGTCGTAGTTATGGTCGTAGACACGCTCGATATTTCCCTTATCACAATTATAATCAAAGCGTGAGAAATACTGCCACTGAAGTGGAGCGAGAAAAGATCAAAAGGGAAAAGAAAAAGAAATTGAAGAAAAGCACGAGGATATATGTTATAGATGTGGCATGAAAGGTCATTGGTCACGAAAGCGTCAGTACGGCTAAGCATTTAGTTGAATTGTATCAAGCTTCATTGAAAAATAAAAATGTGGAAGCAAATTTTTCTCAACATCCAATAAATAATGCTGAGGATGACGATAGTGATCCCGAAGATCTTAATATCAATATTACCCATATGGATGTATCGGATTTTTTGAACACCCGGACGGTAGGATAGACCATTTAATTGGTGATGGCGAGTGTCCAAACCAAAAGAACTAAAGCCTCACCCTGATATTTTTGTATTTTTATTTTCATTCTATTCTAATAATATTTACGTTTACATATATATATTTGTGTTCGGATAGGTCTGTTATTAATGATGATGTATGCATTATTGATAGTAGAACTACACACACCATACTAAAAAATGAGAAATATTTTTACGATCTCAAAATAGGAGAAATAAATATTTATACAATAAACGGTAGTGCAAATGTAATTGAGGGCTCACGGAAGAGCTAGTATATTGTTGCCTAAAGGAACAACAATTATTATTGATAAGGCACTATTTTCCTCAAAATCCGGAAGAAATTTATTGAGTTTTAAAGATATCACGAGAAATGGGTATCATGTTGAAACAAATGAGGAAAATGGGATTGAGCATCTTTTTATTACTCAAATGCATTTGGGTAAGAAATCGGTATTAGAAAAAGCTGCCGTCTTTTTCTACTTGGTCTATATTTTGTAAAAATACGTACAATTGAAATTCATCATCTAGTAAACCGAAGTTTACTGATCCTATTACTTTTAGCATTTGGCATGACCGGTTGGGTCATCAGGATCTACCATGATGAGAAGAATTATTGAGAATACACATGGTCATCCTTTAAAAAATAAAAGGATATTAACATCGAGAAAAATTCGCATGTCTTGCATGTTCCCTAGGAAAATTAATTGTTAAACCATCACCGGTAAAAGTAGGAGTTGAAAGTCCTACATTTCTCGAAACAGATTCACGGAGATATTTGTGGACCTATTGATCCACCATGTGGACCGTTCAAATATTTTATGGTCTTAATTGATGCATCATCCCGATGGTCACATGTATGTTTATTATCTACTCGCAACCTGGCGTTTGCGAGATTACTTGCTCAAATAATTAAATTACGAGCACAATTTCCTAACCATCACATTAAAAATATTCGTTTGGATAATGCTGGTGAATTTTCATCACATGCTTTTGATGCATATTGCATGTCAATTGGGATTAATGTTGAACATCCTGTAGCTCATGTTCACACACATAATGGTCTTGCTGAATCTTTGATTAAACGATTACAATTAATTGCTAGACCATTATTAATGAAAACAAATCTCCCAACATCTGCCTGGGAACATGCTATTCTACATGCTTGCAACACTTGTACGTATAAGACCAGACTAGTTATCATAAATTCTCTCCTTTGCAATTGGCTTTTGGGTCGGAACCAAATATTGCTCATTTAAGAATTTTTGGGTGTCTTGTATATATTCCAATTGCACCAAACCAACGTACAAAGATGGGTCCTCAAAGAAGAAATGGGATATACGTTGGATATGATTCTCCCTCTATTATCGGGTATGTTGAACCCCTGACGGAGATGTATTCACGACAAGATTTGCTTGATTGTCATTTTGATGAATCATTATTCCCTAAATTAGGGAGAAAACCAAAACAACATAAAAAGGATCTTGCTTGGACAACATCATTAAATTATCTTGATCCGCGCACAAGCGCATGTGAACTTGAAGTTCAAAAGATAATTCATTTGCAAAGCATTGCAAATCAAATGCCAGACGCTTTTGTTGACTCGAGAAGAGTTACAAAATCGCATATTCCAGCTATAAATGCTCATATTCGAATTGAAGTTCCAGTGAGAACAAAATATTATACCTATAGTCTGTTGAGTCAAAAACACGCCGAAGCGTGGCCGACCTCTTGGTTCTAAAGATAAAAATCCTCGAAAGAAAAGAGGATTAAATGATCCAGAAGATCATATTGAAGAAAAGAATGATAAAGACCAAAAGAGAACTGATGACAAAGAACCAAAAGTTGATGAAAGTAACACTGAAATTTCTATTAATTATACCACTTCCGGTAGAAGTTGGAATCGGATAGAAACTGTTATTGATAATATATTTGCATACAATATATCTCTTGATGTTACACAGGATAATGATGATCTTGAACCAATATCAGTTGATGAATGTCGGCATAAAAAAGATTGGCTGCAATGGAAAGATGCGATTCAATCGGAGTTAAATGCAACGGCAAAACGTGAAGTCTTCGGACTGCGAGTCCGAACACCGAAGGTATAAAACCTGTTGGCTACAAATGGATATTTGTGCGAAAGCGCAATGAAAAGAGTGAAATCGTTCGATATAAAGCGCGATTAGTAGCCCAAGGTTTTTCACAAAGACCAGGTATTGATTATGATGAAACTTATTCTCCTATTGTTGATGCTATTACACTCAGATATCTTATCGGTTTGGCGGTACATAAAAAGATAGATATGTGCCTATTAGATGTTGTCACTGCTTACTTGTATGGAAATTTAGAAAATGATGTTTACATGAAAATCCCCGAAGGATTTCATATGCCTGAAGCATATAAACATTATCCTCATGAAAATTACTCCATCAAGTTGCAGAAATCATTATATGGCCTGAAGCAATCTGGGCGCATGTGGTTTACACGTCTTAGTGAATATTTATTGAAAGCGGGATTTAAAAATGACCAGGTATGTCCATGCGTTTTTATTAAGAAATCTGATTCTAAATTTGTGATATTAGCTATATATGTTGATGATATTAATCTTATTGGAACTCCTGAAGAGCTCCAAGAAACAATTGATTATTTAAAAAGAGAATTCGAAATCAAGGATTTTGGTAAAACCAAATTTTACCTTGGTTTACAAATTGAACATTTGGAGAGTGGAATATTTATTCATCAATCAACATATACAGCAAAAGTGCTAAAAATATTTTACATGGACAAAGCACATCCATTGAGTATTCCAATGATCGTGCGATCATTAAATGTGGATAAAGATCCTTTCCGACCTCAAGAAAATGATGAAGAACTCCTTGGTCACGAAGTACCATATCTCGAGTGCAATTGGTGCATTGATGTATCTTGCTAATAATACACGACTCGATATTGTTTTTCTTGTCAATTTATTAGCAAGATTTAGTTCTTCACCAACACGACGACATTGGAATGGAATTAAACAAGTCATTCGATATCTCCAAGGTACAATTGATCTCGAATTATTTTATTCAAATGAAACCAGTCCAACATTGATAGGTTATGCGAGATCTTTGGTTATTTATCTGATCCACATAAAGCACGTTCTCAAACGGGCTATCTATTTACATGTGGAAATACTTGTTATATCATGGCGTTCTACGAAACAATCTATAGCAGACTACTTCTTCAAATCATGCTTGAAATTATAGCCATTCATGAAGCAAGTCGAGAATGTGTATGGCTAAGATCCATGATTCATTATATCCGAGAAAGTTGTGGATTATCATCAATCAAAGGTATTCCAACTCCTCTTTATGAAGACAATGCAGCTTGCATAGCTCAATTACGAGGAGGATATATTAAAGGAGATCGGACAAAACATATTTCACCAAAATTCTTCTTTACTCATGAACTCCAGAAGAAAGGTGAAATTTATGTGCTACAAATTCGGTCATGTGATAACCTCGCAGATATTTTCACGAAGACTTTACCGACTGCAACATTTGAAAAGTTGAGATATAAAATCGGTATGCGTTGGTTTAAAGATTTAAAGGAATCGTCTCATCAGGGGGAGTAATAAATGGACATATAGAATAGTGTACTCTTTTTCCTTCACTAGATTTTTTTTCCCACTGGGTTTTTATCTAGTAAGGTTTTAACGAGGCATATTCTTTATATAATGGATGGACATCCAAGGGGGAGTATTATGAATTATTGGAATCTTTATTAATTAGTGGAGGCTCCACTAATTATGGATTTATGTGAATTATTATAGAAGATTTTTATGGATGTCCACCATTTAGTGGAGACACCACTAATTAAGATTAGTGGAAGATGATGTATGCCATGATGTAATCCACTAATTAGAGCTCTATAAATAGAGCTATTCTCTAAGCTTGTAATACACCATTATTTTGTGAAAGAAAGATTAGTGAAAGAAAGATTAGAGAAAATTGTGAGAGAAAAGAAAGAGAGAAGTTCTTGTGCAAAATAGTTAGAGTTTTATTAGTGTGTAGTGTGAAGATTTTATTCTAACACTACCCTAATTTTATAACAATATATATATATATATATATATATATATATATATATATATATGTTATAATTATGGGTATAAAAATGAAGAGCCTTAGCAAAAATTTTATAAAAGAAGAGGGGAAAAAAGAGAAATATACTATTGATTGAGAAGGGACTGTGGAGGACTTAAAAGGTATGGTTTCAAAGGTTGAGGGACTACTAGAATAATTAGGGTGAAATCTCGTAATTTTATCATTTTAAGATGTCAATTGATTTTCCGGCGGGTCCAAAAGAAGCCGCGTAAACGGGGAACGACCTTGCTGAGAATTGAAACTATCATCATGAGGACCAAGCCGGCGGCAGTGTTCATGGCCTTCGGTACCAAAGGCGATGTTCATCCCATCGCGGTACATCTTATATTTCCCCTCTTTCTTTCTCTTTTCATTTTTGTAAATTCATCGTAAATAATAATGCAGAGAGCAAAAAATGTCTACAATCGGTACATACTTTCACAGCTTATGGTTTCAAACCGGTTCATGAACTTTTGATGTGCTCAAGAGTTAAAAATTTGTGCTGTGACTTCTAAAAGTAGAAAGTTTGAGTGTTGAGTGTTAAAGCAGAATGCAGCATAAATTGATAGACTTCACTTTTGATTGTTGAGTCTTGTCTTTGTTTTTCAGTTATTAACTATCAAAAGTGGGTTGGTTTTGCAAATATTTCTTTTTTTCTCTTTGTAATGTAACTGTAATGGAGAAATAGCAATTGTTGCTTGTTCCTGTGCTATTTTATGGCATAATTGCGTTTACTGTTTGAGGAAATAAATCATATGGCGGAATGATGTTAAGCTGTCTCTGGTCGAATCAAAATAGCACTTTAGGGTTTTGTATCCAGCATGCAATTAGTGAGAGATGAGAGATGTTAATATCAATAGATTTATTATGGTTAGTTTGGTGAATAATTCTGGAAAAACGATTTGATTCAACAATGAACTTAGACAGCGTTTGCACACCTAGTGAAGTCTGATAAGAAGTTACAGTGGCCTCTTTTTTGAGTTGGAAATTTCCTGTTTCACATATTATTCCACCTTATTATATTTGTTTGAACAATTCTCAACTTGAAAATTAATGGTATATGCTCGGATATTTACAGGCCATAGCAGTGGCCTTTGCTTGTGATCAGCAGCAATATCATGTTGTGTTTATAACTCATTCAGCGCACGAGGTAAACTCGCAGAACATCTTGACAAGATTTGAACTTTTACTTGGGTTTCCATCATATAAAATGTATATAAATTTGACAGGTGACCATGTTCTATTGTTGTATATAAATCTGACATGTTTCCATGTGTTTCCATTCCATGTAATATTGTTTCTTAATTTCTATTTATTTAAATCAAACCTCAAAATTTTCTAGTTAGAGTTTATATACACACATACATACACATATATGTATGTATTGTTACATTTGAATAAGAGAATGATAGCCAAAATGAGCTCATTTTTACTTTGAAACTCAGCAATAACCTGTTTCTGCGGGGCAGATGGAGTAAATGTCAACAATCAGAAAATTGTTTCTGATCTTTAAATACTGACAGAGCCTAAAACCGCACTTGGAAGCAAAAGGAGTTGCTTTTGTTCCTGTTTCTTCACCACCTGTTCTTGCTCCTCCTGAAGATAATGGTACAATGTGTTTGATTGACTAAACTTAGCTTGTGTTCTTACTCACTTGTTTGTGTAATTTCTGAAATGTCTAATCTATTAATTGCACGGTTTTTCAACAAATAATCTCACCAGGTTCTTGTGTTGTCCCTTCTTGACTTAGGCTCTCCAGAAGTCTCTTTCTTTCTGAAGAAGAAGGAAATTACCAGAGAACATAGAAAAGAATGCCTTTCTATTGTTGAAAGGATCTTTGAAGATGGTATAAGCATTGAGGGTGACGTTATGGTCATCAATTTCTTTGCATTGGTACTGGAAATTTGCTCTTTTTTCGAATAAATTTACAGTTGAGGTTCTAATGTTGCTTCTAAAATTAACTTCTTGACTTTGAGAAGCATTTGGAGTGATTTTGTTGTGCATGTGAGTTGCTAGCTTGAAAAGTAAGCCAAGTCTATAGAGGAAATTCATTATTTCTCTATGGATGAGGGTAAAGTTCTCATGACATGTTTCTAGTATTCAGTAATTTAAGGGGAATCATTGACTAAGTATTCCACATGTGTCCAATAAATAAAGTATAAACCATTGTCAGTATTTACATGTCATTTAAGCCGGTGTTGTGCATATTCAATCCAAAAGGATGATTAGGAGTTATATTTACTAGGCTATGGTAAGCATTATTTATGACTTTATACTAGAAATTTGATGATGTTCCCCCAACAAACATGTTCTGTTTTGGACCAGGAAGGATGGAATCTTGCAGAACTATTTCATGTCCGTTGTGTTGTTGCTGCTCCATATGTTGTCCCTTATAGGTACTGGAAAGTTCTCATTCCATTCTTGTTGAATCATGCATTTATTGATCTGGCCTCTATTAGCAAACCAGCAATTTTATTTATGCTTCTTTGTGCGCAATAACAAGAGTGTTCTTCTAAACTTTGATAATCAGCAAGTTATTTGCCTGAATTTTGCAATATTGATCTAGCAGAATGTTTTACTTTAGCTTCTCTTTTAATTGCCTAACTTGCTTGTAGCATGTTATTCAGTGCCCCTGCATCATTTGAACGGGAATTTCAGAAAGAACTTCCTCTTCTGTATAAATATCTAAATGAAGCTCCAGCTGCTAAGGTAAGTGATCAACTCTTTATTGATATGTTACTAAAACCAACCGGTGTTCTTTTCTATTATTGTTTGAGTTTTTCACTTCAATATTATTCTCTTGCCGTATGCATAAGTGATAAAGTATCTTATGTGTAGTATTATCCTTTGAAAATTAATGGATCTTTGACCCAAATTGATTGTCCTATCAATCTGAGGTAAATGCCCTGAAATTCCCCCCCCAACCCTTTGTGGAGCAGTGAAAGGTTGAATCAGTTTCCTTGACCTCTCGTATATGTTTTGTAATAGGTGGGATGGAAGGATGTTATCCACTGGATGTGGCCGCTCTTTACTGAAGAATGGGGATCATGGAGAAATCTTGATCTAAAACTGAGTACCTGTCCTCTTACGGTCTGTTCTAATCGCCATTCAAAACTCTCTTGACGCGATTTATCAATGAGAGATGAGGCTGTACATCATATGTGCTATGCTCATTCTGCTTTCTCTAATGATGGCTTCAAGGACTCCATTTGAATGCAGGATCCAGTAACAGGTCTTCCAGCATGGCATGATAGGCCTTTGTCCCCACTACTATTGTAAGATCAACTACCTTTGAAAAGCTTGGCAACTCGTAGGATATAAGGGTTTTGAGAAAAGAGTGATTCAAATGTATATATCTGGTAGTTGGTAATTGGTTTTCAATTTTACGAAAGTGAGTTTATTGAGCAGTTCTTGATTTCAGTCCTCTTCCCCCCCAACCTGAATATCTTCCATGTTTTGCGAGTTTGAAACTTAGTATTGTCTACATTATCTGCTTTAGTGTGTTTGTAAGACCTCCAAGTTTAGATGATAAGTCTTATCTGTTCCCATTTTCCCACTCATCTTAATATATGCATTAGGAGTTGTTGCTCTTGCTCTTTTTTTTTTTCATGATTAGGATGGGAAGTTCTGTCTCAACTTCTGAAAGCTTACGTTGCCTTGGCATGACAGGTACGGATTTAGCAAGGAAATAGTTGAATGCCCTGGTAAGTTTCTTCTGTGTGGAAAGCAGTTGTTCTGTATCTCACCCAACTTATGACATTCCTAAATACTGGGAAGTTGCCATCAAACTTCTAGTTGTTCATTTGACATCAGTTACTATAGTAGTAGATGGAAATGCTGCTTGCTCCATGCAGGATGTGTTCAATTAATATAAGGAAAAGCTTGTTACTGAATTTCACTAATTTCTGGACCAAAGACTACAACAAACTTTTTTGTGTTGCCTAATGGGGAGTTAAGATAGTTGTAGCTTGTTGTTCAGACACTGTAATTTTAGCATTCTCATGCAATAATGGTCGGTCTCCTGGCTGGCTGCTGGTCTGTGCTTTTTGGTTAAATAACTTTTGTAATTTGTCCCTCTTTTAACAACTTCCTAATCTTTGTCAATGATAGCTTATTGGCCATCAAGGGTTCGAGTATGTGGCTTTTGGTTTCTTCCTACAGAATGGCAGTTCTCCTGCAACAAGTGTGCAGAAATTTCTGCTTTGGTT
This sequence comes from Voacanga thouarsii, assembly GCA_026120185.1. Taxonomy (NCBI): domain Eukaryota; kingdom Viridiplantae; phylum Streptophyta; class Magnoliopsida; order Gentianales; family Apocynaceae; genus Voacanga; species Voacanga thouarsii. The sequence goes on along the minus strand of JANUWF010001322.1, from coordinate 5,678,407 downwards.
CCTTCTATGAATTTGAATGCAAAAGATGAGTTATGTCCAGCTCATGATAAGTTACAGTCATTTCTCTTTGCTGCTGTGCCGGAGCTACCTATTTTTGTGAGTCTGAGTTCTGCTGGAAGGCAAGTGTTCTGCCTGGAGGTTGAGTAAAATTTAGTGGCTCTGCCTTTTTTTTTGGGGGGGTGGTGGTGGTCAAGAATTTGTTGTATTATGGGACAGAGATATGTTAACCAACCATTTTCTCCTTATCATATTGCCACATGCTTTAACAGAATCAATATTTTCTTTTAAAATCCATAGTGCAAGAGAGGCCCTGCATGTGTTTTTGATTCTCTTCAGGTGAAAATGGAATTTTTATTGGTCTATTCAGCTTCTTTTAGCATGCAATTTTAGTTGTTGCCATGGGAGTATAAATATGCCTTTTCTGTTATATAGACAGAGATTTGAAGAACTGCAACATTATATGCTTTTGAACTCTACAATTTTCAGATCCTATTGGCAAGTCCATCATGCTTATATCGATTGGAAAAAATGTAATTTTCCAAATGAATAATTATCTAAAATGGTCTTTCATGTACCTATCGTCAAAGCTTTCTGCTATTTAGATTATGGGTGCCCATTTAGCACCATTGGTTTCCTCCTCCAAAATGGGCAAAGTGGTAACTGATTAAATTATTGGTTGGTTTAATTGCTGCTTCAAAATTTAGATCTCTCTCAAACTGCATTTATGCAACTTTGGATTTTATGTTTAAATGTTCTCTGTCTTTTTCTTTGCCTTCTGTAGCATGGGCTTTATGAAAAATCCTCGAGCATTTCTTCAAGTTATTGGGAATGTTTTGGACATTTCAAGTCACCGATTTATTCTGTTCTCTGCGGGCTATGAACCTTTGGATGCTGCTGTTGATTTGTTAGCTCACCAATCATCATCCAGTTCAGAACAAAAAGGTTCCTGTAAGGATGGAGTCTCTCTGTTTGGTGGCAAGCTATTCTGTTTCTCTGGGTGAGTGCTTTGGACATTACCTTGACTTGGACAAGTTAGGTGGTTGATTTACTCGAGTGTTAGTTGACATCTTCTTTAGACCCATAGTCCGAAGTGCATCATAGATCTAGGTTTTGTCTTAGTGCATGAAGTTAAGAATTCAATAGGTGTATCTTTTTTTGGAAGGACATGTGAATTTGATTGAAACTGGTACAAATAACAGAACTCAAGGAATTAATTCTTTTTCAGCTTTAAAGCAAGCTTCTTGGAGTTTTCTTAGTAGAAGATCTGATCCTTTATTTTGGGCTATCTAAATGTCTCTCTGTGTGTATTTTTCTCTTTAATTTCTAAAATATTTGTAAGAACTTAGCATTAACTTTGTGACAACTAGTGTTATCAGACTAGAATTGGGGACTTTTTACATCCGTGAATAGCCACTCAATTGCCTTGAATTCATGCATGGAGCTCTTGATGACTCTTTCTCTTTATTGTGATGCATCTCCCTACTTCAAACTATTTTAGTTATAGTCTCTTTGGTGACATCCTTGTTAAATTATAGTTAAAACTTGATACCCTTAGATAATCTAATTAATTATTTGACATATGCATTACTTTATATCCTTCAATCACTCTTGTTTAAGCTCATACCTTAATTTCCAACTATGATGTGTAATTTTTTGTTTACTTAGTACCATACCATACAACTGGCTATTTCTAAGATGTGCAGCTGCAATCCATCATGGAGGAAGGTAAGGGTTCTTGCTTTCATTTTGTCACTTCCTTTCTTTTCATATAATATTTTCTGCAAAGATTGATGCACGCCTGCCATTTAATAAGTGAATTTTGTTGCAATTCTTGTTTCAACATCACCAGTGGATCAACTGCTGCTGCATTACACTCGGGAATACCTCAGGTTTGTTTTGAAACGAGGCTGATTGTTTAGCCAATTTCATTTCTGCATCATTTTGTTTCCATAGTGTTTGTATGAAGTCAGAGATGGAGATTTTACTGATATGAACATTGGCATCCATCTTGAATGAGCTTGAGACTCCACCAGGATTGGGTTCTTATGGTCTAGGAATTAAAATAAGATCTCAGAGGAAATACAAGTATTTTAGCTGTCAGAGATATCTGCTCTATTGACCATCTCTGGAGAATAAGTATTGCTCTTGTGACCAGTAAAATCAGAAGGTGTCCATAACTTTATGTGATAATATGATTTACCTAAATGCATAACAGTCAGTTAACCATTCTGGTGTAGAATAGTATTGATATGCATATATGAATGGCTGTGTTACTTCATTTAAGTGGTAATCGGTCTGGGAACTCGTGACTGATTTGGTGGTGAACATATGTCTCTCTCCCGCTCCCCCCCCCCCAAACCTCTCTCTCTCGTGCTGAAATATTTTTATCCTTGATAGATTGTGTGTCCATTTTTTCTGGATCAATTCTATTGGGCAGAGAGGATGTTCTGGATTGGTGTTGCCCCGGAGCCATTGAAAAGACACCAATTACTTCTGGATAATAATGATGATGTTTCCATTCGGGAAGCTGCAAATTTACTAGCTGAGGCTATAAACTATGCATTATCTTCCTCAGTTAGAGCACGTGCTTTAGAGATTGCTAAACGGATATCCATTGAGGTAATGTTTATTATCCTGGAGATGATTTTTTCTCTAGTCGCATTGCTTGAAATTATAGATTTATATATAACAAATATGGGGCATTCAGGTTAAAATTTACCCATAAAAACTATTATAATTTTCATGGAGAATTAACAATGATGTAGCCACATAGCTGTCTAATTTTATAAAAATGGTACCATTTGGTTTGCCTAGTGCAATTGATGCACATTTAGGAGACCTGCCAAACTCAAGGCACCGGTCCTTTGCTTCTGCTGATAGATGAGGAATCAGGAAGCTTAATTCTTCTCGCTTGGGTCAACTTTTGAAACTCTGTACTGCTTTCCTTCGTTTCTTCTTTTCTTCTCTCTCTCTCTCTCTCTCACCTTCACACACACAGTTTGATTCCCCCCCAACTCCCCTTTTTCAGGGTATAAGCATTTTTTAACAGTTTAAGATGCAGAAATTCAAATACCATTTCCTTCCATGTGATGATAATTGTTTTACTTTCCATAGTGTTAGAAAATAAGTGGTTGAATCTAATACCATTCACCTTTTTTTCCGGTCCATTTATACCCCATTTACGTTTGCATCTGCGGGTGCTGTGCTTGTATGTGTCTGTTTGAGAGAGAGATGGAGACGTTTGATAATGAGGATTAATTCCAAATTGCTGTCTTCACCGTAACTATCTAGACCATTTGAAACCTTATTATATTCTTGTCAGCAAGCTTCATTATATAGACAAATAGCATAGCAGATGCATCAATCTAAATTATGTCTTCCCTTTTGGTAAACTAAAATGAGAAATCTGAGATTCATGAATGACATTTTCCTCCTTGGCAGGATGGCGTTGCAGAAGCCGTACAAATTCTCAAGGAGGAGGTGGGGGCGAATTCTGGTTCTGTGAGCCACTATTCTTAGCTTGTACTCCTTCCGACCTAATAAAATTGACCTGCTTATTATTTTGGACTATTTTAAAAAATTTGACACTTTCTTTAAATGAAAATTTTTTATTATAAAATAATCAATATATTTTACATATATTATTTTTATATATTTAGATTTGATATAAAATATTTTGAAATATATATTTTTTTTATTTTTATTATATTATATTATTATATTTTAATTTTAATTTTTATATAAAATATTATGTCAAGTCAATCATAAGTAGTATTTATTATATTTATTAACAAATGTTAAATCGATTCCCATTTTCCAATCAATGTCAAAATCAGATTTTGAATATTTGCTGTAAAAATTGGTCCCAGTATTCACTACCCTTATACCCATAACGTACCAGACTAAGTCATCATTCGCTTGTGATCAATCTCACCCTTTCCTTCTTTCCTTGCCGGTGTCCTGACAAGACAGCGGGCCGCCCAGGTAGGTCTTAAAGAATTGAATTACTCTCAATTAGTATGGAGTCTGGACCTCAGGTCCTCCTTCTAGAAGGACACCTTGCCCAATGGAATCAAATTCTCAGTGGTATGTGTTTTCTTAGAAGAAGATTGAGTTTATGGAAGTATTTTTATTTTTTTTATATAATTAGATATAGAAAACTTAAACTATTATGCACTAATACACGAACTCAATTTATGAAAATTATTTTGGATTGTGGAAATAAAAATTTTTGTTAGCATGGGGTGGGGAGTTAAATTACGATAATACCCTTAGCTCGACATGTTTCAACAACTCATTAAAAATTTTATAAAGCAAAAAACAATGGATGTTGTAGTGAAATTTTCACTGTCCAACCGACTTTGTCAATAAGATTTTTCTTTCCGATTTCTTCACGTTTGACTTTGGACTTCTGACACTAATGCCAAATTTTCAAGTTTTGAGTCAGTTTATTCATTATGCTTCAAGTTCCACTTTTTCTTGGACCAACAAAGATGTTAAGGCCAACTTCAAACAACTTTAGCATCAGGGCCCTGTTTTCAATTCCATTATCACAAAAGAACCTCCTCCAAGTCCACAATTACATAAATGGAAACGGTGGTTAGTAGCTGGCTTAATTGCACAAGCCCCATTGGCAACAGTAAAAGCTACTTATATCGGTTAATTAGTGAGGTAAATTACTTTTTATAAGTCTTGAGTATTTTTTCTTTAAATAAGATGTTTTTTGAATGGAGTTAAACTTATATATTTATAACATACTATTCAAGCTGTCTAATACCAATGTTGGTTCTTTTTTTTAAATGAATTTAGACGTATATTTTTCAACAATTAAAACTTGCATCTTTCTAGGAAAAATTTTGGATATATTTGGGCAAATTTCCATCTCAATCCAAAATTCACCTTAATTTAAAATTGTTATTAAATTCAAGAATTTTTATATAATTACAATACATTAAATTTTGTCTCCATCATCCAAGTCTCATGGGTAGAGAAAATTCAAATAGTGACCGACAAGATTTGAAGGCCTGCTTTCACTCTCTTCTTAAAAGTGCGGGTCCTAGTACGACATTTTCTGTTAGTCTCACTATTGTCCCCCAGGCAATGCAAGAGCCAAGTGGTACATTTCTCTGTCTATAAATTTGTCCAACTTCTCTTCGAAATTGCAAGCACAAGAACAAAATTAGCTTTTAAGCTTTTGGTACTCATTTGAGTTTCAGTGATGGCTCAGGGAAGAGGCAGTGCAGCACTAATTGCCACAGCAGTGATGCTGTGTTCTGTTCTGGCTTTGCTTCACTACGAGGTGGCTGAAGCGGCTACTATTTTCAAGGTGGGAGACTCAGGTGGCTGGACCTTCAACGTGGATAGTTGGCCTAATGGGAAGCACTTTAGGGCCGGTGACACCCTTGGTAAGGATAAGATTATAGTCTGCTCTGCCCTTTGATTCAACAAGAAGTTATAATAATTTCCTTCTTCTCTGCCCTCTGATTTCTGTTGCAGTGTTCAACTATGACCGAGCAATCCACAACGTAGTTGCTGTAAACAAAGCTGGCTATGACAAATGCATAACACCTCCCGGGGCCAAAGTGTATGTATCAGGAAAGGATCAAATAAAGCTCGTGAGGGGACAGAACTTCTTCATCTGCAATTTTCCGGGACATTGCCAGTCCGGAATGAAGATTGCTATCACTGCAGCGTGAGGAGGATGATGATGAGATCTGGATCTCATTTTAGACCTCGTTAACTTCTTGTCCAACAACCTACGTACCAATATGTATTTAGCAATAATAAATATAATGTAAAGCTCTGCGCTCAACCATAGCATGTATATAGTATGCAAGGGTTTATTGTGGCACCGTGGTCTGCAAAAATTATTATGTTTCATTTAAGAAATCTGCAGGTTTCATATTTCTGAGTTCTGACTGTAGTCTTGAAATTGGGCAGTGGCCATTACTACTCTTTCTTCTTCCAACTACCCTCCATTACATTCTTTGAATAATGCAGTGGGTTGCTCGGAAAAATTTTATCTTTATAATCGGAGGATAAGAGTTGGCTGTGCGGTTGTGAGTCGAGTTTGGTTAAATCTAAGCTCAGTCGATTCTAAGATATGCGTAACTTGGATTGGATCCGAGAGCGATCTGAGGTTTTATAACTAAAGTAATAGTCAAAGAACACCTTTAACAATGAAATTACATTTTCATTCCAATATTGTTAAGAAATATTTTAATAAAAAACACAAATTATAGTAGTAGTAGTACAAAAAACTTGTGATATCTGTTAACAAATATATAGTTATTAACATTTAGATGCAACACTACACACTATAAAAGTAATAATTTTTTTAAAATGTATAATTTAATAAGTAATTATTTAAAAAATTAATACATATCGAAGAGGTGCGATGATTTCACAAGAAAAGGGGGAGAGAGAGGTACTGTGATTTTACAAAGAAAAAGGGGGAAGAGATAGGTGTAGTGATTTTTGTAGTTTCAAAAGAAGAAGGGAAGGGGAGGAAGAGATTGGTACAGTGAATTTGGGAGATTCAGAGGGAATAGAGGAGAGAGAGGTACAGTGATTTTGGGAGATTTAAAGGGGAAGGGGGGAGACTTGGCATAATAGAATAGCAAAAGAGAGGCACGGTAATTTTGCATAGAAAAAGAGGGAGTGATAAGTTACAATGATTTTGGAAGATTTACACTCACACACAGAGCCGAGGCGTAAATACTAAGCACTTAAAATACAATAAATTTAATTAATAAATAGAAAAATACAATAAATCTAATATAGTTAAGTAAATATAATAAACTACTAGTTTGCCGTTCGTGCATTGCATGAATTTTTATTTTTTAAATATTTATGTATATTTACTTATGAGTTTGTTTTATATCTTAATTCATGTAATTTAAAATACTATATAATATTGTATATATTTTTTGAAAGAAAAATATTACTATATGAATTAATTTGGTAAAGATTAATTTTGATTTTAAGACGTATTTGATATAAGTATTCAAATTCTTATATATCTATTGATGCAATTTGATATATCAAATTTATGTAAATTTAATATTATTAGAATTTAAATTTCATTTTAAAGATACAACCACAAAAATTTACTTAATTGATAATTTACATGATTAACAAAATTTTAAAAATCAAACCAATTTTTTGCGGTGAGAATTTTCAAATTAAAAAAAAAATCAGTAATGAGAATGAAAATATGGTATACATTTTTTGGGTTTGGAAAATGTCCGATATGGCAAATTTCCATTTATATTAAATTTGTTTTGTTGTCTTCTTCTGGGCTAATTCCCATCGGCCCAGGGATGTTGTGCCGTTAGGGTTTAGGTATTTGTGGCGTGTTTAGTTTAAGATAGTCGTTCGATTTCTTTTATTGTTGCTGTTTTTACTTTAAGAGAGTTGTAGGGTTTTTTTTCTTTGTCGGAGTTTCATAGCGGCGATGTAGATGAAGGAGTGTTGTTTGATTCTTTGTATTTGAATCATGTGTTTAATGCGTCGTTTGGTTTTTTAAGATCTTTATTTTTTGGAATTTCAGTGCTATATTCAATGAATGTTATTCTCTCTTAATTTTTGGGGTTATTCGAGAGGTTTTCGACTTAAATTATTTGATATTTTTAAATGGTTTCTTGTTTCTATATATATATATGGGTTTTGTATTTCTTGTTAAGATATTCTTTCTATTATTGGTTTCAACTTTTACTTTCAAATTTTCAATTTTTCAATGAATTTATATAACAATTTTTTGTCTAAGTACAAATTAGTCAGAAAGCTTGTGTTTCGCCCTTTTATGTTTGAATCTATTATTTTGAATGCTAATGACTTTCAAAGCATGAAAGTGCATTATGCTACTCCAGATAAAAGGGCTAATTCTATTCGGTTTATTTTGAATGAAGGTTCAAATGAATTTTCAAAGTATTTAGAGATTTTTGTTACCTGCATCTATTGGTACTAGTGGTGGTGTTGATTTATATGAAAATTTATGGGCAGAGACACGTGATTGGGTTGAGAGACATGGTTCGATAGAGTATCCGTTGACTATCATGCTAATAAATGAAGATTATTTAGTTGCTGGTGATACGGAAAGGAAGATGTCATATTTTGTAGATTTTTATGAGTCTTTTGTTGTTGGGGTAGTTGAATCTCGTGTCAAGTTAGGGTTACATGTGGACCTATTTAAAAAATTTCCTGATTTTTATAAATTTCAAGTTGGTGTGGATTGTCAGAATATGATATATTTGTATTATGATACAAATAAAGTATTGTTGCATGTTCGTTTTGCTGAAAAGAAAACCATTGTTGATATGATGCATTTGTCTAGTGGCAATGTGTTTCATAAGGGTAAGGTAATGATGAAGAAGAGGTTGTGTTTGGAGGAAGTTGAGACTTCACGCACAAATTGAAGCTACTTCAATGCTCAAAATTGCTAGTGGTTCTTTTTTGGTGGTGTTTTGTTTTGATGGAGTTTTTGTTGTTCGTTTGTTATGGTTGTTATTGTTTTTTAGTAGGTATTTTAGTTAGGGTGTATTTAATTTACCGTATATGGTTGGTGATATGTAATAGTTAGTATAATTTTGAAGTTTGTCTTGGTTTTATAATTATTATGGATTCCAGTTTAAGGTTGTTTTTGGTGGTGTGATGGTTATAAGAAGTTGAATGGAAGTAACATAACAAAGATTCATATTGAAGAAAAAAGCATTTAATTTTTAACTAAAGAAAATTCATAAAAAATTAGCAGCATGTTTTGTTTATGAAAAGAATATTGTTGGTTCGGTTTATATTGTTTTCTACTTTGCATAGTTGGTTTGTCTTCTTTTATTGTTTTACTGAATTTGTAAAAGTAATTTTGTTTATATAAATTTTTAGTATGGTTTAATGAAAGTTGTACATCTTTTGACTTGATATTGACTTCTTCTTCAAGTTATGTACATTGTTCTGTCCTTGTCAAAATGGAGGAATTTTTTGCCATCTCAACGCTCTTCAATATCAAAGAATGTTTGTTTTGTGCACCTAAAGTTCTATTGAAGTGGAAATTCTTGTGCTATATAATTTAAGAGAGATAAAGGAAATTTATCTACGAAGTAATTAGTGTTTTAGTTTAATATATTACTTTTCAACTGCACAACAAAACAATTGATTTTAATTTATAACTAAGATATTCTTTGGTGCTACAGTATTTGAGTATTTATTGTCAATTTGGAATTGTATATTCAAATTATTAATTGTACACTCACACGCACGCACGCACGCACGCACGCACGCACGCACGCACGCATGTATGTATGTATGTATGTATGTATGTATGTATGTATGTATGTATGTATGTATGTATGTATGTATGTATGTATGTATGTATGTATGTATGTATGTATGTGGCATCATGTGTATAGGTTTATTTTAAAGTCACTTGAAAGGGTTTTTGTTTACACAAAGCAGTTAAGTAGAAAAGGTAATATATTCATTAGGAAAAAAAAAATTAAGCAGCTTGAATCATTTGACATATTTCTAGAGATTTCAAAAAATGAATGTTTATAGAAAGGTGATGCATAAGAAATCAGAATGATATTGTCATATTCAAAAGCTTTGTTTGTAGATGTACGAATATAAGGAAAGGATAATAATTTGAAAAGTTGCTTAGTGGATGTTTTCTAAGCACCGTGTTTGAATTTTTATCTGCATTAGGATTTCGCCTTTTACTTATTAAATACGAAAATGGCTTGTTTTGTTTCTCTGTTTATTAATAAAAATGCACTATGATAGATTTTTTTTTCCTATTCTATTTTTATTTTATGCATATACAATCAAATGCATAATGTTCTCATTTTTTTTTAGCATAGTCTGTTCTAAATCCACTGGTTTTGTTATTTTGTTACACAGGTTGATGTATTTTCAAGTATTATGGGGAATTTGTGATGAACAATAGTTTGTGTACACATGTACATACAGACTTTTTTATTCGTGTCAATGGAATGGTATTTTGTACTTTCAGGATCTCTATTTTCGTCTTGTTTCTTTTTTTATGTTCTTTTTTTTCATTTGTTTTTTCCTGTTCTTTTTTAGCATAAGTATTTGAGCACTGAATAATCATTTTATAATGATCATTAGTTTACAGCATTAGTGTTGTGTTTTCTGGAATTGCTCATGTTTGTTTACTTGTAATGCTGATGGTACTTGTATGTCTTATATTAGCTATGTAGTACATATAATTTGTTTGTTTTTTGGGTTAAAAATCTTATGGAAATTTTTGGTAATTTATATATGAAATAAGATTTGTAGCTCTAATTGTATACTAAGTATATTAGGCATCTATATAGACATAATTGGGCAACTATTTGGTATTTTGCGACGATGATTTACCATCAGAAGCCCACATATAATGCACAATTCTATAAAAAAAATTAATAGAACTGAATATGTGAATGTATGCTATTGATTATATATGTATATAGTTTTCTGAAGATCCACCTGTTTATGCAATATTATGAATAATTTAGAAGATCGTCCTGCTTGGTAATTTAGATATGCCCTAAGGTTTGTGGTTCTAATTGTATGCTAAGTGTATTGGGCGTCTATATAAATATGATTGAGCAACCATTCGGTATTTTGCAACGATAGTTTTCCGTCAGAAGCCCACGTATGATGCACAATTCTATGAAAATTCTAATAGAACTGAATATGTGAATGTACGCCATGTAACAACTCTTTATTAGTTTATGCACATGTGATGCATATAGATTATATATGTATCTATCCTATAAACTATATTTGCATCATGAAATGGCAATTCATTAAACTGATTTTCCTATATGCAATATTATGAATAATTTAGAGGATCCACCTGCTTGGTAATTTAGATATAGTATAAGGTTTGTGGTTTAAATTGTGTGCTAAGTATATTGGGTGTCTATATAAACATGATTGAGTAATCATTCGGTATTTTGAGACGATGGTTTACCATAAAAAACCTACGTAAAATGCACAATGCCATGAAGTTATTAAAAAATGTTGATAAAAAGGAGTTTGAATAGAATTAAATAATGCTAATACATTAATAGGTAGTAAAGTTGAGGAGTAAAGTCATATGGGTTTGACATGCTAGCTGCATTAGTTTAATTGGGTAATATTTTTGTGGGTAAATTCATGTGGATTTGACAGGTTAGTTGCATTTGTTTAATTTGGTAATGTTTGTGTGATGTGTTATCAGCATCTTCTATAAAAAAAAAAATCACTAAATTGAATATCTAGGCTACATTAGTTAATCTCATTTGGTTTACACTAACTCTGTTTGAATATGGATATTTGTCATTGCCAAACTGATGCAGATTTTGAATTGTTGCTTGAAAGATCATAGTTTTGCTGTGAGATGATCAACAAAGTCTATATCTTGTACAAAAGCCAAAACAAAGTATCTATTATGATTCTTGATGATATTTATTGTAGATCAATATTGATTATTAAGGTTGTAATCATAATAACTTTCATATGCTTTTGTTAAATTTTTGTTGATGCATAGTTTTTTTTATTTATTAAATATATATAACATCATTATTACTATAGTGTTTTCTAGAACTGCTGAGGTTTGTTTAATTGTAATGCTAATGGTAGTTGTATATCTAATATTAGGAGTGTGATAAATATAATTTGTTTGTTTTTTGGATTAAAAATGATCAGGGAATTTTAGGTAAATTACGAATTATATAAGCTTTGTGGTTGTAATTATGTGCTTAATATATTGGGCGTCTATATAAACATGATTGAGCAACTATTCAGTGTTTTGCGACGATGGTTTATCATTAGACGCCCACATATGATGCACAATCTGATGAAAATATTAACAGAATTGAATATTTATTTTGATTATATGCACAGGTGAAAAAGACTAAGATTTCCTTAGTTGTAATGTTGCTATCCTCTAAACTGTATTTGCATCATGAAAAAGGCTCCTCATCATACTCTTTTTTCTATATGCAATGTTATCACTAGTTTAAAGGATGCACCTTGGAATTTTCAGATGCAAATAGAGTGGAAAAAAAGCCACTCTTTAAATAATTGAAAGAGAGTTTCATAGTTACATTTAAATCATTTTCATAATAATTCAATAAAACAATCAGATAATAAAAATACACAATAGATTAAGAATGAAATGTACTAAAGATAGGTATTTCAAATCTCCTTTAATTGGTAACATCTTCCAAAAATGACCTTTCCTGTGTAATAAGAATCAGTGGAACAAAGAAAGTGTTAGAATGTAATAGTTGGACATATGAATGTAATATTAATGGCTGGCGATATTGCCAGAGCAATATCTCTCCTGCCAGTGCAATTTTCATTCTATTGACAAATTTACCCTTCTTTGATCAATTCTAAATATTCTCCAAATCTCTATTTTATTTAAATTTATCTCACTCCTCACTCATCTCTCTTTCTTATTCCTATTCCTACTCCTACATAATATTTTCTTCTCTCTCCTCTCTCACGATTTTTCCTCCTCTCTTTCTTCTCTCTTCTCTCTCCTCTCTCACCCAAAAAACTTCGTCCTCCTAATTTTCTTTCTCTAGTTTCTCACCCTACTTTCCCTCTAGTCATCTTTTGTCTCCCATTCTCTCTCATATTCCTCTTTTGTCCCCACCTCCAACTTTTTCATCTTTCATCTCACGATTCGTTCTGCATCTTTTACAATTTTACGGCACAGGGAAAAAATTCATATTCACTCTTAAGGTGAAGTTTACTTTTACCTATAAATTCTAGTTTTTTTAAATTTTTAATTCACTAAATTATTTATTGAATCTAATTTTTGTCAATTATCAATTGTTTTAATGTATCAACTATCAATCCGGTTCAACTAGATTAAAAAAATTGAGAACAAAGTTTATGAGAAAGAAAATTCATCCAAGGCAAAATAACTATTTTATTGCTACTATAATAAATAATGTGTGCTTGGACATGTATTAAGGTACATATGACATCTATGTTGGAATATATTCCCTCTAAACTAGTTTATCTGATGTAATTTTCGAATTTATTAATAAAAGAATTTATTTTCAAAATTTGTTTGTGAATTTACATTTTAGTTGTGCATGATTTTCGTTTGGAAATGACCAATTGTGTTTAAATAAGTGATCCATGTAAATGGTGGTCTTTTACAGTAAAGTATGGATCACGGGTTACTTATTACATAAATGTTTGTTTTTAATCGATTGATAAGAATGGGAATCTCATCATGTATAAGTTATTGTGTTATGAATTTTAAATAGGGAATAGTTTACCTTTAGTCAGTAAGTAGTCTACTCACTTCATAGTATGAGCGTATTTCGAATACGTAGAATAAGACCTGTAATAGTGGTTTCTAATAATACTATTTAAAAGAAACCTAAACTATTACTGCTACACCGTGGACTAATATTCTACCGCTTGAGTATGAGTTGGTAGTTTGACAAAACTAGAAGTATATACTTTGATATATTGTAGCTGGGGTTCTTTCGTGGAACCAATACACTTGTATGTTGAGTACATGTGACTAGTTAGTTAAGACAGACTTATATAAGATAGCTTCTACGCTATATCGCATTTGTGACTGTTCAAATGATCTAATTATCTAGGGCCCTGGGGAACATGACTTGGATGTTTACTTTAGAGTAACTTCCTTGAAAAGTGAAAATATTCTAAGAGTTGTGGATCATTAGACTAGAGGTTTAAGAATGGTAGATGTCTATTAGAAATGTATTAGTACACTCTTTCTCTAACACCTCTTTAATTGCACGGTGATGCGTAGAGGAGTATTTTAGTAATTACACCTGTGTGTCGAAGATTTTGCTAACACAACATTATCCTTGGGGTCAATATTTCCTTATGGTGATATTAGAAAATATTTAAAATGTAAAATATAGCTATTTATATAGTAGGAGTATTTTGATCATTTTAGTAGCCAAAACGATGTGTCTTTTGGTCCCCAAAATGGCCCTTAAGTCATGAAAGAATTAGGTTAAGGAATTGGTCATGATATTTATGGATTTTATTTTATTTTATTAGTCTAATTTATTATTAGATTAAAATAAAATAAAAGGTCCAAGAGAGAGTATTTATTTTATCTAGTTTAATTGATTAATTAATTATTCAGAGCCCAAGGCCCAGATTGAATAATTAAAAAATTAATCTGGATATAAATTAGATAAAGGGTATAAAATTTTATATTAGTCTATTTGGGCTTATTAATTATTTATTCGACCATTTCATATAGTTTAGAAAATAAATAATTGAGATTTATTATTTATGGATGTTCAAGTCCAAGAATAAATAATTTTATCTGGCCCAATGAATAAGACCAAGGGTAAAATAAAATTTAAAAAATAAAAAATATTTAAATTAATTAATTATTAATTTAATTAATTAAATTAAAATAAAAAAATAACACGGGATGGAACTCGTGTTGTTTCGCGTGCAGGATAACAGAAAGCATTCATGTTTTCTGTTTGCACGTGAATGGCTTCTCTCTTAGGGATTGATTCAAATGAATGAATGAATTGAAATGGTGTTGGAGTTTTGTAGTTCTAGGGGTTGGTTATTCACATAAGTAAAGCAAAAAAAAACAGGTTTCGTTGTTTATTTTCATTCACAAAAAACAAATCCATTTACAGAAGCCTTCAAGGCTTATCAAAACCCAATCTTTAAGTCTTTACCGGCTGTGTTTCGGGCACCATTTCGGAAGATCAAAGACTTTGCGTGGATAAGACGCAATAGACGTTTGTAAAGACGTGATCCACTAGCCTCAAGTATTATTGTACAGACATCTACATCAGTGCGAAGAGGGCCATTCAATCACAAAGATAAATTTTTTGTTTTCCTAAAATGCTTTCGTTTTAATGATTTTTGCCATTTTAAACCTTCAATCTAGGTATAAAAAGTGATATTAGGCTAGTTTTTCTTGATAGTTTACTAGATATTTCTTACTTTTCCTTCATATGTGACCCTTATAAAAAAGAAAAATAAAAATGAAGCTTGTAAGTATGAAGATAGAGAAAATATCTTCTCGCATTCCTTTTGTTCTTTTTTTGGTCATTTGGCATTGAAGCAAATCTTTGAGTTAGCATTTCATGACTATCAACTATTGAACTTCATATTGAAATACAATTTGTACATACTAGAAAAATTACCTAAAGGCCTCTTCTAACTCAAAAGTATAAGTGTATATATAATTTGAATTAGTTGATTATCCTTTATACACTATTGGGGGTTGATTGTGCTTCTAGATGATTGTGGCAATACATATTTAGCATCATCATTGTGTTGCTATTGCTTCTTGTGGCACCATTAATACCTTTATTTAGTCAATAAGAATCAACTAATTGTATATATTATTTTGACAAATGTCTTTTTGTTAATTATAGATATGAACGATCAACATGGATTAGCTAATCATGGGAACGAGCTTCAACTACTTGATACTAGATTTGAAAGTCGAGATGACCTTGTAAATAGTATAAAAAAACTTTATACTGATCAAAGCTATGTTTTGTCAATCAAAAGTTCAAGAAAAGACAAGTATGTTATAATTAGTTGTGATCGAGGAAGCCAATATCGTGACAGGCTTAAGATTCCTAATGAATAGCAACAGAGGAAGACAAGCACACGCTTTATCAATTGTCCATTCAAAATTCAAGGCTAGAGACAAGAAGATGGGTTTTGGAAAATTGCAATTCAAAATAACATGCATAATCATGAAGCTTCTGGAGATTTATCTGGATACCCTACGACTCGTGTTTTATTGAAAGAAGATATTGCACGTATTAATAAAATGACCAAATCTGGCGTTGCACCTCAACAAATTCTTTCATCTCTTCATCAAAGGAATTTGAGCCTTCAAGTGGTGGCAAGAAGCGTATATAACATGAAACAAAAAATCGCCAAAGAATGCCTCCATGGACGGTCTATGATTCAAGTTTTATTTGAAGAATTTGGTAAGGCTGGATTTACATTTGATGTCAAGCAAAATTAAAAAGGGCCATTTAACTCGTATATTATTTGCTCATCCTATGTCCATCAAATTGAGTAGAAGTTATTCAACTGTGTTTGTTATGGATTGCACTTATAAAACCAACAAGTATAAAATGCCTTTACTTCAAATAATTGGAATTACAAGTTTCAACACCTCATTTTGTTCGTACTTTATTTTGTTAAGGAATGAAGGGCTTGACGACTATAAATGGGCATTAAGTGCATTTAGTAAAATTCTTGGTTCAGAGAATCAACTTCTTGTCATTGTCACTGATATTGAATTAGCATTGATGTAAGCTATTCAAGTGATATTTCCTACAACTGCGAAGAGACCTGTCAAAATGGGCTAGGCCCAGCCCACAAGTAATATGGGCTGGGGTGGGCTACATTTTTCAAGCCCATATTTTAACCAGGCCTATTTAGGCCAGCCAACAAAGCCCATGGGTTGAGTGGGGCTGGGCTGGGCCGGGCTTGGCCTATGGGCCAACTCTCTCTCTCTCTCTCTCTCTCTCTCTCTCTCTCTCTCTCTCTCTCTCTCTCTCTCTTTTAATTTCCAAATTCAAAAATTGTAAAAGTTTCAAAAGTCAAAACCACATACTAATTATAGATAATTGTAATATATAACAACTTTTTTAATTTCTTTAACTAGTTTGTAATTAGTAAGTATAATATTAATTATATTCTTCTTTCTTATTGTGATTTGTGATTATTAGATGAATAATCCGACCTTGAAACAGTCATGTCAAATATATCATCACCAACAGTAGATTCAAATAAAATCATTGAAGAAATGTTAGATGATTGAAGAATCAAGAATGTGCATCTTTTTGACAGATTGGCAGTATGAGCAATACTTTTAGCCTTTCATAGCATTTTTATGAAATTGTGAAACAAATGTTGATTTTTAACTTTGATATTTCTAAATTTGAACTTTTAAATTAGATTACTGTATTTATATATTTGAGAGTTATGGATTTAATATGTGATTTGTGATGTTTAATTCTCGGACTTATTAAAATTATAAATTTATGTAGAATTATGTGTGTAAAGTATAATAGATAAAATATGCTTAACATATTATTTGATATTTATATATTATTTTAATTTATAATTTGATTTATTATATTTGTACTAGAGTTAGAATTAAAGATTGAAAAATATAAATATTATATGAATTTTTAAAAAAATATTATTTATATATAAATGGCTCATAGGCTAAGAGGGGTTGGGGTGGGCTTAGGATTTTACAGCCCATCAAAAAAATGGACTAGCCCATCCCGGTCCAGATTTCTGTCAGCCCACGTGGGTTGGGCCGGGCTGGCCTATTTTGACACGTCTAGCTGCGAATTTCTTGTGTGTTTGGCATATTGAAAAAAATATAGTTGCTAATTGCAAGTCTCATTTTGAAAAGAAAGAAGTTTGGGATGAATTTATATTGGCTTGGAATAAGGTCGTATATTCCACAACATAAGAAGCTTATAAGGATGCTTGGCAAGATATTAAATTGAGATATTCAGAAAAGAATAATGTTTTGAATTATCTTCGAAGGACTTGGCTTCCACATAAAGAGTACTTTGTTGATGCATGGATAGAAAAATTTATGCATTTTGAAAATCGTGCTTATCAAGAGCTGAAAGGGCACACTCAAAACTCAAGAAATATTTGTTAGTTTCAACTGGAGATATTCGAATATTCAAAGAAAAAATGAGTCTTCTAATTTTAAATGAAGTTCAAGAAATAAAAACTCAGTTGGAAAGCGAACGGCTTCGAATTCTTCATCATTGTAATAATCCATTTTTCAGAGAAGTTGCAACTCGAGTATTATTTTTTGCCTTGAAAGAGTTGGTCAAATAATATGAAATGGCTAGCAAGCACACAATGCAAGTAATATGTAGTGGTAAATTTGTGGCAACTATGGGATTACCTTGTGCACATATGATGTATGGTTGGAAAAAGAAGATAATACCTCTTGAAACTATACATCACCAATGGTACATTGATACAAGGTCTTCACTTTTTATAAATGACATCTCAAATAATGAAAATTATTCATTGCAAGGATTACTTGTAGAATTGCAAGAAAAGTATTAGGAGTGACCTATTACTGATAAAGAAGTTGCTCGAGAGAAAATTTCTCACCTTACTGATGAAGGTTGCTCTTTGAGTTTTGAACCAAATATACAACGTGGTAAAGGAAGGCCATGGATGGGAAGAAAAAGGAAGGGATCAAGTTTAACTAGACGAGATCCTTCACAATTTGAGATTGCAGAAGCATCTCTAAGGCGTAGAACTCAGCAAAGTAATATGTTTGGTGGTAATATAAATATAGATGAATCAACTGCTTTATAGGTGAATCTAGTCTCAAATTTACTTGATGATACAAGATCAATGAATGTGCTTGATTTGAATATGATGCCAAATCCGAGTGAAGACTCTTTTTGGAATTAGAAATTCATTTAAATTAATGTGTAAGTTAAATATTTGCTCTTTGAAAACATTCTTTTTTATAATTTGACTATTCTTTTTTTTTTATATTTCTCACATTATATCTCATGCTTGTGTGATACTTGGTTGGTGTGTCTCTTTGGTTGTGTGTGATTGCATGCTTTGATATGATATGCTTATGGTATCTTATCTAACTTTGGATTATTTTGAATTGAGTTGTCAATTTGTCTTTGAACAGCTTGTGTTGAGGATATTGATTTTGGTTGTAGGTACTTCTTTGACTTATAACCTTTTATATATGTCTGCAATTAACAACACCTATTAGCCACATACAAAACAAAGGTCCTCCTCCCAGTCCCATGATAGGAAAATGGGAGTATCTTGCCTTTGATTCCTCTCACCCGTCGTCCCTTTTTTTGGCTAAAGCTACGTTGCTTCCACTTTGGGTTTTTGTTCAAACTTTTCTCATTGTTTGACAAAGTTGACACTTCCTACAGCAAATACAGTTCTATTCCTTTGCTATAATGTTTCCATTATCATCCATCTCAGTTCTTGTCATTGCCTCAAATGAACTATATTTACCAGATCAGACTAGTATAGGACAAACCCCGTTTTGTTGTGTTTGCCTCGAAGGCCATCGATGGGAGACATTGCCAAGCATACTCAACTAGTATTAGAATTGTTTGGCTGTATTTGCTGAGAGCTGCAAATTGGAAATATAAGGATTGATGCTATTTATTTAGTCATGTCCCTTGCTACTAAGAAAGCTGGTGGAACTTCTGTTTCTACTGGTCTAATAGATGTTGGGAGCTTTTTTGGGTTTGTAATTGTTCCTGAGTTGTAAAGTCACGATGTGAATGCATTCCCAATGTTGAAAGTTGGAGCACTCAAGTTTTTCACCATGTTTAGAAATTAGATATCAAAACCTGCTGCATTGGCATTACTGCCTAATGTAGTTCGGTTCCTTAATTCGGAGTTAAATATGGTATCAGATATCAGTCCATTCTTGCTAGTGTTGATGACAAACCTTTTTAGTGTCTTGGACAAGCCAGAATCCGAGGAAAATCAATATGTCATGAGGTGCATTATGAGGGTGCTTGGAGTTGCTGACATTTCTCGTGATGTCGCTTTGCCTTGCATAACTGGTCTGACTAGAGTTCTTAGCTACTCCTCAATATTAGAAGATTGCTTTTCCAGTTGTTAGATTACCTAGTACGTCATAGTATTCTCCAATTGGCCTCCCACTTGGTAAGTTTTTTGACAATTTGTATTGGGCGTATGTGCTTGAAAGTAAGAATTTGATCAACAACTTGGCAAAGAGTATAAATTGAGAGGAAGAATATAATGAATAAATACAATAGCTCTTACATGTGCTGTTTTTGCACTTGGGATAAAGAAAACTTAACCAAAAATGTTCAAAACATCATTTCTCCATCTAACATTACAAAAGAGTAACACGAACATCTCACCACACAGAGTTAGAAACTCTTGACTGCTCTAACAACAAGGGAAAACTAGTGGACTCAAACTCCATTTCTAGGAAAAAGCTCAATTCTCAACCAAAGATCTCTCATTTTCAACAAACAAAAAAATGAACCCACTCGACAAAACCACTTTCCCAAGAACATTACTTTAGTCCTTGGGGCAAAACTTTCTGTAGCAAATCAAAATCCAATTCAAAGCTTCACTACAAGGAGCAAAATTGAAATCAAAGTCGCAATTAGGTAGAGCACTATGCCAATCATCATCAATTCCAAACAGGGGAATGCCCTCCAGATCACCAATGACTTTTGGAGGTTGCACCACTTCATCCATGTTAGAGTGGCGAGAATCAAATTCTAAATCCAAGTTTATTCCCAGGCCTATTTGAGCCAAAACACCATCGTCCATCATTAAATCTAAACCAATGATATTCTCTTCAGCATCCTTCACTTTGTCACTATCGACTAAAGCTAGAGCATGAGCAAAAGCAGAGGTGAGACAATCTATTTCAAGAATCGATAATGGAGATGTGTGTGACACAAGGCTTTCAGCAAAGTCCTCAAATAAGGTATGATTCTGTTTGAGGCTGTAAAACAACCATTGAACAAAAGCTAAGCACAAAAACTTTAGCCTCAAAACCATAGCCTCAAATTCAGGAAAGAGACGTCTATTTGAGGATTCTGTTTCAATAGCCATAGCCTTGAATTTAGGACGTCTAAGCACAAAAGCTTTAGCAGCTTCCTCAGGAGCGAGAAGATAGAGAAGGAGATATCTGTGTGAGCGAGGAGAGAAATATGGAGCCGTACGAGGGAAGAGAGGGGAAACAAAAGAAAGAGAGAAGGGGAAGTGAGAGGAATGGTGAGAGGAGAGAGAAGAAAGAGAGGAGGAAAAATCGTGAGAAAGTAGAGAGAGGAGAAAGGAGAGAGAAGAGAGGAGGAAAAATCGTGAGAAAGGGGAGAGGAGAGAGAATGACATATTATGTAGAGTAGGAATAGGAATAGGAAAGATGGATAAGAGAGGAGTGAGATAAATTTAAATAGAATAGAGATTTAAAGAATATTTGGAATTGATCAAAGAAGGGTAAATTTGTCAATAGAATGAAAATTGCTCTGGCAATATTGCCAACCAATATTAGTAGACACTTACATGATGGTAGATTGTGAAAAACTTCTGGATACACAATATTCTTTGTGTATGTTTTGAATTCTGGATCATCTTCCAATGCTAGGATCTTCAATCCATTTGGATTCTTTATTCTTGAAACAGTAACGTAGAGTTGGCCATGACTGAAAACAGTCTTTGGTAAGTATAATCCAACATGTTCCAAGGTTTGCCCTTGACTTTTATTGATTGTCATTGCGTAGCTTATTTTTATTGGCAATTGCCTCCATCGCATAACAAATGGCAATTTGGTTTTTGTTGGAGACATATTAATCTGTGGGATGAATTTTCGTTCCCCAATATGTGATCCCGAAATGATTTTTGTCTCAATTACAAATTTTCCTCTTTGTGTTATGATCAGTCTTGTTCCATTGCACATTCCCTCAATTACAAACTTCATAAGTATTAACCTCAGCAAGGAAGATCTTTGGTAAATAAAACTGGAAAAATACATTAGAGCATAATTTCAGAAATTTTTGAAAGTTATCTTCAACACGCCCATAACCATATATATGTATAACACTCATATGTGCTTGTTTTCATTTATTACTTTAGGATGCCAAACGAGAACATATATTTCCCACCATTATTTGACCTTTTTTTCTATTTTTTGAAGGAGGTTTTGTTTACGTTAAGTCAAGTACCCAATTTAGTGCTTAACAAATGAATATTATTCATTAATCCAAATAGTTTTAGCTATTCATGTGAAAGCGGTTTGAGGAAAACTATTGCACTTTGAATAATGAATTGAGAGAGAGATTGAACTCGTGTTTGCTACTTTGGAAATTTTTTTGTTCATTTTCCGATACAAACTGTATCTTATGGGAGTTTGGCTTCGATAAATGGAAAATTTTCTTTTTTATTCCCTCCATTTTAAAAAGAATATCAAATAAATGACACACAGATTAAAGAATTGCTAAAACTTATATAATTATAATAGAAAAAGACTATTGTATCCCTAAAGAAAAATAAGCCTTCATTAATTAGATTGAGAATACACACATATTTAATGAGTCAAATATTTATTGAGTAGTTGAATGAGGAGTAAATTAGGAATATACGTAATAAATGCATTTTTGATTTGTAAAATTGATAAGTATTTTG
Source organism: Voacanga thouarsii (assembly GCA_026120185.1). NCBI lineage: Eukaryota > Viridiplantae > Streptophyta > Magnoliopsida > Gentianales > Apocynaceae > Voacanga > Voacanga thouarsii. The sequence continues at coordinate 5,656,210 of JANUWF010001322.1, read as the reverse complement.
GTATAACAAAAATAGAAAATTTTGACATCTTTTTTAGGACAGATGAAGTATATTTGAGAGCAAAATAGACGTTTGAAGACGTTTGAGAGGAAATTTTTTTCCTCTCATAGCTTTCCTTGGAAGACTTATTGAAACCATATGCATTTAGCAATGACTAAAAAAATGTTGAGATAAAGAACCTAAGTTTTATGTACATGCTCATTAAAAAAAATATTGTTAATAATCTCTCAAAATATGAATTTTCAGTATAAGTCCAACAATATATTCATTGTGAAATAGACATTAGATAGATCAAATACAAAGAAAATGACTTATGCAATTGAGCAAGCAGTCAAAGCATGAGTTCTATTTGGTGTATGTTGCATTTGAATTATAATAATCGCTAAAAAGATAAATCATTTCAAATAAAATTAATGGATAGAGCACATTGAAATCTTATACATCTATTAACAGCTAAAACATTTTGAAATAAATAACATAAATTCTATCTACACACGTATAAAAAATAAATGTTAATAATCACTCAATACATGAATTCTCATTATAAGTTCAACAACATATTTATTGTGAAGTAGGCATTAGTTAGATATATTAAATTCGAAGAAAATAATTTATGCAACTATATTAAATAGACAAAGCGTGAGTTTCACATAATTTATGTTGTGTTTGAATTATAATAATCGCTAAAAATAATTTATTATTCAAATACAATTAATGCATAGAGCACATGAAAACCATATACATCCAATCTAATAATGACTAAAGATAGGGAGATAAAAAACTCAATTCTATCTATACATGTATTTAAAAAAATTTGTTAATAGTCACTCCAAATATGAATTTACATTAGAAGTCCAACATCATATTTATTGTGAAGTAGGCATTAAATGTATTATAGTCAAATGAAATAATTTATGCAATTGAGCGATCAGTCAAAGCATGAGTTTCACTTAATTTACGTTACACTAGTTTGGATGCCCGTGCTCCGCACGGTTTAAAATTTTAGATATTTTATTTATTTATATTTATTAGTTTATTTTGTAAATTTGGTATGAAAAAATTAGTTTAATTTTTATGGGAATATTTATTATTTAAATGTAGTTGGTAATGTAGGTTGTAATTTTAATTTAAAAATAATTAAATTGTTGATTTAATTTGAAGTTTTTGATGGTCGACTATGCTGCACTGTTAGGACCAATTGGGGGCATAATATTATCAGATTATTACGTGGTGCAGAGAAAAAATTTAAGCATCAAAGAATTGTATTCTATAAGTCCCTTCGGGGCTTATTTTTATTCAGGTGGATACAATTTGGCAGCCTCAACAGCTTTCAGCTTTACTTTTGGGGATTTTGCTAGTGATTCCAGGTTTCTTGCACAAGATTGGAATTTTGAGATCAATCCTAGAGTCATTGGTGTTTGTTTATAACAATGCTTACAATTTTTCTGATGCACTAAGAAAATTTACAACCAAGAAGCATTTATTTCATTTGGGAATTCTGGAACATAACACAAATTCTTGTACTCTAACAGACGAACTAATTAACCAAAGGCAAGATAAAACCTACAAAAGCTATCAACCACGGCAGTGATTTGAGAGACCAACTCACCAGTCACTGCATCCCTCACACTAAACCATTAGGTCATCGGGATTGTAAGGCATTTCACACTTATAGAACCTGCCATATCAAGATACACAAGGATACTCAGACCCATGAGCTCAGATAACAATACTTAAAAATGTCCTAATCAAGGCAAAAACAGATCCTTGATGACATCATAACAACATGACAAATAGATATCACTTAACAAACAAACTCAGATCCACTAAGAAAGAATAAACAGAAGAAAAGAAATGGTGAAACAAACAATTGGACAATATCACTAACTTAAATAATAGCAGGCTTGCATGTCTACCGGGGGAAAAAAATGGCAGCATTTTTAGAGTGCATTCCAGCATTTTTAGAGTCCATATATGAAGTTCAACAATCCAGACAGCGTCAACTGCAGAACACATATATCTTTGTTAGACTGATATGCTTTCGTGATTGCTTTCAAGGTTTTTAATTTCACACAGAGAACTTAGAGGTACCAACCTTATTGTTGCCATTGTTGTCGGGATCCTGGCTGAGCTGCCGATCATGCATCTCCACGCTACAATCGATATCTTCAATGACAATTATTGACCTGTTCGTGGTGGAGACCAAAATTCTCCTCAATTATGAGTTCAAATACAAACTTGTAAGCTCCAAATCATATATGTCAAACTGCAAATAATTGGCCACCACGAACGAATCAGAAACTCCACTTTAATAAAACTCATATAGACAATAGATAGCAAGAAACTTCATTCTACGAAACTAAGAAACTTCATTCTATAGCAAGAAACTTTATAAAACTCATATAAAACTCAGAAACTTGTTATTAGATGAATTAAACAATAGATAGTATAGACATTAATAAATCTTTATGAAAGTAGAGATCCTTAAAACTCATATATCAATTGAGTTAAATTTGAATCAATGGAGGATGTGGAATTCATTGATAAAAAGGAAAAAAAAAAAAACATTAGTAATCCACAGAGAGTCGAAGGAAGGCAATAATTGTTAACAGTAAACTCACAAAGCAGGAAAATTACGGAAATAACAGAGTTAGATCACTCACATTATAAAATAGAAAGAGGGAAAAAAAAACAAACACTCAGAAACTCCACTTTAGAATAGAACTACATAAAATTCCTAAAAGGAAAAGAATGGCGCATAGCCTTTTCGAGTCACTTACCTAAATGCAGGCTTTGCAAAGAAAGGCAGTATTCGCCCTATAATTGGCAGAACGGCAACGGCCTTTCCTTGATAAAACACTCATTTAAAATTCTTTGCAGTGCGTGTTAATAGTTTTAGTACTGCCATAACCTCTCTCTCTTTGGCTGTAAAATTTTTGGCATAATGAAAACATCAAGTCAGATTCAGAGTTTCTCCTATCCTCATAGTAGAATGTAGATTCGTTCAACAACATAGAAAGAGAGGGAACCTGAAGGCGAAGGTACGACATAAGCGTGTGTGGAGGAGATTGGGCAGAATAGTGCGAAACTCTGAATTAATAGAGTCAGATCTCCTCGGAAACTCCGGCACCGGCGATTGAGGAGTATTATCGAGAGCCTTGTCGCAGATGTCAACGGCGCCTTCTAACACCACCTTTTATTGGTGCTACCATTGCACCAGATTTGTTCGGGTCTGGTCTGCCATTGGTCTACTGTGCTCATCCACGGCGACTTCATTCTACGGTTCGGCTAATGGCTACGGCTCCAGATCCATGACGCCGAGTCGGAATAGGACTGAATCGATGTATTCAAGAGGGTATAATAACCATTCGCCGGTTGATTTTCCGTCGGCAGATGAGCTATTGGCTGAGCCTGATACGTCGAGATCGAGAGATAGTATATCGGTGACGATCTAATCAATGCAATGGAAGACCAGAGGATGGTCAGAGGATCGGGAGATAGGAAGATAGCAAAAGGCCATAGAATGGTCCATCTTCCAATTCGAGATTTCCAATGGAAGACCAACAAAACAAACAAATCGATGAATTCTAAAAAATATAAGGAATTCGAAGCATCTGTTGTAAATATAGCATTAACTCTGAAGAAATAAAATCGAGGAATCCAAAATCCTATAAATAACTCATTTCATTCTTATAAAAAATCTACTCTAAAGACAATAAGAATCAAACAAAACTTATGAACTAAACCTAAAATTCTAAAATCAAAATCTATACCTAATTAATAAACCTAAGAAAAAACCTAAAGCAATACTACAAAAATACTTCACAAATACTTCTCTGGCAAAGCAGCTTAGAAGTCAACAAAAAATCTAACTATTCACCTAATTATGCTGAGTTGTCAAACCCACAGCAGTTTACCCCACAACTTTACATATTATAAATTTTAATTATAATGATCTCTATGAAGGTAAATTATTATTCTAATACAATTAATGTAGAGAGTACATTGAAACAATATACATCTTATAACGAGTAAAAAAAAAATCAAGATTAAAAAATCTAAAATTCTATTTGCGTGCGTATAAAAAAAAAAGTTGTTAATAGCCATTCAAAATATGAATTCTAAGAATAAGTCCAACTCCATATTCATTGTAAAGTATTCTATCCGTTTCAAAAAAGTTGTTTATGAAATTTTTTTATTTTGTTTCAGAATAGATGTTCATATACATATTTATAGAACTAATGATTATTTTCTTTCTATTTTTTCCTCATTTATTTTAAATCAACTACATAACTTTCTAAAATTCTTTTTTTTATTTCTTGAGAATTTTCACCAATCAATGGATGTCGTGTTTTTAATATGGATAGAATATGAATCTTATTTAAATTGTAGTATTGTTTTTAATGCTCTTAATCTGTATGTAAAAGGTTTTATGAATAAATATTTTAAAATGGAAGGAGTAAGCATTAGATATATCAAATTCAAAGAAAATGATTTATGCAGTTGGGCAAATAATTCAAACGTGAGGTTCTCGCAATTTTTGTTGCATTTGAATTATAATGATCGTTAGTTCTAAAATAAGCGATACAGATCTAAACTTTATAATAGATTATTCATGCAATTGATCTAGTAGCTCCATTATAGACTAATTGTTAATATATTAAAAAATGTACGATTGAAATAATTATTCCCTCGCTTCTTCTCAAGAGGATTAAAAGTAATAAACGAAGAACAGAACACAGAGGAAAAAAACATTGCTTTCATATTTTAATGTAATGAGCAAACTAATTTTATTTTCTTAAAACTAATACATCTAATTAAAAAATAACAAAAATTTTCATTTCATTCTTTGCTCTTTTTTTTAAAAATTAAATGAAAATTTTCATCTTCAAATAGTATAGGAAGAGTTAACCGTTTTATTAGACTCAAATGAGTATAAAAAAATACGATTTTTTGTAATAAATAATAATTGAATTAATTAAAATAATTAATTAATTTTAAAAAGACAAATTTTAAACTATATTTAGATAAAAACTCTTTAAATTTAACTTTAATTTAAATAATATTTATTTTTATCATATAATCACAAAACATTATACTTTTTCTTTTAACCTCACGTAAACTTCACATAAGTAAGAATAAATTTTAATTTATTTACACATTTTGTTAAAAAAAAAAAAAAAAACACAACGACAATCGGCTTGTGCTCCTCAAAAGACAAATTATTTAGTGTTGCCTTTTCCCGTCAATTGGAAACGTCGCTTTCACGAATCCCAGTCTGCCACGAAGACAACTTTGGGACCCACTAAGAGTCTCTCATCCCAGAAAGCGAAGTCCCTCCGCTTACCAAAATTTCACTTTTCATTTCTGATTTCTGCTGATACTATAGTTCTTCTTTCCCTCCATAAACCCTAGAAATGCGTCGTCTGCATTCGTCGTCGTAGAAGACGCTGCTAAAAACTTGGTTTTCTTCTAAGCTCTGTATCTGCGGAAGCTGTAATGGAGCAGTAGACCTTAGCTGAGGAGTGATTTCAGTTTTGAGGTATGATCGTGGGTTCTTTTTGAAATACAACACAAGTTTTTTGTGTTGCCAATTTTGTGGGTCGTGTAGGCGAGGCTCGGTGAATGTTTACAAGTTTGATTCAAATTGTTCTGTTCATTTTTGGTGATATTTTCAGCCTTTTTCGTTGTTTAGATTGTGCTTTTGAGTGTAATTACTGACTTGGCACTTCAGATGGTCATTTCTGTAGGGTGTAAATAGAACGAGAAGAGATTATGATTTTGTTAATTCCTTACAACTTCAAGACAACAGCTTTCAAACCCTACTACTTGAAATCATTAATAAATTTTCAATGTGATGTGAACTAATACAATTCTGTTATATTCCCTGTTTTGGCTTATAAAAATCGTATGCAAAGGCAAATATATACCTTGCAATTTGGTTATAGTTAAGACAAGACAAATGAGACTACCCTGTTGCATGGATAACCATGACGTTTTGCTCAATTTTTAGTTTTTTGGAACCAAAATATTGAGGAGCATAATATGCCTTTTTTTTTTTTTTTAAATTTACTTCTTAGAAAAGGTTGGATTTGAGAGTCTTCTTGTGTCTACTTTGTTGTCTCGACTGTGTTTTATGTTTTATGTGCCCTGTTACACAGGTAGAAAAACCATTAAGGATTTGAAACCCTGGAATGCCTGGTCTTACTTCAAAATCACTGTTGCTGGAAACAGATATTGCTTGACTTGCCCTTTTGTGTTGTATCATTTCGGATGTGGGAATGTTAAATTACTGGTTGTTAGGAAGTATAGGCTTTTTCTAGAAAATTAGGAGACACTACTTTTAGATTACTTTAATTAAATGCTTTTGAAAATTCAAAATAAGATTAGATAAAGGGTTAGCCCCGGTGCACCAAACGCTCCCCGCCTTGCGGGGGTAGGGGGAGGGAACCAGTATGTACGCAGCCTTCCCCTAACATTTTGCCAAGAAGTTGTTTCCATGGTGGTTCGAACCCGTGACCTTTGGTCACCAAAGGAGCAACTTAACCGTTGCGCCAAGGCCCGCCCTATTAGATAAAATCATATATTTCAATGAAGTTATCAATTCAACCACAATCACATAAATTACTTTTTAGAATTAAGGTAATTCAATTGTCCAAAAAATGAAGCAAACAACTACATGAAATTAAGAAATGGAATCTGACATAGATTTCATGTCACAAAAAGAAAACAAAAGTTTAATGCCTTCTCCAACCGTCATTACGTTTTTATTGTCTTTGCACCCTCCTTTGTTCAATTCTAAAATTTTTCAGTCACCCCTCATGCATCAGTGCTTGTCAGCTAACATGTCAAGGGAGTATTGAGGTATTAATAGATATTTAAAATTTTTAATATTTCTGGATACCTGCCACATTTTGATGCTTGGTGGTCTTCAACGTGTGTTCAGCGTTGTTTTGTAGCCTCTTAGAACTGTCTACTCTCCTAGCTGGATTTGCTGTTCAGGAGATTTTTTCCCTTTTTTTTTACATCTTTTTTTGAAATTGTTGTCTCCTGTCGAACAAGCTTAATTAACTTGTGTCTGGTTTCTGGGCATTTCAGATTGGAAATGTCTTCTAGAGGGGAAGCTAGTAATCCAGAGTTGGAAGAATTGAAGGACAAGTATTATAGGGAACTGAGAGATGAAAAAGCCAAGATTCGTAGCTCTGGTAAGTATGTCCGTTGCCCATATTGTCTGGATCCCAGAAGGAAAGAGTATGATTTTGAGGAGCTCATTAGACATGCTTCCCAAGTTGGAAGAGAGTCAAGGAGTGCAACTCTCAGGGACAAAGCTAGACATTTGGGGCTACTTAAATATTTGGAGAGATATGGAGATAAAAAGGAGAAGCTTCGATTGAGGAGAAGAAGTCCTAAGCATTTCCAGGATTCCAAATCCTCTCGATTATACAGGGAAACAACAATCTTGCTCAGCAATGATGCTCATGGAATTCATTCTGGAGAAAGTGATATTGAAGGAATCGAAAAATTGAGTGAAGATGATATATTATCCAAGGGAGCTGCACAAACAACTGTGGCAGTGAAGGCTGACCACACATCAATAAAATGCCCTCCCAAAAGCACTGTACCAAATTTGCCTACTGAATCTCATGCAGCATTTTGTGAAAAATCTAAGAGGAAAGCCAGTGAAGACCCTATTGTTTGGCCTTGGATGGCAATAGTCTCAAACATCCCAGTTGAATTCAAGAATGGAAAGTTTGTTGGTGAAAGTGGTAGAATGCTGAGAGAAGAATGGATAAGCCAAGGCTATAACCCTGTTAAAGTTCATCCACTATGGAATAGAAGAGGTCACTCAGGGTTTGCCATAGTTGAATTTGACAGAGATTGGTCTGGATTCAACCATGCCATGATGTTTGAGAAAGCTTTTGAATTGAACAATCACGGGAAGAGAGATTGGTATGCTAGAAGGCAAAAAGGAGATAAGCTGTATGCTTGGATTGCGCGTGATGAAGAATTCCTTTCAGTAGGTGTCATTGGTGAATTTCTCCGCAAGAATGGGGATTTGAGAACTGTTTCAGAAATAGAAACAGAAGATGTAACGAAAGACACCAAGCTTGTCTCCAACCTGGAGAATGAACTGGTGGTTAAAAGTAAGAAATGCGAAGAGATGGGGAAGAAAATAAGTAGGACAGAAGTTCTAGTGAGCAGAGTGATGAAACAAAAAGAAGACATGATTGAAAACTTTAATGAAGGTATGCAGTTCCAAATGCTTAGTCTATATATGTTTGTGTGTGTTATCTAATTTTCATCTGGTTTACTAGCTTAATGATGTGCTTTCTATTTACTTGAAATTCATGATTGAAAGGCAATACACTCTACAATTTCTGGTTCTCCATGCAATGCTAAATGTTTGACCTTCTTTATTGATTGACCTTTGTTATTAGAGATGAAAATGATGCAGCAGAGAGCACATGATGAGCTCGAGAATATTCTCATTCAGCATCAGAGAAGCAAATTGAATTTAGAAGCTCATAGAGAAGAGCTTGAGAAGCGAGAGAAAGAGCTAAAGCAGCGTGAAGCACTAAATGGGACTGAGAAAAGAAAGATCGATCACCAAAAAGACATGGTACTTGATTGTGATAAAATATTCTGTTTTCATACTTTTACAGCCTTTCTTCATGTGCTACAAGGAAGAAGTGAGCTAATTGCCTTTTCGTAGTAGTAAAACTGGGAAAGATTTTAAACATCTAGAATCACTTGCTTCTTGTATAATTTGTGTGATATTGCTTCTCTTTGTTTAAATTTTAATTTGATAAATAAACTAATAAAGAACTTCGATTCTTTTATTAGATTAAAAATTCTTTAAAGCTTTAAAATTTTGACGTTTTGCGTTGTTTAATTAATTGTTTTAATCTGTTTAGTGGATCTACAAACAAACACTAATAGGTAATTGAAAGTTCAAAGGTTTCAGATTTTCCTCCTTTGTTGCAGCTGGCTCAATTTTTGGAAATATCTGTGGTATCCTTTCCAATAAGCTAACATACAATTGCGATCTTGCAGAATAAGAGAGCAATTTTAGAGCAAAAGAAGGCAGATGCAAATATGATGAAGTTAGCAGAAGAACAGAAGGTACATTTTACTTTTTTCTGCTTTTGGGCCTTTCATTAGAGTAAATTATTCTTTAGGATTTTAATAATCGCATACTTTTTGCTTTTAATGACCTTACCTTGCAATTGCAGAGAGAAAAGAAGCAACTGCATGAACGAATTATTCAACTGGAATCAAAACTCAATCAAAAGCAAGCATTGGAATTGGAGATTGAGCGCTTGAAGGGTGCTGTAGAAGTAATGAAGCACATGAGTGAGAAAGGTGATAAGGAAGCTCAGCGCAAGAAAAATTCAATTGAGGAGGAACTGAAGGACAAGCAGGAAGAACTTGATAATTTGGAAAGTGTGAATCAAACTCTCATTGTCAAAGAGAGGCAGGCTAATGATGAACTGCAAGAAGCACGGAAGGAGCTAATACAAGTCTGCCTTCTCTACCTTATTTTTTTGGTTCTACAGTTTCATTTTTCATCCACACATCCTTAAATATATTATTTTTGAGCTAGAGATAAGTTTTGTTTGATGTTTAGGTAGAAGTTTTCTTTTTTATTTTTATGTCTTTTCATGGACTATAAAAAGTTAAAACATAAAATCATGATACAGGATAATGAGGATTAATCAATAATAACAAATCTAGGCTTTCCTGATTTGTTGGTCTGAGAATTACGCTTTGATCCTGACCTCAGAGGAAACGCTTGGTGCTCATAATATGAAGCAAAGAAGGTCTTTTAGCATTTTGCAAGTGAAGGTGCAGTAGATAGTGTTTAATGGGCACATTACATAAATTCATTAATACAGAATCCATAAGCCGATAATATAATTGACATATGCAGTGATTTACACGGCATATAATTACAAAGTAATATTATGTAAGGAACATTCACAGAGCTATAACTGATACCGTACTGTATGTCTGTAGGGTTTAAAAGAGAGCCGTGCATTTATATGTGTCAAGCGAATGGGAGAACTAGATGAAAAGCCATTCCATGTTGCTGTAGATGGGAAATATTCTGAGGAGGATGCGATGAATCTGTGCTCCTTGTGGGAGGATCACCTTAGGGATCCAAGCTGGCATCCATATAAGATCATCATGGATGGTGAAAATGCGAAGGTATGTATGGATTATATAGCCAATACCAATTAAACTCATTCTGCATGTGTGCGTGTGTGGATCTCTGTCACACGTGCACACATTCATAAGCTGATTTATTGGCTGGTATTCATGTTGAACTCACCGAGTATTCTTTTCAGTCTATTCCAAACTCAGCTTGTTTCTCATTCCTGGTTGTATTATTCCAAATATAGCTGCTGAATCTGATGGATTAAGTGCGGCCTTATTTACCTAGTTTTGTTTATTCATTTTTTAGAGATAATAGTTTAGCTCCTTCCATTGATGAACATCAGTTTAATGTCTCTGTGTCTGTTTTTGTTTCACAAATTTTTTCTTGCTGTATAACCTTTATCTTATGTTTCTATATTCCATACTAAAATAATTTGGTAAATTAAGTACTTATTTCATTAAGTGTATTTGACCGATAATATTAAATGTTTAATTAATTAAGTACGTTTGATAGTAAATTTTTGTCATCACGTAATTGATTAAGTCGTACTAAAATCTTATTATAAATTTTAAGTGAAATAAAAGTTATTCTGAAATCTGAATATGTTAAATACTCATCTAATTATTAATATTTTTATATTTTATCTAAATTGTGATAAAATGTAGTGTAAAAGTAAACTATAATTAATTCAAACTTCAAATTCAGATTTCAAAATTCAGAATTCAGTCTCCAGACTTTAATTTTCAGAATTTAGTACTTAAACATTGAAATTTTAATTTTCAAAATTTAATATTATCAAACGAGCCTTCAATTAAATACTTAAAGTTAATTAATTAAGTACTTATTTTATTAAGTACATTTTTATAATATATAATATTAAGTGCTTAATTAATTAAGTGTATTTAATTATAATTTTTTGTTATCATTTAATTAATTAAGATGTACTAAAATATTTTTATAAATTTTAAGTGAAATGAAAGTTATTTAAGTCTGAAATTTGAATATGTTAAATATTCATATAATTGTTAATATTCTTTTATATCTAATCTAAATTATAACAAAATATAGTGTAAAAATAAATTATAATTAATTCAGACTTTAGGTTTTAAAATTCAGTTTTCAGACTTTAATTTTCAGAATTTAGTACTTAGGACTCATTTTATAAAACTGAAATTTGAAGACTGAAGTTTGAAGACAAAATTTTGAAATCTGAAGTCTGAATTAATTATAATTTATTTTTATACTATATTTTATTACAATTTAAATGAATATAAAGGAATATTAATAATCATATCAATATTTAATATATTCATATTTTAGACTTAAGTAAATTTCAAATCACTTAAAATTTATAACACGATTTCAGTACGTCTTAATCGATTAAGTGATGTTATCAAACGCACTTAATTATTTAAGTACTTAATATTAACTGTTATTAAACGCACTCAATAAATAAGTACCAATTCATTCAGTTTTAAGTGCTGAATTTGGTTTTCAAACAGGCCTTTAGATATTCAGATTTCATTCTTTAAATTTCAATTTTATCAAATGAACCCGTGGTCTAACACATACTAAGCTCTAAACATCAAGTGCTTCTTTCTTTCTCTCTCTACATTTACAAAAGGAAACCTCCTATTTCTGAGCTGTTCCTTCAATAATACCAGGGAATTGTTTGTATTTTAGTAGTAGTACGCAGTATGCTAGTTACTGTTTCTCAAAGTGTCTGTTAGCTTACTTGTGCGTTGGGGGTTGGGTGGGGCGGGGGGGAGTGGTGGTACAGCTCTCGTATGCTGCTATATTTCTGGTGCAATGTATTTGTTTATTAACATTTGTTGTTTTCTTTGAAGGCCTACAACAATTAACAATCTTGTTAGCTCATTTATTGTCCAATTTTGAATTTCCTAAAACGTTGATTTCACAAATTGAATATTCAGGAAGTAATTGATGAAAATGATGAAAAGCTCACAAGTCTTAAAAATGAGTTTGGCGATGAAGTGTACAAGGCAGTAACGACAGCATTGAATGAACTGAATGAGTACAACCCCAGTGGAAGATATCCATTGCCTGAGTTGTGGAATATGAAACAAGGAAGGAAGGCTCAACTGAAAGAGGGTGTTGCACATATATTAAGGCAGTGGAGGCAGCAGAAGCGGAAGAAAAACTGAAGCTTCTCGAGAATTGGCTTATATGTACTCGAAAAGTCTGTTCGCTTTCTCAAAATTTGCAGGAGTGTCCAAGAACTTCTCATCCTTCTTCTAAGGTGGTTTATCTCTAGCTAGGTGTGAACTTTCTCAAGAAGTAATCTTGTATATGATGCTCTTATTAGTTTAATCAATCCAGTACTCTTATCAAGTAAATGGATGGTCGTTTGATATACTTGTTTGGGAATGACATATGCATTACTGATTCATTGAAGACAGGTCAACTTTGCATAGAGAACTTAACAATGGAACTATTGCATTGGCCGGAAGAGTCAGATCATTTACACAGTCGAAGAATCGACAGAGGGCAAGGACACCATTTTTCTTAACACTTCTAGGGGGACTTGGGAGACATCACCACCTGGCAGGCACAAGAAGCCAAAGACGACCACAAAGAAACGCATACGTCAATTATGGTGACATGCATTTTGATTCTTTAGGTATAACGTTTTTGTACTTTTGATCTGAGACCTCCTTTCTGACAGATTTTGTGAGAGAAGCTACAGAAGGGCGTGGAGAGCGAGGGAAAGGGAATCCAATAGCATGGTCATGAGAAGTTGATGAGAAATGCATAGGTTTCCGTTCTAGTGTAGTAAAATGCACAAATATCACCTCAAGGACTTGTATTCCGTAGCCTGGGGTTGCCAAGGGTTATGAGAAGAGAGAAGATCAGAGATGAGGGGAAACATTCAAGGATCGGGCAGTTACTCTGATCCTCCCCTGGCTTTACAAGCAAAAGTCTCCTTGACAAGCACAAAATCTGCATGCTATGTGCTGTGGTACAATGCCAAGTAACAAGCTCCACCCCCCCCCTCAAGAGTAAATTTGATTAGTGTTGACTTAGGCTACACCAACTGGTATTGAGTTTGGGTGTTGCCATAATTCTTATGAGTCGACATTGACATGGCCATGAAATTTGAAACTTTTAAATATCTCAGTTATTAGATGGTTACAATTAAAAGAATATATGATTTGATAGTATAGGATGGGTTACCTGTACTGATAAAATTTTTAATGGAATAACAATCCTTTATACATAATTTTGTGAAAGTTATACATAAATTGATAATTTGTATTGTCAAGTTGTTAAGATTCATGTATAGCATTGTATTCCTCATGAATCCTCTATCATTAGCCAGCACTTTAACAATAGAGGATTTTAATTGATTCTCGACAATCCCTAAGATGTCTGCAAAGTTCTCTTTCATAGAATGCAAAAAATAAAAAAATGAAGTGTTTTGATTTGAAAGGAATAATGGAACCACAAAGAAATAAAGAGGGACACAAGCACAAAGAGAGCATCGGATGCCTACCTACGTTTTTACCTTTTTCTTGTTATAGGAATCCTATGTATTTTGTCTCAAAATGAGTGAAAGGTGAAGAAAACCAACGCACTGCTACTTCTCGTGGCTCATGTGAACAAGGAATGCTGTCTGCAGCCCTCATACCGGATTCGGGGCCGTGCAATTCCGAATTGTGCGGCTCTTTTGCGGCCATAATTTGCGGATTCAGTAATCGTCTGGTTAAGAAACTTTCACGCCACTGGTCCCAAAAAAAAGGTAAAACGGCGTCGTTTTACCTCCAGCCGATCGAAAATCGCGGCTTGCATTGTTAGCCAGTTTCCACAAGCCTCTGTAAGTTGTACTATATCTGTTCACCAAAAAATTAAAAATCCCGCTTAAATCACCTGTTGTGCAAACAAAAACAAAAGCTTTCTTCAGATGTTAATATTTCCATTCTCTTTCTTCTCTCATTCCTTCAAATACTGAGATTATTTCGAACAGTGTCGATAGGGTTAGTGTAATCTAACAAAATTGAAGCACTCCTGATACACAAACGAGGCAATGGGCATGCAATGCTAAAGGGGATTTTTCTCCTTCAAAATCTGCAGTTAAGGTTCTTCGTAAAAATATTCAGTCACCCAAGTTGTCTTCCGGCAGCTAAGTATGTGCATCTGAAAAATTGCATTCAATGTAATTTGGGTTTTTAGGTTAATATTTGTGTTCATGTCTCAGTGAGAATGAGTTAATAATGTACATATCCATGTTCATGTGATTACTTTACTTGTTAATACATGTTTGTTTGGCAGCATTGATTGTATACAGAACACAACATAGCATAGCACAACATCTATTTATTTATAGCATTCTCTCTGATTATCTTGAAGTTAAATTAAGAATTTTTCCTGCAATGTATTCGCTTGCCTATACATGTACATGTTCCAGTTGAAACAATTTTTTAACAATTTATTACTGATGTCTTTGTGGTCCTCTTTTGATGAACCAAGTCGAAGACTTGTAGCTATAGATAACAGAATATGGTACGTAAACAACGGATAAGTGCACCTCTTTGTTCCAATTTTCTCATAGGTACTCTGTATAACTTTTGATACTCATCAAACGAAAACTTTAATCTGTACCGGATCATGATATCTTAAATCCTTTTCTTTTTTTGGGGTTTTTGATAAAGAAGCTACTTCTTGAAGTTTTTAAGAGTCTTTTTATGTTTTCTTTTTTGTTTTGTTTTTCTGGAAAAAAAAGAAGAATAAATATGTGTACATCTATGGATGACAATCTGGAGATCAATGTGCTTAGAGAAATGCCTGTATAAATCAATAGAGATCGTAATCTATATTATATATATTCACATGTTTCAGGCTAGTTTGTCGCTTGATAGGCACTTGCTTGACTTCTGTGGTTGTGCTTTAGAAGCATTAATGAGTAATTCTACTCTTGAATACCATGCTTGTAGATACTAATTTAAGCTCGACATACCATCAACTTAGATTTCCAAGTGTGTCTTAGCAGATGCCGTTACAAGAAGAATTGAGTAGAGCCACTCCTATGCTGCAACTATCGTTTAACATCTTGATAAACAATGTGGCATTTTCAAGCCTGCAACCCAGAAATTAGAATTTGTATTCTTCAAAAAAAGTGTATACCTTGTGATGGAAGTGGATACTAACTGCTGCAGTTTAGGAGAATTTTGTAGAGTTACTTTCATTAGCTTTCATGTTAATATCTACTGAAAGGAGTGCATTATTGCGAATACAAATTGATCGAAATTGTCTAATATTGCTTTTGTCTCTATCTTCTTATTCCAAATAATAATATGATTTTCAAGCAAACAAACACATTTGAAGGTGTCATATATGATAATAGTAGTAACACTTTGAAATGTAATCGTGGCATTGATTTTTTTCGTATTCCATACAGAGTTGTATTGGCTCCTCTCACAAGGCAAAGATTTTAAGAAAACATTCGACATTGACGTGAGGCATTGGACTGGCACGCTAGAGAACCTCTAATGCAGCTTTTGCTTAGAACAATAGCTAGTGCAGGTTTATGTGGATGACATGCTTGTGGATTGTATTCATGTGTTTGTATAACATATTCATGTATTTGTGCAATTTGATCATATATCTGCGTGACATATTCAGGAAGTATTTAGCGCAGGTTGACCACATGCTTAGACCACGGCTGTTGATGTGGTTGTGCAACGTGTTCATGTATTTGTTTCAGGTGGTCATGTTTTTGTGTAGTTTGTCCATGTATGTGGAGTTCATTCTTATGATAATTTGGAGTTACAAGGCTTAATATGATGCTAATTGTTACATTTTCGATATTACAGACATTTTGCAAAGTTTGTTTTCTCTGTGGGAGCAAACTAAATTTTGTGAAGCAGTTTGAATGTACTGGATCTCCCATGTCGTGAGAGAAGTGTATGGTGAAGTTTATGATCATGCAGAGGGAACGAGTCTTGAAGAGGTACTAGTCTCAATAGAAAAAATATTTACGGTATACTGGTACTTATGCTGAAATGCCAACCTTTGTGTTAGATTAGAGTTAAAGAGTGGAAGTTAACATATCCTTGGGGATTTTGTTCAAGTGATTGTGTAATAGTTTCTGTGTTTGCGAGGCATGTTCTTGTAGTAACTTTCTACATGTTGATATTAGCCCAAATGCTCAAGTCTTTTGTTCCCTTGTTGGATTGGTTATGTTTAAGTAAGATGCAATGCTGTATGTTTTTTTCTTTAACAAACAGAGGAGGTGCAAAAATTTTGAAAAACACCTTATGATATAATTACTTCGACTAGTCCAAACAAACAAAGATGAAAGATATTTAATCACATGATGAAAAAACAGACTTTCATCACACAATAACAAAACGTCGAACAACTGGAATAGATTAACAACATAAAACATTAAAAGTAACATACTGGCTAATAAAATGAAGTTTCCAAATACAGAAGCAAAAACCATATATAACTACATGAACACCTGCCAAACCATATAGCCAACCTTTCACAACCACACTGACACAACCACACAAACACATGAACACCAGCCACAAATACATGAACATCATATATATCCACATGACCACAATCCTTAATATATTCCCAACCTTTCACAACCACATGCATACAGCCACACAAACACATGAATACCAGCCACAAATACATAAACATCCTATAAAACTACATGAACACCTACCAACCATATAGCCAACCTTTCACAACCACATGAATACAACCACATAAACACATGAACACCAGCCACAAATATACGAACATCCTATATAACTACATGAACACCTGCCAACGATATAGCCAACCTTTTACAACCACACAAACACATAAACACTTGCCACAAATACATGAACATCCTATATAACTACATGAACACCTGCCAACCATATAGCTAACCTTTCACAACCACACGAACACAGCCACACAAACACATGAACAACAGCCACAAATACATGAACATCCTATATAACCACATGAACACAGCTACACAAACATATAAATACCTGTCATAAATATATGAACATCCTATATAGCTACATGAACACCTGTCAAACCATATAGCCAACCTTTCACAACCACACTGACATACCCACACAAACACATAAACACCAGCCACAAATACATGAACATCATATATATCCACATGACCACAATCCTCAATATATTCCCGACCTTTCATAACCACATGAACACAGACAAACCTGCACTAGTTATCTTGTGAACTAACCACTCAAACATGACAAACTTTAAAAACACCATTTATAAATCATACAATAACTTTGAAGCACAAACACCACAAGTTTGATTAGGACCATATGCTATCCATTAAACACAGATAATAATGTATCACCAACAATACTATATTACATATACTTGGATAAACAAAACTGTTCATCCTCATTTAATATCAATTAAACATCCAACATGAAAATACAGTATATAGAGGGGCTCAGTAGAATTCAAAAAATTGGCCGTGCGATGCTTATGTCAAGCAATAACGTTTGTGTTGTTGCTCCTCAGTTACAGCACCTTAGTCTGATTCAGAAACCTCAGTCACACTATGAAGGGGAGCCTCCCTCCCACTTAGCGGTGTAGTATTTCCATATGATAAGTTAGTTCTCCATATTCAATCATCTCCCACACCTTGTTTGTATCCACCATCATTTCCAATGCTTAGCAACCTAGCTAGGCAACTTTAGCTTGTGGCATATCCGTTCTCATTCTTCATTTGCCCTGGCTCTCATTAATGCCCCGCAGGATTGTACACGGTATCGATTGGTATGCGCGAGGTCTCCTATGAGTACTTGAACTTAAAGAAGCTTCCCTGTACTGCTCCAAGGCAGCTTTCGCCTCTCTTCCCATTCCCGTCTTTGATCAGTACGCATACCCTGCCAAATAGCTCTGGCTTCTTTGCGGGCCTGTCGAACTACATTATCTTTTTAGTAACCACAAAGGCACATAAACCATGAACATTAACATGAACCTATTGTCAACTAAGCCTAAGAAAGGTAAGCACGGTGTGGAGGTAGCCAAATTCTTACCCGTGCGTGCCAAGCTCTGCCACCTTGGCTGCTGGATGCTTGTGGTCTATCCATATAGTCTCTCCTGAAATGTCAAATGTCCTCATAAGGTCTTCCCAAAAAAAGGACCCAATTTTTTATTATAAATAAAGCTCACAAAAATATAAATAACTATAATAAGTCATTCAGATATTTACTTACAAAAATATAAAGTATGTTCCCGGTGGCCTCCTCGGTAAGACATGCGCCTCTTGGGCTGTCCGGTCGCTTCTTGATGGTCCAGCCGGTTGAGTGCTTGTGGATGGTGCCAATAGCCAAGAAACTTGTTGTGATAGAGTTTATTGAATATATCTATGCAAACAAGTGCATTATCTATATAGGAGAAGAATACATTTTGAGCACTTTTGACTCATTAGCTATCTATGCCCACGTGCCTAGTAAATGACTATGCAACAAAGATCACAAGAATGTTTCTTATGTGCAATCAATATTTTCTCCACAACACTTGCTGTTATTCCTAATGATTTTTTGGTTTGTGCGCAATAAACACCCATTTACATGGAAGCTCATGAGGTCTAGTTAGTTGGCATCAAATTCCAACAGAAATCTCTAAAAGAGGTTTATCTTGTAGCAATGTAGACTATTGAATGAAATGAAAGGGAGCCATGAATATCAAAAGCTGTGGCAAAGTAGTGTAGAAACCTGCATTCTAGCAATTGATAAGTAATTGACAAGATATGATTATTCCAGTCAGCTATTGATGATAAGTACAACAACATTGTTAGTGGAGAATATTAAAATCCATACGGGCAAAAAATATTATGATATTAAAGAGGCAATAATAGCGAATAAAATGATTATTATAAAACAAAATTGGTAACCAAGTTCTACATAAATTCAAGCATTAAAACTACCAAAATCAACATCCAATAAGATGACATAATGTCAGCTTTACTATACATGTATAATCATAATTAAATAGCTAGATACTTGCGTGCATTATCCATTAATCCATAAATTTCTGAATAACAATTGACTAGAGAATAAATTGTAGAATGTACAGAAAGACCACCACCCAGGTCTATTGGGAGCCACCACCCAGGCTCACTGGCTTACCGATTATAGTAGTCGTCCGGAGATCAACTATTGCCTTTACCTTTTTCTTCCAACGATTCCACACCACTGTACAAGGAAACACAAAAAATAAATTTTACCGGCATCAACAAGTCCATCGTTGTGAATAACAAAACTCCTTTTCTTTTCATGATCATGGATTGCACAGTGTATACCTCTTATTTCTTACTTTCAATGAATGGAGAGAGATAACAAAAGGATGAAAAAAGAGAGAGAATAGATGAATAGCGGGGAGGATGGAAACCAAGGCAGACTGTGCGGTCCCGAAAGGTACTGCAACGCCAGCAAGAGAATGGGTAACGGTGAGAGGAGGGATGAATGAAGAGGTTGACAGTGAGGATGGTGATCAGAGAGGAAAAAACTCAGTGGTTTTGGGATTCACAGAGGTGGCGTGACGGGAAAAAAATTTCTCTACAATGTTCGTCTTGTTTGGCGCACAAACATCAACTCACTATGCCAAACATCCAATTGACACTGGTTACTTTAGTTTTTCATTGGCTTGGCTTGGGACGCCTCCGAGCTTGAGCCAAAGCAGTAGTAAAACGACGTCATTTTATCCTTTAATTTGATCTTTTGACGTGGCCCCTTTCTGCTCGCAAGATGCTGGGTTCGCAAATCGTAGATACAAAAGAGCCGCGCAATTCCCGTACAGGAATTGCACGACCCCGAATCTCGAGCCGTGAAATAGCTATTAAACATAAAATAACAAAATACACCTAAATAAAATCCAGTCAATAGTGTATTAATTCCATGCACCAAGGATCAACTATGCATTAACTTTAATTATGCTTTTTCATTCACAAACTAACATTAACAAGGACACTTTAAAACAACTGCTTGATCCTCTATCAGTTGGTCCAATTATTCTCTTTAATTAGTCAACATATTTGATTCACCAAAGACACTATATTGAATGTTAAAAACAAGTAAACCATTTGAGTGTAGAAGAAGACTCCATACTTCTGCTGCACTGTCAAGATTAGTAGAATCCGATGCCTTTGGATTCCCAAAAGGGCGAATTTCATTTTCCCGCCCACGCCAAATGGGAGACTTCAGGGAGGCTTCCCTAGATTGCATCCAATTCAAATTTCCCTGCATAAAGTTTTTAGCGTTACAAAAAGAAATAAATCAAGATCAACAAATATCATGGAAAATGGATAGTGGAAAAATGCTAGGAGGGCACATTGCTCAAAGAGTGTTAGACTTGTATAGTGTTGATCTCTCCATTATGGTCAAGAAACCTCATGGGTTGGGCCAGAGGCCATCTAGGGCTGGTATTTGTGTTGTATCTCCTGTGGTAAATAGCAAATGGGGATTCATAGAGATCATTTTGAAGGTCCAAATAAAATCTGCCAAGAACTTCCGATCGTAGCATTCCCTTGAAAACTATGGTTTGGTTGGACAATGAGCAGAAGTACAGCTCACTCCCCCATGTTTCAGAGTTGGCCGCTCTTTCAATCAATTTCCGACATATGTATAGTTCTCTTTCAATGTCATCAACATTTTCTTCTTTGACAATCCTAACGAAGACCTGTTCTATGGTGGGCGTAGTTTTTCTGGCATAAAAACCAACAACGGAAGTATCTACAGGAACGGGCCTCCAACCAAGCACTTTAAGACCTTCTTCTTTAAAGATATTTACAATTGCTGCAAAGATAAACATCACAATCAGAATAGAGAAGATTTCTTTCCTCTTCTTCTCCCCATCATTTAACCATGTTAGAATTCGTGGACTCCTAAACGCGAAAAACATCCACGAATCCCTCCCGAGGACCCAAGTAAACGATTAAGAAGATCTAAGGTTTAAGGATTACCTTTGGTTGCTGTAATCGAAATCCTTCGATTCTGATTGCGCTGTTGTACGTTCAACCCAAACAATCACCAGACGCACCGCGAACTCACTTGATACCCGGGGAGTGCTAGCGCCTAGGGTTTGAGAGGTTTTTTTTTTTCTCTTCTGGTAGAGAATGGCACGAATGTTCTTAACCGAAAAATTGGACTCTTGAAAAGACGGCTAGGGTTTTCTTAAAAACCCTCGAACCTCTTAGAGTCCAACCCTAATAATATCTTATAATATTCTAATTTAAATTCAAATTAAATTAAAACTGATATGATAAGATTCTACCATTATCGCGGTAATTTAACTAATTAATTTACCGAGTCAGATTCTTATAATCTGGACATCATCCAGATACATCGAATGTGGACATATTTCCAGATTCATTGTATCTGGTAAATTTTCTAAGTACGATTAACTTAGACATATTTCCAGATTCATCGAATCTGGTCACCAGAAAAATAACCTAACAAGTTCGCTTATTGTGTGACCCTATAGGTTCATTTAACACTGACAGTGTGCCTAAATCATATTTAAATGGCCCACAAGTTATAAGCGGTTTCTAGCAAAACATTATAACTATCCAGGTTAAATGAAGATCGGTGATCTCTTTGAACCAAACCATAATTTTATATTTAGTCATTTTTTCACACGATATCCAGATTAAGCATAAGGCACGGAGCATGTCATCCTTATTAAGCTTAATTAATTATTTCTTGATTTCATAGTAGACTGTTCAAACAAATGATATCAATATCTTAGATTGATATATTTGAGTACGGCCATGCATTTTTAACAGTCTAACTTATCAAGGGGCCCATGGATATCTCTCCCATAATTGAGAGGGACAAATTCATTCACAATCAATTATATTCCTCTCTTGATTTATTCTATATCCAACAGTAGTCTAGTTTATTATCTGGTTAAAGACAACTTTAGACAATGTCAAAATATAGAATTTATCAAGTAGGAAACTATGATGAATTTAGGTCGAAGGACTTTCAATATTATTATGGCTAGAAAGTACTTATGACATATTCCATGAAGTACTCTCACATGGGTCATGTCCAATACAATGTTCTCTAACATTTATTTATGTCTTGACTCGATATCACAAATATCCATGGCCAGTAAAACATAGCCATCAAGTCACAAACATACTAATCTTAATTTATTATTATTCCAATAATAATAATCGATCAGGGACAGTTTTAGAATAGTCATTGTATTCATTGTAGGGTTTTACTATCAAGTCACGTACTTGATGACCACAAAACAAAACTCACTATTCATGGAAAGGAAAGCCTCATATTATTATATAAAACATAATGACAATAGTATAAGTACAAATTGACTCTAGGGCATATCCCCAACAAACCAACCATTGACAGAAATAAGTTAAGATGTAACATCCTTGTAGCATCTATACACACGATAAGATTCAAAATATAGATGTTGCACCCAAAGTAACCTATACAAAATTTGTGATCAAATACCCTCATGGTTAGTTATAAAAAAATGTCAGCAGCAAGCTTTCTGCAGACAAGGTACACCCAAAGCCATCATCTCCTTAGTGATCTGAGCATAAATGTCATTATTGGAGTCCAATACCCCCCCCCCCCTCCCCTAACAAAAAAAAAAAAGCATTCTTTTTTTTAAGCTAAAATAGTAAATAATGCATTTTCAAACAAATAAATCGATCGACCAATAGTTAGTGCATAACATGTTTAACAAGCCAAGGCCAGCCCCCAATTGAGAGCAGAAACAAAAGGAGATAGGTCAGCACAACTGTTTCTTTGTAGAAAAAAGTTCTTAAAATTTTTCCTTTACCCACTGGGAAGTAGAATTTTTTAAAATAACTTCAGAAGATCTAGCTTTCCCTCCACAGACACAGATAAACCCATAAAACCACCCCTCAAAAAATAAATATATAAATAAACCGTGTGTTCTGCACCTCCTCCAACTTCGAATTTCTGAGGCCACTACTTCCACTTCAATTTCAGAAAAGGAAAAATGGAAAAAGACCAATGTTACAGAGAAAAGAAGAGAAATATCCCAAAACTGTTGTAAGGAGATTAATGTTGTTACAATGAAACATTTAACACAACAGGGGAAGTGTAAAAGGTAAAGCAGTTTAAACAGATATACGAAGGTATTGGAAAGCAACTCCTGAAAATTTTTTAGTTTGCTTTGTTTTGGAATTCTCATGTGCTTTCTTGTACTTCTTTCTGCATCAATAAATTTTCTTCTTTTGTCTCTGTGTGTCTGTGTGTGTTGGGGGGGGGGGGATTGTTCTAGAGTCATCAAGGCTTATTTAAATGACAGATCAAGAAAATCTTTACTGTTGTTTTCACTAAATGATAACATAAGTAAGTGTCAAGCAGAGCAACTTGTTCATATATCAGTCAGTATTGATCAACAGGAAAAACAACATATATATATAAGATCGTTAATTCAGCTTGCTCTAGACCTCTGCTGCATATACTATCTATGCAATTTTGGATGTCATTAACTACTCCTTGTGGAATGACTACCATGTATTGAGATCCAATGCTAAAATCTTTGCCGCAATCAAAAGAAGGAAAAGCACTTTTAAACCCCAAAATTTTTCAACCCGTCATACACCATAGTAGAGATATAGTTCTCTTGTACCTTTTTCTTTTTTTTTTCTTTTTGCCTGAAATTTTTATTATCAGCAATAAATGCCCCAGTCCTCCAAGAAGATCAATGTGTAAGCATCCCAAAGGAGAATCTAGTTACTTGAAGGGAAAAAAACATCTGTTCAGTGCAAGCAGATGAATCACACACCAGCACATCAAGAGTACTTCTGCAACATCCATTATAGACAATGCAACATTCCCCATAATCTCATCTTAAACTTGATATTTTTTATACTAATTGACATTCTAATAATTCAATTCAAAGCTGTATGTTACCTGTTTTTGCTTCTTTCATTAGTTCTTCATGTTGGGGGAAAAATATCATTCCAACACCAGTGTGTAATTTATCAAAGGCAGCAATCCGAGACTTGGTAGCCCAGTCATTAAAAAGGTCCCAAGGAATAGATGTCATCACTCCAGAACCATCACCGGAATCATTATCTGCCCTACAACCCCCACGATGTTCCATACAACCAAGTACAGTAAAAGCATCTTTAAGAATTGCATGATATGCTTTATTTTCCAATTCGTAATAAATCCAACTCCACAAGCTCCTCTTTCAGATATTATATCTTCCAAGTTTGCAACCAGCACAAAAGAAAACAAATCAAACACACATAAGCATTGTGCATAAAAATCAAAATTCAGAATGTTTGAACTTCATATTAAATAAAATTTGAATTTTATAGTTTGCACTTAAAATGGCATCTAATTACAATCTTTGTATGAAATTTCTTGGAGAACAAATCACATATGAAGAACTTCCAAAAAAAATAAGTGACTAGGCCAAGAAGATCACAGAAATAATCAGCACGATAGTGTTTGCCAAGTGTCAACATGGAGCTTCTCATACTAAAAATAGTCAACTGATATCTACCAGAAATAGTGTGTTATGATTGATGACTGCAACTAATACAGATTCAAAATGAAAAAAATTCTAGCATGGCATCAGAACAGCATGGAGTAAGCGTTGGAAACAACATCTTGAATTATCAAATTATAAAACTACAAATACATAAACCTATAATATGACAAGTAGAAGATACATTCCTTCACCTTTGTATTTCAAGAAATGATATTGGAAAACTACCAAAAAAACAACAAAAACAGCTAAAAGAATAGAAAGAATTGCAACAAACCTGAGGCTTTATATTATCGGAAAACGATTTAGAACCAGTGCCAATGCGTTCAAGATCAAGAACAACTCTAATAGACAATGAAGACCAATTATTTCGTAACACAGCACCACATGTCAGCCAATTAGACAAAGCAATCCCAACTCTCCAGCGGCTACACAATCCAAGAAAATCAAGAAACACCAAGTCTCTCGAAGCCAACTGCCTATTTGAGTAGAGCAGTTGCGGGATCTCTTCGGCCACCATGTTTACAAACATCTCTCATCTCTCGCAGCATTCTTCCTAGTTTTTACTAGCGTGGCGAGTCAGAAGGGAAATAGAGGGGGCACCAGGTGGGGGGTTAGTGGTGGTGGAGTGATAGCAGGGGAATGTGCGGAGAGCAGAGAGGATGTGGAGATAAAAGATGAGAGACTGGGAGCCTCAAATGTGTTGAGAGACGTTCAGTTTTAGCTTTGCTGATGATAATGGGGACGTCTGCTACTGACTCTTCTGGGATAGTAAGGGATAACAAGAGGACGAAAAAAGAGAGAGAACACATGAATAGCAGGGAGATGGAAACCAAGGCAGATTGTGCGGTTTCGAAAGGTACTGCAACGCCAGCAAGAGAATGGGTAATGGTGAGAGGAGGGATGAATGAAGAGGTCGACGGTGAAGATGGTGATCAGAGAGGAAAAAACTCGGTGGTTTTGGGATTCACAGAGATGGCGTGACGGGGAAAAAATTTCTCTGTAGAGTTCGTCTCGTTTGGCGCACAAACATCAACTCACCATGCTAAACATCCAATCGACATTGTTTACTTTAGTTTTTCATCGGCTTGGCTTGGAACGCCTCCGAGCTTGAGCCAGAACAGCGACAAAACGACGTTGTTTTATCCTTTAATTTGATCTTCTGACGTGGCCCCTTTCTGCTCACAAGATGCTGGATTTGTAGATCGTGGTCGCAAAAGAGTCACACAATTCTTGTACAGGAATTGCGCGGCCCTGAATCCCCTCATACCATACGGTGGTAGGCATCAATGTCCATCAGATTTCAGAGAGGTGTGAGCAATTGTGAGAAAAATATTGCCGCCGAAGAAAAAGTTCTGTCTTTTCATTGATACAAGCAAATATATATATACAGCACATAAAGGACTAAACATAGAAAACCTAGGAAAAATAGCCTAAGAATCTTCTAAATATAAAGGTACAGATATGTTGCTATATACTACTCTAATAAACAAGGAAAGTACACACTGTAAAAAATAACTCAGACCACAATACCCCCCTCAAGTAGGTGCGTGAAGATCTCGAACGCCCAACTTGCGGAGGATGTACTCAAACTGTTGTTTGCCCAAGGCCTTAAAAGATATCAGCAAGTTGCTCAGAGCTGCGAACATAAGCAGTCACAATATTTTGACACTGAATCTCATCACATACAAAATGACAGTCAACTTCGATATGCTTAGTGCTCTCATGAAACACGGGATTTGCAGCAATATGCAAGGCTGCTTGACTGTCGCAATACAACCTCATAGGTGTAGAATGCACAACACCAAGAGATAAGAGCAAGCCTTTCAACCATTTCAATTCACAGACAGTTGTAGCCATAAACCTGTATTCTGCTTCAGCCGATGAACAGGACACTGTGTGTTGTTTCTTGGTCTTCCATGAAATAGGAGAGTTTCCCAAGAAAATAAAGTAACCGGTGAGGGATCGTCGAGTTAAAGAACAGCTTCCCCAATTCGAATCACAAAATGCAGACAATTGCATATCACAATGAGCATGGAGAAATATACCTTGCCCAGGAGTGTTTTTCAAAAACCGAACCACACATAAGGCTGCGTCCCACTGGGCTTCCTTTGGACATTGCATGAATTGGGCTAGAACATGAACACTATATGATAACTCAGGTCAGGTAAGCGTCAAGTAGATTAATCGTCCTACTAAGCGACGATACTTTTCAGGATCTGCCAAAAGTGCACTGTCTGTCATAGCCAGGCGATGATTCTGTTCAATAGGAAAACCAGAAGGCTTGGCACCCAACAACCCAGCTTCGCCAATAATATCCAATGCGTATTTTCGTTGACAGAGAAAGATACCATCCGCATTGTTGGCCTCCTCAACTCCCAGGAAATACTTCAGTATGCCCAATTCCTTCATGTGAAAACACTTACATAAATATGCCTTGAACTGTTGAATGGTGATTCCATCATTCCCCGCAACAACAAGATCATCCACATACACTAAGATGCTCAACTGTATCTCACTTTGACGCAAGGTAAATAAGGAATAATTTGAATGGGACTGAGAAAATCTATACATTTTCAAGGCAGTCATTAACTTAGCGAACCAACATCGAGGAGCTTGACGAATCCATAAAGAGATTTTCGCAGTCTGCACACTTTTCCTAACTGAGAAGTCATGAAACCCAGAGGCATTTTCATATACACCTCCTCATCCAAATCACCATGTAAGAAAGCATTATGCACATCCATTTGGTGAAGTTCCCAACCCTTTGCTGCGGCTACCGACAAGAAAGTATGAACTGTCACCATCTTGGCAACAGGAGCAAAAGTCTCACTATAGTCAATCTCTGCAATTTGATTATTGCCAAGAATCACCAAACGGGCTTTGTAGCGTTCAATTGAGCCATCCGAGTTATACTTGATCTTGTAGACCCATTTACTCCCTATTGCTCTCTTTCCTGGTGGCAGGTCTTCCACCGTCCATGTTCCATTATTTTCAAGAGCATCAATCTCCTTCTTCATGGCCTCTCTCCATTGACCATCTTTCACTGCTTGAGCATAAGAACACAGTTCCTTATTGGTTGTCAAAGCTGCCAGAAAAACACGATGTCGTGGAGAAAATTTATCACAATTCACATAATGTGCTATAGGATAAGGTGTACCTGAGGTGGAAGTTGGTGTGGATGAACAAGCAGAGGGGCTAATACATTGAATGGTGTGAGTCACATAATCTTTTAGTCGGGTAGAAGGATACTTTGTTCGAAGGCCACACCCAAGTTCGTCTTGCTCAGATCCATCCACCAAGACTGTTGTACCCCCCCTGACTGCATTATTCATATCATCAGGTGCTTGAACCGGATTTTCAGGAGTCACACTGACCGATACTTCCTCTTCAAACACGTCATCGTCAACCGGATCCATTATATCTACACAACCCAAGCTCGAAACAGCTTGCTTGGAATGAGTCATACCCTTCTAGGCATATGGAAAATCATCTTCAAAAAACACCACATCTCTAGATATAAAAAATTGTCCGATTTCAAGATCATATAGATTCCACCATTTTTTACCAAATGGATATCCTATAAACAAGCAATGACGGCTCCTACTTGCAAATTTAGCTTTCTCTCTATTTAAATTTCTTGCATAACATAAGCACCCAAAAATATGAATATGACTATAATTGGGAGACTAGTGAAACAGAATTTCATAAGGTGTCTTGCCCTCTAGAAGGTTGGAAGGAGTTCAATTTATCAAATATGCAACAGTCAATACACACTCACCCCAAAATTTAATAGGAAGGTTTGCTTGAAATCGCAGGGCCCTGGTGACATTTAGAATGTGACGATGTTTCCTCTCAACACGTCCATTCTGCTGCGGTGTTCCTACACAAGAAGTGTGATGCATTATTCCATTCTCAACAAAATAATTATGCAAGCAAGTAAACTCTGTCCATTGTCACTTCTGACCACTTTCACTTCTTTATTAAATTGTCGTTTAACCATGGCAAGAAAATTGCTCAATACATTTTCCACTTCAATTTTATCAATCAACAAATAAATCCATACACCTCTTGAGAAATCATCCACAATAGTTAGAAAATAGGAGGCACCACAAGAAGAAACAACTCTATAGGGACCCTACAAATCACAGTGTATTAGTTCAAAATTTTCATTTGCTTTATTATCACTAGATAAAAACACTTCTCGAGTTTTCTTGGCTCTAAAACAAACATCACAAGGTTTACTTCCAACAGAATCAATACTGTTTGAATTAACATTAGGGAGCAATTCTATGACTTTCTTAGATGGATGACCCATTCTCTTATGCTAAAGTTCAAAAACATCCACACAACTCGCCTTACAAGCCGAAGTCACCGTTTTCAGGTAGTACAACCCCTTGCATTGTTCACCCGCTCCAATCACCATCCTCGTAGTGCAGTCCTGTATAACACAATTTTATCAGTGAATTGTACAACACAATTCAAGTCATCATTTAGTTGTGATACTGAGATCAGATTACAATGTAAATTTGGAACATATAGGACATTTTTTAAATGGATATTTTTGCCTAAATAAACTGATCCTTCTTGCAGTGCCATCACTTGCTTGCTATTAGGCAATCTAATTCGACAAGCCACTATTTTTTTTAACTCTGTCAAAAATTCCAGATTTCCTGTCATGTGTTGTGAAGCTCCAGAGTCAATTATCCAGCACATATTTTCCTTACCAGTCATCTTTTTGCTGATACTTGGTTTGCAAGAATTCAGCAGGTTTACAAAGGCTATCCATTGCTCACTTGTCAAGGATCCGACATCATTCTCTCTTCTTCTGTTACTACTGTTGTTGGGGAAGATTGCTGAATCACCTGTGCAGTATTGGCCCTATGTATATTGCCATGTCCTTGACTGGTATTTTACACCCCACGTCCACGTCCTAACCGCGTCCAATTGATTTTCATCGATCGCCCCACCAATCAGGATATCCAATGAGTTGAAAACAACTTTCAGCACCATGTCCTTCACGTTTGCAATGTGAACACACCACAGATTTATCCTTGACTTCATTTTCTGATTTGCGACCTTTTGCGGTAGTTTGCACAGCAAAACTCATGGGTTCTCCACGTTCTTCCTTTCCTCGTGAGATAGTTCGAAGTCGTTCCTCTTGACACACCAAAGAGTATGCCTTGTTCATGTTAGGCAGAGGTTCAGTACTCAAAATATTTGAGCGCACTGTTGCATAAATTGAGTCATCCAGACCCATCAAAAATTGATGAAGTTTCTCTTCTTCCCGCTTTTTGTCAAGTGCAGTTGTGATGTTGCACCTGCAACCTCCACATCGACACATTAGAACTTGATCATAATTTGCAAGTTCTTCCCACAGCTGCTTCAATTTTCCATAATAGCTCACAATCGAAAGCCCCCGTTGTTTGTAGTTGGCGAGTTCCGCCTTGATCTGTAGAACACGAGGTCCATTGGCAATTGAAAATCTTTCCTGAATATCTTCCCACAAATCCTTTGCAATCTCCATATGTGTTATGGTAGATCGCAAAGTTGGCTCAATTGTGTTAAGTATCCAAGATACCAACATTGAGTTCACAGTCCACTAGTCCTCCAAATCAGATGAATCATCACTAGGTTGCTTCACCGTTCCATCTATGAATCCAAATTTCTTCTTGGCTCTCAATGAAGTTCATATTGCCCGAGCCCATTCATCATAATTGTCACCTTTCAATTGCACCTGAGTAATCAAGTTCCCAGGATTATCATTTGAATTCAAGATATAAGGAGATATAGGTTTCTTTCCGTTGCCGGCCATGGCTGACTCTATTCAGTTTTCTCTATGGCTCTGATACCATGAGAAAAATATTGCCGCAGAAAAAGTTCTGTCTTTTCATTGATACAAGCAAATATATATATACAACACACAAAGGACTAAACATAGAAAATCTAGGAAAAATAGCCTAAGAATCTTCTAAATACAAAGGTCCAGATATGTTGCTATATACTGCTCTAATAAACAAGGAAAGTACACACTTTAAAATATAACTTAGATCGCAATAAATTGTGATTCACGGGTTGCTAGTATGTTCTTTTCAATTCCCACTTTCTTCTTTCCCCCTTTTTGTCCCATACTACCAAAACAGGCTAGCTCAAGGGGAGAATGTGTTTATGTAGCACAACATCCTTCATTGAAACAGAGAGTATAGTAGAGATTTCTTAATTTTGTTGGAAACGCTGCGAAAATTTTCTACTAAGAATTGAGAGAGGAAGAACAAAATAATGTGTCAATACGTGCATTTTAGTTGAAGCCAGCATAAAAGGAAGGAAGAATAGCAAGTGGAGTGCGAATAACTTAAATTTATATTTCTATGAAAAAGAATATATGTGTAACAAAATATTTTTTGGACACTTTAAAAATCAGGTATATGAAAATGAAAATTAATAATATGACATTAGTTTGTGTACATCCACAAAGCTATATTAGAATATTTTGGCTATGGAACTTCTTGCTCAGTTGCTCTCCATTTTATCAAGATAGGAAAGAAAAATGTGTTTTGGGGGGATGGCGTATCTACTTGACTAATTAAAACCTCTTCTGTTGAACTATTACAAGTAAAATTTCATAAGTATTAACCTCAAGATGTATATTATTGAGTATCATCTCATCTAGTATAGGGTGATTTTTGCTAGTTGTAAGTAATATGGAATAGAATTAGAGGGTGCCCATTAGATTTGAATTCGAACCAAATGTTTGCGAACAAAAACTCGTTCAAGTTCGTTTGTGTTCAAATAAGGCTTGTTTATTTAATAAACGAATGAATTCGAATAAAATATTATATTCGTTTAATTGAATGAACACGAACATATTCGCGAATATATTCGAATGTTCGCGAACATACATATATATATTTAAAAATAATTATTTTATATTTATTATATATATTTAATTATTTATATTTTATAATAATATCTTTGTTTTGTTTTGTTGTATTTTAAAAATGTAATTATTGATGTATTGTAAATGTTTACTTTTGATTTTTAAATAAATTTTGGAATTATTTTTTTTAATTTCAAAATTAAAAAAAAACAAAATAAATGAACGAAGAATTCGAACACGAATACTAATCGAGTTTTTTAAACTCGAACTCGATCGAACACGAATATTATTAAGGAATAAATGAATGAACTCAAATACGAACTCAACTATTATATGAACAACTTTGAACAATATTCGAATAAATTCAAATTCGAATTTAAAAATTTAATATTCGATTCGGTTGTAATCGAATGCAACTCTAGTTCCCATACATGGCCGAGAAAAGTTCCATAGATTTGCTTAGTAGACAAAAATGGCAATTGGGAATCCAAGGACTTTGGAACCTTTCCAATGCTGTTTCCTAATATTTCTTCAAGTTCGCACGTCTCTATTGATACTGTGCCACGTGTCAAACATCAATGGACGGCCTCGAAAATTTCTGCCTTTTCTAAGCTGCATTGGACTCCAATAAAACAATGGGGTGTTCACAAAACCATCTTCTTAAAAATAGTTTCCTCGTACAAAATTTTAGTTTGGCTGTCCGTGTTGTATGAATTTTTATATTTTAAATATTTGTGGATGTTTACTTATGAGTTTGTTTTATATTTATATATTAATTCATATGATTTGAAATAATATATAATATTATATATATATTTTTTAAAAATATAGTATTGTCCGAATCAATTTGGGAAATATTAATTTTGATTTTATGATGTATTTGATATAGATATTCAAATTCTTATGTACCTATTGATGCAATTTGATATATACTTTTGATGTATCAAATTTATGTAAATTTAATACTATTAGAATTTGAATTTCATTTTAAAGATACAACCACAAAAATTTACTTATAGTTGGGATAACGTACAAGAAGAAGCATATTTTTAAGTGTTCTTTCATCCAAGGTGTGTAGGATATTACACCAAAAAGTAGAGGAGATAATGACTATAAATGTAATAAGAATCAGTGTAACATAGCCCTAAAAGTGACATTTCGCACAGGAATCTCTTGACTGCCATATATGTGCATTGGAATACGAACTCCCTATTCACGTATAACAGTGAAGCTTATCCCCTCAATAACTGGAAGATCATTTGCATCGTAGCCTCCATCTGCATGCTCTATTTCCCTAAAAATATGAACACTGAATCCCTTTGAGGGCACATATCTCTAAAATAGGTTCAACAACTCTTTGCTTTTTATTTTTTATTTTTCGAAATCTCTCCAGCAATACCTTTGTAAGCAACCAAGAAAATTCACATATCACTTTATATTTTTCCTTACATGCTGCCTTCCTTTCAAAATACCAGGAGCATTTTAAGATATAAAATGGAATTCCTTTGACATCTCTAAGAAAATGAGTAGTACATTATTATTATTATTATTATTATTATTATTATTATTATTATTATTGTTGTTGTTGTTGTTGTTGTTATTATTATTATTATTATTATTATTATTATTATTATTATTATTATTATTATTATTATTGAAGACGCAACAGTTAGGACAATTTTTGATTCTGATCTCTATTTTGTGATGATTGTTTTGTAAACAAATGTTTTTCCTGTTCCACCATAGCCGTATAGGAAAAATAGCTTAGAATCATTCTTTATCGCTGCATTGACAACTTTTTGATAAACACTTCTCTGTTCCATATTGAGCTGACCAAACATGATGTCATGTTCCTCTTTTAGATCATTTATGTCATACGTAATCTCTTCCCTGAGCAATTTCTTATTCAAATCATGCACCATACCTTCATCGATCATAGGTATCCCTGAAAATTACTTAATGATTTGCTATATCCAAGTAATATTTTTTGGATGTGACAAAGAGTGAACTTTTTGAGCTGCTCCCCACTTAGTCTCAATTTGGGAGATTTGAAAAGTTTTCGTTGCTTATGCAGTATATCATCATTTATTTTTGTCCAATTTTTTCTCCAGAATTACCTTATATTGGAAACTTCACAGAAGATAAGTATCAAAACAAATAGTTCTCTTAGTTTGCTTCTAGTTGCCCAATGTGCTACTTCATCAATTGCATCATTCCACTCTTTGTCTTCTTGTAATAGTCCAAGAGAATAGCAAGCATCCTTAAAAGTTGGATACATGACACCATTTATTGTGCAGATATTCTCAAATGATGTAGGACCTTTCACAACATTCAGTAATATTCTTAGAAAATACCTCTTGCCAGTAGTTAGGGGCACATATGTTATTCTTCCAATGCATCTCTTTGTTTTCCTCATTTTCCATGACTTTTCTTGTCTATTCCATGTGTATTTGCTTGGAAACTCCGTATAACTTAACTGCCTTGCTTTTGGATTTGTTGTATTTTTTGAAAACCCTTCAGTTAACATAATTTTCTGAGCATTTTCTCTATCAACAACTTGTGGCAATAAATCATCATCTTTGAATATGAGCAGTTGTTCACCATCAAAATGTACACACAATCTTTCTACTGTTGGTATTCTAAAATGTATATCAAAATAAAAAAATCCGCCAGCAGGCCTCACATGGAGATAAATATCGACAGTCTAAATACTCTAATTTCATCCTTTGGTATTTCTGAATTGTTTTCAGTTGCTATACCATTTGATGGGTTACTTACAATCACAGCT
The DNA here is from genome assembly GCA_026120185.1 of Voacanga thouarsii. Taxonomy (NCBI): domain Eukaryota; kingdom Viridiplantae; phylum Streptophyta; class Magnoliopsida; order Gentianales; family Apocynaceae; genus Voacanga; species Voacanga thouarsii. Next base: position 5,621,860 of record JANUWF010001322.1, on the reverse strand, counting down.
TTAATTCGATCAAAGCCTTTTGCAATGTATTTGAACAGATATTTAATTGCATTTGATTGGTTGCAAGCTTCAACATTGATATGGCTCTGATACTCGAGCAACAAATACCTATTGTAAGGCACAACATTCCTATTGTCCAATTTAATTTCACGCTTTTCCACAAACCTATTATTGCATCTTTGTTTGTATAAGCAATAGCCATTACTGTCAATGTTTGTTTCAACTTAGAAATCTTTTGGAAAGTGTTTTAAACATGTATCTGTAGAAATATTTCACTATAATTAAATAGCATTTGATAATTAAGAAAATACAGTGTTTATTTGATATTCATGGGGGAGAAAAAATACCATTATTCATGCACGGTGAAATTGGATTTGCTAATCCATATGGACCATGCATCATGAAATTTGAAACTGCTTCATAACAAAGAGCATCATGAATTGGATCAGGTATTTCTGCACTAATAATTTTGTCTATATCTTCTGTGTCATTTCTTTTGACTGTCTCATCTAACCAAAGCAGCATATGAGAGTGTGACAATCCTCTCTTTTGGAATTCAATTGTGTATACAACTATATAGATATAAATATTTAATTCTCAGTTGAAATGGATTAGATTGAAAATGTATGTTAAGTAATTAAGTTGGAAAGAAGTTGAAAAACAATATAAACTTGCTTGAACTGGACAAAAAAAATTTCTTCTTGATGATATCCCTGATCATTTCATCTAGATTCATCTTGAAAATGCGTGTTTCAATATCTGAACGATTTTCAGCCTTTTGACCTCTTTGTTGCTTCAAGTAAAACTAGATTTCATGCCAATCTGGATTTGCTGTAAAGGTAATAAATAAATCTGGATTCCCATACCTTCTATAGATTGCCATTGCATCTTAGTAGTTTTGAATCATGTAACGTGAACTACCAGTAAAGGTTGATGGCAAGATTATTCGCTTGCTAATTTTCCTTGAATCAATATTGCATTTCTCTACAGCTTCTTGTATGTTATGATAGAGATCATTTCTCAATTTTCCTTGATTTCTTCGAATCTAATCTAATCTTTGTTGTTCAATTGCAGTGTAACAATCCACTACAAATTGCTGGAAAAGTCGACCTCCCAGTGTAATATTACACAGTACGTCCATTCTATCTTGGATTAGATAAGAATAAAACTCATTCATTGTTACAAATTTTCTTTTTGTCTGGTTCTTCTGCGTAACACCCTATTACTTGCATACCCCAAAAGGGGCACAAATGTCGCCCCGTCCTTAAAACAAAAGGTCTTTATAATTAGGTAATAGAAAATATAGAAGAAAATAACTTAATAATAAACTTAATACAATCCCAAAATAATACTTATACAAGTCTTGAAATAAATAGAAGATAACTAAAATCACCAATAAATAAATTGTTGGAATATATGCCCTCTAGATTAATTTTATCTGATGTAATTATCGAGTTTATTAATAAAAAAATTTATTCTCAAAATTTATTTGTGAATTTACATTTTATTTGTGCACAATTTTTATTTAGAAAGGACCTATTGTGTTTAAGTAAGTAATCCATGTGAATGATGATCTTTCACAATAAGGTATAGATCACGGGTTACTTAACATATAAATGTTTGTTCTTAACCAATTGATGAGAATAAGAATCTCATCATACTTAGGTTATTGTGTTATGCATTTCAAATGGGGAATGACTTACCTTTAGCCAGTGAGTAGTTCACTCACTTCATAGCATGAGCGTATTTCGAATACATAAAATAGGACCTATAATAGTAGTTTCTAAAAGTACTATTTAGAAGAAACCCAAACTATTACTGTTACAGCATGGACTAATACTCTACCACTTGAGTATGAGTTGGTGGTTTGACAAAGTTAGAAGTATATACTTTGATATGCTGTAATTGAGGTTCTTTCGTAAAGCCGATATACTTGTATGTTGAGAATATGTGACTAGTTAGTTAAGACAGACTTGTACAAGATAACTTTTACGCTATATCACCCCTTGTGACTGTTCAGATGATCTAAATATCTAGGGCTCTGGGGAACATGACTTGGATGTTTACTTTAGGGTAACTCCCTTGGAAAGTGGAAACATTCCAAGAGTCGTGAATCATTGCATTAGAGGTCTAAGGATGGTAGATGTCTATTAGAGAGGTGTTAGTATACTCCTCCTCTTTAAATGCATGGCGATGCGTAGAGGGGTATTTTAGTCATTACGCTTATAGGTCGAAGACTTTGCTAACGCAATATTATCCTTGTGGTCAATATTTTCTTATGATGATATTAGAAAATATTTAAAATACAAAATATAGCTATTTATATAATAGGCTATTTTGGGGTTATTTTAGTAGCTAAGGAGATGTGTCTTTTGGTCCCTGAAATAGCCTTTGAGTCCTGACAGATTTGGATTAAGGAATTGGTCTTGATAATTATGAAATTTATTTTATTTTATTTAAGTAGTCTAATTTATTATTGGATTAGAATAAAATAAAAAGCCTGAGAGAGAGTATATATTTTAATTGGTTAATTAATTATTCAGGGCCCAAGGTCTGATTGAATAATTAGAAAATTAATCTAGGTATAAACTAGATAAAATGCTTGATATTTTATATTGATCTATTTGAGTTTGTTAATTATTTTTTGAGCTGTTTAATGAAGTTCAGAAAATAAATAATCGAGACTTATTATTTATGAGTGTTCAAACCCAAGAGTAAATAATTTTATCTGGCCCAATGAATAAGACCAAGGGTAAAATAAATTAATTAAATAAAAAAATAACACGGGATGGATATCGTATTATTTTGCGTAAAAAATAATAGAAAGCATGGTACTTTTTGTTTTATGCTATTGGTCTCACTCTCTCTGTGATTGTATGAAATGATTTGCATGAAATCAAGATCATAAAAAAAAAAAAAAAAAGAGATAGAGGGTCTGTGAAGTTTTTACAAGAAAAAGGAAGAAGCTTTCACAGGCTAAACAAACCCAACATTCTGTGAGCTTTACCGGCGGAGGAAAGGGTATCATTTCGGAAGCTCAAAAGCTTTGCGTGAATGAGACGAAGTCGACGTTTACAAGGACATAACCTAATAGCTTCATCAAGCATCTTGGTACAGACATTTTCTTCAATGCCAATAAGGTTATTCAAATATAGAGATAAATGTTTTTGTTCTGGAAGCATGCTTTCGGTTTCATCATTTTTGCCATTTTCGTCCTTCACAAATATATCAAAATAAATCTTCCAAGCTCATAATAATATAAGTAATTAAACCTTCCAAGTAGGATCGACCTGAAGACATGATATAAAAGGTGATGAAAAATATTTCCCTGTGTGCTCATGATAATTTAAGTAAACATTTCATGTATACAAGTTTTGAACAAGTCACAACAAAAAGTCTGTAAGTTCAGAAAATTATCTTTGAATATTGAGTGGTGTTTTATCAATATTTGTAAAATAAAAGTGCTCCACTTGTAAAGACATAATCACTCAAATAAAGTTGACTATGAAACCGTGCATCATAAATGGACATGGCACAACACTTTGTGCACTATGACAAGAAAACGATTAGGATACCACACTTTGTGCATTCTGATACAAGGTGAATGTACGGACCATTGGGTGAGATACTTCTCCGATTTTGAGTTAGTCGCAGTGGTTTTTGCTCTAAAGATCTGAAGGCACTACCTGTATAGAGAGCCTTGTGAGGTGGACTATCAAAGTTTGAAAAAGGATTCGTGGTCTAAGTTTGATATTCCACACATTTTCCTCCCACGAAATCTAGTATATAGATTGAACAAAAAGATCAATACCAATCTCTATACACAAACTTATCGGTTGTCTATTTCGAAAAATAGTCCACCTGAACTGTACTCCTACTGAGAGACTTACCCAAATTTTTGAAGACTAGTTCTAGTAGTCTACCCCTATTGAGTACTCAACATTAAACTTGTCCCATTTGAAAAAGGTAGAATCATCCAAAGAGTTTTCTTTAACATAGCAATTATGGTTTACAAAACAACCTTAGGTAAAAAATTGTTTAAGGAAAATTTATTGTTTTGCTTGAATTTTTTTTTCTTGAATAAAAATTATTTTATTTTAGAAGAAGAATAAATTATCCATTATTGCTTTTCAAAGTACATCTTCCACGGCAATCTGTGCATTTGACTTGCAAAAGAACTTTTATTCACAAACATCTTTATGCAAGGACTTACCCGATCTCTTTTGCTTTCACTGACAAAATAGTCTTCCAAGTCGGGTGCAAGGCAATCTAACCCTGCCTGGGATAAACATAGGGTATAAGTCACTAATGGTTCACAACCAAGCAACAATTGTACGAATAAATAACTCCCAACCTAATATGCTTAAGCTCAACTAATCAACAACAACATCCAATTATGATAATAATGTTTTAGGAGTTCTAAAATTAATTGATAAGGCATTTTAGGGGTTTATTATTAATTTATAGGATAAGAATAATTTCATATAACAATATTGATAGGTGTCATAAATAATAAATAAGTATAGATAAAAGTATTACTAAGAAGATTAATAATAACAATAATAGTATAAAAAGATATTAATATTAATTAATCCTAATATATATTATAAATATATAATTTTTTTCCTAATAATGTTTAATAAAAATATTACTATTTGTTTGTTTAATAAAATAATAATGTTAAAAGTAATTTTTAATTTCAAAAATATTAATATTGATCGAAATTAATAAATTAAATCAAATAACGATAATAATAATTATTAAAAATGGTAATAATAATAGTAGTAAAAAGTAGCACTAATAATAATTTTTTAATGACCATAGTAATATTACTAGTATTAAAAATTTAGAAAAGGTAATGCATATATATATATATATATATATATATATATATATATATATATATATATATATTCATACACACATTTATTCAATAACTAGCATGATGATTTGTGCAAAAGTAGAATTGTAATAGTATTTATCACAATAAGGGTGGTACTATACCAATAATAATATTAGCAAGGTATTTGATGTCAAAAATAACATTATAGGAGCATAAGCAAAGCAATGATGGTAAAATCTCCATCATTCATCAAAACATCCGTAGTAGTGATACAATGTACTAATGAATATAGAATGATCCTAAATCTCAAATTATAATCTAACAATAATTCATAAGCCTTAATACCCATCTCGATCTTTATATCTTAAAATTATTCTCTTCAAACCCACATGTATATTTCCATCCCAACAATATTAAATCAACATATCAATTCCATCATCTAATAGTCTTGAGTTCGAAAATAAGAAGGTTATAGCAAAAATACTTGTTTGATGATCGTTGGAGTCGAAGGTGTTGTCTTTTCAAATGAAGACCTTTGAGTGCTTTGATGAGTCCTCTAATGATTGAGGTTGTTCAAGGGTGGCCACCAATGGATCGGCCGAGAGAGAAAGAGAGTGAGAGATTAAGATTGTGAAGAAAAAAAGATGAAGAAGAGAACAAGAATAAGATGATTGAACCTATTTTACCTTTTTGGTGTTCTTCTTGTCTTGAACAAATAAAACCCGTTTGATCCGAAAGAAGGATCGGCTTTGGTTGTTTTAGTGTTATGGAGTATACTAAGGGTGAGTATAGATTAAATCCTAGTTGATTGGAGAGATTTGAAGTAATTTGGGATGATTAGAAGTGACTAAAGGTTAAAGAAGTGTATTATGTGTTCTTAGTAACACAAGAGGAAGTTGAGAGAAAAAGGTGAGTATGCTTTGGTGAGTGATGGCCGAATGGCCTTACTAGAAGGGAGAGTTTCGGTTATCCAAGGGAGAGAGAGAGAGAGAGACTAGAGCTAATTTGAATTTCAAAATGAGGGAAAAGTGAAAGTTTTTGAGGTATAGGATTTGCTAATGGTGATTTCTTCTTGAAGGTCTCTAGGCCTTCAATGGTGGATTGCTAATTTAGCTAAGTCTTGGTTGTGAAATGGAGGATTATTCTAGCCTTAGTGTTGGCCGAATATGGCTGTACAGGAGGAGTAAAATTCTGGTTTTATTAGTTTAGTTAGTTGAGAGTTTAAAGGAACAAAAGATGGGATTTAATTTTCAAGTTTAAAAAGTTTTGAATGGAGTGAAGTAAGGAGAGGTTTTAGGTGGTTTAATGGAGTTCTAATAGCTAAGATTGATGAAAAAGACAAGATGTTCAGCCATGGTTTCAAGGTGGCCGAAATGATGAAGGGAATTGAAGAAGAAACTAGTTTTTACCTTTACTATACAAGTTGGAAAAAAAATTCTAAAATTTAGCTATAAGAACTCATAGGATCTAGGATGATTTGTTAGCAAAAATTTGAATTATTTTGAATGGATTTGTAATTGTAAAATAGGAGTGTTTCAAGGTCTATTAATGGTGGTTTTTCGGCCATCATCTTGAAGAAGAAAGAGGAGAACTTTAGATGGTCTTATGCATGGGTTGATTGTTCAATTTTCATGGCTAAAACACTTAGTAGTTTGCTGAAAAATTTTCTGGTTTGGTGAAGCCATAATAGCTGCGACTTTCCAAGGAATTTCCAGCTTCCTACTTACACGAAATGGCTGTTTGCTAGCAAGAAAAGAATAGGTAAATGTACGGCATTTTTTGGGAAATCAAGCTAAGAGGAAGAGCTAGAAAAAAAATTCTAGTTTTGTACCAAAACAAGAACAAGCAAAATATAGTTTTTTGTAGAAAAAACTATGGTGATTTAATTGGAAAACAACTAGCTATTTTCCCTCTTATATTTCGGTCATCTATCCTCCCAAGAGTTGGAATTTTCTTTCAAAAATTCAAGTCTAAGATTATCCAAGACATTTTATAAGGAAATTAGAAGAATTAAAGAACTAGGAATGTTTTAAATTTAAATAGGCTAGGACATGGATTGCTAAAATGATGGAGGCTAGAATTCCTCTAGATTTTTTTTTAGGACAAAATCACATGTTAGAATATTACCATCGTGTCTTTCCCAAGACAATATTCCTAGTTTCATGGAATGCAAGAAGAAAAATTTAAACATTAGTTAAGATAATTTTAAAAAATACTTAGTTGGTGAGATTTGAACTCAAGACATTAGGAATTAACCACAAAGCTCTAACCACTTAACCACATTAATTCTTATTCTTATTTTTTTCAACCTAATTCTTTTCCTTTCTAAATCTCAAGCCTCTTTCTAATTCATCCTCAAGTGAAATTCCTTAATTACCCTCAACACTCAACAAGCACAAATAAACCATACAACCCATATAAAATAATTCTAAAGCATACAAATTTATCCAATAAATATATTTTTATACAATATGTCATGAAATGTATCCCATCCCTCTAATTCTATGGTAGGTTTAGGTGGGTTTACATCCTATCTATTTTTTGTATATTCTATCTCTGTGTGGAAGCCATCTTCTCCATATGGAAATAACAGTGGATACTGCAATGCCATAAATAAACGATGCAAATAATTGATCCTATTCAAAGAACCATTTCTTACTTGAACAACAATATCCCGATCCAATGATTTTTGTTCAAAGTCCCCAATGATCAGACCTGCAACTTCATTGTAATGCACCTCATTATATTCTCTTTTTTCCTTCGAATGATGGCTTTTTATTTTTAAGCTCAAATTCTCACTATCACAATCCTTGAATCGTTCTCTTGTCATTCGAAATGCTTGTATTAATTTGTTATTAGCATCAAACATCTCAACGAAAGATTGAATAAGTTGTTTATCCAATGCATCATTACATTGTTTCTGATTGGCATCATCCAATCGATTTTGAACCTCATTCTCAGTGTCATGCACATATAACTGATAGAAGCTTGGTTTTTTGCCTATCTTAGGAAGAAATGTACCAATTCAATGATAGTTTTGACCACAAATTTGAAATATATATGGTGTGAAATTTGTATTAACTCTTTGGTCAATTTGACCTCCAGTTGAAGTCATGGCAAACATGAAATTATAAGCTTGAATATTCTCAAAGAATCTCTGGTTGATGCTATTATTGTTGGAATATATACTCTTTAGACTAGTTTATCTGATGTAATTATTGAATTTATTAATAAAAAAATTTATTCTTAAAAATTGTTTGTGAATTTATATTTTATTTGTGCACGATTTTCATTTGGAAATGACCCATTGTGTTTAAGTAAAGGATCCATGTGAATAGTGATTTTTCACAGTAAAGTATGGATCACGAGTTACTTAACACATAAATGTTTGTTCTTAACCGATTGATGAGAATGAGAATCTCATCATGTATAGGTTATTGTGTTATGAATTCCAAATGGAGAATGACTTACTTTTAACCAGTGAGTAGCCCACTCATTTCATAGCATGAACGTATTTTGAATACGTAGAATATGACATGTAATAGTGGTTTCTAAAAGTACTATTTAAAAGAAACTCAGACTATTACTGTTACAGTGTGGATAATACTCTACCGCTTGAGTATGAGTTGGTGGTCTAACGAAGTTAGAAGCATATACTTTGATATACTGTAGTTGAGGTTCTTTTGTAGAGCCAATATACTTGTATGTTGGGTATATGTGACTAGTTAGTTAAGACAGACTTGTACAAGATAGCTTCTGCGCTATATTGCCCTTTGTGATTGTTCAAATGATCTAATTATTCAGGGCTCTAGGGAACATGATTTGGATGTTTATTTTAGGGTAGCTCCCTTAAAAAGTGAAAACATTTTAGGAGTCATGGATCATTGGACTAGAGGTCTAAAAATGGTAGATATCTATTAGAGAGGTGTTAGTACACTCTTCTTCTCTAAATGAACGGTGATGCATAGAGGGTTATTTTAGTCATTACACCTGTAGGTCAAAGACTTTGCTAATGCAACATTATCCTTGGGGTCAATATTTTATTATGGTGATATTAGGAAATATTTAAAATACAAAATATAACTATTTATATAGTATGGGTATTTTGGTTATTTTAGTAGCCAAGGCGATGTATCTTTTGGTCTCCGGAATGGCCCTTAAGTCTTGACAAATTTGGGTTAAGAAAATGGTCTTGCTAATTATGGATTTTATTTTATTTTATTTAAATAGTCTAATTTATTATTGGACTAAAATAAAATAAAAGATTCGAGAGAGAGTATATATTTTAATTGATTAATTAATTATTTAGGGCCTAAAACCCAGATTAAATAATTAGAAGATTAATCTAGATATAAATTAAATAAATGGCTTGATATTTTATATTGATTTATTTGTGCTTGTTAATTATTTATTGGGTTGTTTAAAAAAATTTAGAAAATAAATAATTAAGATTTATTATTTATGGGTGTTTAAGCCCAAGAATAAATAATTTTATCTGGCCCAATGAATAAGACTAAGGGTAAATTAAAATTAAAAAAATTAATTAAAATAAAAAATAAAAAAAACACGAGATGGATCTCGTGTTGTTTTGCGTGAAGGATAACAAAAAGCATGGGCTTTCTGTTTTCATGCGGTTGTTCCCTCTCTCTCGGGGAATTGATGAAAACGAATGAAATGAAGAGATGTGGTTTATGGTGTAGGGGGCACAAGAAACCCAGGGGCTCTTTGTTGTTCATTTTTCATAGAGAACAAACCCATTTTAGAAACATTCACAGAAGCCAAACGTATTGCAAACCCAAAATTTTAAGCTTTTATGGGTAGTGCTACAGGCACCATTTCGGAAGATCAAAGGCTTCGCGTGATTGAGCCATTCAATCACAGAGGTAAATTTTAAATTTTAAGCTTTACAAGGACATGATCCAATACCTTCAAGCATCCTTGTACAAATATTTACATCAGTGAGAAAAGAGCCATTCAATCACAGAGGTAAATTTTTCGTTTTGTTAGCATGCTTTTGGTTTGATGATTTTTGCCATTTTAAACTTTCAATTATCACTGCAAAGGAGTAAACTTTTCAGTGGTTCAGGCCAGTCCTTGTTCCACGAAAATTTAACCTTATCATGCCTATAGCATATTGTAAACTTCGGATATAGGTAATCTTTCTGGCTTTTGAGTCTTTCCTCATACCAGAAAATAGCACCACAATTCTTACATGTGTATTTTGGTGCTTCATAAGATGACATAAAATACATTGTATCATTTGAAACAATAATGAATTTGCATGTTAATTGATTGAAAATTTAATGAATTAAGATATATTTTAAACTTACCTTCTACAACAAGTTTTTTCTTCTTCTTCTATTTTTTATGACTTGGAGAAGTCTTGTTGGTAGCTTCACTGTTTTTCTATTGTTGATCTCATTTCCTTTTCCTACTCACTTGAGAAGATTTTCATATTGATTGTAAATTCATCACTCATTTCCTAAAAGTAATTTTGTTTATGTCAATATTGACTATGATTTAAGCAAGTTTAAAATCTTCTAGACTGTTTTTGGCTTCAACTTCAGGTGATCTACATTATTCTGTTCTTGTGAGGGTGGAGGAATTATTTGCAAATTCAACACTCTTTGATGTCTGAGAATATTTTTTCTGTGTAACCGAGCTTCTTTTGAAGGGGAAAATTCTTCACATATACCTGGATTCATCTTTAAGTGAGATATTGTTTGGTGCCGCACTATTGAGTATTTCTTATAATCTTGGAATTGCAGATTGAATTTGTTAATTATACACATATATGCATATCTATTTGTATATATATGGCATTAAGTATATAGGTCTATTGTAAAGTCAGTTGAAAGAATTTTAAGTATATAGGAAGCAATTACGTATAAAGTGTCATATATTTATTAGAATAGCTGAAAAGTTTTCTTGGTTTCCTAAACGAAGCATTTTACTTCTTCTCGAAGCGTATTTGAGAATATCAAGCTTGTGTTTCATTTTAACTTGTTTTTTGGAACTTTAAAGTACTTGATAGATATGCTATTTAGTCTTTCAAGATTTTGTAGTCGATCTCTTGATTGGCAACTTTTTATAGAATAGGATTTTAAAGCAAACACCTTTTTTTTGCAAACTCCTATTCTCACTAGGTCTATCATTGCTCTTATGTAATCATACTACAAAACTTGCTGGACTTTTAAAGAATGCGAAATAGATTTGGCATAAGCCATTGAGTGCACATAACCTCATATGACGAATTTGGGATTGGTATGCATCAGAATGGAAAGATGGAATTGGAGGAATTGTACAATACATGTGCATTACTGGTTGGCTTGAAGGAATTCCATTTTATATCTTAAAATGCTCTTGGTATTTTGAAAGGAAGGCAACATGTAAGGAAAAATATAAATCGATACGTGAATTTACTTGGCTGCTTACAAAGGTATTGCTGAAGAGGTTTCAAAAAATAAAAAATAAAAAGTAAAGAGTTGTTGAACCTATTTTAGAGATATGTGCCCTCAAAGGGATCCAGTGTTTATATTTTTAGGGAAATAGAGCATGCAAATAGAGGCTATGATGCAATTGCTCTTCCAATTATTGAGGGGATAAGCTTCACCGGTATACGTGAACAGGGAGTTTGTATTCCAGTTCACATATATGGTAGCCAAGAGATTCCTGTGTGAAATGTCACTTTTAGAGATATGTTACTCAGGATAACGTACAAGAAGAAGCATATTTTTAAGTGTTCTTTCATCCAAGGTGTGTAGGATATTACACCAAAAAGTAGATATTAAGATATTAGTTTGTCAAACCTTAAAGCATTTAAGATAGTTTGTCAAACCTTGAAGCATTTAAGATATTAGTTATCAAAAGTTTATCCTAAAGATACAGAAGCTCCTGCTGGAGGTGCTGATGACATGACAAAATTATGTTATTTGCATGACCCTGGAATCTTACAGAATCTGATAATCATAAATGAACTGAATGAAATCTATGTATGGTTCCTTCTCTTGCTAATTGTTCTTGCTAGTTATGTGTTGGTTCTCTGTTGACAATTACTACTTTGTGTAATTAGAGGAGATAATGACTATGAAGAAGCTGTAGTAGCTTTAACTTTCTTAACACTTCAATATGCATTATGAAGGTTGTCATCATAATAATCTCACGTATGCCTTTGTTAGACTTTTGTCAAGGCATATGTAATACTATATATAATATTACAGGATCCATCTCGAAAATTATGAACTATATGGAATATTATGAAGAATTTAGAGGATCCACCTTGGAAATCTGAGATGCAAATACAGTGTGAAAAATGCGTCTCTTTTGAAAATTCAAATTGTATAACATCAAAATCATTAAGTAACATTCAGTCACAAAATCAAAATCATCCAAGTCTTATTTTATTTTTTTTGAAATAGATGTGTTGTCAGTATCATGGAGACCTCTTTCACTGTCAGAATTCTATTTTTTTCCTCTCAACTTTTCCTTCGTTGGTGGTGTCATAGTCGCAATGTCACTTGCACCATCAGTAGCATCCCCCTTATGAATGGCTTCCTGCAGTTTTAGCATTAGATATGTTAGATATGTTAGGAATGTAACTGAATTGTTATGGTAAGTAAAATTGTTCACTCTGTCTTACATTCATGGTCAAATACCTTATCTTTTGTTCCATCATTTATTTCAATTGGTAAGTACAAGCTTATAACTGTGAAATCCTCCTTCTATGTTCCCAAATTGAACATATTCACCTTTGTTTGGAATACATATGTGCCACCAATAATGCGTGTAATGACTTCAGGAAGAGGTTCTTCTCTTTCATCCTATTTTCACATCATAGCATTGCTAATTAATTATCGAGAATCTGAAAATTCATCACTTGATGATTTTTCAAAACAATGTTTTTAACTTACATATATTTATTTTTCAGCAAGCTCACATGCAGTAATATTCATTAATTTCTCGACTTCCTTATCAAACATAGTGAAGCGAGCTTTTCCAGTATGGTCACTACCATTTCCACACGATACCTTCACAAAATGAAGTCATATTACACACTGAAAACAGATTGAAAGAAGTTTAGTTTTCAAGTATATTTTATCTTCATAACAATTTTACATACCTAATTAAAAGTGACTTCTCCACTCGATGGTAGCTTTCACAAAAAAACTCATTATCCACTAATTTCAAATTTCGGTGGCATTTTGAGCAAGAATTAAATCGCCAACTACACGTTTTATCAATTGAAGAAATAGTTGTGAAGGAATAAAAAGGTTTTTCCTGCGTACAATATACCATACATCAGCTTTGTCTTCTACATGATATTTTCAATTCAAACATTATTTGAACTGTGTCATTGTTCCAACAAATTGACTTACCATATCTTCAGCATGATCCAGTAGCAATTAATATCATTGATATTCTTTTTGTTGGATTCTACTTCTTTTGTAGTTAGTATACTATTAATCACTTGGAAATACTCTATAGGAGCAACATCGCCATGACTAAAGTTGCATCAGTATACAACTACATCTCAGCATATCCAGCATACAAAAACATATACTTTTTGAAGTATCTATTCTAAAGCTACTGCATAAAAAGTGCCCAATCAAGAAAACAGTTACCTCTGTCGCCTGAGCTTCACCTCAGGATAATCAAGATTGACAAATATCTTTGTTGCACTATTGGATGTTACTAAAATGTGGCCTACAGAATCAGTTCATCATCAAATTCAGAATGATTATACCTAATCATCTACTATGATTCAAAATACCATCTTCTTACCTTGAAAATACCAAATGATCGTGGATGTGATAATCACAACATATAGTTGCTTCTCTAGGTCCAATTCGTCACGTTTTAACACCTTAGCAAATGATTCCATAGAGTAACATGAACTTTCCGTTGCCTGAATAAAATAACATACATAACATTCAACTATCTTTTGTTGACATTTGTAAAGCAGTATTGAACATTATATGGGCAGAAACATAAACAATTTAACTGTAAATCTTCTAATTCAATGTACTGCATGGAAATTGTCTGTGACTGTCCACGTTTTTCAATTTTCTCAGATAATCCACAGAGACGTCCTATGATATCCACATAAGAAAAGGAAAATTTTCAACCATTCCTATTCTATTCAACCATAACACAAAGTAGCACTTACTAATTAAATATCCCCTTTGATCAGCACGTCTGTTATGTTGCTCAAAAGGAATGAAAATAAATTTATGCTTTGGAATTCTAGGTAATTTATCAATCATTTCATTCAAATTAGTTCTAGAATAGAATTGTATAAAAAACATCTGATTACACATTTTGTACTTGGCTTTATATTCCAAAACACAAATTTTTTTTATTACACAATACTTCCCATCTTCAATTGCACCACGAAACTCATCTGCAATTTTGCTCCTAATGATCATATGCATCACAATTTTTTGCACAGCAAAAAGATTCATACCTGCTCATGAGCATAGAACATGAAATAGAAGATTCAACAGCACAACCAATAGACAAATACATACCTGCTCGTTAATAGCAAGAAATTCTATGCCCATGAATTCTCCTCCCTTTTGTGCATTAAAAGCTTCTCATATCCTATCTACACGAAATTGAATTCGATTCTTTTGATGTTGCCGACCAATGTCCTTGAACATGACAAAAGTCATCTTAGTCCCACTCATTTTCTTATGATGCTGCAAAACTCACTCAACAAATACTTCACCACTGGGAACAACGAACGTTATATATAGGCATCCCCCAAAAAACCCTTGACATGCCACTCTCAATCTCATCCAAAATATGAAGAGATTATCTTGAAATTCAAACATTAGACTTTTAGGATCCAAACTAAAACAAATATATTATTGAAATTGAAACATCATACTCTCAGGATCCAAAAAAAAAAAAAAAAAAAAAGAACAAACTGAACCACTCAAAACCCTTTAATGAAAACATCTTAAATAACTCGTCAGCCCTTCAAAAAACAATAAATCCCCTTCAAGAGTAAAAAAAAGACAGCCGCGCCTCTTTAATGGAAAAACCCTTTTCGGATGACAGGAAAGGCAAAGAGGAAGGAAATGATGATTGAAAAGAAACAAATTGAAACCCTAATTATTGGGGGTGGGAATTGATTTTAATGTTTCTCTTTAATGAAAAAACCATTTTTGAATGATAGGAAAGGCAGAGAGGAAAGGAATGACAATTGAAAAGGAACGAATTTAAGCCCTAACTATTGGGAGTGGGAATCGATTTTAATGCTTAGGCGATGAATTCAAAGCAAGAAAACGAAGTAACCAAAAGTCTTACAATCCTTAATAACCCATAAAATCTGAAGCACAACACCAATCCACAATTGCTTATAAATCTCACGCTTTTACCTCATAAAAGATCTTCTCTTATGAAATGAAGAAAGACTCCTTACTCCCACACTAAAAGCAAAAACCTATGCATGAAATCGATACCATGAAACCCAAATCCATACCTAATGAACTCACCTAACAACAAAGTTGAAGGAAAAAACCAAACAACTTCTCTGGTCCTAATGAACTCACCTAACAACGAAGCTGAAGGAAAAAACCAAACAACTTCTCTGGTCCACCGGTTAATGGGTCACACAAACATCACCCAATTAAACTAATGCAGCTGACGTATCAAACCCACATGACTTTATCCTTCAACTTTACTACTTATTAATTTTATCTGGTTTATTTTTATATACAAGAATCCTTATATTAAACAGATAAACAAAAAGAAAAATTGATTGAGTTTGGTTAATGCATATCAGTTACTGTAAGCACTATAAAAGGATAGGGAGAATACTAAAAATTTCATCAAGCAAGGTGAAGAGCACCAAGCAGAGCTTAAACCCTTAGCTTTTTGTCTTTGAAAATATTCACCATTTCTTGTCCCAAAATGTCTAAGGCAATTGTTCTTTTTCTTTTGGTCATCAACTTCTTCTACTTCTTGCTTTTGGGGAATCACATCGCCCATGCAGCCACCTTCAACATTAGTGACGCCGGTGACTAGACATTATGGGTAAGTTCATGCGCTAATGGCAAAAGTTTTGAGGTTGGTGATATCTTTGGTAAGTACACAATTATATCAATATAAACTTTTAAATTCTCTTTAAAATTACAATTGAGTTAATTTTAATGTGTTATATTATTTGTAGTATTCAAGCATCTACAGGAGTACACAGTGTGGTAATTGTGAATGAGGTAAATTTCAACTCTTGTACGATCTCATGCACAACCTTTAGTTTCGGAAATACTCAGATAACTCTAGCACAAAGCAAAAACTACTTCATATGTGGGTTTCCCAATCATTGTGCTAATGGTGGAATGAAGATAGCCATCATTGGAGCATAATATTGGACTGGATTCTAATACGATGGAGTTGTAAATGGTGGTACTATTAGTTATATGTTCTTATGTGTTCATCAAATAAATTGTCTCCCCTAAAAAAATAAAAATCCAATGAATTATTTTCTGAGTTTTTGTTTTCTATAATTTGAGATATCTTAGTTTTTGGGATAGAAGTTTATGTTTCATGCCATTCTATTTTGTTGTTTGTTTTGAGAAAGTCTTTTTAACTCCGATAGGACATATAGTCTTCAAATGATAATCTTCTAAGGTTATTATTTAATTTTTGTAAGAGAAAGATATTATCATGAAAATAAGGTATCCAATAGGATTTTTCTCTATTTTCTATCATCATATTATTTCTACACATTCAAGTTCTATAGCCTTTCATTATTTGACATTAATATATTGGGTTAACAGGTTAAAATCCATTAATAGAATCCATGAACATATGCTGTTAATTTTTTTCTTTTATATATGCACATTAAATTTGTGCTTATGAAACTCGCAATTTAGGGATTGCAATTTAGGAAAGGTGGGGTGGTGTGGGGTTGGAAATCCTGACCCTACTCCACATAAGGTGGATAGGCAAAGATCTTCATTCCTGGCTTGCCAAGCACTGAACCATCCTTGGCCCCAATGCATCTCTACTATTTTGAACTGAAAAATTGAACCTCCACCCTTCCCAATTCCCAAAAATCATCACCAAATTATGATAGAAAAAAAATCAGTAATAAGATTCAAAAATTCAAATCTTTAATAGTCAAAGATCATGTCGTCGTCCATCATATATTATTAAAGAAGTATTTCGGATCCAAGTAATTTATCAAATCTAATTAATAATAAGTCCCGACTGATTAGAAAATTCAAACTTAAAAAGAACACAAGAAGGGAAGAGATGAAGCATTATAGGAGAGTCGAGTTTGATGGGTTTTACCAAATTTTTTAATTGTAAAATTGTAAAGGGAAAGAGTGATGTTTCTAATTGTATAGTTGTAAAATGAAAGAGAGATGGAGAGACGAGAAGAAGAGGGTAACAGTGAGAAGTAATTTTGAAAATTTTTGAGAGATTGAAGAGGTACAATGATTTCGCACAAAAATGGGGAGACAGAGGCACAATGATTTTTTTACAGAGCAAAAAAGGCAGGGGGAGGGGGTGGGGAAGATAGGTGCAGTTATTTTTGTAGAGTCAAATGAGTGAGAAGAAGGGTGGGGGGAGATAGGTACGGAGAATTTGGGAGATTAAAGATGTGCGGTGATTTTGGGAGATTTTAAGGCAAAGGGGAGATCCTAAAATAATAGAATAGAAAAAGAGAGGCACTATAATTTTGTAGAGAAAAAGAGAGAGTGATAGATTCAATGGTTTTTGGAGACTTATGAAAAAATGGGAGAGGGGTGAGGCGAAAAAACAAAGCACCTAAATACAATCAATCTAATAAATAAATAGGAAAATACAATGAAAGTTATACACAAGGAGTTGCAGAATGCTCCTGGAGCAACATGTAATGGCGTCCTGTGTTGACATATGGGTAGGTTGAATTTAAATAAAAGTTATCCTTTTTTTTTTTGTTGAGGAAATGAAAAGATAATCAGAATTCTTTCAATTCAAATGAAGGTTATTTAAATTTATTGAATTCAATTAAAGGCTCTCTATTCGATACATGGCAGAGTCTTATAATGACACGTGAACATAGTTGAATCTAACTGAAGGCTTTTTGTTTGATGCGTATACAATGAACCTTACAACACGTGCATCAAAGCATGTACGATGAATCCATGCAACGCATGTGCACCAAAGTATGTATAACGAATCTGTACAATACGCGCATCAAACTATTATAGTAAACTATTTTATCAGGCCCATTTTATGTAATATGGGAATCCTTATATTAAATGAACAATTTGAAAGAGAGATGGACTGAGTTTGGTTAGCAAAGTGAAGAGCACTAAGCCGAGCTTAAACCCTTAGCCTTTATCTTCCTCAAAAATGTCTAAGGCAATTGTTCTTCTTTTGGCCATCAACTTCTTCTACTTCTTGCTTCCGGAGAATCATATTGCCCATGCAACCACCTTAAATGTTGGTGATGCAGGCGGCTGGACATTCGGGGTAAGTTCATGGCCAAATGGCAAAAGCTTTAACGCTAGTGATATCCTTGGTAAGTACACAATTATCCTAATATATACTTTTAAATTCTCTTTAAAACTATAATTGAGTTAATTTTAATGTGTTATATTATTTGCAGTATTCAAATATCCTGCAGGAGCACACAGTGTGGTGATTGTAAACGAGGCGAATTTCAACTCTTGCATGGCCTCAGGCACAACCTTTACTTCTGGGAATACTCAAATAACCCTAGCACAAGGCAAAAACTACTTCATATGTGGGTTTCCTGGCCATTGTGCTAATGGTGGAATGAAGATAGCCATCACTACAGCTTAGTATTTGGTTTGATTCTAATATGATGGAGTTGTAAATGGTGTTACTACGAATTACATGTTCTTATATGTTCATCCAACAAATTGTTTCCCTTAAAAAAAATGAAAATCCAATAAATTATTTTCTGAGTTTTTGTTTTCTATATACAAGTGCTCAATCTAAAAAAAAAATCCAATTTTTTTTTAGAAGGAGAATAGGCGCATAGAATTTGAATGATTGAACTAATAAAACAATATAGAAGGTGGGAAATTCTTATATGCACCCGATGCACGTGCACCGGTGCATTGGGTGATTGTACCTCTTGCAATGAAAGTTGTACAACAAATGTTGTGTATAATTTTATCTGAAAGTGGTACAAACACAAATTTCCCTATAGAAGATTGGTATCAATGATCCATTATTATCTGCCGTTTGGGATGTTTGGCTTTCACCAAGGAAACTTAGAGTTCGAAGTCATTTCTCTCCCTACATTCTTCCTAGGTATATATATGTACAATGGACCAATATCATCTTTTGTAGGAACTGTATAACTGTAAAGAATAAACCTACTTTGAATGTTTTTGAAGGGCACAAACAAAATTTCGTTGGCAAATATATTAACTTAAAAGGGGAGAGGTGCAGCATTATAGGAGAATCAAGTTTGATGGGTTTTACCAATTTTTTAATTGTATAATTGTAAAGAGAAAGAAAGTTGTTTTTAATTATACAGTTGTAAAGTGAAAGAGAGATAGAGAAAGGAAAAGAAGAGAGGCTAACGGTGAGAAGTAGTTTTGAAATTTTTTGGGAGATTGGAGAGGTGTGGTGATTTAGCAAAAAAAGGGGGAGAGAGAGGCATAGCGATTTTACAGAAAAGAAGGGGGGAGATAGGTGTAGTGATTTTTGTAGATTCAAAGGGAGGAGAGGGAGAGATAGGTACGGTGAATTTGGGAGATTCATCGAAAAGGGGGAGAGAGAGGTGAGATGAAAATATTAAACACCTAAAATATAATGAATCTAATAAATAAATAAATAAGAGAATACAATGAATATGATATAATTAGGTAAATTTGGCAATCCATTTTATCTGACCTATTTTTGTAATATAGGAATACTAACATTAAACAAACAAATAGAAAGAAAGATTGACAGGGTTTGGTTAATGCATATGACAGCAATATATAAGGATAGGGAAATGATTAAAAATTTTATCATGCAAAGTGAAGAGCACTAAGCAGAGCTTAAACCCTTAAACATCTGGGGAATCACATTGCCCATGCAGCCACTTTCGACGTTGGTGATGCCAGTGGTTGGATATTTGGGTTAAGTTCATGGCCAAACGGTAAAAGTTTTAAGGTTAGTGATATCTTTAGTAAGTACACAATTATTTCAATATATAATTTTTTTCTATTTAAAATTACTATTGAATTAATTTTAATGTGTTATATTGTTTGCATTATTCAAGTATCATGTAGAAGTATATAGAGCATGGTATTTGTGAACAATGTGAATTTTAGCTCTTGCACGGCCTTAGGCACAATTTTTACTTCTAAGAATACTTAGATAATCCTAACACGAGGCAAAAACTACTTCATATGTGAGTCTCCGACAATTGTACTAAAGATGGAATGAAGATAATCATCACTGCAACTTAATATTGGATCGAATTCTAATATGATTTTGTACTTGGTATTACTATTAACTACATGTTCTTATATGTTCGTCCAATGAATTGTTCCTCTAAAAAAATCCAACAAATTATTTCCTATTATGAATTATTGGAATCTTTATTAATTAGTGGAGGCTCCACTAATTATGGATTTATGTGAATTATTAGAAGATTTTTATGGATGTCCACCATTTAGTGGAGACACCACTAATTAAGATTAGTGGAAGATGATGTATGCCATGATGTAATCCACTAATTAGAGCTCTATAAATAGAGCTATTCTCTAAGCTTGTAATACACCATTATTTTGTGAAAGAAAGATTAGTGAAAGAAAGGCTAAGCATTTAGTTGAATTGTATCAAGCTTCATTGAAAAATAAAAATGTGGAAGCAAGTTTTTCTCAACATCCAATAAATAATGCTGAGGATGACGATAGTGATCCTGAAGATCTTAATATCAATATTACCCATATGGATGTATCGGATTTTTTTGAACACCCAGACGGTAGGATAGACCATTTAATTGGTGATGGCAGTGTCCAAAAGAACTAAAGCCTCACCCTGATATTTTTGTATTTTCATTTTCATTCTATTCTAATAATATTTACGTTTACATATATATATTTGTGTTCAGATGGCTGTTATTAATGATGATGTATGCATTATTGATAGTGGAACTACATATACTATACTAAAAAATGAGAAATATTTTTCTGATCTCAAAATGGGAGAAATAAATATTTATACGATAAACGGTAGTGCAAATGTAATTGAGGGCTCCGGAAGAGCTAGTATATTGTTGCCTAAAGGAACAACAATTATTATTGAGAAGGCACTATTTTCCTCAAAATCCAGAAGAAATTTATTGAGTTTTAAAGATATCCGCAGAAATGGGTATCATGTTGAAACAAATGAGGAAAATGAGATTGAGCATATTTTTATTACTCAAATGCATTTGGGTAAGAAATCGGTATTAGAAAAACTGCCGTCTTTTTCTACTGGTCTATATTTTGTAAAAATACGTACAATTGAAATTCATCATCTAGTAAACCAGAAGTTTACTGATCCTATTACTTTTAGCATTTGGCATGACCGGTTGGCTCATCCGGGATCTACCATGATGAGAAGAATCATTGAGAATACACATGGTCATCCTTTAAAAAATAAAATGATATTAACATCAGAAAAAATCGCATGTACTGCATGTTCCCTAGGAAAATTAATTGTTAAACCATCACCAGTAAAAGTAGGAGCTGAAAGTCCAACATTTCTCGAACGGATTCACGGAGATATTTGTGGACCTATTGATCCACCATGTAGACCGTTCAAATATTTTATGGTCTTAATTGATGCATCATCCCGATGGTCACATGTATGTTTATTATCTACTCGCAACCTGGCGTTTGCGAGATTACTTGCTCAAATAATTAAATTACGAGCACAATTTTCGGACCATCACATTAAAAATATCCGTTTGGATAATGCTGGTGAATTTTCATCACATGCTTTTGATGCATATTGCATGTCAATTGGGATTAATGTTGAACATCCTCGTAGCTCATGTTCACACACGTAATGGTCTTGTCGAATCTTTGATTAAACGATTACAATTAGTTGCTAGACCATTATTAATGAAAACAAATCTCCCAACATCCGCCTGGGGACATGCTATTCTACATGCCGCAACACTTGTACGTATAAGACCAGCTAGTTATCATAAATTCTCTCCTTTGCAATTGGCTTTTAGGTCGGAACCAAATATTGCTCATTTAAGAATTTTTGGGTGTCTTGTATATATTCCAATTGCACCAAACCAACGTACAAAGATGGGTCCTCAAAGAAGAAAGGGGATATACGTTGGATATGATTCTCCCTCTATTATCGTGTATGTTGAACCCCGACGGAGATGTATTCACAGCAAGATTTGTCGATTGTCATTTTGATGAATCATTATTCCCTAAATTAGGGGAGAACCAAAACAACGATAAAAAGGATCTTGCTTGGACAACATCATTAAATTATCTTGATCCGCGCACAAGCGCATGTGAACTTGAAGTTCAAAAGATAATTCATTTGCAAAGCATTGCAAATCAAATGCCGTACGCTTTTGTTGACTCTGAAGAGTTACAAAATCGCATATTCTAGCTATAAATGCTCCTATTCGAATTGAAGTTCCAGTAGAACAAAATTTTATACCTATAGTCGCTGAGTCAAAAACACGCCGTAAGCGTGGCCGACCTCTTGGTTCTAAAGATAAAAATCCTCGAAAGAAAAGAGGATTAAATGATCCGGAAGATCATATTGAAGAAAAGAATGATAAAGACCAAGAGAGAACCGATGACAAAGAATCGTAAGTTGATGAAAGTAACACCGAAATTTCTATCAATTATACCACTTCCAGTAGAAGTTGGAATCGGATAGAAACCGTTATTGATAATATATTTGCATACAATATATCTCTTGATGTTACACAGGATAATGATGATCCCGAACCAATATCAGCTTGATGAATGCTCGGCATAGAAAAGATTGGTCTGCAATGGAAAAATGCGATTCAATCGGAGTTAAATGCACCGGCAAAACGTGAAGTCTTCGGACCGCAGTCCGAACACCGTAAGGTATAAAACCCGTTGGCTACAAATGGATATTTGTGCGAAAGCGCAATGAAAAGAGTAAAATCGTTCGATATAAAGCGCGATTAGTAGCCCAAGGTTTTTCACAAAGACCAGGTATTGATTATGATGAAACTTATTCTCCTGTTGTTGATGCTATTACACTCCGATATCTTATCGGTTGGCAAGACATGAAAAGATAGATATGCGCCTATTAGATGTTGTCACTCGCTTACTTGTATGGAAATTTAGAAAATGATGTTTACATGAAAATCCCCGAAGGATTTCATATGCTTGAAGCATATAAACATTATCCTCGTGAAAATTACTCCATCAAGTTGCGTAAATCATTATATGGCCTGAAGCAATCTGGGCGCATGTGGTTTACACGTCTTAGTGAATATTTATTGAAAGCGGGATTTAAAAATAACCAGGTATGTCCATGCGTTTTTATTAAGAAATCTGGTTCTAAATTTGTGATATTAGCTATATATGTTGATGATATTAATCTTATTGGAACTCCTGAAGAGCTCCAAGAAACAATTGATTATTTAAAAAGAGAATTCGAAATCAAGGATTTTGGTAAAACCAAATTTTACCTTGGTTTACAAATTGAACATTTGGAGAGTGGAACATTTATTCATCAATCAACATATACAGCAAAAGTGCTAAAAAGATTTTACATGGACAAAGCACATCCATTGAGTATTCCAATGATCGTCCGATCATTAAATGTGGATAAAGATCCTTTCCGACCTCAAAAAAATGATGAAGAACTCCTTGGTCCTGAAGTACCATATCTCAGTGCAATTGGTGCATTGATGTATCTTGCTAATAATACACGACCCGATATTGCTTTTGTCTGTCAATTTATTAGCAAGATTTAGTTCTTCACCAACACGAAGACATTGGAATGGAATTAAACAAGTCCTTCGATATCTCCAAGGTACAATTGATCTCGGATTATTTTATTCAAATAAAACCAGTCCAACATTGATAGGTTATGCAGATCGTCGGTTATTTATCCGATCCACATAAAGCACGTTTTCAAACGGGCTATCTATTTACATGTGGAAATACCGCTATATCATGGCGTTCTACGAAACAATCTATAGCAGACTACTTCTTCAAATCATGCTCGAAATTATAGCCATTCATGAAGCAAGTCGAGAATGTGTATGGCTAAGATCCATGATTCATTATATCCGAGAAAGTTGTGGATTATCATCAAATAAAGGTATTCCAACTCCTCTTTATGAAGACAATGCAGCTTGCATAGCTCAATTACGAGGAGGATATATTAAAGGAGATCGGACAAAACATATTTCACCAAAATTCTTCTTTACTCATGAACTCCAGAAGAAAGGTGAAATTGATGTGCTACAAATTCGGTCATGTGATAACCTCGCAGATATTTTCACGAAGACTTTACCGATCGCAACATTTGAAAAGTTGAGATATAAAATCGGTATGCGTCGGTTTAAAGATTTAAAGGAATCATCTCATCAGGGGGAGTAATAAATGGACATATAGAATAGTGTACTCTTTTTCCTTTACTAGATTTTTTTCCCACTGGGTTTTTATCTAGTAAGGTTTTAACGAGGCATATTCTTTATGTAATGGATGGACATCCAAGGGGGAGTATTATGAATTATTGGAATCTTTATTAATTAGTGGAGGCTCCACTAATTATGGATTTATGTGAATTATTAGAAGATTTTTATGGATGTCCACCATTTAGTGGAGACACCACTAATTAAGATTAGTGGAAGATGATGTATGCCATGATGTAATCCACTAATTAGAGCTCTATAAATAGAGCTATTCTCTAAGCTTGTAACACACCATTATTTTGTGAAAGAAAGATTAGTGAAAGAAAGATTAGAAAAAATTGTGAGAGAAAAGAAAGAGAGAAATTCTTGTGCAAAATAGTTAGAGTTTTATTAGTGTGTAGTGTGAAGATTTTATTCTAACACTACCCTAATTTTATAACATTTCCCAAGTTTTTGTTTTCTGTATGTCGTCTGACCAATATAATATTTTTCCCAAAATGTTACACCTCATGAAAGAAATAAGTCTAAAGTATAAAAAAAGGAACATTCAAAAGATAGGGCACCAAAAGATGAATTCTCCGTTATGATTGAATTTCTATTGCCGTTTTTCTGATTGCTTATCTAAGAATGGACATCTAACAGCAGCAGAATAAGCCAGCTTTAAAGCAAAAATTAGTGCTACACCATGAAAATGCTTATACTGGAGTTGTTGGGGTGCACCAAGCCAAGACAATAGTGCAACGCCAAGGCAACACTTGAGAGTTCAGGTAGCAAGCTACCGAAGCTAGCTCTCCCCCTTAAAAAATTGAGTTAATATCATGTGAGCCAATGGCCCACGTATCAGATATTAAACTGATAAGAACAGATACTACACTTGATCTTAGCCAAAAGGCCGAGAAATGTATGTTTTCTCTGATTCTAAACTTCCCCTTTCATTACCTGCTGTCTCAAAGCCGTCTTTTCTTGAAGCGATGCGGGATGCTGAAGCTGACTCCAACCCTCCTCCTCCTCGGGATTTTGATTGCTGAACTTGAATTGAATACACATTGATAAGATCCACAAACACAAAGAGGACTAGGATTCATCTCTTACAGGACAAGACCTCAAACAACAATCAAGACAGAGAGTTGCCAGGTTTGCACCCGAAAAAACCGAATGTGATCCGAAAGGCAGAGCTCCAATAGCAAAAGAAGTTGGGAAGGAGCACATAAACGTTTGATAAAATCTAGTGTTATTCTCGGTTTCCCAGTAAAAGAATTGTGTATTTACTTGCAATAAAGATGTTCAAAGAGCATTCTAAGTTTCTCTAAACTCATTCTAGTATTCTGCTCCTCATACCCCTCCCTCTTCTAACTCTTGGCTTTCGTTTTATCCCCTACTATGTTATACAATTTCACGACGTCACTATACAACTTAGGTTGGCAATAAGCTGCTCCAAAGTCATGCAGTGCCTTTCCTAAAAGATAAAAGGCACGTATTCCCTCATCCATGCTAAACTAGTCATTACCACTGTGCTATTATATAACCTCATTCAGACTTGAAGAACTATCATCTTGAACTAATTCCTCAACCGGGTTCTCCTTGGCCCAAACAGCTGCATCAAAGTAGGAGCCATACTCGAACAGCTTATCAAGGATGTAATCTTTGGCTGGTTCAAGTGCCCAATTAAAAAGCTGAAATATATGCAAATAGAAATCTCAGTTCCACATCATTGAGAAAATATATGTCAAATCATGAAAGTATGTTACCTCCCTAGGACTAGTCCGATTTTCAGGATTGCAGTCAGGACTAATCCCGATTCCTTGTAATCCTAATCTGCTTGCTGGGAAAGCACAAACTCGGATCTGCAATCCAGTCAACAATAGCAGTAATTGGCGAAATTTCCATAAAGAGGTCTCATCACATACTTTATAACTCAGAGAAACAAAGTAAACTACTACGAATTCCACTAATTACTAGGGAATAGAGAAAGGAAAAACTAATGAGGAGCAAATAAATTCTCAACACGTTGATGAAACAAAAACGATTCCATAGAGACAATTGAGAGACATGGGTATCAAAATGACCAAACATCTCATAATGAGTAATACGAATATCCCAAGCAAAACAAACAAAGTAGCAAGAAGCCAAGTCCACTGCAGTATAGTTACATGTCATTTATGTAGCAACACAGTCATGGAAAGATTCATCTTGCAGATTTGAAACAGAACACCGCATTTGGATCACAAAAATAAATAAATAAATAAAATACTGCTGATAGAGATTGGGTGTAACATTAACGACATAAGGTTGTCAGAGTTTTGAAAGTAAGTTATACTCTAGATTTTAAAGCATAAGCAGAAGAACCACTACAGTTCAATAATATATACCGTCTTGGCTGCAGATGTTGGTGGTATAAAAAGCTTAAGCCACCATCTATACAAATTCGATTTTGAAACATTGTTGCTGGTCTTGGTACAAGATATCTGCGCCACAATTAACATTTTTAGTTGAATGAGCAGAATGAACTTTAAAAACAGTAGCACAAAAACTAAGGATTTTACCCTGGAAAGAAAGAAGTAATGACAGCACTAATGAGATCCTCTTTAGAATCAAATTGATCAACCAACAGACCCCTGGGCCTCTATTAAGAAATATTACTGTAATATTTAGTTTCCATAGTTAGCTTATGTTGTAATCCCTCAAACATAGGAGAATCTCGTTTTAGTAGGCTAAGAATTAGCTATGTTTCTTTCCTATATAGTTTTGTACAACTCTATATATTCTTTGTATTATCATTGTTATCAATACATAGAAACCTTCAATCTATCATTCTCTCTTCAAATTCTTTATTTTTAGCATGGTGTCAGAGCCATATTCTGGCACCTAGTTATTCAGCAGACAATATGACTACTGAGACATCGTCAGAATCTTCAAAAATTCATCCAAACACAAAAAATATGAATTCTACCATAGACCCATCAAACCCATTCTTTATTCATCCATCTATTCAGCCTGGCCATATACTTGTTCCAACAAAATTAAATGGCTTGAATTATTCATCATGGGGTAAATCTATGATTCATGCTCTCACAGCTAAAAACAAGATTGGCTTCATTGATGGATCCATTCAACCACCCTTAGAAATTGATAAACCGGCAGAATATGTTGTATGGAATCAATGCAATAGCCTGATCTTATCATGGCTAACTCATGCCGTTGAACCTGATCTAGCCAAAGAAGTTATTCATGCAAAATCAGCCCAACAAGTATGGGAAGATTTCAAAGATCAGTTTTCACAGAAGAATGCACTTACAGTATATAAAATCTAAAAATCTTTAGCCTATCTCTCACAGGGTTCCATGACAATTTCAGCATACTTCACAAAAATTAAAGGCCTTTGGGATGAATTGGAGGCTTACCAAACGCTTACCGCCTGCAACCAGATGAAAGCACATAATGATCAGAGAGAGGGAGATTGATTAATGCAATTCCTTATGGGACTAGATGATGCTTACAGCACTGTTCGTACAAATATTCTGATGATGTCACCATTGCCTAATGTACGTCAAACATACTCTTTGGTCATCTAAGATGAAACGCAATGACAAATGACTTCAGAATCAATTGAAATTTTTTCCATTGTAGCTACAGTTCAAGGTCAAACAAATAACCAAACAATTCTAAAAATAAGCACTGCGATTACTGTAATAGAGATGGCCATACAATTGAGAATTGTAGAACTCTTAAATTCCATTGTAAATTTTGTGATAAGAAAGGTCATACAGAGGATCGCTGCAAATATAAAGATGGCACATGGGTCCTCAACAACACAAGAACGCATAACAATCGACATAATCAATCACAACAGTAGCAACGCGGGCCTCACAATAATTTCTTTCCAGCTGCAAATGCTACAGACTCTTTTCAATCAGATGACAATCTTTCCAATACACAGGATTCTTCCAAATCTCCTTTTGGTCTCTCCACAGAACAACTTCAACAACTCGCTCATGCCATTTCCATGGTGTCTCCAAATCTTGCTTCTGGTAATAGCAATGTCTATGCAAACGCTGCAAGTCTGTTCCCCTTTTCTAATACTTCAATTAATTTTGTGTTTACAAAACCTTGGATTTTGGATAGCGGAGCCACATATCACATTATTTCTGATTCTATGCACCTTACACAAACAAAGTCTCCCTCCATGCCTGTTGTTAATCTACCAACTGGATCATTCGCACCCATAACTTCAATGGGAACTGTACCATATGCATACACCTACATCTCATCAAGTTTCTCACTCTTCAAATCTATGGCATATGCGTCTAGGACATCCATCACCATCTCGTCTCAAACTAGTTTCTTCATTGTTACCTTTAAATAATTTCTCTTATGATAATAATTGTACTGTTTGTCCCATGGCTAATCAAACAAGACTTCCATTTCCTTTAAGTTCTATATCAACTCATGCAGCTTTTGAATTAATACATTGTGATGATATTTGGGGACCACATAAAATTCCTGCACATTTAGGGGCACGTTTTTTTCTCACCATTGTGGATGATTTTACTAGATGCACATGGATATTTCTCATGTAGCATAAATCTGGAACACAACACACTTTAAAATCTTTCATTGGTTTCATTTATACTCAGTTTCATGCCCATGTTAAGGCCATTAGAGTGGATAATGGTTCTGAATTTCTTTCTATGAAAAACTATTTTCAATCACATGGCATAGAATATCAACGCACTTGCGTGTACACTCCATAACAAAATGGAGTTGTCGAGCGAAAGCATCGCCATATTCTTACTGTTGCTCGTGCATTGCTTTTTCAATCACACTTGCCACTTGATTTATGGGGAGAATGTGTTTTAACTACTGTTTATCTTATCAATCAGCTTCCATCACCATTATTATCTGCCAAATCTCCTTTTGAGTCATTATATAAACATCCACCATCTTTTGATCACTTAAGAATATTTGGTTGCCTATGTTATGTAACTGTTGTTCATCCAACTAACAAATTTGATTCTCATGCCAAACGTTGTATCTTTATTGGATATCCTATTGGTCAAAAGGGCTACAAGCTTTATGATCTAGATAATAAAAAGTTCTTTGTCAGCCGGGATGTTCGATTTTATGAAACCACATTTCCTTTCTCTTCTACTCCAACTCTATCTCCTCCAACTCATATGCCACTTGATCACTCTCTTGACATCATACAAGAACATACACATATTGAACCATCTACCATAAATGACCCATCTCCTCCAACACAAGAAACTGAATCACCAAACATAGATACACTGCTACCCACTCCTCTTGACCAACCAGACGTAACTCCTCAATTAGAACATGATCATACAGTTCATCTAGACACTTCTGATCCTACCACAGTTCCACCACGACCTCCTCGTTTCAAGCAGCATCCTGTATGGCATAAAGACTATGTAATGTCTTCTCAAATCAATCAGTCTACACCTCAATCTCAAGTTCTACAAAAGGTACTCAATATCCTATTTCTAATTTTCTCTCATTTTCTCACATTACTCCTGCCCATCGCACTTTTCTAGCTAACATTATAGTACACACTGAGCCCAAATCATATGCTGACGCTATCATTAATCCAAATTGGCAGCACGCCATGCATGTGGAACTAGAAGCATTACAGAAAAATAACACATGGAGTCTAGTTTCTTTGCCTACTGGACAAAAGCTAATCGGCTGCAAGTGGGTCTACAAAATTAAGTACAAATCAGATGGGAGCATTGAACATTACAAGGCTCGCCTTGTTGCCAAAGGATACACCCAGGTTGAGGGTGTCGATTATCAAAAGACATTTTCACCTACAGCTAAACTCACAACACTTCATTGCCTTCTCACTATTGCTGCTGCTCAACAATGGTTTACCCACCAATTAGATGTCCAAAATGTTTTTCATCATGGTGATTTACATGAAGTTGTATATATGAAAGCACCACCTGGTCTTCGTCGACAGGGGGAGAACACTATATGTCAACTCAACTAGTCTCTTTATGGACCCAAACGAGCTTCAAGAAATTGGTTCTCCACTTTTTCAAATGCTGTTCAAAAGGTTGGTTATCAACAATCAAAAGTTGATTATTCTCTCTTCACAAAGGCTCAAGGCACCTATTTCACTGCAATTCTTATTTATGTTGACGATATTCTTTTGACAGGAAATAATTTGCAGGAAATGGAAAGCCTCAAAAAGTTTTTTCTCAAACATTTCCGTATTAAAGATCTCGGGGACTCGAAATATTTTTTGGGTATTGAATTTTCACGATCCAAGAGAAGAATATTCATGTCACAAAGAAAATATGCATTGGACATTTTGCAAGATTCAGGTCTCATAGGTGCTCAACCAGACAAATTTCCAATGGAGCAGAATTTGAAACTCACTTCTACACATGGAGAATTGCTAAATGATCCGACTAAATACAGAAGATTAATTGAAAGATTGATATATCTCACTGTCACAAGACCAGATATCGTTTACTCTGTTCGAACATTGAGCTAATTCATGCATGAACCTCGCAAACCCCATTGGGATGCTGCCATTCGGATACTCAAATACATCAAAGGTGCACCAGGTCAAGGATTATTACTGTCCTCTAACAATAATCTTACTTTAAAAGCCTTTTGTGATTCAGATTGGGGAGGTTATCGTGCTACACGAAGGTCAGTTACAGGATACTGTATTTTTCTCGACAATTCTCTCATTTCATGGAAATAAAAAAAACAAGCAAATGTTTCTAGATCATCAGCAGAGGCTGAATATCGGGCTATGGCTAATACATGTTTGGAACTGACTTGGTTACGATTTTTATTACAAGATTTGAGAATTCCACAAACATCTCCTACACCGCTATTTTGTGACAATTAAGCAGCATTGCACATTGCAGCAAATCCTATTTTTCATGAACGGACGAAACATATTGAAATAGATTGTCATATAGTTTGAGAAAAACTGCAAGCTAGAATGATTAGTCCTTCCTATGTTCCAACTCGCTTCCAACTAGCAGGTGTTTTTACGAAAGCCTTGGGAAAGGAGCAGTTTATGACATTATGTAACAAGTTGGAACTTCATGACATTCACTCTCCAACTTGAGGGGGAGTATTAAGAAATATTACTGTAATATTTAGTCTCCATAGTTAGCTTATGTTGTAATCTCTCTAACATAGGAGAATCTCGTTTTAGTAGGCTAAGAATTAGCTATGTTTCTTTCCTATATAGTCTTGTACAGCTCCATATATTCTTTGTATTATCATTGTTATCAATATATAGAAACCTTTAATCTATCATTCTCTCTTCAAATTCTTTATTTTTAGCAGCCTCTAAAGGATTTGCGTTAGAGCAATGGAAATAACAACATAACATCAATTTACAGGCAGCTGCTTCTAAGCTGTCAATACCATTTTATGAAGAAATTGTCAAAGAAAACTCCAGAATAAATCCTAGCCTGTTGTCTAAGAGCAACAAATAATGAGTAGAGTTCAAACAAACCGATCAAAAGCTACATCCTCCCAGGAAATCTACTAAGAAACTATGGCTAATTTTACATGCAGAAATGCATCTCCACCACTAGCATCTGTAACCATTCCTGACCTCAAGTTAAAATTTTCTGATATGCTACTTAGAGCATCTTACTAATATAATTTTTCCCTTAAAAAGTTCACTATTTGGATCACAGAATGCCTATATGGATACCAGAAAAAACAAACTACTACCAATCCGGATTCTATTCCCTTAACTTGTGAAACATATCATTCGAATCTAGAAGACTACTAAGGTCTTGCAGTTGCCTTGATCTTATCCATGTCTACATAGTTGCGTCAAGCTTAACAAGAAGTATAACATCTAAGAAAAGTATGTCTGAAAAAGAGGACATAAGATGAAGCAAACCATCTACATAAAGTCCACTATAGATCCTGGATGACATATCAGATGGAGTTGTATAACCTCACTAGAATTTTAGCAGTATTTAGGAAAAGAGAATGATGATAATCTTGGGTAGGTTTATGAATTTCCATTCCTTTGGAGACCAATTTAACAATGTAAGAAAAAGAATAAATACATAACAACGCAAACACCACCACATTACAAAATTTGAAAGTGAAGAAATACTCACAACGAACTCTTCCACTAGACCTGATAAGAGTGTCATCAGGCAAAAATTGCACAAGAACCTCTTTGAGGACAACCTGGGGGTACAAAAATATGCTGAAATTTTAATTTCTTAAGAAAAAGGAAATGGGTTTGCACTGTTAATTTCCCCTGAGACATTTGAAGTCCCACATCATTCCTAAGTGCACCTCACAAATCCTTTGCTATCATTACCAAACAAGCAGGCATTTCAACAGTATAACCCCATGAATTTATCAAACTACATCTGTAAACTACAATGGGCAACATATTTTGAGTATTCGCTGGAGGAAAATAATATATACATAAAAAGATCTCTCTTGAAAACCAATAAACCATGAAAACTGCATAGACCTTATTCACACCTACCACTATTTTATTTTATTTTTCTTTCAGAAACACTGAAGACCTGAGAGTTAATGGATGACCAAGCCACAATTAGACACTGGCCGGGTACACTCTATTTTTATTGAATAAACCACACTAATTCGATATTTATGTGCCAGATATGCCTCTTTTGGTTCAGTAATGAGTAAGGTTAAGAGATTCATTATTCCTCTTTTCCTTCTTCTTCTTTTTTTTTTTTTTTGTGATACTCCGAAATCTTCTCATGGTGTGATCAATCCACTAGGAATATATTTTAAGACTTCATGAGTTTGTGTGGTACCCTAAATTCCTAAATTCTTTTGATTAAATGTTTTGTAAATGTATATGTATATGTAGCATATTCAATCCCGAGTAGACGAGCTTAAACTCATAACTTTCAATGAACATAACCATTGGTACAGAAATAGCAATTAACATATTATGCTCAATACTATTTTCATATAATCAAAATACTACTTTCATAAAGAAATCAAGATACATCATTGATTTTGAATAAAACAGTACCCAGTACCAAATACAGAAAAATTCAATTTTTTTACTTATTGAATTTAGTCTCTTGGAACCTCCTAAAACTTCCACTTAAGCCTCCAAACACTTATTCACCTTCAATTAAAACCCAACCAACACAATTAATTCTCTAATTAATTTTTTCCAATTTAGAACCGTAACACTCTAACTTCGATTCAAGAACAATTTATCTCAATCCTAGGTTACAAACACCATAAACCACAAGAGAAAAGCTAATTTACCAAGAGTTGATGTCAAAGACTCAAGTCCCTTATCAAATTCTCCCTTCTCTTCACTCTTCTGGAATAGCTTCAAAAACAACGTAATCGATCAGAACATGCCTGAATCTATAATGAAGAAATTAATAAACGTCTCATAACTAAATAATTGCACTTAGCCCCTCAACTTATAATACTTAACTATTTTAGCTTTATATATCCTAACCCACTAATTAAAATGAAAAACCACAACCTAATAAACCCATGAAAGAAGATAAGTCGGTGGGCTCACAATTTCCCTTTTCCTTTCAAAGTTTTGAGAAGGGTTGCAGGAAGGGTTCTAAGTGCCCTTTTTTTGGTTAGGATCCATCAAACAATTATCTAACAATAATAGAAATTTAGATCCTTGCCACACTAAAAAACATAGGCACGCGTGTGAACGAGAAGCTCAAAAGCTGAAACCTTTCACTACGAGGGTGAAGTATCAAAAACTTTGTTAGACATCTGATTTTCATTTTACTTTCCCATGTGCCTTCACAAATAGGATTTCTTATAGGATTGGAGAATAATTGAATTGATCCGAATAATCGGACCGAAAAAAATAAAAAAATCATTAACTTTTGACTTTTCCCGAATCAAACTATTTTGAAATTTTTTATATAATATCCGTATCGAGAACCGTTTCGAATTGTACAGAACTGAAGAACCAAAATTAGAACTGAATATATATAGCTATGTAGACATATATATATATATATATTATTTAAAAAGAATTATAAAAATGATTTTAATTATATATATAGTATATAATAGATTATATAACATATTATATGTATATTATACTGCATATATAGTATGTATATATAGATTATATAATATAATATTATATAGTATATATAGATTATGCATATAGATATATATATATATATATATATATATTAGTGATTCTAATTATATATATAGTATATAATATATTTTATGTATATTATACTGTATATATATATATATATTATATAAATAGATTACATAGATTAATATATAATAGATTGCATAGTATATTATACTATATATATATATATATATATATATATATATATATATCCCAGTGTTGTGCTTTGGGATACTGAAGGAGTCTAGGGAAGTTACCTGTTTGCAGACACAGGCAGGTTGGGGCTAAAATACTAGATAAAAGTCCTAAGGTGTGACCCGGTATCTTCAAGGTTAAAAAGAGACTCAGGTACGGAAGCATAGTGGACCCTTTATAGTTTGATAGTATAGATTATATAATATATTATGTGTATATTATACTGTATATATAATATGTATGTATATATATATTATATAGTATAATATTATATAATATATAGATTATGCAGGTAGATTATATAGATTAATATAAATAAATATATAATTATATAAATATATATAAGTGATTCTAATTATATATAGTATATAATATTATATATATATTATACTGTATATATAGTGTGTGTGTATATATATATATATATTATATAAATAGATTATATAGATTAATATATAATAGATTGCATAGTATATTATACTATATATATATGTGTGTAGATTATATAAATTATTATATAAAGTATCATATAGGTTGTTTCAACTTTATTTTAGAATTTTGTTTTAGATTAAAAATTGAAAATTATTAACATATATTTTTCAAATTTGTGGATAACAGCGTTTTTGTGAAAAATGTTGAAAAATATCCGAAAATTGAACTGGAACCGTCCTTGTTCCATTAGAACCGAAGATTCGTATATCCGTCCCATCCCATCTTGAAATTACGATTTAGGACTGATACTAAGAATATGAAAGAATCAAAATTTCAGAACGATATTGGAGATTTCTAAATCTCCAAACCGTCTCAAACCGTGAGCACCCCTATTCACAAAGACAGATTAGATGTATGCATTCCAATTCAGAAGAAGAATCACCAACAAGAATGTAGAAGTAATGGTAAAAACCTCGGATAATAACCTGAAGTTGATTATCTATTGCCAATCCCCCTAAAATCCAATTTTACCAGAGATTTCCTTTTGGTGGGGAAGAAAGGCGAGAGGGGCAAGAAGTGGGAAGTGGGATCGTATTACTAGTAGCTACCACCAGTTCAAAAGTAAGCACAAGACATAACAGGCCAACAAAGATTTGTAATGCACATTCTCTCTACACCTCCAAAACACAATTTGTTGTTGTTGACCTTGAAAGTTTAAAGCTTCACATCCACAGTGAGAAAATTCTCCCATTTATACTTACCCAATCCCTACGTCTCGCTCTTCCCTAGGAGAAAATGCGACCATAATTTAAAGAAAATAGGAGATGAATACAAATTATAAAACACAAATTATAGTAATAGTTCAAAAAACTTGTGATAGTATATATTAATAAGGACAAAGACCCCTCTAATTATTAACTTATACAGTTATTTATTTTTAATTAAAAAAATAAAATAGTTATTGAAACTTTTAAATTGTCTAAATATTGTTCTTCCAGTCAACTGACAATTCTACTACTATTTTAATAGTATTTTAGTAATTTTATATTTTGTTAATTATTATCTTATTTTTTATTTTAAAAGAATTTATTTTATATTTTTTCTTCTTCCTCTCTTATTATTTTCCCCTCCTTCTTCTTCCTTCCTTCCCCAACGTTGCAATTTCACCGGTGGTAGAAGCTACCGGAAGTTTTGTCAGCCATTATCAGACCATGAAGCTATCATCACCAACGCAAATAATCCATTATCCCAGTATTAATATGAAAAGATAGTTTCCATTACACCAGAAATTATATTGATGAAATTCAAGAACTAAACAAAAGAAGACATAGCACATACAAAGAGGAAAACAATGGCAGGATGCTGCTACTATCTACTAGATTATAGCAAAACAGGAACGTGAAAGAAAAAAGAACTTAATTTTATCAATGGCAAGTGAGGACTTGGGAAGGCAGTTGCCAAGCTTCTGATTTTGGAAAGCACGTATCATCAATGAATTAATTGCGGCACCATTTGCAGCTCAAGTTGAGTGTGCACTCGAATCTCAATCTAATCTTACTGCAGTCTACTTTGGTGGGGGCTGCAAGGGAGGTGAGTTTGTTGGGAAAATAGCACAAATTAATTACTATTTTTTCGTAGTGCAGCGGAAGGGTAGACCACTAGGACAGGCAGATGCAAAATAAATTAAATACGAGCAAAGCAAATAAAATAAGAAATTTAAAATGTCACCAGAAATTTAACGTGGTTCACTCTGGATTTGGGCTACGTCCACGGGACAAACTCTGAATATTTTTTCTACTAATAAAAGAATTAGTAGGTTTACAAGAGGGACTTCTCTCGAAAAATTCTAAAGGCATAATCTTGAGATTAACCCAAAATAGTGACACCTAGGTATTTTTCAAATACCCTAATTAACCTCACTATTTTGTCACTCCTCAATTATTTTTTTCTCTCCCCACAAATTCATCAAAACTACAAGCTTTGGAATCAAAAATCACTCACTCACGTAGTTATGCTTGTTTTTGTGTTAATGTATTTGCAATTTAAGCATGCCTATTTATAGGCATGCCAGAGGCATTTTGTGTGAGCAAAAATGCAACCACGCTTTTCACTTTTCTATCACAACTTTTGCCTTCCATTATGAGGGACCACAACAATCTCCCCCTCCCAATTATATGGAGGGCTCCACCAGTCCTGTTGCTTGTCGACAGTATTCTAACTTTTCCCTCGGAAGAGTTTTGGTCATCATATCTGATTCATTCTCATATGTGTGAATCTTTTCAAGTTATAGTAGCTTTTTCTCTAATACATCCATGATCTAGTGATATCTCACATCAATATATTTTGATCTAGAATGAAAAAAGGAATTCTTCCCAAGGTGAATTGCACTTTGACTATTACAAAATAGCTCATACTTATCTTAGTAAAAACCAAATTTACTTAAGAACTTCTTCATCCACAACTACTCCTTACATGCTTTAGTTACTGCAATAAACTCTGCTTCAATTGTTGAGAGAGTAACACACTTCTGTAGTCTTGACTGCCATGACACAGCTCCCCTTACAAATGTAATCAGATATCCTGATGTCGACTTTCTCAAGTCAATATCACCAGCCATATCAGCATCTGTGTAGCCTACTAACACAGGTTTTCCATCTTCAGAACACAAATACATTTTGGAGGTACCACGGAGATACCTGAGAATCCACTTAATTGCATTACAGTGATCCTTCCCATGATTTGAAAGGAACCAACTCACCACTCCCACTAAGTGAGCAATATCTGGTCATGTACACACCATCGTTTACATCAAACTCTCAACTATTGAAGCGTATGGAACTTTATTCATTTCATCCTTCTCATTCTTTGTAGAAGGGCACTGTCTGTTACTTAACCTACAGTGACTAATAAGAGAACAACTAACCGCTTTTGCTTTATCCATGTTGAACCTTTGAAGTATCTTCTCAATGTACTTCTCCAGTGATAACCACAATTTCTTGACGCCTCTGTCTCTGGTTATTTTCATCTCAAGAATTTGTCTTGCTAGCCCCAAGTCTTTCATGGCAAATGACTTACTTAACTACTTCTTTAAGCTATTTATTCTGAAAATATTTTGGCCAACGATCAGCATGTCATCCACAGAGAGCAAAAGAATAATGAAATCATCATCAGAGAATTTCTAAACGAACACACAGTGGTCTGCAATAGTTTTTTTGTAGCCTTACTCTCCCATCACGGACTTAAACTTCTTGTACCACTGTTTCGGTGCTTGCTTCAAGCCATATAAGCTTTTCTTAAGCTTACAGACGTAGTCTTCTTTTCCCTTTACTTTGAAACCCTCTGGTTGCTCCATGTATATCTCTTCCTCTAAGTCACCGTGAAGGAAGGCAGTCTTCACATCCATCTGCTCAATCTCCAGGTTGAGGTGCTGCTAACCCTATCACTGTTCTGATGGATGTCATCTTTACCACCAGAGAGAAAATCTCATCAAAGTCAATCCATTTTCTTTGGCTAAACCCCTTGACAACTAATCTGGCTTTGAATCGTGGCTGGAGACTGTGTTCTTCATGCTTGATCTTGAACACCCACTTGTCCTTCAAAGCTCTCTTACCTTTTAGCAACTTCACCAACTCAAATTTTTTATTCTTATGCAAATAATTCATCTAATCTTGCATAGCTTCAATCCACTTCTTACTGTGGTCGTCATCCATTGCTTCTTCAAAGCTTTATGGTTCTTCCCCATCGATTAGTAACACATACTCTGCTGCAGGATATCTTGTAGTGGGTTGTTTGACTCTACTAGATCTCCACGGAATTGGAGAACCTACTGGAGCTGGTGGTTGATCATGAACAACTGCATCATCAGCATCATCTGATGGTATCTCAAAGGGAGCAATTGGATCACCTGCCTCAGATTGATCATGAAGTGATTCATCTTCAACTTCTCTCTACACCGTCGTTGAAGGAACTAGCTCCAAGTTTGTTAAACCACCATTGGATTTAGAAGCATTTTCTTGAGCTTTTTCAATGTCTTCAATAGTTCCATCCTCAACAAACACTGCATCACGGCTTTTGACAAGCTTCTTCTGAACTGGATCATAGAATCTATAGCCAAGCTGATCTTAACCATAGTCAACAAACACGCACTGTCGTGTCTTGACATCAAGTTTGGATCTCTCATCCTTTAGCACGTGCACAAAGGCCTTATAGCCAAACACCCGCAAATGATCATAGGAAACATCCTTTCCCGACCACACTCTCTCTAGAGTCTCATACTGTAAAGGCACACATGGTGAAAAGTTTAATACATGAGCAACTGCTAGTATAGCTTCACCCTAGAACATCTTTGGTAACTTTTCATGTGAGAGTATACATCTAACTCTCTCCATCAAAGTCATGTTCATCCTCTCAAACAAACCATTCAACTGTGGCGTCTTCGGCGGTGTCATTTGATGTCGAATACTATACTCCTTACAGTAAGCATGAAATAGTCTTGTGTACTCGCCACCATTGTCTGTGCGAATGCACTTCAGCTTCTTGCCGGCCTGTCTCTCCACCAGAGATAAAAATTGCTTAAAAACCTCCAGCACCTAGTCTTTAGTCTTCAAAAGATATACCTATATCTTACGGGAATGATCATCAATGAAAGTCACAAAGTATTGAGCACCACCAAGTGACTTTGGCAGTGGTCCACACAAGTTTGAATATATTAGATCCAATACATTCTTCATTCTGGAAGGAGAAGAACTCTTGAAAGCAACTATATTTTGCTTTCCCGCCAGATAATCAGCACACTTCTTCAACTGGACCTGATCCAATCCAGACAACACATTCTTCTTGGCTAAACAAATCATAATTTTCTCACTCATATAACCTAGACGCTTGTGCCACAACTCAACTGTACTATCATTCTCCACTGCGTTCACAGCCTCCTGAGAGATCATCACCTGTATCATGTATAGTTTTGAGTACTTTTCCCCTCTAGCCACCACCAACGATCCTTTGGTGAGCTTTCACTGGCCGTTTTAGAAGGTGTTGCAGTAACCTTCATCATTCAACCTTCCGGTTGAAATTAAGTTCAAACGCATATCTGGAATATGCATTACATCCTTCAGGACTAACTACGTACCATTCTCCATCTTTAAGCAAACATCTCCTCTTCCTGCAACTTTCGAGGAATAGTTATTTCCTATTCTGACAACACCAAAATCCCCTGGTGTGTAAGAAGAGAATAATTCCCTCCAAGATGTCACGTGAATGGTCGCTCCACTGTCAACTACCCAACTGGTCTCATGGGTTGCAAGGTTGACAATGCCTTCTTCAATGACAATGTTGAACTCCTCAGCAACATTGGTCTGCTCATCATCACTGCTGTCACTCCTCAGGATCTTCCCCCTACTTTTGTTATTCTTCTCATCTTTCTTAAACTTTCAGCAAAACCTTTTTATGTGACCCTTCTGTTTACAGTGATGGCACTCCACATTAGGATACTTATTTGACTTTCCTCTACTTTTGTCTCTGAACTTTGAACTTCTAGTCTGATTCCTCCCCCTAGATTCTGCAACAAGAACATCTTGCTGCGATGAAGTGGATCCTTGTACTTTTCTTCTCATTTCTTCATTTAGGACTCCACTTTTTACAAATGTCATATTTACTACACCATTTGGTGCAAAATTGGTAATTGAAATCTTCAAAGTCTCCTAAGACTTTGGTAGGGAAGCCAGCACCAAAAGAGCGAGTACTTCATTATCAAATTGAATGCCCATCCTTGACAGCTGCTCCACGATCCCTTGCATATCATTTAAATGATCTGCCATCAACATACCCTCCCGGTATTTCATCTGGAGTAGCCTTTTCAAATAAAATAATTTGTTGTTGCTTGTCTTAGAAGCGTACAGCTCCTCTAGCTTGTTCCACAGCGTATGTGCATGAGTCTCACTACAAATGTGATTGTACACATTGTCTTCGACAAATTGTTAGATGAAGCCACATACTTGTTCATGCTCAAATTCCCATTCCTCGTCTGTCTTGTTCTCAGGTTTAGTTGTATTAAACACCGGTAGATGCATCTTTGTCACAAATAGGCGATCCTTCATCTTGTTTCTCCATATATGGTAATTCATACCATTTAAATTAATTATTTTGCTTGTCTTCACCTCCATGGTCCCGTCTGGACTTTAAAAGAGTAAATAATAATTTAACTTATTTTCTGATGTGGAGGGTCCACTTCAGTGGCAACTACAAAGCATGCGATAAGTAGATATTATTACCCCAATATAACTCTAATACCAGTTGTTGGGAAAATAGTATAGATTAATTACTGTTTTTCTCTGGTGCAGCGGAAGGGTGGACCAATAGGACAGGCGGATGCAAAATAAATTAAAAACGAGCAAAGCAAATAAAATAAAAAATTTAAAATGGCACCAGAAATTTAACGTGGTTCACCATGGATTTGGACTACGTCCACAGAACAAACTCTAAATATTTTTTCTACTAATAAAATAATTAGTAGGCTTACAAGAAGGATTTCTCTAGAAAAATCCTATGGGTATAACCTTGAGATTAATCCAAAATTGTAACACTTAGGTGTTTCCCAAACACCCCAATTAACCTCACTATTTTGTCACTCTCCAATTATTTTTTCCTCTCCCTACAAACTCATCAAAGCTACAAGTTTTGGACTCAAAACTCACTCACTCACGTAACTATGCTTTTTGTTTTTTGTGTTGATGAATTTGCAATCCAAGCATGCCTATAGGCATGCCAGAGGCATTTTGCGTGAACAAAAATGCAGCCACGTTTTTCACTTTTCCATCAAAGCTTTTGCCCTCCATTATGAGGGACCACAACAGGGTCTTCAGTGCTCTCTTTGTGGGTTCCCTTTCCCGGAAGCACAGGCTCTTTCAGTGGAAGCGGAATTGTAGCGGTGGAGAAAAGGAAAATGGTAGGAGGGAATAAATAAACTCAGAATAAATAAGAGGAAATTTCTAAGTGGAATAGAGAAAATTTTCAACTGAGCATGTTTTGGATTCTTTGATTAGGTGTTAAATTTTCAAGTTAAAAGAGCCAATTTTGGTGCTTTAGCTTGTGAATTTAGGAGTTTTTCCAGGTGGATTTTGATCGTGGAGCTCAATTATTTGAAGGTTTCTCATGGTTTTAGTGGAAAATGTTGATTTTTATTTCTTGAATTGAGTAGATTTGAGCTTCTAATGGGAAAGATGAAGAAAAGATGAAACTTTTGAAAGAAATTCAAACGTTAGGGAAAAGAAAATGAACAATAAAAAATAATTTTACCCTTCATTTTTTAACGCATTGAAAGGTTAACCATCAACCAACTGATGGAAAGCAAGATTTAGACGATTAGAAAGTTCGAGAAATTGTTTTACGTATTTTTTAGTTAGAAGATAAAACTTGG
The DNA here is from genome assembly GCA_026120185.1 of Voacanga thouarsii. Classification (NCBI taxonomy): domain Eukaryota; kingdom Viridiplantae; phylum Streptophyta; class Magnoliopsida; order Gentianales; family Apocynaceae; genus Voacanga; species Voacanga thouarsii. The sequence continues at coordinate 5,579,217 of JANUWF010001322.1, read as the reverse complement.
ATAAATTAATAATTGAAAGGTTACCAAAATAGTTTGTTCTATTAATAAATATATAGTTATTAACATTTAGATGTAACACTACACACTATAAATGCAATAATTTTTTTAAATGTATAATTATAAGTGATTCTTGTAGATTCATTCAAAGGGAGGAGGGGGAGAGAGAGGCATAGGGATTTTGGGAGATTTAGAAGGGAAGGGGAAGACTTGGCATGATAGAACAAGAAAAGAGGCATGGTAATTTTGCAAAGAAAAAGATGGAGTGATAGGTTTAGTAATTTTGGAAGATTTACAGAAAATGGGGAGAGAAGTGAGGTATACATACTAAGCACTTAAAATACAATGAATATAATAAATAAATAGAAAAATCCAATGAATCTAATATAACTAGTAAGATAAATATAATAAACCATTTTCTCTGACCCATTTTTATAAAATACAAGAATCCTTATATTAAACGAACAAGTAGAAAGAAAGATTGACTGAGTTTAGTTAATACATATCAATTATTGAAAGAACTATATATAAAAGGATAGGGGGAGTACTAAATATTTCATAAGCAAAGTGAAGAGCACTGATTAGAGCTTAAACCATTAGAATATTCACCATTTCTTATCTGAAAATGTCTAAGGCAAATGTTCTTCTTCTTTTAGCCATCAACTTTTTCTGCTTCTTTCTTCCAGGGAATCACATCACCCATGCAGCCACATTGAACATTGGCGACGCCAGCGGCCGGACATTTGGAGTAAGTTCATGGCCAAATGGCAAATGTTTTAAGGCTAGTGATATCCTTAGTAAGTACACAATTATCCCAAATATATATCCTTTTAACTTCTCTTCAAAACTATAATTGAGTTAATTTAAGGTGTTATATTATTTGCAACATTCAAGTATCCTGTAGGAGCTCACAGTGTAGTAGTTGTGAATAAGGCGAATTTCAACTTTTGCACGGCCTCAACACAACCTTTACTTCAGCGAATATTCAGATAACCCTAGCACAAGGCAAAAAAACTACTTCATATGTGGGTTTCTCGACCATTGTGCTAATGGTGGAATGAAGATAGCCATCACTACAACTTAATATTGGGCTGGATTCTAATATGGAGTTATAAATGGTGTTACTATTAATTACATGTTCTTATATGTTCATCCAACAAATTGTTTCCCCTCCAAAAAAAAAAAAAAAAATGAAAATCCAATGAATTATTTTCTAAGTTTTTGTTTTCTACATCCAAGTGCTCAATCTAAAAAAAAAAAAACAAAATCCCTATTTTTGTGGGAAGGGGAATAGGCACATGGAATTCGAATGTTTGAACTAATAAAACAATATAGAATATTGATATCAATAATTTATTATTGTCTATCACTTAAGATGTCTGGTTTTCACCTAGGAAACCTGGGTTCGAAGTCATTTATCTCCCTACATTCTTCCTAGGTAAATGTACAATGGATCAATATCATCTCTTGTAGCAATTGTACAACTACAAAGAGTAAACCTACTTTGAATATTTTTTAAAGGCACAAACAAAATTTCGTTGGTAAATATTTATGGACTGATAAAATAAGCACTGCTTCTCTATTAACCTCAAAGGCAAATCATTTGTTCTTTTGTTTATTGAATAGGATCTTCTTTTTCAACTTGTTTAAATAGAAAATAACATCGAGTGTCCAATATAGTGAGCTACCATGTCTTTGGCTGAAATCATATTCCTTCGTTTCAAAATAATGGTTATATTATACAAATGGCATAATTTTTTTTAGAAAAATTAACATCTATAGAGTTTTTTAGAAAAAAAAAATTAAATTACTCATAATTAAAAATTATAACAAATAATTTAAAATACAAAAGTCTCTAAAAAAATATTGTTGTTTTGAAATCTCGAGAGTACAATATTATGTTACTCCATCCATCTCTATTTATCTGTTACAACTGAAAAGTTTTTATGTCCCTTTTTATCTGTCACATTGAAAAAATTTAGATGGCATTAATATTAATTTTACTGCTATACTGTTGTACTCCCTCCGTCCCATAATATAAGTCGTTATAGATTACTTTTGTTTTTTCAAATTATAAGTTGTTGGGGACTTTTCAAGAAGGTTTTAATGTTATTTTTACATTTTTATCCTTATTTATTGTTCTCTTTCCCTCTCATCTCTTCTCTTGTTTCCAAAACATTTAAATAGAGGTGTTTCATGAAGAAAAAATATAAAATTACTTTATTTTTAGGAATCTTAATATGTGTGAAATTAAGTCAAACGGCTTATATTATGGGATGGAGGGATTATTAAATATCTTTGAAAAATGAAAGTATAATAACTTTAGAGAGAGAGTTGAGTAAACAAAGCAAAAAAATAGTTGTGGAGAACATTAAATCCAATGGTACTTTTGAAATGTATAAAAAAAGTTATATGAATTTAAGAGACTAATAAATTTTTCTTAAATTGTGTGAAGTAATTAATTGTGACAGATAAATAAGGATGGAGGAAGTAATATCTTAAAGAAATAACAAGCAATTTATTACACATAAAACCCTATCATCATTAGTTAATTCCAAAAAGAAAAGCACCCATATATCATTATTTCCTTTGACAAGATTGATTTCCATGTAGAATCATCATAACATTTTGTGCAACTTCAAAACAATATTGCTCCACTAAAAATTTGATCAACGTGAATGGTTTGCTCTAAATGGTGCATTTTTTTTTTTTTTATAAATTCAATCAATCAAATGATTGAAAATTTTGACTATACATTTGTGCAACCCAAATCTGATTACCAGAAGATGGCTACATATAGGGGTGACAATATTAAATACGATACGGTTATAGCGGGTTAGGGTTAGAGTTTCTTGGGTTCGGATCGATCCGTTTAACTTTAAATGTGTTCGAGTCATAAACGGGATCAATCCGTTTTAACCGTTTCAACCCACGAATCCATTTAACTTTTTTTAATACTTATGCTTAATACTTTTTGTAATGCCCTACAAATTTCACTATAAAAAATTAGATAATTTAATTTTTTTTACACGAATTAATTGAATTAAATTTTTTTATATGAATTAATTGAATTGTTTATGTGTCTATTTTGTTTAATTATATGAGACCTCTTAAAGAAAATTAATGATATTAATGTGGCTATTTACTTTATATATATATATATATATATATATATATATATATATATATAGTTGGATGGTTTGTTATTTTATTGGTTATTTAAGACTTTATGAGCTATTTTATTGATTTTTTAATTGTATATTATTTGATTTGATTTGTTAAATTTTTTGTGTAATGGGTGGATAGATTGGCGGGTTCAGTAGGTATTCGGATTGGCGAGTTTAGTAATTATCTATTTAATTTTTATGTCTAATCGTGTCATGTCGCGTTAACTCGTTTTATAACATGAACACGACATGAAAATAAACGGGTTGACACAACATGACACGTTTATTAATCGTGTCGTGCTCGGGTTAATCTGTCGTGTATAATTATCTCAAGTTGACATGACCCGCCAACCCGAACACAACATGATTGCCACTCCTAGCTACAAAGAAGGGCATTGGAATATTTAAATGCTCTTATTTTGCTATTTCAAGGACACACTAGCAAAGAAAAAAAAGATATCACAAAGTGAAAATACAAAATTATTTTGGGAATTGCTAATATCACACTTTTTAAATCTAAAACTATACCTCTATTTATTAATATTTATCAATTAGATAAATGTACCCTTTCTTATTCTTTCTTCCAGTAAACTATGCCACTATCTTTTTTTTTAAATGTAGATTAATTGTTTTAATAACAAATAATTAATGAAATTTGAATGGCTACTAATTTTTTTTTTTCTCTTAATGTGTTTCCTCGATAGTCTCTACTTTTTCCTCTTAATCTTTGACAAATCCTCTATTTATCAATATTTTAATTTATTAATAAAATATATAGTTTTAAAAAATTAAATCAATGGGGTTTTTATCAAATAAAACCCTACATTATTATTACTATATATGTTTACAAGTTTCACAAAGTATAAAGGATAAATGAGGAGAAATAAAGCTTTTAATATATAACAAATATATGAATTTCAATTCTTGTATAAGTCATTATTTTTTAACAATTTAATTTGTACATAATTTTTTGTACTTAGATTAATTTGATATTTATTCAAAAGTTATAATTAGGTTTAAAAGTTAAAAACAAAAGAAAAATAAAATAAGATTTTAACATTAGAAAAGGATAATTATATTTTTGTCTAATTAATAGATATTAATAGATGGGTGTGTGGATTTAGATTGAAAAGGCATGGATTTAACCCTTCCAAGTTATTTTACTTAAAATAGATGTAGCATTTTCTTTGAGGGGGAAAAAAAGATGTACTATTATAGTATTACTAGGTTGTTGCCCGTGAGATGCACGGGAGTAATATATTTATTTTTTTATTATAAATACATTATGAAAAAAAAAAGATAGTGAAGAAATATATAGATATATACCATAAGTAGTATTTATCGAATTAGATAATGTATTGCTTCTCCCAACCAAGTAACCAAAAGGAAAAGTGAGCTACAATTTATGAATTTAAGGTGAAGGCATCATGTAGCATATTTTGCACCTATGCTGCATTATTGAATGGTGGAAGAAAATCACCATTGTTATATGTAGGCAGTACTATGTCTTCTAGTGTCATTCCATCGAGCTCTGTGCCAATTATTTGCTTATTCAAGTTTTCCACATAAGTCTTGTGATGCTTCCCCAGTGGTATTCCAGAGTTTCACGATTTATATGGGGCTCCAATGCATCCTACCTCATGTATCAAATGAGGAAATATAGACCTTTACTTCAAGATTGAAGCAGTCAAACACCAAAATCTACAATACCAACAAATATGCGATCCTGATTTTTTATTTCATGTTCAAGTTCCAAACACCATAGAACCTCTTAAAATACACAATTTGAGTGGAATAAAATAGAGAAAAAGATTCACATTGTCAAGCACTATTCCTAAATAGAATGATTAGCAGGAAATTTATGAAGTCTTCGCTCTTATCAACAAAGAAGTGCCGAGCCATTATACTGCTCAAGCAAAAGCTCAGAAAATTTATATCAAGCTTTGGACAGAATTAGAGGCACCATCTTCAAAATCTCAATATTACCAAGGGGTATGGTGGAGGTTTCAGCTCAAATGTGGCAGTTATTACAGGAGGACCAGCTTTCCTTGCACATTGTCTCTGCAATACAGGGACTAACACCTTAAGAGCTGTAAAAATATGGTATTTTATTCAAAAAGAAAAATGTTGCAATAGAGATAGTTCGTGTACTAACAGCATTTGTGCACTTCTTGTATAAAGAGGAAGCTATGAGTTAATTTAACCTGCTTTAATCAGTTATATGCTCATATGTATAATAAGTTAGGCCATTCTGTCAGCAAGTCAAGAGTGTGCTTTTAGAAAGCTATAACTATGTCAACCATGTAATTGGCCTTTAACCAAGCAAAGTACTGCCCTACTAAATCCTCAGAAGCACAAAGCCACCATACAGACACAGGCTTCTTGAAATTAATAAAAAGTGAATGTATATATACATTTAAATGGGAAAACTTCTAGAAATCCATAGACAATGTTGCTGGAATTAACATGTGACATCGTGCTAAATGACTTAAATCTTACTCATACAAATGATATTTCTTTTGGCAGGATTATTAAGAGCCTCAGAAATCATAATTTAGCAATAAAAACCCACAAACTGATTCACAAAAGAAAAATGATAGCATTCAAAATGCATATTAACAATGATAACATTGATTTGTTTCCAAAAGTTGTAGAATACAATCTACAATATCCTTTGAAAAGTGCTTCAATGGATTAGCATTCCATGTGGTTATTCCATCAATAGAAATAGTGAGAAGGGTATTCATCAAATCAAGTCACCAAAAAAAAAAAAAAATGATACATCTCTCCATAAGAATTAAGAGTGGAAAGGGCTTCAAAGACTGCAGCCTCCTTAAACGTCTTTGAGTAAATAATGCTTAAATTTAAGTAGCTTTTGAGACAAAAGAATCAAGTTAAATTGAATACAATAGATAATTATATCTTCGAACATTAAAATGATTTATTCACATACCATAAGAAACCTTATCATGCATAGCAAAGTATAAATACTATAGAGGACAGTTTAGATGCCACAATGCATAAAATTGACCTGATGCATTGCTTGTAAAACTTGAGTCTTTGTGAACAATCTAGAGAACTTGTGGATAGAGAGGCTGTGATCACAGAGCTCCATTTATCAGAAGTTGTGAGATTTTATAGGCCTTCAATCAAAAGAAATGAGAATATGGGAATAGATATCAACATATTGTGGCACCAATATGAATATTTCAGCTGATTGATGTACCCAGTAGATGGCACTAATCCAGGACATTTTTCTCATTTGCAAAGTTAATATCATGATTTGAGAAAAGAGGAACATAAAAAGTAAAGCCAAAAATTTCTAAAAGTTCCTAAAACACCACAGTTGAAAAACCTATTGGATGGGTCTTTGAAGAATGAAGACATATAGTTTATATAGATGTCTCCAGCAGCTGCACAAGAAAAAGAATTTTCTATTTTCTTGGACTTGATTTCTACAATAGATAGGGGACTTTTAACTCTTAGGGTGTGAACTCTCAAAGGATTTTCCTATAATAAGAAATAAGAGAAGTTAGAAACATCCATCATCATGGATTTTGGGACGTGTAAACAAAGCTGTAACTTTTCAGTCAAATTTGTTGTGGGGGATTAGTACTTGAAACTTTAGCAGAAAATTTTCATCAAGCATACCTCATGCTGATTCCTGCTGTTAATGTGTATGCAATCCCATATCCATAATAGCTTTCCTACACAAAAACTTCATAAACCCACTTGCTTTTCGTCCCTGCAAAAGACTCTCTCATGCATTTCTAGAAGGCTCTCAAAATGCACTAACATATTTTTCAGCCACAAATAGTCTACTCATACAAAATATCACCTAAAAAAGCTAAAAATAAAGTTGGTAGAGTAAATGCACTTTCCTACTTGCAAAACACTCATATAACATAACAAAGTAATATATCCGGAATTTCAACTTTAAATTGCCCTTAGAGAAAGAGGACTTTTCTAGTACATACCTTAGTTCCTAAACAAAAGCATGAAGACATTAAATTCAAATTTACTCTCTCCTGTGCTCACTAGAAACCCATTAAATTTGAATTTAATATCTCCGGTGCTTGCTAAACACCAATCAAGAAAGCAGAAATGCAGAATGTCCTATGTAATACTGATTCTTAGCAAGGTTGGAGCAAGTACAAACATTAAGTATATGTAGTAATGAAGTCTTGTGGGTAATCGCCCCAGATTTCTTTTCTACTAATAAAGAGCATCATACAGCTATCCCACTTCAGAATCACGGACGAAAACAACACAAATAAGAAGCATAACCATTTATTAATATGCCAAATTCATGTATAAGACACTTATGACTCACCTAAGTAGGACTTTGCAGCAACAGAAAATGACCTATTCTCGACATGGCCAACTTCAAAATCACAGTGCAGTATCTTTGAGCCAACTGGATACAATGTATATGTAAGAAAGAAGTGTACAGTTCCAAGTTTTTCTTAAAATGATCGTGTTTTCCAATCAAATTTCCACTAATACCCTCAATCAGAAAGAAGAAAGTAATATTTCCACATATGGGTTCCAAAATAACTTTTAAGAGGAAGATATAAAATATTAAATGGCCAAATTTTCACCTAAATTTTCCTATCAAGTCAAATGAAGACATTCACTTTTGTAAATGGAGGTAGTAACACAAACACCATTCAAATGATTTAGGAAACTCTTTTAAATTTAGGAGAAACCAAGAAATTGCATAATCACCTCATTAATAGACATATACTCTCAGAATAGCTACTTCATATTCATTTTTAATTGATAACTCACGTTTTCAAGTCCAGAGATGACAAATCATCAAGGAAAGCCTGTTTCTTCTCTGAAGAACCTGTCCTAAAAAACAAAGGGAGGGGGGTTATGTTAAAATAATGAAACACTGCCAGCCAGCAAGTTATACTTAAGTTTTCCAATAATGCATCAACACTTTGAATAAGCTGATCCAAGGACTCAGAAACCAAAAGAAAGAAGAGAACATGGTCAGGGCAAAAGTATAAAGCCAGCGGTATAGAGACAAAGTAGTCTCAAAATAAATGCTAATGGGTGATGCATGAAGTAAAAGAAAGCATATACCCTAAAAGTGGGCACAACCATTAGTTTATTTCAGTAAAACTACAAATTCAGCAGTTCGATACATACAAATATCAATAATTTTGTCCCATGTAAACAACATTATTTCAAAATAGTAATATCACAGCTCCTGGTGCCTTAAGAATTGAATAATAGAATGGATCATCTTTACAATTGGAATTGATGCAAGGACTTAGATTCCAAAAGTTTTCAAACCTGACACTGGGATGAAGATGAAAACTAGACAAAGAATCTCTAATGTTTTTTCTCTTACCTTCAGATGAATCTGGTTTATACCTTCAGGATCTGGTTGCATAAACCATTTTCCATTATTCTTGTTTCTTGATGTAGCATCTTATTTCTTTATATTCTCTTGGACTTAGCCATAAGGTGAGGTCAACTGCCATGCTCCTCATACCTTTGAGAAGAAATGATAAAGATTTTACTGCCAAACAATTTAGGATAATAGTGTTTTGAGACTTCTCGAGTTTAATTCATATTCTTTTAATTTATTATAAACGATTTATTTGTGTATAAGAGTTTGACATTTATTCAAACACTTATCATAAGAAATTTGTAGATATGAAAGCAAACCAACCTAATCTAAATGATCTGTAAATATTTTATCATGCTCAAAGGGTTGCCTTTGTTATACTTAACACCTGACCTTTGTTTTGAAAATACAAATAATTCTCTTCTTGCTGCAAAGTTCTGAAGATGTAGTTTTTATGCGGAAGATTTTGTATGATGCGGTGATATTGTTTGACTACTCCTTTTCTACTATGGTAGATGGTCTCAGCTGCATGACAACCATCTAAGATATTTGGCCTTGATGTGGTCATTAGTTGCTGATACTGCAGTACAGTTTGCTAGATATCGAATAAAAAGAATTGTCGGACATTTCTACTTGGAAAAATAAGAGAAAGACATTCAACTATCGAGCTCCAAAGTAATTTTTGCATGCAAGAACCAAAGAAAGTTCAAGTTCAAGCAGTTAAATTGATAACTCAATTTGACACTGAATTGAAAACTGCCAAACTAACAGGAAAAAGAAAGAAAACACACAATAAGAAATCTAGAAAAATGAGTAAACAAAGACTGAGAAGATGCTTATCACAAAGAACTAAATTCCAATCGGTATAGATCAATTTATAAGGGATAGTTGGGAAACTGTTAAAAATACTCAGGATTTTTCTTTTGACCATCAGAGGTGCAAAGGCGATGGAAAGAATACCCTTCTGTTTTCCTTAGCAAGTCACATACAGGTGTAGCAAGAACCATACAACTTGACATATGATTCAACAAATTTTAAGGGATAAAGTTCTCAAATTATCAGAAGTTTGAAAATTGACAGTGCCTAGCATATGTGGAATCTGGAATTCTGTTTAGCTTTTTCTCCCCAATTTTCTTGAAGTCATACTTTAAATGCCCATTTTCATTAGAGAAATAAACATAAAGAAAAAACAAAAACAAAAACTGCTCCTATGGTATCTGATATCAATCATGCAGATGGGATCAAATCCTTACAGAAAATGTGTTCCCATAAATCTTGTCAGTTATTGATTCTGGTGCTGGCTGACCACTGCTGTAGTTGAACTGCAAAACCAATATAAAGTCATGTTTTACATCTGGAAACATAACACAGTAATGCCAATTGAAAATTCCATAGCAAGGGCCATATTGTCCAACAGTCAACTTCTGCAAGACAATCACCTTCAGGTATAGGAGTTTATGAACCACTTTCATTTTATTTAAGGAAAAAAAAAAGGTAAGAAGAATAAGATGAAGAAGAAGAGAATAAGAAATGCTTACCTTGATACCCCAATCTCATTCAGGGCCACCAAGATTATGGCTTGCACTCATTATGAAACCACCATTAGCCTAAAGGGTAAATATGTTCCAAGGAAAGACAAAACACTAAAATAAATTACATTGTGCTCCCAAGCAAAAGTAAAATGGAAAAATTGAAGAGACGAAAGAATAGATATAAATTCATATAAATGAATCTACGAAATCACATTTGACTTACCACCAGCATATGAATCAAAGTAGCAGCAATTTCGGTTACAGTGCGGAAAATCTAGCAGCAGTTTCACCAATTGATTTGATTGACCACCTAGTGCAGTGGAGGAAGTAGCAAAGTCAGTGATTTCCCCCGATTCGGGACTAGCATTCTTGCCTGTTGGAGAAGTCTGTAATCCAGTTTGAGATCCTCCAGGGGATAAAAACCTTATTGATGTTGATTGAGAAATCAGCCTCAGAGTTGCAAGGGTTGGTGTGGCCAGAAGTGAGACCTTCTTGAAGCAATTTATCCATCTCTATTAGTTTACTCCTCTTCTTCCAGAGAGGCCCCTCCTACTTACGCCAGTGCCATCGCTCCTTACGTCTCAACAATCGGTGTCGCACATAAAACCCTGCTAATTTCCTCATGGAGGTGGTGTGCATAAAAGGTCTAAAACCCTAGGTGAAGAGAACAGAGACAGCGAAAGAGAAAGAGAAGGCAAAGGGCTTGGAAATCGTTTCAGGAACCCTTCAAATTTCTTTTTTTTTTAAGGAAAAAAAAAAACCCTTCATTCAAGTTAAACCCTTCAAATTAGATTTTGTAATGCCACATGTCAATAGGTAATGATGCAAGGTGTCACTATAGGGTATTTCTGCAGCTTCTATTATATATATATATATATATATATATATATATTTATTTATTTATTTATCCAAGAAAATACAGTACAATGTACTTTGCTCTAATCATGTACTGCACAATTATTGACCATATGAATGAATTACAACTTGAGATTCTATAAGAATATCCCATTTTGCATTTTAAAACACACTACAATTTTTGGCAATGTAATTTTGACTTGTGGTTTTACTCGAAAAGGGTATATATAAAACAATTGTCCAATCATTCCCTTGACCCATGAGGAGTTATAAAGGTGCGTTTTCCTGTAAGAAGAATAGTCATTGATAAAAGTCAGGTGTTTTATTTGCTCATACGTTTGATGCTGGATAAAGCAAATCTTGGGTTTTGTTTATGCTAAAGTTATTGTAAGGGTCATTCATGTTATTATTAACTACAAATGAGGTACATAAATGTTATATTATTATCCAAGTTATCTTGGATTTGAACAAGAGACCTCACCTCCAAAGGGCAATCCGTCTCAAAATCCCACTCAAAAATAGCAAGAAAGAAAGTAACGGGAACATGCCTTAGATAGAGAGAAAGGTAAGTTTTCAATTCAGTTAAAATTATGCTTTCAAAGGTTGTTTTGAAAAGAAACCTCTTCAATCCTATTTAGAGAGGTTATAATTTGAGATGTCTTTGTTTTTGAGATAGAAGTTTATGTTTTATACCATTCTATTTTGTTGTTTGCTATAGCCTTTCATTATTTGACATTAATATTTTAGCTTAATAGGTTAAAGTCCATTAATAGTATCCATGAACATATGTCACTTTCTTTTACATAAAATTTGTGCTTATGAAACTTGCATTGCCTCTGATGAACAAGACAGGATGGCATTAGGAAGGGTAGGGTTAGAAATCCTGATCCTACTCCACAAAAGGTGGATAGGCTAAGATCTCCGTTTCTAGCCTGCCAGGCATTGAGCCATCCTTGCCCCTGTCCATCTCTACTATTTTGAATTCAAAAATAGAATATCCACATTGCCAATTCCCAACAATCATCATCAAATTATTCTAGAAGAAATCGTTAAGAAGATTCAGGAATTCAAATCTTTAATAGTCAATGATCATGTCGTGGTCCATCATTTATTATTAACGAAGTACTCTGGATTCAAGTAATTCATCAAATCTAATTAATAAGTCCTGACTGGTTAGAAAATTTAAGTTTAAAAAGATCACGAGAAGGGGAGAGGTGAGGCATTATAGGAGACTCGAGTTTGATGGGTTTTGCCAAATTTTTAGTTGTATAATTGTAAAGAGAAAGAGAGATGTTTCTAATTGTACAGTTGTAAAAGTGAAGGAGAAATAGAGAGAAGAGAAGAAGCAAACAGTAAGAAGTAGTTTTGAAACATTTTGGGAGATTGAAGAGGCACGATGATTTCGCAGCAAAAGGAGGAGTGATAGGTGCAGTGATTTTTGTACATCCAAATAAGAGGGAAGGAAAAGGAGGAGGAGAGGGGGGTGGGATTTTTTTGAGGGAAAAAGGAGATCTCTAAATAATAGAACAGAAAAAAGAGAGGCACTGTAATTTTGTGGAGAAAAAAAGAGTGATAGGTTTGGTGATTTTTGAAGATATACGGAAAATGAGGTGAGGGCGAGGTGAAAACACTACGCACCTAAAATATAATGAATCTAATAAATAAATAGGAAAATACAATAAATTTAATATAGTTAGGTAAATATAATAAATCATTTTATCTGACTCATTTTTGTAATACAAGAATCTTATATTAACTAACAAAAAGAAAGATTGGGGTTCATGCATATCAATTTCTAAAAGCACTACAAAAGGATAGGGAGAATACTAAAAATTTCATCATGCAAAGTGAAGATTACTAAGCAGAGAGAGCTTAAACCCTTAGCCTTTTGTATTCACATTTTCTTGTCCCAAAATGTCTAAGGAAATTTTCGTCTTCTTTTGGCCATCAACTTCTTCTGCTTCTTGCTTCCAGGAAATCACATCGCCCATGCTGCCACCTTCAATGTTGGCGACGCCGGTGGCTGGACATTCGGGGTAAGTTCATGGCCAAACGACAAAAGTTTTAATACTGGTGATATCCTTGGTAAGTACACAATTATTCCAATTTATACTTTTAAATTCTCTTCAAAATTGAAATTGAGTTAATATTAATATGTTATATAATTTGCAATATTCAAGTATCCTGTAGGAGCACACAATGTGGTAATTGTGAACGAAGTGAATTTCAACTCTTGCACGGCCCCAGGCACAACCTTTACTTCCGGGAATACTCAAATAACCCTAGCACAAGGCAAAAACTACTTCATATGTGGGTTTCCTGGCCATTGTGCTAATGGTGGAATGAAGATAACCATCACTGCAGCTTAATATTAGATACGATTTTAATATGACAAAATTGTAAATGGTGTTACTCTAAATTATATGTTCTTATATGTTCATCCAACAAATTGTTTCCCCTAAAAAAAAAAAAAAGAAAATCCAATGAATTATTTTTTGGGTTTTTGTTTTCTATTATACAAGTGCTCAATCTTAAAAATAAAAAATAAAATCCAATTTTTGTTTTTTTTTTTTTTTGGAAGGAGAATAAGCACATGGAATTTGAATGATTGAACTAATAAAACAATATAGAAGATTGATATCAATGATCTATTATTATCTGTCGTTTAGGATGTCTGGCATTCACCAAGGAAGCTTGGGTTCGAAGTCATTGCTCTCCCTATGTTTTTCCTAGGTAAATATACAATGGACCAATATCATCTCTTATTGCAACTGCACAACTGCAAAGAATAAACTTGCATTGAATGTTTTTGAAGGGCCCAAACAAAATTTCGTTAGTAAATATATTAACCTAGAAAAGGAGAGCTGGAGCATTATAGGAGAAATGAGTTTGATAGGTTTTTATCAATTTTTTAATTGTATAATTGTAAAGAGATATGTATTTAATTATACAGTTGTAAAGTGAAAGAGATATAGAGAGAAGAGAAAAAAGAGGTTAACGGTGAGAAGTAGTCTTGAAATTTTTTTGGGAGATTGGAAAGGTGCGATAATTTGGTAAGAAAATAGGGGGGGCGGGGTTAGAGGTGTAATAAAAATATTAACAATCTAAAATACAATGAATCTAATAGATAAGAGAATATAATGAAGTAAGCCATTTTATCTAACCTATTTTTGTAATATAGGAATCCTTATATTAAACGAACAAATACAAAGAAAGATTGATAGGAAGAATATTAAAAATTTTAACCCGGGGAATAACATTGACCATGCAGCCACCGTCGATGTTGGCGATGCTAGTGGTTAGACATTCAGGGTAAGTTCATGTCTAAATGGCAAAAGTTTCAAAGCTAGTGATATCCTCGGTAAGTACATAATTATTCTATTATATAATTTTTTCTCTTCAAAACCAGTCTTGATAAAATGTTTTATATTATTTATGGTATTCAAATATCGTGCTGAAGCACACAACACGATAGTTGTGAACAAGGTAAATTCAGCTCTTGTACAGCTACAACCTTTGCTTTCGAGAATATTCAGATAATCCTAACACGAGGCAAAAACTACTTCATATATGAGTTTCCAGGGCATTGTGCTAAGGGTGGAATGAAGATGGTCATCACTGCAACTTAATATTGAATTCGATTCTAATATGATAAGAGTTGTGTTTGGTATTACTATTAACCACAAGTTCTTATGCGTTCGTCCAATGAATTATTACCCCTAACTTAAAAAAAAAAAATCCAGAGTTTTTGTTTTTTATATGTTGTCTAACCAATATAGTAATATTTTCCCCAAAATGTTATAGGTCTAAAGTGGAAAATGGAAAAATGGAAAATTCAAAAGATAAGGTACCAAAAGATGAATTCTCTGTCATGATTGGAATTCTGTTTCCGTGTTTATTTATTATTATTTTTTTTTTGGAAATGGGCGGATGTTAAAGAAATTATAGGGCGCCAGCTTCTGGATCTAACAACTGCAGAATAAGACAGCTTTAAAGTAAAAACTATTGCAACACCAAACGGCACAAAAACGATCCATCTAAGAATAACCAAACTCAGAAAAACCCCAAAATATTAATACTGGAATTGGTAGGGTGAGCCAGGCCAAGGCAATAGTGCAACGCCAAGGCGACTCTTGAGAGCTTAGGCAGCAAGCTACCTCCGCAAGCTCTCCCCCAAGAAAAATTGAGTTAATATCATGTGAGTCAATGACTCACGTATCAGATATTAAACTGATAAGAACAGATACTACACTTGATCTTAGCCAAAAGGCCGAGAAAGGTATGCTTTCTTTGTTTCTAAACTTCCACTTTTATTACCTGCTCTCTTGAAGCTGTCTTTTCCAGAAACGATGTGGGACGCTGAAGCCGACTCCAATCCTACTCCTTGGTATTTTGATTGCTGAACATGAATCAAATACACATTGATGGGATCCACAAACACGAACAGCGCTAGTGTTCATCTCTTCCAGGACAAGATCTCAAACAAGAATCAAGAGAGAAAGTTGCCAGGTTGCACCTGAAAAAACCTACAGGCCAGATGAAATGCAGAGCTCCAAATAAATTTGGAAGGAGAACGTAAAAGGTTGATAAAATCTAGTGCAATTCTGGGTTTCCCAGTAAAAGAACTGCGTATTTACATGTAATAAAGATGTTCAAAGAGCATTCTAAGTTTGTCTAAACTCATTCTAGTATTCTGCTCCTCATACCCCCTCCCTCTTCTAACTCTTGGCTTTTCTTTTTATCCCCTACTATGTTATACAATTTTACAACGTCACCATAGAACTTGGCGTTGCAAGAAGCTGCTCCAAAGACATGCATTGCCATTCCTAAGAGATAAAAGTCACGTATTCCCTCATCCATGCTAAACTAGTCATTACCACTGCTATTGAATAACCCCATTCGGACTCAAAAGAACTATCATCTTGAATTAATTCCTCAAACCGGGTTCTCCTTGGCCCAAACAGCTGCATCTAAGTAGCCATACTCGAACAGCTTATCAAGGATGTAATCTTCTGCTGGTTCAAGTGCCCAATTAAAAAGCTGAAATATATGCAAATAGAAATCTCAGTTCCACATCATTGAGAAAATATGCCAAATCATGAAAATATGTTACCTCTCGAGGACTAGCCCGATTTTCAGGATTGCAGTCAGGACTAATCCCAATTCCTTTTAATCCTAATTGGTTGGCAGGGAAAGCAAAAACTGGGTTCTGCAATCCGGTCAACAATAGTAGTAATTGGTGAAGTTTCAAAAAGAAGGTCTCATCACATACTTTATAACTCAAGAAAAAAGGTAAACTACTACTAATTCCGCTAATTAATAGGGAATGGAGAAAGGAAAAACTAATGAGGCGCACATAAATTCTCAACATGTTGATGAAACAAAGAGGATTCCTTATAATTGAGAGACGTGGGTATCAAAACGACCAAACTTCTATTAATGAGCAATATGAATATCCCAAGCAAAATAAACAGAGTCGCAAGAAGCCAGGTGCACTGCCAAATAGTTACATGTCATTCATGTACCAACACAGCCATGGAGAGATTCATGCATCTTGCTGACAGAGATTGCATGAATCTCTGTAACTATGTTAGAGCACCAAAGTTAGATCACAAAAATAAATAAATAAAATACTGCTGACAGAGATTGCATGCAACATTATCGACATAAGGTTGTCAGAGTTTTGAAAGTAAGTTATACTCTAGATTTTAAAGCATAAGCAGAAGAACCACTACAGTTCAACAATATATACCGTCTGGGCTGCAGATGTTGGTGGCATAAACAAGGTTAAGACACCATCTATGCAAATACAATTTCGAAACATTGTTGCCGGTCTTGGTGCAAGATATCTGAGCCACAATAACATTTTTAGTTGAATGAGCAGAATGAACTTCAAAAACACATACCAACAGACATTAATGAAAGAAGAAGTAATGACAGCATTAATGAGATCCTCTTTAGAATCAAATTGATCTACCAACAGACCCGTGGGCCTCCAGAGGATTTGCGTTAGAGCAACTGCAATAAAAACACAGCATCAATTTACACGTAGCTGCTTCTAACCTGTCAATATCATTTTAAGAAGAAATTGTCAAAGAAAACTCCAGAATGAATCCTAAACTGTTGTCTAAGCAAGAGTAGCAAATAATGAATAGAGTTCAAACAAACCGATCAAAAGCTACACCCTCCTAGGAAATCAATCTAAGAAACTATGGCTAATTTTACATGCAGAAATGCATCTCTGCCACTAGCATCTGTAACCATTTCTGGCTTCAAGTTAAAATTTTCTGATATGCTACTTAGAGCGTCTTACTAATATAATTTTCCCTCCAAAAAGTTCATTATTTGGATCACAAAATGCCTAAATGGATACCAGAAGAAACAATCTACTACCAATTCCTATATTCCCTTAACTTGTGAAACATATCATTTGAATCTAGAAGACTACTAAGGTCTTGCAGTTGCCTTGATCTTATCCATGTTTACATAGTTGCATCAAGCTTAACAAGAAGTATAACATTTAAGTGAAGTATGTCTGAAAAAGAGGACATAAGATGAAGCAAACCATCCACATAAAGTCTGCCGTAGATCATGGATGACATATCAGATGGAGTTGTATAACCTCATTAGAATTTTAGCAGTATTTAGGAAAAGAGAATGATGATAATCTTGGGCAGGTTTATGAATTTCCATTCCTTTGGAGACCAAATTAACAATCAAAGGTAAAGAATAAATACATAACAAACACAAACACCACAAATTACAAAATTTGTATACAGAATTTTTAATGCAGACATATATTCAAAGTTCAATTGGCCAGAGAAAGTGAAGAAATGCTCACCACGAACCCTTCCACTGGACCTGATATGAGTGTCATCTGGCAAGGCAAAAATTGCACAAAAATCTGTTTGAGAACAGCCTGGGGATACAAGAATAAGCTGAAATTTTAATTTCTTAAGAAAAAGGAAATGGGTTTGCACTGTTAATTTCCCCTGTGACATTTGCAGTCCCACATCATTCCCACGTGCACCTCACAAATCCTTTCCTATCATTACCAGACTACAAATTGATTTAAGCACATTACAAACAAATCGCTCAAGTAGGCATTTCAACAATATAACCCCATGAATTTAACAAACTACATCTGTAAACTACAATGGGCTACATATTTTGAGTACTCTTGAGATGCAAATAATATATACATCAAAAGATCTCTCTTGGAAACCGATAAACCACGAAAACTGCCCAGAGCTTATTCAAGCCTACCACTATTTTATTTTATTTTTCTTTCAGAAACACTGAAGAATGACACCTGCAATTATTTATTAGATTTCAGCGACAACCTGGGAGTTAATGGATGACCAAGCCACAATTACACACTGCACAGAATATAGACTGGGTGAGTTAATGCTGTCGCGTTTAGGCGACAGTCTTCAGCTAATATTTTGGTAGCTTTTAAGGCATCGTGCATATTTGCGCCAGAGGCAATCACAGAAGACACTATTGCACCAGCACATGCACCAGCCAGTGGAGTTGTCTCCTGTATCACAGGAAAAAAATCCTTGTTACTTGAGAACAAATGACGTACACAAGGATACCAAAGTTCTAGTTACAAAATCTTTCCAAGACCAACTGCATGGTGATACACACAGAAGCCAATGTCAAAATGAAACGGTGAAATGTCGTGCATGTATTTCCATTTTCCTTTCAAAGTTTTGAGAGGGGTTGCAGGAAGGGTTCTAAGTGCCCTTTTTTTGGTCAGGATCCATCAAACAATTATATAACAAGAATAGAAATTTAGATCCTTGCCACACTAAAAAACAGAGGCACGCGTGTAAATGAGAAGCTCAAAAGCTGAAACCTTTCACTACAAGGGTGAAGTATCAAAAACTTCATTAGACATCTGATTTTCATTTTACTGTCCCATGTGCCTTCACAAAGGCAGATCAGATGTATGCATTCCAATTCAGAAGAAAAATCACCAACAAGAATGTAGAAGCAATGGTAAAAACCTCTGATAATAACCTGAAGCTGATTATCTGTTGCCAATCCCCCTAAAATCCAATAGTACCAGAGATTTCCTTTTGGTGGGGAAGAAAGGCGAGGGGGCAAGGAGTGGGAAGTGGGATCGTATATTGCTAGTAGCTGCTACCAGTTGAAAAGCAAGCACACATAACAGGCCAGCAAAGATTTGTACTGCACATTCTCTCTACACCTCCAAAACACAATTTGTTGACAGTTTAAAAAGCTTCACATCCACAGTGAGACAAAATTCTCCCATTTATACTTGCCCAATCCCCACGTCTCGCTCTTCCCTAGTAGAAAATGCGATCATAATTTAAAAAAAGAAAAAGGGGGAGGAATAAAAATTATAAAACACGAATTTTAGTAATAGTTAAAAAAATTTGTGACAGAATATATTAATAATAACAAATTATTATCATTGTTGTTTATTGATTTATACAATTTTTTTTCTTTAATTAAAAAAATTAAAATAATTATTTCAACTTTTAATTGTCTGTGATAACTGTTTTAGTAGTATTTTGGTACTTTCATATTTTGTTAATTATTTTTTATTTTTTATTTTAAAAGAATTTCTTTTATATATTTTTTTTTCTTTTTTTTCTTCTTCCTCTCTTATAATTTTCCCCTTCCTTCCTTCCTAGCCGTTGCAATTCCACCAGTGGTAGAAGCTACCAGCAGTTTTGTCAGCCATTATCAGACCATGAACCCATCGTCACCAACGCAAATAATACATCATCCGAGTGTAAAAGATGGTTTCCATTACACCAGAAACTACTTTGATGAAATTCAAGAACTAAACAAAAGAAGACCCAGCACAAACAAACAGGAAAACGATGGCAGAATGCGGCTACTATCTACCAGATTATAGAGGAGGTGAAAGAAAAAGAACTTAATTTGATCAATCGCAAGTGAAGACTTGGGAAGGCAGTCGCCAAGCTTCTGATTTGAGAAAGCACGTATCGTCAATGAACTCGTTGCGGCACCATTTGCAGCTCAAGTTGAGTGTGCACTGAATCTCAATCTGATCTTACTGCAGTCTACTTTGGTGGGTGCTGCAAGGGAGGTGGGTCTTCATTGCTTTCTTCGTGGGTTCCCTTTCCCGGAAGCACAGGCACTTTCAGTGGAAGCGGAATTGTAGCGGTAAAGAAGAGCAAAATGGTAGCAGGGAATAAATAAACCCAGAACTACTATTTTGAACTGAAAAATTGAACATCCATGATTACCAATTCCTAAAAACCATCACCAAATTATGCTAGAAGAAATCAGTAAGAAGATTTATGAATTCAATTCTTTAACAGTCAAAGATCATGTCATCATCTATCATATATTATTAACAAAATACTCCACATTCAAGTAATTCCCCAAATCTAATTAATTAGTCCGGACTGGTTAGAAAATTCAAGCGTAGAAAGAACAAGGGGAGAGGTGAAGCAAATTATATAGTTAATTGTATAATTCACCAAATCTAATTAATAATTTGATGGGTTTTACCAAATTTTTAATTGAATAATTATAAAGAAAAAGAGACGATGTTTCTAATTATATAGTTATAAGGTGAAAGAGAGATGGAGAGACGAGGAGAAGAAGAGGTTGACGGCGACGGGGAGAAATTGTTTTGAAACATTTTGGGAGATCAAAAAGACACGATGATTTCACATGAAAGGGGGGGAAGAGAGGCACATTGATTTTTTTTTACATCGAAAAAAATGGGGGAGAGATAGGTGCAGTAATTTTGTAGAGTCAAATGAGACTATGAGAGGGAAGGAGGGGTGTTGGGCGGGGGGTGGGGCACGGGGTTAAGATAGATACGACGAATTTGGGAGATTCAGAGGGAATGGGGTAGCTAGAGAGAGGCGCGGTGATCTTGGGAGATTTTGAGGGAAATGGGAGATCTTGAAATTATAGAACAGGCACTGGAATTCTGTGTGTGTGTGTGGGGGGGGGGGGTGGTGATTCTCGTATTAACCAAACAAACTGAGAATAGTTAATGGATGTCAATTACAAAAGCACTACGAAAGGATAGGGAGAATACTAAAAATTTCATCATGCAAAGTGAAGAGCACTAAGCAAAGCTTAAACCCTTAGCCTTTTGTCTTCCTTCGAAAATATTCACCTTTTCTTGTCCCAAAATGTGTAAGATAATTTTACAATTCGAGAATATATTTATTACGTATATTCATAATTTATTTTTCTTCTAACTATTTAATAAATATTTAACTCATTAAATATGTGTATTCTCAATTTAATTAATAAAGATTTACTTTTATTCAGAATATAATAATCATTTTTTATTATAATTATATAAGTTTTAACAATTCTTTAATTCGTGTGTCATTTATTAAATTAATCTCCTTTTTAGAACAAAGAGAATATCAATGATCCATTATTGCCTGTGGTTTAGGATGTTTGGCTTTCACCGAGGAAACTTGGATTCGAAGTCATTTCTCTCTCCACATTCTTCCCAGGTAAAAGTACAATAGACCAATATCATCTCTTGTAGCTACTGTACACCTGCAAAGAATAAACCTGCTTAGAATGTTTTTGAAGGGCACAAACAAAATTTCGCAGGTAAATATATTAACCTAGAAGGGGAGAGGTGGAGCATTATTGGAGAATCAAATTTGATGAGTTCTACCAATTTTGTAATTGTATAATTGTGAAGAGAAAGGGAGATATTTCTAATTTTACAGTTGTAAAGTGAAAGAGAGATGAAGAGAGGAGAAGAGGAGGCTTACAGTGAGAAGTAGTTTTAAAATTTTTTTTGGAGATTGGGGAGGTGCGATGATTTCCCAAGAAAAGGGGGAGAGAGAGGCATAGTGATTTTATAGAGAAGAAGGGGGGAGATAGGTGAGTGATTTTTGTAGATTCAAAGGGAGAAGGGAAGAGGGGGAGAGATAGGTACGGTGAATTTGGGAGATTTATTGAAAAGGGGAGAGAGAGGCGAGATGAAAAAATTAAGTACCTAAAATATAATGAATCTAATAAATAAATAAGAAAATACAATGAATATTATCTGACCTGTTTTTGTAATATAGGAATACTTATATTAAACAAACAACTAGAAAGAAAGATTGACACAATTTGGCTAATGTAGATCAATTATTGAAAGCACTATATAATGATAGGGAAAATTTTAAAAATTATGCAAAGTGAAGAGCACTAAGCAGAGTTTAAACCCTTAGACATCTGGGGAATCACATTGCCCATGCAGCCACCTTCAACGTTGGCGATGCCAGCGACTGGACATTCAGGGTAAGTTCATGGCCAAACGGCAAAAAAACTTAAGCCCATAATATCTTTCATAAGTACATAATTATATCAATATATAATTATTTTTAATGTGTTATATTATTTACATTATCCAACTATCGTATCGAAACACACAACTTGATAATTATGAACGAGATAAATTTCAACTCTTGCACGACCTCAGGAATGATCTTTACTTGCGGAAATACTCAAATAATCCTAATACGAGGCAAAAACTACTACATATGTGAGTTTTCCTGGCCATTGTGCTAATGGTGGAATGAAATAGTTATCACTACAACTTAATATTGGATTGGATTCTAATATGATGGAGTTGTACTTGCTATTAACTACATGTCCTTATTGGTTCGTCCAATGGATTGTTTCCTAAAAAATCCAATAAATTATTTCCTGAGTTTCTATTTTCTCTGTCGTCTGACCCATATAATATTTTCCCCAAACGAATGAACTAGGTCTACAATTACCTTTTGGTACCGGGAAAAAAAAGGAAAATTCAAAAGATAGGGTACAAAAGGTAGAATTCTCTACTAGGATTGGATTTCTGTTTTCGTTTTTCTTTGGAAATGGGTCGAGGTAAACCTTTTCAAACATTGGGGCGCCAGCTTACGCTTGTTGGGACTTCTCCAAAATGGTTAAGAATGGACATCCAACAACTGCAGTCGGCAGAATAACTCAGCTTAAATAAAAACTAGTGCAACACCAAACGGCAAAATAATGATAAATCTATGAATAGCTAGACCAAGAAAGACCCAAAAATACTTAATACTAGAATTGGTGGGGTGCGCCAGGCCAAGGCAATAGTGCAACGCCAAGGCGACGCTTGAGAGCTCAGGTAGCGAGCTACCGAAGCTAGCTCTCCCCCTTAAAAAATTGAGTTAATATCGTGTGAGCCAATGGCCCACGTATCAGATATTAAACTGATAAGAACAGATACTACACTTGATCTTAGCCAAAAGGCCGAGAAAGGTATGCTTTCTTTGATTCTAAACTTCCCCTTTCATTACCTACTGTCTCAAAGCCGTCTTTTCTTGAAGCGATGTGGGATGCTGAAGCTGACTCCAACCCTCCTCCTCCTCGGGATTTTGATTGCTGAACTTGAATTGAATACACATTGATAAGATCCACAAACACAAAGAGGACTAGGATTCATCTCTTACAGGACAAGACCTCAAACAACAATCAAGACAGAGTTGCCAGGTTTGCACCCGGAAAAACCGAATGTGATCCGAAAGGCAGAGCTCCAATAGCAAAAGAAGTTGGGAAGGAGCACATAAACGTTTGATAAAATCTAGTGTTATTCTCGGTTTCTCAGTAAAAGAATTGTGTATTTACTTGCAATAAAGACGTTCAAAGAGCATTCTAAGTTTCTCTAAACTCATTCTAGTATTCTGCCCCTCATACCCCTCCCTCTTCTAACTCTTGGCTTTTCCATTTAACCCCTACCATGTTATACAATTTCACGACGTCACTATACAACTTGGGGTGGCAAGAAGCTGCTACAAAGACATGCAGTGCCATTCCTAAAAGATAAAAAGCACGTACCCCTCATCCATGCTAAACTAGTCATTACCAATGTGCTATTATATAACCCCATTTGGACTCAAAGAACTATCCTCTTGAACTATTTCCTCAACTGGGTTCTCCTCAGCCCAAACAGCTGCATCTAAGTAGCCATACTCGAACAGTTTATCAAGGATGTAATCTTCAGCTGGTTCAAGTGCCCAATTAAAAAGCTGAAATAAATGTGAATAGAAATCTCAGTTCCATCTCATTGAGAAAATATATGTAAAATCACGAAAGTATGTTACCTCTCTAGGACTAGCACAATTTTCAGGATTGCAGTCAGGACTAATCCCAATTCCTTGTAATCCTAATCGGCTGGCTGGGAAAGCACAAACTCGGATCTGCAATCCAGTCAACAATAGCAATAATTAGTGAAATTTCCAAAAAGAGGCCTCATTACATACTTTATTTATAACTCAAGAAAGAAAGTAAACTACTACTAATTCCACTAATTACTAGGGAATGGATAAAAGAAAAACTAATTGGGCACACATAAGTTCTCAACATGTTGATGAAACATGGAGGATTCCTTAGAGACAATTGAGAAACGTGGTTATCAAAATGACCAAACCTCTCACAATAAGTAACTTGAATATCCCAAGCAAAACAAACAGAGTTGCAAGAAGCCAAGTCCACTGCCATATAGTTACATGTCATTTATGTTGCAACACAGTCATGGAAAGATTCATCGTGCTGATTTGAAATAGAGCACCACCGTTGGATCACAAAAATAAATAAATAAAATACTGCTGATAGAGATTGCATGCAACATTAATGGCATATTGTCAGAGTTTTGAAAGTAAGTTATGCTCTAGATTTTTAAAGCATGAGCAGAAGAACCACTACAGTTCAATAATACATACCGTCTGGGCTGCAGATGTCGGTGGCATAAACAAGGTTAAGCCACCATCTATACAAATTCGATTTCGAAACATTGTTGCTGGTCTTGGAGCAAGATATCTGCGCCACCATAACATTTTTAGTTGAATGAGCAGAATGAACTTTACAAATACGAGCATACAACTAAGGATTTTACCCTGGAATGAAAGAAGAAGTAATGACAGCATTAATGAGATCCTCTTTAGAATCAAATTGATCAACCAACAGACCCCTGGGCCTCCAAAGGATTTGCGTTAGAGCAACTGCAATAAAAACACAACATCAATCTACAGGAGCTGCTTCTAAGCTGTCAATACCATTTTATGAAGAAATTGTCAAAGAAAACCCCAGAATGAATCCTAACCTGTTCTCTAAGCAAGAGTAGCAAATAATGAGTCTGATCAAAAGCTACATTCTCCTAGGAAATCCATCTAAGAAACTATGGTACTTTTACATGCAGAAATGCATCTCTGCCACTAGCATCTGCAACCATTCCTGATGTCAAGTTAAAATTCTCTGATATGCTACTTAAAGCATCTTACTAATATAATTTTTCCCTCCGAAAAGTTCATTATTTGGATCACAAAATGCCTATATAGATACCAGAAGAAACAATCTACTACCAATTTGGATTCTATTCCCTTGACTTGTGAAACATATCATTTGAATCTACAAGACTACTAAGGTCTTGCAGTTGCCTTGATATTATCCATGTTTACATAGTTGCATCAAGCTTACCAAAAAAGTATAACATTTAACCGAAGTATGTCTGAAAAAGAGGACACAAGATGAAGCAAACCATCCACAGAAAGTCTACTGTAGATCATGGATGAGATATCAGATGGAGTTGTATAACCTCACTAGAATTTTAGCAGTATTTAGGAAAAGAGAATGATGATAACCTTGGGTGGGTTTATGAACTCCCATTCCTTTGGAGACTAAATTAACAATCTAAGGAACAGAATAAATACATAACAACACAAACACCACAGTACAAAATTTATACACACAATTTTTAACACAGACATATGTTCAAAGTTCAATGGGCCAGAGAAAGTGAAGAAATACTCACCACGAACCCTCCCACTGGACCTGATATGAGTGTCATCGGGCAAAAATTGCACAAGAACCTCTTTGAGAACAGCCTGGGGATACGAGAATCAGCTGAAATTTTAATTTCTTAAGAAAAAGGAAATGGATTTGCACTGTTAATTTCCCGAGACATTTGCAGTACTACATCGTGCCTAAGTGCACCTCACAAATCCTTCATTATCATTACCAGACTACAAATTGATTTAAGCACATTACAAATAAATGGCTCAAGCAGGCCTTTCAACAATATAACCCCATGAATTTATCAAATTACATCTGTAAACTACTATGGGCTACATATTTTGAGTATTCCTCAGATGCAAATAATATATACATAAAAAGATCTCCCTTGAAAACTAATAAACCATGAAAACTGCAAGGACCTTATCCACACCAACCACTATTTTATTTTTCTTTCAGAAACACTGAAAAATAACACCTGCAATTACTTATGAGATTCCAGCCAAAACCTGGGAGTAAATGGATGACCAAGCCACAATTACACTGCACATAAGATAGACTAGGTGACAAGTGTTCATTGCCTACCACACTTTGAAGTTTCCAAATTGAAACTGAAAAAGGAAGCGTTGTATAAAGAAAATGTTAGAGCAGAAAAGAAGTGTCAGTACAAGGTCCCAATTTAGTTCATCTATGAGATATATTCAGACATGCCAATTAAATTAAAGTTAGTGTGCCCCTCTTATCTTATAGAGCATAACATACCACAACTTAGCCTGCCTATACTCCATCTAAAATGATATTAGCAAAGAACAATATTGTCTTTTAAAATAAAAGACAAAAACGATAGAAAAAATAGGCTTCTTGAAGTGAACAATTCTATAGACATGCTTTCGGTAAAGAAGGCAATATTCTTCCCAAGAAAATGCAGTCAATGGCAAGGTTCCCAGCTGCAAGTGAAATGATAAAAACAAGGTAATTTGTTGAGTCTTTTACCAAGGAAAAAATACTAGACGAGTACAAATTTATTTGCTTGCAAGAAGCTGTTGACGTCACAACTCTGACACAAGATACTGCTTTAAATTATTTGTGTTCTTATCTCATCTAACTACTCCTGCAACAGAAAGCATTAGATATCTATATCTTTACAACACCTCAACAAATACATACCCCTAGTCGAAATGCTGTCCCTTTAAGCCGACAGTTTTCAGCTAATATTTTGGTAGCTTTTAAGGCATCGTGCATATTTGCCCCAGAGGCAATCACAGCACACACTATAGCACCTGCAGATGCACCAGCCAGTGGAGTTGTCTCCTGTATCACAGAAAAAATCCTTGCTACTTGAGAATAAATGACATACATACCAAATTTCTAGTTACAAAATCTTTCCAAAAGCAATACACAAAGCATGGTGATACACACAGAGGCCAATGTCCAAATGAAACAGTGAAATGTAGTGCATGTTTTTCCCTTTTCCTTTCAAAGTTTTGAGAGGGGTTGCAGGAAGGGTTCTAAGTGCCCATTTTTTGGTCAGGATCCATCAAAAAATTATATAACAAGAATTGAAATTTAGATCCTTGACACACTGAAAAACATTGGCACGCATCTAACTGAGGAGCTCAAAAGCTGAAACATTTCACCACAAGGGTGAAGTATCAAAAGCTTTATTAGACCTCTGATTGTCATTTTACTTTCCGTTGTGCCTTCACAAAGGCAGATCAAATGTATACATTCCAATTCAGAAGAAGAATCACCAACGAGAATGTAGAAGCAATGGTAAAAACCTCTGATAATAACCTGAAGCTGATTATCTGTTGCCAATCCCCCAAAAATCCAATATTCAACAAGAGATTTTCTTTTGGTGGGGAAGAAAGGCGACAGGGCCTAGAAGTGGGAAGCGGGATTATGTACTTGCTACCAGTTGAAAGCAAGCTCAAGGCATAACAAGCCATCTAAGATTTATACTGCACATTCCTCTACACCTCCAAAACAAAATTTGCTTGCCTTAAAAGTTTAAAACTTCACATCCACAATGAGACTAAGTTCTCCCATTTATACTCACCCAATCCCCACATCTCGCTCTTGCCTAGGAGAAAATACAATTGCAATGTAAAGGTTTATGTGGACAGCTTCACAAAGACACACATTGAATTGCATTCTATAACAAGCCAACCACAAAATGTGTCCAAAACTTAGTGATTACACTTCAAATTAAGTACCTTGATATATCCCTTCTCAATGAGAAATTGAGCCACCCCAAGATGATAGGGAAACAAAAGGCCAGCCGCAGAAAAACTAAAGCCGGGGCTAGTCACCGCTTTCCGGCCGAGTTCCGCCTCCACATCCTTCACTCTCTGCTCCCAGACCACCTCCGGCTGCACGGGGTCCTCCACCACCGAGGCAATCCTCTGTTTACCCCTCCGTCTCCACCAAGTCGCCACCTGATCACTCTCCGACAACAATGTCACTCCAGGCCCCAACCCGTTATCACTCTGGCCCCCCTCAGCCTCTTTAATCAACCGGTTCGCTCTCCGCGATATAATTCGCGAGGCTATTCCCAGAAACAGTTCCCCCGTTGCCACTGCAAATGATCTCTTTTCAGGCGCAGACGGCGTCGTTGCTGATTGTTCTTGTTGTCCTCCTCCAGCGGTGGCAGTTGATTGGTGGTTGTTCTGTCGGGTAGCCTTAGTGGAGAAACTGAGGCTCCTAACAGGCAGGGGGACGAGAGCAGGTGTAGCAGTAGCAGGACGCAGAGGACGATGATGAGGATTGGAGAGGAAGAGGGAAGAGAGGGAGGCCATGAACAGGGAGGAGCTGGGGGAGGTGGAGGAATGAAAGAGGAGGGCTTGGGTGGGGTTTGAAGGTGGTCCGTTTGAAAAGCATTGGATCCAACGGCGCATTTGTTGTGTATTTTTAGTTTGTTTTTTCGGGTGCATTTTGCCATTTTCTAACTGTATTGTATTAGTATGCCCCGTCTCTAGAATTGTACACGTGGAGAATGCAAAACTGTTTGGGCTTCTCTGTTTTTCTTCCACGTGTCACTCATATCTATTGCATGCACACCAATTACAAAACTAATGTCTTCTTATTATTTTTCTATTTATTCTAAATCAACTACATAATTTTTCAAAACTCTTTTTTCTTTTTACTTCTTGAGAATTTTTACTAACTAATAACTATAATATTTTTAATATAGGTAAAATAATAATTTTATCTAAATTATTGTATTATTTTCAACACTCTTAATTTATGTGTAAAAAATTTCATGAATAATTATTTTAAAACGGAATAAATATTTTTATATTGAATTGTTGTTTGTCTGAGGTGTGTTTATTATATTTATCTCTCTATTAAATACTAGTCATTAAATTTCAAAAAGAATGGATTAGGGATAAATTCCGACACACGACATTAAGAACCGATAATCTTTATTGAAATTCAATCACGTATCACTATAAGATTCAACTACTCCCTCTATCCCTATTTATCTGTCATATTAAAAAAATTTAAATGTCATTATGTTAATTTTACTACCATACCCTTGTATTAAATAGTTTTGAAAAATAAAAGTGTAATAACTTTAGTGAGAGAGTTGAGCAAATAAAGCAAGAAAATAGTTGTGGAGAACATTAAATTCAAGGGTACTTTTGAAATGTATAAATAAAATTGTATGAATTTAAGAAACTAACTAATTTTTATTAAATTATGTAAAGTAGTTAAATGTGATAAATAAATAGGGATAGAGGAAGCACATTTTATTACTGGGATGGAGGGAGTACATTTTATTACTGGAAGGTTTAAGTTATTTTTTAAGGGAGATGTACTTGTTGTATTTATCTCTATTAAATATTCCCTCCATCCTAAAAAAGAATATCAATCTAGTAAATGGCATATAAATTAAAGAATTGTTAAAATTTATATAATTATAATAGAAAAAAGACAATTATATCTCTGAATAAAAGAAAATTTTTATTAATTAGATTGGAAATACACATATTTATTGAGTAGTTGAAAGAGAAATAAATTAGAAATATATGTAATAAATACATTCCTGATTTGTAAAATTGACAAATATTTTAGTACAATAAAAATATAAATTTTTGACATTCTTTTTAAAATAGAATGAGTACCTTCCTTAGCCATTAAGGTTCATAACTTTCAGAAGAGATAGAATCCAAAACAAAACCTTAAGAACAGATAACCTTTATTAAAATTTAACTACGTATTACTAAAAAACATTTTACAACTCATATATTATTATAAAATTAGGGTAGTGTTAGAATAAAATCTTCACACTACACACTAATAAAACTCTAACTATTTTGCACAAGAATTTCTCTCTTTCTTTTCTCTCACAATTTTCTCTAATCTTTCTTTCACTAATCTTTCTTTCACAAAATAATGGTGTCTTACAAACTTAGAGAATAACTATATTTATAGAGCTCTAATTAGTGAATTACATCATGGCATACATCATCTTCCACTAATCTTAATTAGTAGTGTCTCCACTAAATGGTGGACATCCATAAAAATATTCTAATAATTCACATAAATCCATAATTAGTGGAGTCTCCACTAATTAATAAAGATTCCAATAATTCATAATAATCCCCCTTGGATGTCCATCCATTACATAAAGAATATGCCTCGTTAAAACCTTACGAGATAAAAACCCTTTGGGAAAAAAAATCTAGTGAAGGAAAAAGAGTACACTATTCTATATGTCCATTTATTACCCCCCTGATGAGATGATTCCTTTAAATCTTTAAACCGACGCATACCGATTTTATATCTCAACTTTTCAAATGTTGCCGTCGGTAAAGTCTTCGTGAAAATATCTGCGAGGTTATCACATGACCGAATTTGTAGCACATTAATTTCACCTTTCTTCTGGAGTTCATGAGTAAAGAAGAATTTTGGTGAAATATGTTTTGTCCGATCTCCTTTAATATATCCTCCTCGTAATTGAGTTATGCAAGCTGCATTGTCTTCATAAAGAGGAGTTGGAATACCTTTGATTGATGATAATCCACAACTTTCTCGGATATAATGAATCATGGATCTTAGCCATACACATTCTCGACTTGCTTCATGAATGGCTATAATTTCAGCATGATTTGAAGAAGTAGCTACTATAGATTGTTTCGTAGAACGCCATGATATAGCAGTATTTCCACATGTAAATAGATAGCCCGTTTGAGAACGTGCTTTATGTGGATCAGATAAATAACCAGAGATCTCGCATAACCTATCAATGTTGGACTCGGTTTTATTTGAATAAAATAATCCGAGATCAATTGTACCTTGGAGATATCGAAGGACTTGTTTAATTCCATTCCAATGTCGTCGTGTTGGTGAAGAACTAAATCTTGCTAATAAATTGACAGCAAAAGCAATATCAGGTCATGTATTATTAACAAGATACATCAATGCACCAATTGCACTGAGATATGGTACTTCAGGACCAAGGAGTTCTTCATCATTTTCTTGAGATCGGAAAGGATCTTTATCCACATTTAATGATCGCACGATCATTGGAATACTCAATGGATGTGCTTTGTCCATGTAAAATCTTTTTAACACTTTTGTCTGTATATGTTGATTGATGAATAAATGTTCCACTTTCCAAATGTTCAATTTGTAAATCAAGGTAAAATTTGGTTTTACCAAAATCCTTGATTTCGAATTCTCTTTTTAAATAATCAATTATTTCTTGGAGCTCTTCAGGAGTTCCAATAAGATTAATATCATCAACATATATAGCTAATATCACAAATTTAGAACAAGATTTCTTAATAAAAACACATGGACATACCTGATCATTTTTAAATCCCGCTTTCAATAAATATTCACTAAGACGTGTGAACCACATGCGCCCAGATTGCTTCAGGCCATATAATGATTTCTGCAACTTGATGGAGTAATTTTCACGAGGATAATGTTTATATGCTTCGTGCATATGAAATCCTTCGGGGATTTTCATGTAAACATCATTTTCTAAATTTCCATACAAGTAAGCAGTGACAACATCTAATAGGCGCATATCTATCTTTTCATGTACTGCCAAACTGATAAGATATCGGAGTGTAATAGTATCAACAACAGGAGAATAAGTTTCATCATAGTCAATACCTGGTCTTTGTGAAAAACCTTGGGCTACTAATCGCGCTTTATATCGAACGATTTCACTCTTTTAATTGCGCTTTCGCACAAATATCCATTTGTAGTCAACAGGTTTTACACATTCTGGTGTTCAGATTGCAGGTCCGAAGACTTCACATTTTGCCAGTGCATTTAACTCCGATTGAATCGCATCTTTCCATTGCAGCCAATCTTTTCTATGCCGACATTCATCAACTGATATTAGTTCAGGATCATCATTATCCTGTGTAACATCAAGAGATATATTGTATGCAAATATATTATCAATAACAGTTTCTATTCGATTCCAATCTACCGGAAGTGGTATAATTGATAGAAATTTCAGTGTTACTTTCATCAACTTCTGGTTCTTTGTCATCAGTTCTCTCTTGGTCTTTATCATTCTTTTATTCAATATGATCTTCTGGATCATTTAATCCTCTTTTCTTTCGAGGATTTTTATCTTTAGAACCAAGAGGTCGGCCACGCTTCTGGCGTGTTTTTGACTCAGCAGACTATAGGTATAATATTTTGTTCTACTGAAACTTCAATTCGAATAGGAGCATTTATAGCTGGAATATGCGATTTTGTAACTCTTCTGGAGTCAACAAAAGCGTCTGGCATTTGATTTGCAATGCTTTGCAAATGAATTATCTTTTGAACTTCAAGTTCACATGCGCTTGTGCGCGGATCAAGATAATTTAATGATGTTGTCCAAGCAAGATCCTTTTTATGTCTGTTTTGGTTCTCCCCTAATTTAGGGAATAATGATTCATCAAAATGACAATCAACAAATCTTGTCGTTAATATATCTCCTGTCGGGGGTTCAACATACCCGATAATAGAGGGAGAATCATATCCAACGTATATCCCCTTTCTTCTTTGAGGACCCATCTTTGTACGTTGGTTTGGTGCAATTGGAATATATACAAGACACCCAAAAATTCTTAAATGAGCAATATTTGGTTTTGACCAAAAAGCCAATTGCAAAGGAGAGAATTTATGATAACTAGCTGGTCTTATACGTACAAGTGTTGCAAGCATGTAGAATAGCATGTCCTCAGTGCGGATGTTGGGAGATTTGATTTCATTAATAATGGTCTAGCAATTAATTGTAATCGTTTAATCAAAGATTCAAGCAAGACCATTCTGTGTGTGAACATGAGCTACAGGATGTTCAACATTAATCCCAATTGACATGCAATATGCATCAAAAGCATGTGATGAAAATTCACCAACGATTATCCAAACGGATATTTTTAATGTGATGGTTCGGAAATTGTGCTCGTAATTTAATTATTTGAGCAAGTAATCTCGCAAACGCCAGAGTTGCGAGTAGATAATAAACATACATGTGACCATCGGGATGATGCATCAATTAAGACCATAAAATATTTGAACGGTCCACATGGTGGATCAATAGGTCCACAAATATCTCCGTGAATCCGTTCGAGAAATGTAGGACTTTCAACTCCTACTTTTACCGGTGATGGTTTAACAATTAATTTTCCTAGGGAACATGCAAGACATGCGAATTTTTCTCGATGTTAATATCCTTTTATTTTTTAAAGGATGACCATGTGTATTCTCAATGATTCTTCTCATCATGGTAGATCCCGATGACCCAACCGGTCATGCCAAATGCTAAAAGTAATAGGATCAGTAAACTTCCGGTTTACTAGATGATGAATTTCAATTGTACGTATTTTTACAAAATATAGACCAAGTAGAAAAAGACGGCAGCTTTTCTAATACCGATTTCTTACCCAAATGTATTTGAGTAATAAAAAGATGCTCAATCCCATTTTCCTCATTTGTTTCAACATGATACCCATTTCTCGTGATATCTTTAAAACTCAATAAATTTCTTCCGGATTTTGAGGAAAATAGTGCCTTATCAATAATAATTGTTGTTCTTTTAGGCAACAATATACTAGCTCTTCCGGAGCCCTCAATTACATTTGCACTACCGTTTATCGTATAAATATTTATTTCTCCCATTTTGAGATTAGAAAAATATTTCTCATTTTTTAGTATGGTGTGTGTAGTTCCACTATCAATAATGCATACATCATCATTAATAACAGCCTATCCGAACACAAATATATATATGTAAACGTAAATATTATTAGAATAGAATGAAAATGAAAATACAAAAATATCGTGGTGATGCTTTAGTTCTTTTGGACACTCGCCATCACCAATTAAATGGTCTATCCTACCGTCCGGGTGTTCAAAAAATCCGATACATCCATATGGGTAATATTGATATTAAGATCTTCAGGATCACTATCGTCATCCTCAAGCATTATTTATTGGATGTTGAGAAAAATTTGCTTCCACATTTTTATTTTTCAATGAAGCTTAATACAATTCAACTAAATGCTTAGCCGTACTGACGCTTTCGTGACCAATGACCTTTCATGCCACATCTATAACATATATCCTCATGCTTTTCTTCAATTTCTTTTTCTTTTCCCTTTTGATATTTTCTCGTTCCACTTCGGTGGCCAGTATTTCTCACGATTTGATTATAATTGTGATAAGGGAAATATCGAGCGTGTCTACGACCATAACCACGACCACGGTCACGGCCACGGCCACGACCACGACTATAACGATGGCTTCTGCTGGAGCCAACAACATTCACTTTTGGGAGTGCTGTAGAGCCAGTTGGTCTGGCTTCATGATTTCTCAATAATAACTCATTATTTTTCTCTCGCAATGAGGAGGGCAAGTAATTAAATCAGTAAATTTTGTATACCCCTTTTCTCGATATTGTTGTCGCAGGACAATATTCGAGGCATGAAAGGTGGAGAATGTCTTCTCCAACATATCTTCATCGATCACTTTTTCTCCGCATAATTTTAATTGAGATGTAATTTTATACATTGCGGAGCTATATTCATTCACGGTTTTAAAATCTTGCAACCTCGAGTGCAACCATTCATACCGTGCAGTAGGTAGTACGACCATCTTCGTGTGGTCAAATCTTTCTTTTAAATTTACCCATAGGCCATATGGATCTTTTTCGGTAAGATATTCCATTTTCAAATTTTCATCGAGATGACGACGAATAAAAATCAAAGCTTTAGCCTTGTGATGTGCGGATGCACTATTATTTGCTTGAATAGTTTCACTAAGGCCTTCGACATTTAGATGCATTTCGCATCGAGAACCCATGACATATAATTTTTTCCGTAAATATCAAGGGCTACAAATTCGAGTTTCGCGATGTTAGCCATAGAGATCAATAAATGCGTACTGTCTTCTCGACTTTGGTAACGGCGTAAACTCGTGCTTAGTCTTCCGGCTTTTGTACTCGGTAGAGACTCGTGCCGATAACGTATTATAAAATTAGGGTAGTGTTAGAATAAAATCTTCACACTACACACTAATAAAACTCTAACTATTTTGCACAAGAATTTCTCTCTTTCTTTTCTCTCACAATTTTCTCTAATCTTTCTTTCACTAATCTTTCTTTCACAAAATAATGGTGTCTTACAAGCTTAGAGAATAGCTCTATTTATAGAGCTCTAATTAGTGGATTACATCATGCCATACATCATCTTCCACTAATCTTAATTAGTGGTGTCTCCACTAAATGGTGGACATCCATAAAAATCTTCTAATAATTCACATAAATCCATAATTAGTGGAGCCTCCACTAATTAATAAAGATTCCAATAATTCATAATATATATATATATATATATATATATATATATATATAAACAATCTCATTTATTTACAAAATTAATTAATATACCTTATCTTAAATTGTTCGTCTTTTCTCTTTAATTGCAACCGTGTAAACTGTCATGTCTTTATGTGACTCCAAATCTATTAGTCGCGAGAATCACTGATGGGAATAATCAACACAAAGACAATGGAATAGTTTTAAATTAATAAATAATTTCTTTGATCATATTAAATTGTACAACATTCAACTCATGTCATAGTCGTCATTTGAAAATTAAACTAATAAATCCTAATTGGCAATCCTATCAGAACGTGATAAAATAAAAGTCATTTTTAATTGTATATGTTCTCGTATAAAATCATTTTATATAATATTTCCTTTATATAGTTTAAAATTAATTTATTAATATTTATTTTAGGATTATTCTTTTTTTTTTAATAGGACTAAGTAAATTGGTAAAGATTAAGAGATAATTGCTAACCAAATGAATTACGACCTTGTAACTTAGTTCAATTCACAATAATGATAAATCTAATTTTTTTATAGTGATACATGTAAACTTTTTTCTTGGTATAAAGGTGTAGTTGATGTAGTCTTTATGCATAATCTGTATATGCATATCTTTGCAACAAGAGTGCAAATGGTCAGAACACCAAGCCAACTGATCTATGTTTGCCAGCTCTTTTCTGAACAAATCTTGAACTTGTGGCTCTTGGAAATCTGGGACATTACTTGGCCATGCTACAGTATCCAAACAATATAGATGTACACCATTTTGGAAGCTTTGATACTTTACTGTTTATATCACCTTGGAATCATTACAGAGAAAAAGGTAAAAATGAAAATTATATATGATACATTTCTTTACAGAAGTGATGTTAAAGAGGGACTCTATAGGATGGATCCGCCATTCTCAAAATAAACAAGTTTCCTTGGTTGCCTCTTGATATCCTGGAAACAGTGACCTTCACCTCAGAACATGAACAAGTTCAAGACAAAACTTTGGCAGCATATATGCTCTAAATGGGAACTTCAGCCTATTATTTTGATTGAAACTTAAGTGCACAAGTATGACAACCACTGCCTCCCCCACTCGGCCTACCCCCAATAACAAATACCCTTCTATAAATAGAAGGATTACAAAAAATGATCAGAGACATACAGTCATATTCCTAGTTTTCCTGATAGAAATAAAGCATTGAAATCAAAAGCTTGAATTGAGCATTGAACTATCATATGAGCTAAAAAGAATAATAGCTCTCCAACATGGTGATTGAACATGGATGCAGCAGCTTAATATTTTAATGTCCTCGCACTGCAAAAGCTCCAAAGTGAAGAAACCATCATGGTATTCTTTTGTTTCCTTGAAATGCTTTTACTTAAACAAAGAAAATTACCCTTTTCAAGAACCATTCAAAACCTAAATTTGCGCAATTCATAGTTTTCTTGATATAAATTGATTGAAGAGGTTGCAAAGCAGGAGAGAAACCTGCCTACTTGGAACCAACTATTTTGGAAACTATTGCATTTAAAAGAAAAACTTTGTCCTGGAAAATCTGAAAGGTCAAGAGTTTCAATCATAGTTACTGAATATGCTTCATCTTGGATAGGTAAGACAACATGTACATTGACAAGAAAGTTTTGAGTCAGACTCTGTTAGAAGAACAAGGATTCTGGGTAAATGCCACCAAGATGAACATTAAGTTCAACCATTTTTTAAGCACAACGTTGTTTTATGCACTAAGTTGAGTGGTAGATAATAGTAACTTTAGAAAGCTCCTTTAAATGCTTACCTTAACTCCTCATCCAAGTATGTGATTTCCAACTGACCGCGACCACTTCCACGTGACCTTAAGGGTATCTGTCATCCAAAGAAAATATAGTTGATAAAAAGTAAATTAAGTAGCAGATGCTCCTGCTCTTGTTAATTTCCAGCTAAGAAACATGTATGGGAAACCACAAACAACACTAAGTGCTAAAGCAACTGCCCCAGTAGTTAACAAGAAGAAGAGAAAATTATGTTTTTCAGCTCAGGAAATGATGCATAAGTAACAATTAGAGAAATTTTTTAGTTCTATTTTATGCATAAAAACAATAATATGCAGAATTGCTAACTAGGCACAATTTCACATACCACACCAGCAATCTTAAAAGAGTCAAATTTAACAGCTACCCTTTTTGCATTCAGAGGAACCAAGTTGGCTGTCGCCTGCAAAACAATTGAGCAATGACCTCAAAGATTGTAAAAGGGACTAGAGAAAAAAAAAATCAAGAAGAATGATATTACTATGTGAATAAAAAATTAGTAGAGGTTCTGATTCTATTTCAGATCCTAGGCCTTGAGGATAAAGGAACTAATACCAGAAGTTACACTAGGAAAAATTTTAAATTTTTAAAAAAATTCTTTAAAATTTTATATCGCCTTCCCCCAAAAAAAATAAAAAAATTTAACATTATCTCCTTACTATAATTTGCTCCCCCTCCCAACCAAAACAAAATTTCTAGTTCCATCTTGGTTACACAGATGACCTAATTTATGTGTCTCCACACTGTATTGACCTGATGTTTCTTAAAGGAGAACTCTATTATGTATCTTCGTACAATGAAAAACCTCGTATATAATTAGTCACAAACACTAAAAAGGCACCAGCTTGCAGCCAAAATCTAGAACACAAAGTATGAGTCATCCTTTATTTTCTTATATACTTGACCAGAATTGAAGCATAATTAAACTCGTTTCACAATTATCATGAGAACAGCCATTACAGAAGTTAAACGTCTTTCAAATAAAGAAAGATGCTTTCCGTTGCCGTTCCCATCTTTGTACGCAAAATGCACCTGATTGAAGAATGGCCAAGTCTCCATGTTTTGAGCCCTCAATGTGTCCAAATTAATTGCTTGATAGATTTTTCCACTTGGTCGTAAAAATTTTGGCCTCTGCAAAACAATTGCAGAAGAATAGCACAAGGAATTAAAAAGTGTGTGCACTAACTACTAAAGAAATAATGAATAATCCAACAAATATTTTCATCCATCAATAATAACATGAGAACACAGTCATGGCAGGTGTCTATGAAGAATTAAACAATATTGGACTATGCAACTAATCATTTAGTCCAGATGCTAAGATATACTAGCACAAGACCAGGACCAGTGCGTGTGAACTATGCTGTTCTACATATTCTAGTTTTTGCTATCATATATCTTTTCTACATGCTATAGCATTTGGTTTTGACTTGCAGCATATTGGAATAAAAAGGATATTTCATCTCTTATGAACATATCAATTCTTTTAAGAATGTAATTGATGTTGGAGGAAATGGCCCTCCTTTTCAGACCTCTGTTTGGAGAATTGACCGGGACGTTGTGTACAGAAGCTCCCATTTCCCATTTAAAAGGTCAGACTTGAGCGGTTCCTTCACCTTGTTAGCTGCTTCTAGTCTACGTGCAATCTGAACACAGATAATATGTGTAAGACTGGGGCATTTTCATCAAAAGATAGAACTCAAATCAGATCATCTCCATCTCCACCAAACAACCTTTGCCAGTAACAGATTTTTGAAAATGGTATATTTATTTTCTTTTTCAATAAAACCACTCCCAGAAACATGTACCTAGTCTGAACAGCCCATTTCAGTTTTCCAAAGACATAAAAAAGTGATCTTTTAAACAGTAATTACCTTATCGCATTTTAGCACAGATCAATCACAAAATAAAACCCTAAAGAAACAAAAAAGGCAAATGAATAATGCTACAGTAAGTACCATTCCAGCAACATCATCTTGTTCCAGTCAAATATGAGTGGAAACAAGAGCAATAAAAAGAACCAAAAAAAAGAAAAACAAATTAATTTGAGACAATATATCTGTTACCTCATCAACCCGCTCTTGATCTTCAGGGGTGGCCTCAGCCCCACGATCAAGAGGAGCTATGGCCTCAAGAAGCTCCTGCTTGAGACTATCAACATCTTCACTTTTAGACAAGAAAGACTGAAAGAAAGAAACTCGAGTCCTCCATTCCCGAGACCCGCGGAATGCTTTGAAGGGCTCTCTTTCTCTACCTGCATAATTGATATGTGAAATTTCGACGTTGTGCCTTTTGGGCTGAAAGGGAATCGATCTTGATGTAATAAATGAAGGTAAAGAATGGAATGGGGTAAGTTTAAGCAGAGAAAAAGAGGAAGAAGAAGAAGAAGAGATGCAGGAAGCAGACATTTTGCGAGGTGGGTTTGTGTAAGTTTTTACTTTTAAAAGACAGTTATCCGTTATAATGCCTTAGCCAATTGCTGACTCCTGGGAATACTAGACGTTGGATTCGTCCAGATAATTTTTTTTTTTAACACGTAACTCAATTAAATATTTAAAATTAATTAATTATTTATTTTATTAAATATATTTATTAATATTTAATATTTAATTAATTAAATATATTTAATAATATATATTTTTATTATTTAATTTATTAAAACATATTATTAAATAATTAAATAATTATTAATATTTTATATTTAATTTAAATTATAATAAAATATAATATAAAAATAATTATAATTAATTCATATTTTAAATCTAAATTAATGTTCAAATTTAATATATAAATATTCAAATTTTAATTTTTAAGCTTCGCTTTTATCAAATGAGCCTAAATTTAATAGAGATAAATTCCAAACCCAAACATAGTTGTTGGGCGAATGAGTATTCCTGTAATAAACGATATGCATTTTTATAGGGGCATAATCTCGAATTTGGATTCAGAGAAGGTAAGCCATAGGAATGCAAAAAGTAAAGGATAAGGTTAGGCATTTTGGAAAAAAAAAATTAAAAGCTGAAGATAAAGTTTGTATAGATTTTCCTTTAATTTTAATTTTTGCAAGGAAAAATAATTATTTTTAAAAATTTATAAGTGTATATGCCACTCACGCCCTCCTAAATTTGTCTTTGAATTTTAGAAGGAAAGGGGAGGAAAGACAAGAGAAGAAGAACCAGTGCTAAATCAAAAGGTAAATGTTAAATAGTAACTAGGCATATTTTTTAAATTTTTTTGAATGTAATATGCATTCTGATGCTCCATGTTTTCGCAGTTAGGCTGCTAGTTTTGCCTACCATTCCCATTCCCATTCCCAATATATCTTTAAAGGTATTCGACTTATTAAGAATTAAATTGGTGTAGTTCCATAGTATCCCAAGAAAGCTCAATAAAAAAATTTTGAGAGGGTTTCTCCACATTGGAGAAGGATTGAAAAGCTGGAAAAAGGGCCAAACCGCCAAAGAGATTGAAGCCAATCCAAGAAAAAGGAAAACCACATGCAGGATGAAAGAAAAGAGCAAGTTATTCTAGTCCCACATTGCCAGAACATAAAGAATGAGGAACAGGAGAATAATATAAGATGCCCAGTTCAAGATTGTACAGAACATATCTTTCTCGGCCATTTGGCTAAGATCAAGGGTAGTATCTGTTCTTATCAGTTTGGGCCATTGGCTCACACGATATTAACTCAATTTTTCTAAGGGGCTGGGTATTGCACTACTGCCTTGGCCTGGTGCATATCAATACAAAAAGGATCCTGCCTATGTCAAAAGCTAATACTAACTGGAAACTAGCACAAGAAGGCTAAGGCTATTTGATTCAAAACAAACTAAGCTGCTCGAACCTAACGTTCTTGATTAAGAGATGCCTGGATGCTTGGCTTGAACCAATGTGTGAATGTTCCATCTGGATGTTCATTCTGCTACACGCCTGCCCTAATAGAGAATGATCTGTGATACTTTCATGTGCTCAACACGCCTCACAACTATCTCTCCTTGGACAATAGCTGATCGTGGATTGTTTCACAAACTGGCCAAATGGTAAACATTAGGAAGAGGAGAAAAATCAGTTGGCCATTTATTATAGATATAGTACATTATGGGATTTGGTTTATTTGACATATTATGTGTAGCGGAAATTCCGGAAAATGGAACTCTTTTTCAACTAAATTCCAGCTGAGGGGCTGTCTATAAATTGGCAACGATAAATCTATATAGTGATAGCATTTGGTAAGTTTACGAATGCAATTTATATTAGTGATGGGTAGGAAGATACTGCTAAAATTATGTGGTTCAACTTCTGCTATCCTTGTTTGTTAAATGACTAAATGATAAATCTGAACATGACCGCTTCAACATATTTATCGTGTAACTGAAATTATTGCAGGCGGATGTCTACAGACACCGAGATATTATCCATTGAAGTAAAGCCCGGGTGGAAAAGGGGAACATAAATAACATTTCCTGATAAAGGTAACGAGAAATTCAATCAACTTCCTGCTGATCTTGTATTCATAATTGAAGAGAAGCCTCATGATGTTTACAAGAGGGACAGCAATGATCTCACCGTGAATTACGGGGTGACATTAGCAGAGGCATTAGGAGGGACGACAGTGAACTTCACCACTCTAGATGGACGTGATTTGTCGATCCCAGTGAACGACATAATCAGAACTGGTTATGAGCTGGTGGTGGCTAGAGAGGGAATGCCTATAGCTAGGGAACCTGGAAATAGAGGTGATATGAGGATCAAGTTTGAAGTGAAGTTTCCAACAAGATTGACAACCGAGCAACGAGTAGCACTCAAGCGTGCATTAGGTGGATAAAATAGTCAAGTTGATAGTTTAATACTACTTAAAATCATCCATACTACCCTAAGTAATTAACTCCACTAGATGTTTAGATAAGATGCCCAAGTTTGTTTTCTGAATGTAACTCCACTCTGGTCGCATTCGTGGTGGATGCAGGTTGAGGTCGCATTCCACGAATGCGACCTCAATGAAGGTGGAAAATATTAAAAAAAAAAATTATAGAGGTCGCATTGACGGAATGCGACCTCATTTTACTAGCACTATTTTTGAAATTCCAGCTGGGGCCGTCCCTCTGCCGGAATTTAGTTGAAAAAGAGCCCAATTTTCCGGAATTTCCATATGTGAAGACACACCTATGCAGATGTAAACTATAGCTCTCATTCGGGCGTTCTTTTCCTTCTCAGGAGTTCCGATCTTTCCTTTCGTCACTTCTGAGATAGATATACAATCAGGTAGGTACTCTGTATGATGGGTCAATCATTTCCAAGATGAACAAATTCCCCTTGTCACCTCTCAATATCCTGCAAAAACAGATGGAAAATGAAGGATAGCATATAGTGATGCTTGAACTTAAAGAAACATCAGGTTTTACAGTGAAGAAAGATCCAATGTCATAATGGTAGAATAGATAGTTTAGCTCTTGGAATCACAACGAAGGTTCATATATAGAATGGAGAGACAAGGAATTGTTGGTTCGTCTGAATTGAAAGACTAGGTAGTAGTTGGTTCTTCCTCCAAAATTTGGAATTTCTATTCCTAGTGGGAACCTTGCCCTTTGAATGGTTATTCAAAAAGCCATGAGTAGTAAATGAGAGCACCAGCACCCTGTTCATGTTCAGTTGATTTTAGTACCATGAGTAGTAAAAGAGAGCACCAGCACCCTCCGCATGTTCAGTTGATTTTAGTAAACAATCTGTAACATATTAGTAGAATTTCAACACTGCAGTAATAGGGAGCATGGTAGCAATGTGGCTAACCATCCTATCAAAGGATATGTCCTAAAAATTAGAAAAGAAGAAAAGGTATGAGGGCATAAAAAACAAAACGCAAAGAAACATTCAACCAGTTAATCCAGATAGTATACATGCCAGGCAAAGGGAGTGGAAAAAGGAGCCCTTAGATGACCTTTTAATGTACTTATAACCAAGTGCTTGAAGAGCAAATTATAACATTCGGATCCCTCACAAAAAGCATTAATAGAAAACCTATAGAAGCCATAGATAGTGACCAAGTTTTGCTGAAACTGATACCAAATAAATAAATATACTAGTTTAAATTTTCATTTCAGAAAAGGAATCATAATCACTTGAAACACACCATGACAAATCTAAGTTGTGTTTCTTACAATACCATACCACTAATCTAGATTTCCCACGTCAACAAATACCCTGGGATAATCTAACATGTCAACAGATTTCTTCTATGAGTTTCACGATTATGCAAAGAGGTGAACATTGTTTATCTAGCTCACCTCAAATCTTCATCCAAGTAAGTAATCTCAAGCTCCCCTCTCGCTCTTCCAGGAGCTTTAACAGGAATCTGCCACTCGATGACACCAAGCGTGGATGTTACAACTCCTAACTTAAATGCTTAGAAAAAATGCTAAAAATTGCTGTAATAAACTCTATTTATAACCTCCTTATTGGGTGGATTTTTGGTTTGGTGTGGGGAGGGGAGGGGGTTGTTATACTAAAGGGACAATGTTAAAATTTTTTAAAAAATCATTTCTCTAAGGTTGATTTCAAAATTTTAAAATTTTTATGGGGAGGGAGGATAGATTTCATGAAGGGAATCAAAGTTTTGAAATAAGATTTTGCTGTATTTTCTATAACAAAATCAAATGCAGCTTCCACAATGAGAAATGAATCTTTACAATACTTCTCTGCTCCCATTGAAAGTATTTGTTATTTGCAGTGCTCGCGTTGTTTGGTTCATCATGACCAGTAGCATTGAGCAAAAAGAGAATAAAGATGATACAGTTCATTCTTTCCTGAAGTGCATTAATGCTGTGACAATGAGGAGTAGGGACAAGACTTACC
Organism: Voacanga thouarsii; assembly: GCA_026120185.1. NCBI lineage: Eukaryota > Viridiplantae > Streptophyta > Magnoliopsida > Gentianales > Apocynaceae > Voacanga > Voacanga thouarsii. The sequence goes on along the minus strand of JANUWF010001322.1, from coordinate 5,535,018 downwards.
AGTCCTGCAATTTTAAAGTAATCAAATTTTACAGCCATCTTTCGTGCATTAAGAGGTATACAAATAAAAATAGAAAACAAAATGGACATGGAAAGACAAAAAAGGAAAATTGCAAAGAAATTTATTAGTATAATTGATTTGTTTCAACACCTTCAATTCAAAGTATAAAGTACTGGATTCAGATTTTGCTAACAATGAAGGCCATTGGTGATCTGTTCCAGGATACCAAAAATTCCATGATTTCTTTCTCCACTTAACTGTAAAATTGGAAGAGAGGAAAATATATATATACACATTTTACTAGACTTTCTTGGAGGCTCAATGAGAATGTAATATGCTAAATCAAAAGCTAAATGTTAAATAGTAACTGGGTATATTTTTGAAATTTTTTTGAATGTAATATGCATTCTAATGCTCCATGTTTTCGCAATTAGGCGGCTAGTTTTGCCTACCATCCCATTCCCAATATATCTTTAAAGATATTCGACTTATTGAGAATTAAATTGATGCAATTTCATGCAGCAATATTATGTGCGTCGACTTGCACGATTTCGGGTCAAGTCATCGCCCGTAAATTATGCAGGCCGGTACAACCGATCACATGCTAATGTGGGCGGGCCGGACCCAAAAACCCTGAGCCCAGCACGGCCCAGGCCCTAGGCCCTTGAGGCTCACGGGCCTAAGCCTATCCTCTCTCTTTTTTTTTTTTTTTCACTTAACTCGATAAAAGTAATGATATTGATTTAGATTCATTATATGTAAATAAAAACAATCAATTAAAATTTAAATAAAAGTTTAAAAAATAAAATAAAGTATTAATTAATAATGAAATAAGAAAATTGAAAAATATAAATAATTTATAAATTAATTTAAAAATTAAACAAATAAGCAATTAATAAAACTAAAAAATAAGAATGTAAGATTAAAAAATACTAACTAGTTGATTGTTAAGAATAATAACACTTTGTGAAGCTTTACTTCTTGTCTTTTTCAAAACTTGAACTAATACACTATTCCGCTATTCAATAATCTTTCAAAATATGAAGATTTTGTTTGAAGAATTGAAAAGAAATATAAAAAAATAAATTATATTCTAACACTTTTTGTAGAGAAAATGAAGAGATTTGAGAATTATGAGAGAAAGAGAAATGAAAATAAGAGAGTTGGAGAGTGTTAGGGAGTGTTTGGTGAGTTTGGAGTGAATTGTGAGGTATTTATAGAGTTTTAGGTTGTTAGGGGGAGAATATAACCGTTGGGAGTCTAAAAGTAAAATAAAAAAAAAATTCTTGACTATTGGGGGAAAAAAAAATACTTGAATGCTCTTCAAGGCGGGCCAGCCCGTCAAGCCTCGAGCCTAGGCGGGCCGGCCCGAATTAGCCTTGAGACCGACCTACTACCGTGTAGTCAATTCGGCTCGCAAGTCTAGCACAACCTGATTCGACATGCCGAACCAACCCACTTGTCAATGCTAATTTCATGATATCCCAAAAAAGCTCAATAGAAAAATATTGAGAGAGTTTCTCCATATTAGAGAGGGATTGAAAAGCTGGAAAAAGGGCCAAAACGCCAAAGAGATTTAAGCCAATCCAAGCAAAGGAAAATCAGGTGCAGGGTGAAAGAAAAGGGCAAGTTATGCTAGTACCACATTGCCAGAACATAAAGAATAAGGAAGAGGAGAATAGTATAAGATGCGGGTCTCAATATTGTAGAAAAATACCTTTTTCGGCCTTTTGGCTAAGATCAAGTGTAGTATATGTTCTTATCAGTTTAATATCTGATATTAACTCTTAACTCAATTTTTTTTTACGGGAAAGCTCGTCAAGGTAGCTTGCTACCTGAGCTCTCAGGCGTCGCCTGCGTATTGCACTACTGCCTTGGCCTGGTGCACCCCACCAATTCTAGTTTAACATAAACATTTACATCAATACAAAAAGGATCCTATGTCAAAGCTAATAACTGAAAACTAGCACAAGAATGTTATTTGATTAAGAGATGCCTGATTCAAAACAAAGCTGCTCGAACCTAATGTTCTTGATTAATAGATGCCTGGATGCTTGGCTTGGACCAATGTGTGTATGTTCCATCTGGATGTTCATTCTGCTACACGCCTGCCCTAATAGAGAATGATCTGTGATACTTTCATGTGCTCAACACGCCTCACAACTATCTCTCCTTGGACAACAGCTGATTTTCTGGTCTACAACCAGTGCCGGACATGACTAACCGGCAACAATGAGGTTTAGGAAGGTAAACTAAAACTGCTCAAAATTAATCGTCAGATTGTTTCACAAACTGGCCAAATGGTAAACATTAGGAAGAGGAGAAAAATCAGTTGGCCATTTATTATAGATATAGTACATTATGGAATTTGGGTTATTTGATAGTATTATGTGTAGACATATGCAGATGTAAACTATAGCTCTCATTCGGGCGTTCTTTTCCTTCTCAGGTTTTCCGATCCTTCCTTTCGTCACTTCTGAGAAAGATATACAATCAGGTGGGTACTCTGTATGATGGGTCAACCATTTCCAAGATGAACAAATTCCCCTTGTCACCTCTCGATATCCTGCAAAAAAAGATGGAAAATGAAGGAATAGGCATGTCGATTAGCATGTAGTGATGCTTGAACTTAAAGAAACATCAGGTTTTACAGTGAAGAAAGATCCAATGTCATAATGGTAGAATAGATAGTTTAGCACTTGGAATCACAATGAAGGCTCATATAGAATGGAGAGACCAGGAATTGTTGGTTGTTCTGAATTGAGAGACTAGGTAGTAGTTGGTTCGTCCTACAAAATTTGGAATTTCTATTCCTAGTAGGACCCTTGTCCTTTGAATGGTTATTCAAAAAGCCATGAGTAGTAAAAGAGAGCACCAGCACCCTCTTCATGTTCAGTTGATTTTAGTAATCAATCTGTAACATATTAGTAGAGTTTCAACACTGCAGTAATAGGGAGCATGATAGCAATGTGCATAACCATCCTATTAAAGGATATGTCCTAAAAATTAGCAAAGAAGAAAAGGTACGAGGACATAAAAAACAAAGCACAAAGAAACATTCAACCAGTTAATCCAGATAGTATACATGCCAGGCAAAGGGAGTGGAAAAAGGAGCCCTTAGATGACCTTTTAATGTACTTATAACCAAGTGCTTGAAGAGCAAATTATAACATTCGGATCCCTCACAAAAAGCATTAATAGAAAACCTATAGAAGCCATAGATAGTGACCAAGTTTTGCTGAAACTGATACCAAATAAATAAATATACTAGTTTAAATTTTCATTTCAGAAAAGGAATCATAATCACTTGAAACACACCATGACAAATCTAAGTTGTGTTTCTTACAATACCATACCACTAATCTAGATTTCCCACGTCAACAAATACCCCGGGATCATCTAGCATGTCAACAGGTTTCTTCTATGAGTTTCACGATTATGCAAAGAGGTGAATACTGTTAATCTAGCTCACCTCAAATCTTCATCCAAGTAAGTAATCTCGAGCTCCCCTCTCGCTCTTCCAGGAGCTTTAACAGGAATCTGCCACTCGATGACACCAAGCACGGATGAAACAACTCCTAACTTAAATGCTTAGAAAAAATGCTGTAATAAACTCTATTTATAACCTCATTATTGGGTGGATTTTTGGTTTGGTGGAGGGGAGGGGAGGGGGGTTGTTATACTAAAGGGACAATGTTATAATTTTTACAAAAATCATTTCTCTAAGGTTGATTTCAAAATTTTAAAATTTTTTTGGGGAGAGAGGATAGATTTCATGAAGGGAATCAAAGTTTTGGAATAAGATTTTGCTGTATTTTCTATAACACAATCAAATGCAGCTTCCACAATGAGAAATGAATCTTTACAATACTTCTCTGCTCCCATTGAAAGTATTTGTTATTTGCAGTGATCTAATTGTTTGGTTCATCATGACCAGTAGCATTGAGCAAAAAGAGAATAAAGATGATACAGTTCAATCTTTCCAGAAGTGCATTAATACTGTGACAATGAGGAGTAGGGACAAGACTTACCAGTCCTGCAATTTTAAAGTAATCAAATTTTACAGCCACCTTTCGTGCATTAAGAGGTGTTAAATCTGCAGTGACCTGTAGAAGATACAAACAGAAATAGAAAACAAAATGGTCATGGAAAGACAAAAAAGGAAAATTCCAAAGAAATTTATTAATATAATTGATTTGTTTCAACACCTTCAATTCAAAGTATAAAGTACTGGATTCAGACTATGCTGACAATGAAGGCCATTGGTGATCTGTTCCAGGATACCAAAAATTCCATGATTTCTTTCTCCACTTAACTGTAAAATTGGAAGAGGGGAAAAATATATATATATACATTTTACTAGACATTCTTGGAGGCTCAATGAGAATTTCCATCTCTATAGAATAATAGCCTTTATGAGTTTGTAGAACAACATAATGCTGAAATGGCCTTTATCTGATTTTATTTTGGAATTTTCATCTCTGTCTTCTTGTTAGTGAGCAATCTTCCTTGATTGAAATATATCTATTCTCTTATCATAGAAAGTTTTCCATTGGCATAAAAAATCACGACAAAATCTGGAAATCTAGATGGTGGGATAGGAAAAAAAAAAATTTTGTTATAAGCATAATTAACAATTTGCCAAAAGATAAAAATCTGGGGGAATAGGAAATCAAGGTTGATACTTTATGATCTTTTGAATACTTGCAATAAACTATGAACTAGAATAATGTAAAAAATTCATGTCATATGCTCCGTCAGATATCGATGCTAATTCCCCCCCCCCCAAAGAAAGAGTGCTGAATACTTTTATAATTTGATAGGAAGGTGAAAAGATAATGAGATGCAATTTTATAAAGTTAAACCAAGCAAGAACAAGCCAGATAGAAATTAAACAAATCATTACCTGATTGAAGAAAGGCCATGATTCCATATTCTGAGCCCGAAGTGTATCCACATTAATTGCTTGGTAGTTCGTTACAGATCTTAGGAATTTAGGTCTCTGCTAACAGTTAATCAATATAAACCCTTTGATTCAATGTGGATCAACATAAAGATGAAGAAAAGAAAAACAGCAATTTCTAGCATCCCATTTCTTGGCCATGCACAAATTTGTCTTTATGTTCGATGAAAAAGTTGGAAGACTTCATGAAGTTTTAATCAACGCAATAATCTCTTCCAAATGGGATTACTAGTTAGGTACATGAAAGATATCATCTATCTTGGAAGTGTTATCAAATATCTATTCCAAGCAAGCAAAACTTTTCCAACATTTTGCATAAGCAATACAGAGACTCACTTTACCTTGATTTGCAAAATGGATTGTGAAGTTGTATATATGAGTTCCCACTTGCCATCAAGCAAACTAGACTTCAAAGGCTCCTTGGTTGGATTGACAGCTTCCAGTTTGCGAGCAATCTAATTAACAAAAAGTTGAAGGAAGAAAAGCCAAACCCTATGAACAAATGTCGAGCATGAGGAAACTTGTACATCCTAGCAGACCATACCACTTAGCTTCCTATACTCAAGATGAAAATGCAAGGAATTTGTCCAGATAAATAGTATAATCTGATGCAGGAGCCACGCTGTCTAATGTTAAAAAAAGCACAAACAAGATGAATTCCAGTGTACGAATTTTTCTATTGGCTTCCCCTATTTTGCGCAATGCCAGTATTCCAATACCAGAAGACTTGAATCAAATAATAACTCAAAATTTGCAAAGCAAACATGTTAATGCAAAGTTTACGAGCAGGGAAATGGCGTTGCAACATTTTCTTTTTCTGCTTTACAAAGCGTTGAGAAATGAAGATAAGGCAGATGAAGCAAAGAAATGTAAAGAAACCCTAACAAGCCAAGCGAAAACCAGAGACTAATTGGAGAACCATGGCACTTTATCAAATTTATTCATCAAAATATCAACAATGGCATGGTGAACAACTTGTTAGAGATTATTCTTCCTCGTGTACTTTCCAACAACCTCAGAGTCATATTCCCATGCTCTTTCACATTTCTTTCATTTAGTTCTTTTCAAAGGCTACGGAAGAGCGCGAAAAAGCAAAATCATATCTTGATTATTGATCGGGGATAGTCATAACGTTCATTCATGCAAAGTACAAAAAATTCAATCCAGAAGAAATGAAAGCCAAGCACCAGCAATAAAATGCACTGCTGTTAGCAGGAATTCAAGCAAAGATACCTGATCAACCCTTTCCTGGTCTTCAGGAGTGGCATCTGCGCCACGATCAAGAGGTGCAATGGCTTCAAGAAGCTCTTGTTTTATGTTCTTAGCATCCTTGGTCTTTTTCAAGAAAGCTGGAAAGAAAGAAACATGGGTTCTCCATTTCTGAGAAGGTGAGGAACTTGAGAAGCCAATACGGTGAATGCTGTGACTCTGTTGGGTGGTTGACAAAGAGAAGACGGTGGCCGATGATTTCTGATACTGAAAGATGATTTTCGGCAGTGAGTGTGTGGAGGAGGGAGTGGTGGTGAGGGGTGGTGGTAGAGGAGAAAGAGAGGATAAGGCCATGGTGCTGGTGGCCATAGGTGGAAGTTGAAAGGTGTCTAATTCTGGCTCCAGGAAGCGAGAGATATGGGCCAAAAGGCCCAGTTTACGAGGCCTAGGTGAATTGTGATGAGCACAGCTGGTCCAGTAAACAAATAGGGCCCAAACTGGTTGTCCTACTATGAAAGTTTTTCAGCCCACCACAATCCGGAAAAAGTCTTCAAATTTCCAACCAACCAGTTGTGGAAATTGGAAGATAAAGCAAAACTTTTTTTTTTTTTTAACGATGGGTACCGGTAAAGAAATGAAAAGAAGTTGCTGACAGCTACTGTGTGTTACTTGGAGCCCAAGAAACAACCATTCTTGAGCCCAAGCCAATGTATATTACTTGGAGCCCAAGAAACAACTAGCAGCCAACGTCAATTTTTTTTTTTTTTACATTAGAGAATAAAAATATAAATTAAATTTAAAATTTTTAATAAGATGTTTCAAATTAACTATAATATAATCTTGTCACATATTTTTGTTAGTAGAATAGCTAATAATAGAATGGACAGTTTGAATAGCTAATAAAAGTCTTAACAAAAAAGAAATGAACACAAAAGTTTTTATAACAAATTGTTTCCACAAACAAGTTTGTGATTGAATCAAAATTAAAATGTTGTGGACAATATATACATCATATATATATATATATATATATATATATATATATATTGTAACAAGAAAAGGAAACATGGCCATTGCCATTATTATTCTTTGGATAATAACAAAGCAAAGCATCTAACAAAAAAGGCAAAGAAACCCCATCATGTACATTATTTTCCCTTTTTCTTCTTCGAAGGAAAGTTTTTATTTTCACGGGTAACTGCCATCATGTACAATATAGCAAGGTGCCAATATAATTACAAAATATCTTATTCATTTTATAGAGTAATTAAATTTTCGAACCTACTCATAATATTATTTTATGAAACTAGACAAGTATAAGTAGTAATAGAATAGAAAGCGAAATCACATAATTTATGTACGACAAATTATATGCATAAGTATTACGTTTTCATACATACTAAATAATTTTTTTTAATATTATAAATAAAATTTTATAATTTATATACATAAATTACTTCATAATTTATATCATCAAATTATACGCTTCCAATCCGAAGTACTCTGCCTAGTTACGTCCTACGTCGAAATAGACACTCGAAGCCAAAATTTAATGTTATTTTGCCTTAGTCTCCTTTCCCATTTTTATCTTCGGCTTAAGTTGTAAGTGGACAGCTTTTGGTCTCAAATAAAAATTTTTAACAATTAAAAAAATTATATTTAAATAATTTTTATTTTTTAAAAAAAACTGTTATATATTAATATTCTTTCTCTTTATATTTATATTGATTCAATTTTTATTTTATAATTTATTATTATATTTAAATAAATTCATATTAAAAGAATTACTATCTAAGCACAATCTTTTTCTAAAAAAAAAAATGCAATCGGGTGTTCATTTTGTGTCCGTCCGATAGAGAGAGACCACCTAGTCATGTTTCCTCACTTGTCAGGATGACCATGAAAGTGCCAAACCTGGTAATTTTATAGGTAATAGGAAATAATTTGCCATACTTACCAAATTGTGCACTCTCAAGACCATTTTCTCATAGAAATGGTAGTAAATCGTTAGTTTTTCATTACACCACCCCTTGTCTCCTGCATTCTTAGACCACCTTGACTTCATTCCTTCTTTTTTCCTCTTTCTCTGAAAATATTTAGATGTGATTTGGTGTTTATCGAGCACAAGTTTTAAATAATCCTTTGTGCTGTACATGCAACTGAGAAGGTGTAACATTTCTTTATTGGAATTTTCCTTCTGGTTTTTGCCTTCTCTTTTTCAGTTAACATTGACTCTTCGCGATTGACTTTGTTTTTTCTGTGTAGATTGACTGGAATTCTTCTTTTCCTCTCTGCTGGGCAAGTGGGTTCAGACTTCAGACATGGCCGGAGAGCGTAGCAGAGATGAGGATCGCATGGCGATGCTCAAGACTCTAAGCAGAGAGGATATTTTGGAGGTTCTGTCTCAAGGTTTATGCAGGCATTGTGATTCTGGTCTGAAGATTCGTGTACAAAATCTTGCTAAAAGTAAAGACTCAAACTTTGCTTCTTTTTGGTTCTCATCTCATTATCTTGGATTCAAAATTTGAATTTTTATAGTTCGTTGGTTTCAAGCTTATGGGATGCATGTGCATAACAAATTTGTAGTTCGATTAATTGTCTCTTGTCTGATTATTTTGCTGGTAATGAATGAATTTATATTTCTGATACCTAAACAGAGATGTGAGTGTTCAGACTTTAGTTGCATAAGAAGGATTTCTACAGAACTTAAGAGGTCATCTATCCACATTCTAAGTAGAGGTGACATGCAAGAAAACATTGAATAACTATAATTAGAAAGAATTGTTCTTGAAATCCAATGATTTATACAGTTTTTTGTGTTCTACATCTTCTCTTATGACTTTTGCTCAAGATTGGATCCTAGTAACCTCATATGCTACCTTGTCTTTCTAGGGAAATTAGGGGACATGTCTATTTCCAGTGATGATACAATAGATCGAAGAGATTATGGGAAATCTAAGCTTATTTGTCGATCTAAAGACACCTCAGAATCAGCCCCCCATAGCAGAAGGGATGTATTTGTATCCAAGGTGTCACCTATGTCAGTTGATAGCAAGAGAACATCAACAAAACATTCAAATCGTGACCGAGATGATGGACTTAATCAGATACCCTTAACAATTGATGATGGGCTATCAGAGGAGCAGGAACATATTAGATTTGCACAAGTTGGAAGGAAGAAGGATTTTGCTTATATTGAGAGGATCAATGGGAAGCCAGTGAATGTGTTGCAAGGGCTTGAACTGCATACTGAAGTTTTCAATTCTGAAGAGCAAAGGAGAATTGTAGACTATATTTTCGCACTCCAACACATGGGACAAAAAGGGCAGCTTTTGGGTATGATTGCTTTACATAAAAGTGTTGGAAGATAGCAACTTGATAACTTGTAAACATATTTCTACCAGAATCTATTCACGTTTCTTGTTTTTTCCTTATTTCCTGTGGCCTTGAAATGTTTGCTTCAGGATAATTTTTGTTGTTAATGTGGAAATAGAACTCTTAGGTGAATGTTAAAATAGGCTCATTTTTTCTGTTTCTACCTTTCCTTGAGAAACTATTACTAAATTCACATTATATTCCAGAAGTGGCTGTTGGATTTAATGCCCGTTTTTACATCTACACGACACATCATAGCTCAACTGTTGTTTATATTGTCTTCATTTTCTTTTTTCTTTTTTTGAATACTATTGTCGAATCCAAGCAAATTCTCACATTACATATACAAAATAGCTTGCATCATAGTTACAGTAAACCATAACAATTTCTGTATGATAAGAGGTGCTTCAAGTTTTGAACTTTCATCTTACACTATGCATGCTCTTTTCGTTACTTAGATTTTGCAGGTAGTCAAGGGTGGGGTGTTCCTGGTTAGCATTCACAGATAGCCTTTAATGAAAGAATCCTTAGAACTGCCAGACATAAACCTGCTATGTATCTACTTCTGCTTATCTCAAAACAAAGTTTATCTTCTAAAGCCATCCAAGATATTGCTATTCTAAACCTGAGTTTCTCACCGCTCTCTTGTATCATTTTTGACAGGTCGTACATACTCACAGCCAAGAAAGTGGATGCGAGGAAAGGGGCGTGTCACGATTCAATTTGGTTGCTGTTATAACTATGCAGTGGTATGTTTCAATTATCAATCATACCTTGTAGTTTCTTCAAGTTGTATCTAGGTAGCTTACTTACCCTCTTCTCCATTCATCATTCCCTAGGACAAAGATGGTAATCTACCAGGTATAATCAGAGAGGAGGAAGTTGATCCTGTCCCTCCTTTGTTCAAGCAAATGATCAAAAGGATGGTAAGATGGCAGGTTTTACCTGCAAACTGTGTACCAGACAGCTGCATTGTCAACATATATGAAGAGGGAGATTGCATTCCTCCTCATATCGACCATCATGATTTTGTTCGACCTTTTTGTACCGTGTCATTTTTGAGCAATTGTAACATTATCTTTGGTGCAAATCTAAAAGTTGTTGGTCCTGGAGATTTTGATGGTCCTGTTTCAATACCTCTACCTATCGGGTATGTTATTCTAATATAACTAAGATTATGATACTTTATGAACAGCTTTAATTCTAATAAATGAATCATTTATTCTTGATTTCCAAATTTGAAGTTTCAGCATGAATATCGCGATGTCATCGTAGGTTTTGTTTTCTTGTGATACAAATAATACAGATCAGTTCTGATACTCAACGGCAATGGAGCTGATGTTTCAAAACATTGCATTCCAGGCGTACCATTTCGAAGGTTTTTTGGATTTCAAAAGCTTCTCTTTGTGCCTGTATACTTCTAAAACTGTCTTTCACTCGTTCTTTTTATTTCTCTTTTCTTGCAGAATTTCTATTACTTTCAGGAAAATGGATTCTAGCAGACTACCATACATGCATATTCCAGAGAAAGAACTGATGAGAATCAAACCACTTTCATCTTCTCCCCCTATGAAGTCCTCAATTGATCTAAAACATTGTTTCTTTGAACGATACAAATATAGAGAGAGGAATCTGATAAAGTCATCGAGTGACTTTGAACCGTATGAATATGAAGAGGAGACAAATGATGAATTCAGCATTAGAGCAAAGATGAACAACAGGGTTGATTCCAAGAAGAATAGTGAATTTCCTCCCTTTATAGTTCACAATTTGTAACTCTGCGAAGGAAGAAGAGAAGCTACCCATAGACAAACGTCTTAGAGACTAATATGTAAATTGTATAGGTTTGACACTAGTGACTAAATTTGGAGAGCTAGTGATGTATACATTTTTTTTCCCTCGTTTTTCCCTAATTGATCAATGTCATCCGATATTTGACTATGTCTATGAATTTAGTTGCATTATCGAAAACTTTGAAAAGATAAATCTTATAATTTCAATATGAAAAAATTCTCAACGATCAAAATCAAGTTAAAATTTTAAATTTAATCGATTTTTAAGTTTTTAATAATTGTAATTGAGTTCATTTAAACGATCAAAATCAAATTGATAGAATGATATTATTACAAATTTTAAAATTTTAAAGACATGATATTGATTGATTTATCAAAAAAAATATTTTGGAAATAAATACTTCAACAACCCTAAATACACACATAATATATATATATATATATATATATATATATATATATATATATATATATATGAGTGGAATACTATTATTGTAACATATGGTAACATGTGATTGAATCTTTAGGTTACATGTGACAGTATGAGTGAATACTCTTAGAAAAACATATAATTTCATAGGAATATATCACAAATATTTTTAAAGACTTTTTAAATAACATAATAAATTAAATGCCAGTGACATGTGGCTGGATCTTTGGGTAAAACTGCCATGCTGGATCTTTGGGTAACACATGGCAGTATGAGTGAATACTCTTAGAAAAACATATAATTCCATAAAATTATTTGAATACATTACAAACATTTTAAAAGATTTTTTAAATATTGTAACAAATTAATTATTTAATAAAAATAAATTAAATGTCATAATCTAAATTATAAAATAAAAAAAAAACAAATGACTTAGTATACCTAGTGCTTTAGAATAAATCATGCAGTGTCTTGGAATCAACTTTTTCAGAGTAATAAAATATATCTATTTCAAGCACAAGTTTAAACCTCTAGGAAGCATATTTACCTTCTACATTTTATGACATATGCTTGATCAACCAATATATATATATATATGGTATGTACCTAAGTGTTAAAAATAGAAAAACCATGAAAGACATGAAATACAACATTGATGGAGAATCATATGAGTTCTTACCAAAGACTCAATACTTTCTATTAAACATTTGCATACAAGATCCTTTGTCAAAAAAGTCAAGGTTTCACCATATGCTTTAAAGAATTATGCTAATTTCTCAAGTTATTATTGCATGGCTTTTGTAAAAGATAGTGCTTAAATAGACAAAAATTTCCCTTAGTAGAGGATGGGCTCTTTGTGAATACAGCTTTCCTTGTGAATACAGTTTCCTCCAAATCTTGATTATACCTCCTTGACCAATAGAACCAGTAAGCTTTAAGGGCGGCAAAAGTATAAGGCTCCGTTTGCTTTATTTTTAGGATGAACTTTGTTCTCTTTCCATCTCAAGGTATAAAGGAATCATATTTCAAAAATGATTCTCACATTTGTCAAATTATCAATTCAAAGAGTAAAGAAACTCAAATGTGTCATTTCCCATTCCATAGTATTGCATGCAGCTTATCAAAGGTAGAAATCGAAGTCATTAGGTGGTTATGCCACCAAAAAAAAAAAAAAAAAAAATCAGTTTTAGTGCGATAATTTAATTAATTTAAAATATTCTTTTTTTTAATTAAAAATATTCTTGTTAGATATCAATATCTTATCAAGATATACTTAGCCATCATGCATTTATGAAATAAGATATATTAAATATTGTATGGTCTATTGATGTCCACGTATGGGAAAGCATAAAGAAGAATCAATTAAATAAATATAATGGGCATAGCATGGACAAGCATATGTACCTTTCCTTGCCAAGAATAAATTCTTAGGAGACATTCTTGAATGGATCGAATTTATGTATATTAAACATATTAATAAGTTGTATTATATAATTTATATTACATAAAGTACAATATGTTAATATACCTAATTCACGTCTATACAAGAATTTTCGAATTCTTAAAATTACAATAATTTATTTTGAAAACTAGGGGCACCCTTTAGATATTTACACATCAAGCCATGTAGTGTTAATAAGTCCAAATTTGTTTAGGTAGTTTTGTCTATAAACTTTTCATTACCACTTAAGTGGTAAGTACACTTGTTCAATCTTAACTGTCACATAAAATAATTTTAAACATCATTATTTTTAGACTAATTTTATAGATTAATATATGGGATTAAAAAATTACATATTTTATCTTACACAAATTGAATGTAACTGTATTAAAAAAATATATGAATATCCAACTCAAAAATCAATTAACAATTAAAGAAGAGGCTCATAATTCATATATATTAATCTATAAAGTTGTATATTTAATGTAGAATGCACGATCAATGACATAACCAAGGGATGTTACGGGTGGCGTTTGCCTCTCAAAATTTTTTAAAATTTCAAAAAATTTCTTTAAAATTTAGATTTTTTTTAAAAAAATTATTTTAAATTATCCATTTCGTCCATTTTTTTAAAAAAATTATAACATTATTTTTTAATATATCTTTTTATATAATTTATTTGTTCTCCCTTCAATATCAAATTTCTAATTCTATCACGATCTATGAATCAATATTAATAAACCCTTCATATAAATATCTAAAATCAAGATTCAATGGCTTGACAAGGTTTTTGTGGAAACCTTTCTACTCTACCCCATCTAACGGTCTACTTTCATGTTCCAACAACCAATGAATAGCCAATTTTGACATTCTAAAACTTGTTCCTAGAAACTTCTAATTGACTAAATGACAAGGGAAAAAAGTACATATATTAGTAGAAAAACAAGGTTCCTATCAAAGATCAAGTGGGAAAACACAAAGTATAAAATAATGGCATCTTTTTTTTTTTTTTTTTTGTTTCTTCTCCCCAACTTCTATGTAATATGGCAGTGAAAACACCAAGAGATTCCATCATCCATGTCACAATGACTGTGCATCCAAACACAGCATGGAAAATTCAGAACTTTTAGGAACATATTTCTTTTTATTTTATTTGTTCAAGAAGTTTTATATTATTATAATAGATAATTAGTCGATTTAATCTTTTATCTTTTATGTTTTAGAGGTTAAAGTTTCTTTTTCTTTTTTCAACTTTTTAGGTCTCATAACTATTATTGATTTTGATCTTTTTTTTAGGATTCTGTTAGTTAAACCGTCATTTGACTAACGAAATTCTAATAAAAGGACCAAAATAGTACAAAAACAATAGTTAGAGGATCTAACAAGTTGAAAAAAAAAAGAGAAAAAATATCAAAATTATCAAAAATAAAAGTTAATAGATTGAATCGATTTATTTTCTAAGCATACTTGTAAAGTATATATTCCCTCCGTCCCATTAAAATTGACCGTGGTTGACTTGGCACGATATTTTATGCAAAAGTAAAAATTAAAATATAATAATAATATAATAAAAATAAAAAATATGTGGGCCTATAATACTTTATGTCAAATCTAAGAATATAAATATAATATATGTGGGGTATATTGATTATTTTATAATAAATTGTATAGTAAAAACTTTTCTTTTAAGGAAAGTGTCAAATTTAATGGGATATCCTAAAATAGTAAGTATGTCAATTTTAATTGGACGGAGAGAGTATAAGTTTCATAAATTAATAATCTAATTGTTAGATTTTTTATAAAAGTTAAAAAAATAAATATATTAAATTTTAATCTCACTGGATATAATTTGTCATTTTATCACATATTTAAATAATGTTACATTGTGGCGTTTACTTAATTTAAAATATATGGCTATCAAATTAATGAATATCTATTCATTTAACTTGTATTGTACGAAAATCTTAAAAAAAAGAAAAATTATTAATAAAATGTTTATACTAACCATTCTATGAGATCAATTAAAAGCAAAACTAGAACATCAATGATGCAAATTAATTAAATTTTAAAAACATTTCTTTGATTTTTTTTTGGTTAAATAGTAAATTTTTCTTAAGATTTTGTTCTAAAATTTCTCCTAAATTTGAGATATATTTGCGTTGAATTCTTTTATTAATTTTTTTTTCTTTTAATTTTTTATTAAATAATAAAATTTCCTAAAGAGTTTTATCCCAATTCCATTCAAAGTTATGAATAATCCCTTTATTAATTTGTTTTAAAAATTTTTATTAACTAATCATTTTTAACTTGGAATAGATTCTTTTACAAGAATTGGCATGCCAATTCCATCCTAAAAGTTGGAACATATTTTTTTTATTAATTTTTTATTTTTATTAGAACTGAATTTTTATTTTTTATTAAATAATATATTTTTTAAGAATTTATTCTAAATTTTAATTAAATTTAGGATAGATTTACAATGAATATTTTTATTACTTTATTATTTTTAAAAATAAAATTTCAAGAATTAATCTCAAATCCATCCAAAATCCTTCCAAATTTGGAGATATATTTTTTAATTGCTTTATTATTTAAAGATTCAGACCTTTAATTTTTATGTTTTAGAAATTTAGATTTTTTTTTTTAACTTATTAGGTTCCTTAACTATTATTTGTGTGTTATTTTGGTCATTCTATTAGGGTTTTGTTAGTCAGATGACGGTTTGACCAACGGAACCCTAAAAAAAGGATCAAAATTGTACAAAAATAATAGTTAGGAGATTTAAAAAGTTGAAAAAAAAAAAGAATCTAAACCTCCAAAACATCAAAGTTAAAAAATTAAATCGGATAATTTTCCTTATTATAACAGATAAATAGTATGTATTTTACATATATTGAATTCGAAACGTACTAATTATAGTAAGAAATATTTTATTAACTTATTGGCCTAATTCAATAACTCTTTCTTCTATCCCTCCTCTCTTGTTATAGGTTTACGCATCCTGCTTAATTAGTAAGATTTATTTTGAGGATGTGAAAAATTACTTTTTAAAAAAATTATTAAATCAGTATCATTAAGAAACTTGTACCTTATGTATTTTATATTTTACTCTCCAAAATAGTTAAAAAATTTTCATGAAAAATTCTACACGAGTACTTAAACTGCAATGAAATATTTATAATTTAGATTTACTATCTTAAAAGATTAGCATTGACAACTTTAAATTGCCCTACAATTTTCTATACAAACTTTACAAAAATATATACAAAACTTATAAATATATATATAAAGCTCTCTCAAAAGATATGTGTGCACATATACTTCACACATAAAAAAAAAAATCGAAATTGACTTAGAATTAAAATAAATATTCATCGCAAAATTTGGTCAAGATAAAATTTTAATAGAAATGGTATCATAATGTGACATTCCAAATTTAAAATTGAGGCAGTGTAATTTGAGACAGTCAAATAATACAATCATTTAATGATCCAAATTAAGAGGGAGCGCGATTGAATAATGTAAAATATTACTCTCTTTATTTTAAAATACTTGTTCACAAAAATTTTTAATTTTGTTTCAAAATATTTGTTTATTTATATATTTCTAAAATTAATTATTAGTTTTTTCTTATTTTATCATCATTTATTCTAAATCAATTGCATAACTTTTCAAAACTCTGTTATCTTCTTACTTTGCGAGAATTTTCATTAACGAACAGTTATCTTGTTTTTAATATGGGTAGAATATGAACTTTATCTAAATTATAGTATTGTTTTCAATTTCTTTAATCTGTGTGTAAAAAGTTTCGTGAACAAATATTTTAAAACGAACGGAGTAATAAATTTTCTAATAGACATGTTTTGATTACACAAAAATCTATATATATAAAAGTCGAAAAGGAAATTTATCATTACAACAGGTAGAAGCATCATAAGGTGATACGTGTGTAAATGATATTTTTTTAAAAAAATAAAAATTATATTTAAAATTTTAATTAATGAAACATTATAAAATGACACGTATTTAAATAATATTTTTTTAAAAAATAAAAATTATATTTGAATTTATTTAAAATTTTAATTAATAAAATTAATTAATAAAAAATATTTAATATTAATATATTAAAATATATAATTTTTTAAATATTATCTAAATTTATTTTAAAATTATAATTAATTAAATTAATTAATAATATATATTTAATATTAATATATTAAATCTTAATAATAAATCGTGCATGAGATTAACCTGCTTTGAAACACAATTGGATGATTTTTCTGCAAAAGTCTGGAAGCCGAAGGAGTGACGGCACCCGAGGGATTGGTGTACGTGGCTGGTAGTTTAGCGAGGCAAAGATAGGATACAACTCGCCAAAAGTATTCGCAGTACACCCAACAACAGTAACCAATACGATTAAACGGGCCAGACGTAAAGTATCCCGGGCCCACGTGATCGAACAATCATTTCTTAACAAATGGAGCCCACTTTTCTTGCATGGCAGACACGTATGAGCTTAGAAGTTCTATAAAATGCTGCCATTCGCCTTTTTAGTTCTCAGGTGTGAGTGTGTGAAATACGCAACAGAATTTTGAGTACAGGTACGTGTAACTGTAAAGTGGGGAATAATTTTAGAGAGAGAGAGAGAAAATGAAAGCAACTGCTAATATATTAAGATATTTAATCCGGTTATAGTGTTGATAGTTTCGGAACTGATTCCTTTTATCTCCTGTTCTGTTGCTGAAGATTTCTAGGGTTTTGAATTAGTTGCGGTGAGGAGTGTTTCAGTGTCTTTCTTCTCTGTGATCTGATGAGGTGAGTTCGGTTTCTATTATCTGTTTTTTTTTTAATTTATATATTTAATTGAGTTGTATATTATTAAGCAGTTATATTCTTCAGATTATGTTGCCAGTAAATTGTAGATTTGTGAGATGAATTAATGGAGAATTGAGTATTTGCTGCTAATTTGGTGATTTATTCCCTTTTTTGGGGCCACTGGCAAGAGAGTGGTAAATTTGTAGTAGTATCTATTGTTGTATTGCAAGAGAGTAGTCGTGGTAGTACAGGGAAATTAAATACTGAATCTTGATGTGTTTTTAGGATGAATTTCCTGAGAATAATGGCCAATGGCTGCATATCGGTATATATAAAACTGAGGTCTGAGACTTCTAACCTTTAAGAGTTTGAAATGCTACTGTCTTGACCATGCATAGTGGAAGGCTATTGTTTTTAAGACCAATGGAACAATAATGTGTGAACTTTTGCTATTGGAAGTCTAAGAATGGGTAATGTCCCATTTTGCTGATGAGATGAATGGCATTGCTTCAATTCTGTTTAATAAACAATGATCCAAAAATTCTTTCTTTACAGTTCCTTCAAGAGTTTCCTCCTTTTTTAGCCAGCCTATGAAATATAGGGAGCCAGAGATACATCTAGTATGGTCTATTTATGTTCCCTTTTTTCTTTCCATAAAAAATAGTTACAAAACTTTCATTTGATGCGACAGCTTATTAAAGTTCTGGGAAAAAGATTCTTCAGATTGGACCCTTGCTTGTTCCAAAAGACGAAATGAGGAGGCAACCAGGGTTTGGAACATTCTCGTACTAGGAGATTAAGAAACATAAGCTTTCAGTTCCATACTAAGATGGAATTAAAGCAGGATAACTACAATAGATATGTCAATGTTGCATCTGCACTCTATGGTCTATACATGTGTTTCACTTAAATAGAAAATTTGTTCTCTTGCTCCATAAAGAAGGCAATTGGAGGAAAAGATAAGATAGAAAAAGTAACAATACAAGACAATAGAATACTTTGAACTTCAATAAATGCCATGTTGGAGCTTTGAAGGGGGGAAAAAAAAAGGAGGACTAGCAAGGGGCATAAGAAAAAGCTGGGGGTCAAAATAATTTCAGTTGTGCTATTGGAGAAAATAAGTTTTACATTTCTATTCGTATTCAAATGTTATCATAAATGAAGAACTTGAAATTTTTCTTTTTGATTCGGAATCCAGAACTGATTTGAATTGATTAGATTGGAAAACTGGAGACTGTGCTTATCTTGAGGTCAGAAATGGGAATTTCTTCTTGGCGTGATTTTATGATTTCCATCACAGAGGGGGATGCATAAGATGATTTCTTGATATTATTGAGGGTTTTTGATTTCTAATCATCGCTGACATGGAGACGGCTGAAAGGTATCCAGTCCTTAACATTCATTTGCTCTTTAAATTAACCAGCTTTGTATGCTATTGCAAACTAAAGACTGTGATTAAGCTGAAGTATAACTTGTATTTCCAGTACTCTTGAGAAGGCCTTTCCAAATGGTGATGTCTATCGGGGAGATTTCAAGGGAGTGCTTCCCCATGGAAAAGGCATATATGCTTGGTCAGATGGAACAACTTATAATGGTGATTGGGAAGAGGGAAAAATGACGGGGAAAGGACGGATTATCTGGCCAACAGGAACCTCGTATGATGGGGAATTCTCTGGGAATTATCTCCATGGATTCGGAACATTTACTGGCTCTGATGGGTCTGTGTACAGGGGTTCCTGGAGGATGAACACTCAGTATGGGATTGGAAGAAAACAATATCAGAACTCAGATGTCTATGATGGTTGTTGGAAAGAAGGCATAAGGGAAGGTAGTGGCAGATATGCTTGGAGCAATGGAAACTATTATATTGGAAATTGGAAAAATGGGAAAATGGATGGCAGAGGGATTATGAGATGGTTCAGTGGTGATCTTTTCGATGGATATTGGTTAAATGGAGTAAGACATGGGTCAGGCTGTTACAGATTTCCTGACGGAAGTTACTATTTTGGAACCTGGACCAAGGATTTGAAGGATGGATTAGGGACATTCTATCCAGTTGGAAGCAAACATTCATCTGAAAGGAAGTCTAGTTCTGAGAGAAATTGGGACAAGAAGAAAAGACTTAGTCATAGTTCATCAGTGAATTCAGAGAAGTCCGTCAAACCCAGTGTCAGCCGTAGTTTATCAGAGAAATTATCAAGATCCTTTGGCAGAGGTTCAGGTAAAATGTTAAGGACTGCATCAATGACGGAAGATTGGGTTCTAGGTGATACTGGTGCAGATACTTCATCCTATGACTCCTCATCTATGTTATTTCATAGTTCTGATGATGAACCTGAGTTGCATGGTAATGGAACTGTAGCTTATGAAAGGGAGTATATGCAAGGAGTCCTAATCAAAGAAAGAGTTAGAAATGTTAGCAAGTCATCTCATAAAAATAAAGAAAGGTGCAAGTTTCGTGCAAAGGAAATAAAAAAGAGGACGTGTGTAGACATTTTTAAAGGCCATAAAAGCTATTATCTGATGCTTAACCTGCAGCTTGGCATCAGGTAAACAATGTCTTTGTCTGTTCATGTGGTATTGATTTCATACAGTAGATCCCACAAATATTTCTGGAATTAAGGTCCTAGATTATTTTAGTAAAATATCTCTGTTGAAGTTTACAGGTACACTGTGGGTAAGATCACACCGGTTCCTGCACGTGAAGTGAGATCGTCTGATTTTGGAGCCCGGGCAAGAATAAGGATGTATTTTCCTAGAAAAGGTTCCCAGTTCACACCTCCACATCATTCTATTGATTTCTATTGGAAAGACTATTGCCCTATGGTCTTCAGGTACCAATTGTGTTCTTTGATCTGATACAACTATATGGTGCATTATATCAATTCCTACCAAGTCTCCAAAACACTTTTGCTTCCCAATGTCTGTAGCGCTGGTATAACTTAGTCATTCCCATTATAACAGCATTGTATCATGTTGCATGTACTCTTGGTGGTTAGCCCAGTTGCTGTAACTTTGAAAGAATGAAATTTTCTGTTTTCTATACCATAGTGTCTTAACCAGCCATATGGCTGGACTAGATGGCTGCATTCATGCTTCATCTCATGAAAGGATTTTCTTTTACAAATGACTTGTTTGGGTGCATCATGTTTCAGGAATTTGAGAGAGCTATTCAAGTTAAATGCAGCAGAATATATGATGTCCATTTGTGGAGATGATGGTCTGAGAGAGCTGTCATCTCCAGGCAAAAGTGGAAGCATTTTCTACCATTCTCGTGATGATAGATTTGTTATTAAGACTTTAAAGAGACCAGAACTGAAGGTTTGGGCTAGAGTTTACAGCATATTGTTCTAGCATGTTTCATGCAGTTGTTACACAGACACTCGTGCACATTTAGTTGCTTTTTATAATTTCTAAATACGTAAATTTGGTTTGCTTTCTAATTAGATTCTGAGGCATATTTTTTTCGCATTAGTCATTAACAAAGTTTATCTGTGAAGTCTTTCACCTTTTATTGCAATTGATGAATTTACAATGTGCTTTTATGATGTTCCATTACCCTGAATTTCTCGTTCTCTTTCTCAATTTATCTCTTTTTCTACAGCTTCTCCTGGTAGATCTTGTTTATACATTTGCCTACTTTACGTGGTTCTTCTACATTGCGCGACATAAAATTTTCTTTTTATTGTCATATTTAGATTCTTTATTTCTTACATTCTCCGTCCCAATGCATTGTAACAATCCATGGGTTCTGCTGGCTCTTTTGCCTGGAAGGTATGAGGTGTAGTCTGGTAGATAGAAAGAAGCCTGGTATTTAAACAGATCACTGCGATCTGAAAGGTTCTTGACTGGGTATTTCCCTTGATTTTATGCAGGTTTTCCTCAAGATGTTGCCTTCCTACTACGAGCATGTGAAGAAGCATGAAAACACTCTGATAACAAAGTTCTTTGGCCTGCACAGAATAGAACTAAAACACGGAAAAAAAGTAAGTTATGGATCTTACAAATTATTCCTCTCTCTCTCTCTCTCTCTTACACACGCACTCACACTCACACACACATGGGTGCATACACTGATGGATGCATGCTACCTGATTCCTTTTCAGGTACGTTTTGTGGTCATGGGGAATATGTTCTGCACAGAATTGCGAATACATCGTCGTTATGATTTGAAAGGCTCAACTCATGGGAGATTCACAGACGAAGACAAAATTAATGAGGGTACTACGCTAAAAGATCTTGATCTGAAATACGAGTTTCGTATGGACAAGTTATTGCACGAGTCGCTTTTTACGTAAGTTCTCCTCTTCCCCAGCGGCCCAAAACAAAACAAAACAAAAAAGCTGCTTTTGGTTCAAACTTGCTCTTGTCAATGTCATACGTTCAGATCTTCTGATCATATTCTACAGATCTGTGCCCATGGATTGTAGTAAAGAATTTGAAAGGGTAATTTTAGCCTGTGTCCACAAAGGTTTTAGTCTCTTATTGTACTTAAAATAGCATTCTTTGGCTCTATTTCCATGGTATATTATAGTCACCTCAGTTAAAAGTTGTGGCAATGTCTCCAGTCAGGAGTCTTTTTGGCTGCCCTACTGTTTTTGGGAGCTGGAGCTAAATCAGACTGTGCATCATCTCATGCTGCTTCCTGATGTTTGATGCTTCTTAGTATGCCAATTATCTGGCTTTCCCCAACCTAATATGAAAGATGACACGTTAAAGAATGTAAGGCTGATAAGCTTGTGTATCAGCCTTGTTAATCAAGGAAAGAGTAACTTATAAACTTCATAAATTGTGCCGGAGGATGTTAGATGTTGGTATATGAATATGCAAATTGTCTTCAAGCTTAGATCCTAACTAAATGATCTTTTTAGTCATATGTGTTGTGACATGGCTGGCAATTAGGATTAATTCAAGTATCAGTGCTCCAACTGCATTGTACAGCATCTAGAAGAAAAGGTTTCATACTTATTAATTGAATATGCATGAGAAACATATTTTCTTTTCTATGCTAGATCAAATTTACTTATAAGTCTATGAGCTGCCTTGGGGAGTGTGAAGACTGGGGGGTAATGGGTGTTCTCTACACCAGGGGTTGAGTGGATGGTTAGTATTATCTCAATCATTTTCCTGAAGTATTTTAGTGTCTTCTGTACATTAAAAAAATCTACCTCGCCCTTTTTGTGTGTAAAACAGGGAAAAGAAAAGATATCCCATTTGTACCATTCTTATCTTTTATTTTAGGTGCTTTGATTTGCTATGCATTGTGCAATTTTCTTTAAATTTCTGATCTGCTCTGTCATTGAGCACACTAAATTTGTTTACTTCCTGAACATGTGTACACAAATTTTCTCTGTTTCTTTTCTTGCAGACAAATTTCTCTGGACACTAATTTTTTGGAATCTCAGCAAATAATTGATTATAGTCTGCTCTTGGGGTTGCATTTTAGGGCTCCTGAGCATCTTAAAGCCCTATTAGAGCCACCTGACTCGTTTCACAAACTTGAGAATCCACAAGCTCCGGATGGTATATATTTCTTCTTACTGTCAAAAAGTTCACTTGAGCTGGTTGTTGATTTGTCTGCAATGATAGATAATTCATTTAATCTTGTTTTTGTCAATCCTTCTGAGGGAAAATTTGTTTTCACCTTCTTGGACGTTCTTTTTGTTTGGGTATAGTTATGCTTTCAATGTATATACAAAAATGTTGATTTTTTTCAAGGATCTTTAGTGCAATATGACGTTTATTTTCTTCCTGCTTTGACATGTCTTATGATATTTGCCTTACACCTGATTCAAGTATTAGTTCTTTCCCTTTGTGGTAACTTGCATCACAAAGATTTGAATTACTTTTTGTTTTCTCTTGCATTTATTTGAAGATCATAAAGTATCTTGTAAAGGCAGTAGTATTATGTTCTTAACTGCTTCATGATTTAAGATGTAATTATTGCATAGAAATCTGAGTTCTTTACTTCCGTATCTCCCAAATCAGGAAAACGATGAAGTGTCAAAGAAAGGATAATGGTAAATTCTTGGGATGATTCTGATTTTATGATTGTTGTGATCATCTTGAATTCATAACTTGATATCCGAAGGCTCTTATTCTCTGCATTATTTCTTGTGCATGTAATACAGAACTCAAGAACAGCTATATCATGAAACTTAAGGTCTTAAGAGTTATAATATAGCCATAACTTTGTTACATTTTGCAAGTAATTCTTCTGAGCTTCTTTGTCCTTCAGTTTCTACCACCTCATCTTTTCTTTTCCAGAAAAGTAGTCATGTATACGTCTAGCCCACCAAAAAAAAAAAAAGGTAGTCCTGTGAATTGCTTTGAAGCATGACTTGTATTGTGGAGATTTGGACACTTTGGTTTGCCCACCTTATGCTTCATATTTTCCTTTGGATTTTCTTCATATGCCAATGTGAAGAGTAAGGGAGAATATGCACACACAGGAATTTTCTTCATTGGGGCTCTCGTCTTGACCCAACTGCAAGCCATCTATCTGTCTAACTCTAATAAGAGAGCACGCATAGATTTTCATCTCTCTTCTGATTCTCAAGTGATTCCTGCCTATGTCCTCAAGTGATTCATCTTTATGTAAAAACTATAGCTTTGATAAACCTATAAAACATGCAGAGGCCATGAAAAATATGGATATTTGCCTTTGAAAGAACTACTTCAAATATGATGGGTGAGATCCACTATCTGTGACAAAGAAAAGAGGAAGAATATTTACTTCTATGTGTCTGTCACTCTGTTATTGTAATAAGCACGACTGAGTGATCATCACTAATCCTCTTTGCATGCATGAATTCCCTGAATGATATCTTATACCATCGCCTGATGCCTTAACCTGAAATTTGACATCATTTTCTTATTTTGGTTATCTTCTTTGTAGAAAGGTTGTTACACTGCCTGTTTGTTTCTTCTTAAAGGTATGAACACCCAAGGGGAGCTTTCAATCCCTCCCAGTGGTTTGCTTTTAGTGACCCACGAACCCAGTTCTGTCAGCACTGAACCAGGTCCTCATATAAGAGGAAGTGCTTTGAGAGCAATGTCAGTTGGTGACAAGGAAGTTGATGTTCTTCTACCTGGTACCGGAAGGTAGACCTTTTCTAGGTTACGTGTTTGAATGGTACTGTTCATGGGCTTTTTTGTATATTAATCCTCAAGGATGTTTCCGTTGTTCTGATAACTTGCTGATTTTGTGCCTTCTGCTGCTGAATCAAACTTCTTAATGTCATATTTCCTATTAACGTCCATAAAGTTGAACATTAAATGTAAAATTAACCCATATCATGCACTGGTTTTCAACCAGCTCTTAATCGTTGGCAGCATGTTGATAGGAATTCCTCAACTGATTATTTTGAACTCTTCATAAAAATAAAAATAAAAATAAAAAAAACTCAATAAAGCCTCAGGGAATCATCATGGCAAGATATAAGTGTTACCATTCAGCTCCTGTGGAGCAGGGATTCCTTTTCTTCATAGGCCTTTTGCCCGAAAGTTTTTGTGATTTTCCAGAAAGTGATCTTTATATTCTGTCATCTCATCATTAACTTGACAATATAAAGTATTTCCATGGTTTTGTTTTCCCTTTTAATATCTTAAGTGTCTGTAAAGATGACCTGGCTAAGTTTAGATGTCAGATTTTCTTATGGATGGAGTTTGATATATATGAATTTTTCCCTATTGTGCATGGTATTAAATTCCTCGCTTTATAAGTTTCTCTCTCTCTCACGGTAATGTATTAAGTTCTGTGGATCCTTGTGATTTTCAGGTTAAGGGTGCAACTAGGTGTAAACATGCCAGCACAGGCAAATTATAGACTCCTGCAGGAAGGAATTGATTCAGCAGAAGTAGAACTTTTTGAGGTTTATGATGTTGTGCTTTATATGGGCATAATCGATATATTGCAGCAGTACAACTTGAAAAAGAAATTAGAGCACAAATATAAATCCATGCAGTTTGATCCTTTGAGCATTTCAGTCATTGAACCCAAGCTCTATTCAAAACGTTTTGTCAATTTTTTGGAGAAAGTGTTCCCTTCTTCTCTGTGAAAGGTCATTATACCCATGAGCATTCCCGGCTTTCATTTTTGTGCTTTTGTAACTTTTCTTTTCCTTGAAGAGAAAATTATATAGCTTACCCACCATTCATTTAGGGCAAAATTTTCTGATTTTACAGCCATGTACAGTGTTCTCTTCTTCCAGGTACATTATATTGAAGTGAAACTCATTATTCATATTAGAATGAAAGTTCAGTATTCTTTCTCATGTAAAGTTTAGTATTCTAGTTTTTACTATTTATCTTTCTTTTCTCATAAGACTTCTCTTTAAACTACTGATACCGACTATACTGACCTGAGTGAAATACCAGCCCGGTAAAAGCTACAATCCTAGAGTTTAAAGTTGTCACCATGTCTTGGTAAGTTCAAAATACTCCATGCATCAGTTTAGATTGTCATTGCTGGATGCTGAAAAGAAAATGCCCTTGAACTTTCCTTACAAAAAACCTGCAGCAATATGACTTTAACATCTGAAAGAATTTAGTATCCTTCTTGGATTTTTGCCTTCAATTCTCTCTCTGCACCAGAAGACATATTGTGTGATGCATTGTACATCGGTTTGAACAAGACAAAGCATGAGTCCATTTTACACTGTTGGATCAATGCCAGTGGAAGCCTGGGAGCTACTCAAATCTGTTGACTTTCTGCAAGTATATTACCTCAAACGAAAGATGAAAACAAAAAGGGTTAAAGAAACTTCTGTCGGGAAAACGGTACTAATGAGATTTGTCAGAATCCCAAACAGCAGAAACACATTGTTTGTCTCCATTATGTATCACAACACAAGTTGTTTGTTTCCATTATGTATCACAAGACAAGTGCAGTGAACCTGGATTGTTACAAACTTGGTTACAGTGTGTGAATTCCGTTGTACTGTTTAGCTCTCAAAAATTTCGAATATGTAGTTAAAATATGTTAATGAATTATTATTCTCTTCGTTTCAAAATACTTGTTCATTAACTTTTTTTTATTTTGTTTTAAAACACTTGTTCATGTATATATTTCTAAAACTAATGATTATTTTTTTTCTATTTTACCCTCAATTAATGGCACAATTTTTTAAAACTTTTCTTTCTTATTACTTCTTGAAAATTTTTATCAACCAATAGTTATCATGTTTTTAATATGGATAGAATAAGAATTTTATATAAATTGTTATATTATTTTTAACTCACCTAATATGTCTACAAAAGATTTTATAAATCAATATTTTAAAATAGAGAGTGTACTATTTTTTGTGTTTTCTTATACAGAACAGTTCTTTCGTAAATCCTTAAATGGTGAGATTTTGAACCAACCAATTATTATTTCTAATAGAAGACTTTGGTTACAATTGTTCAACATGATTCAAAGTTTACTTTTGCTCTAACAAAGCAAAATACAAGAGATGGAATACCAACAGCAACCTCACAACACAGTGTACAAATAGGTGAACAAACAAAGGGCTCTCTCTCTCTCTCTCTCGTGTTTTGACACCAATGCCAAGAAAATCCTATCAATCAAATCGGGCATGCATCTATACATATCACCAGCTTGGCTTGGTGCATTAATTTGGATAACACACCACCCATAGCCAATTTCTTTCCTACATGGAAAAAAAGCTTAGCAAACATAAATGCATTCATAAATGGCCTTGAAGTTTAGGCTTGTATTGTTTGCTATTCCTTCCGTCCCTATTTATTTGTCACAATTAACTATTTTACACAATTTAAAAAAAATTAGTTAATCTCTTAAATTCATACAATTTTGTTTGTTCATTTAATACAAAGGTATAACAATAAAACTAATATTAATGACACCAATTTTTTCACTATGACAAATAAAAAGAGACACCAAAATAAATAAGAACGGAAGGAGTATATTACCTTTTGGAAAAATGTTAGTGATGAATCAAGCTACACATTAAATTTCAGTGCTGCTTCCTGCTACATGTCTCAACTTTTTGACCATATTAACTAGATTTAGTTTAGGGCAATTTTGTTTCCCCCAAATATTGAATGAGATTCACTGCAAATCAAACTCTTTTTTAATTTGCAAATCAAACTTTAGTCTACTCTGCCCAAAACAAGCATGGAATCTCTGAATTCAAGTCTCTTTAGCATGTGAGTTATGAGTTGAATGGTCTGCGGATAATTAAGAACTTAAAACTCATCTCCAATGTGCTAGTTGAATTAAGGGAAACTTGAAAGCAAGTTTGACTTTATAGATAAGATAAAAGAGAATGAGTTACATCTTTTTAGGATTTAAAAGCTACCGAACTGATCAAGTTTAATGAGTCATTTAGTGATGATCTAACAAAGGGGTTACGGACTAGTATAGGTATGTCCATGACAAACCCTAGATTCCTCAGAAGAAGAAGAAAGACCAAACACGGAATTTCTTGGAAGTTTTTTTTTTTTTTTTTGGGGGTATTACATACAACTTCTCCAATAAAAGGGTACATAAAGAGGAAAAGAAAATCTCAAAAAGCTATAGGTGTGGCTTCTCTCTTCGTCTTGATTGATTCCATACGTGTTTGTGGAGACTAGAACATGTGAATTCCACTGGCATGTTGGTTCTTTCGTGAAATGTTGCATCGGAGAGACGTTCTGCAAAAACAAGAAAGGGAAAAACTCGTGTTAGAAAATGATGGCGACGGACCGCGTTGATCTCTTTTCTCTCTGTATGTAGCTGTGTCTGAGAAAGAAAGGAAACTGGCTCCGTTTGCCCGGTGACCAAGACCAGGATTTCTGGTGGAATCTTGAAGGTTTTGATGATCTCTGGGGAACAAAACCTGAAAACAAGAACTGAACATAAAGAACAAAGTTAACTTACGTTAAGAATTCAGAATATAATTTTGGGTAATACCTCGACCTACACCTCTCGTACATGGCCATGGGATTGAAGGGATTTGCAAAAAAAGGCTTGAGAGGAATGAAGCCTGGTCCGAAGCCCCCACAATCAACATGATGTGTCCATGAACCCATATAGAGACATCAACAGCTTCAGTGATTGCGTCGAGCCAGCCAACATTCCTCACAAACACTTGTTGCTTACTCAATTGTCTCTGAACAATGAACTCTCATGAGATAAATGGATAGAGAGAGGAGAAACCATGGAACTTTATAAGAGAACAAGGATGTTTTCTATGGGTAACCATAACCTCCATGAAAGAAAATGGAGGGAGAAAGGAGGAATCGGAAAGAGAGAGCCCACAACTCCCATCCTATACTACTCTCCTCCTCCTCTTTCTCTAACTCTGAGTAGTGAACTACTTGCTACTGATGCCTAAACCTAGGCCAGAGTATGCCCTTTTATAGGGGAAAGGGCCAGAAGAGGGTGGGAAGGGGTTGGTGACCGTCATATATGCTGAGGCCTACTCAGTTTTGGAAGATTCTTTTTCCACTGTTTTTATGTATAGAAAGGACAATATTTTGTGATATTGCTTCTATCCATGCTGAGTAGCTCTTTGGAAAATGGCAAATGAAGGATAGAAAGTAGTGATTAATGAAACAGAGGGGGAGGTGATGGAACTACTAGTAGACAATTAATCTTTATGAGCTGTTAAGGTATAGGTTGAAAGTCTTCTAGAGGATTTTATGTACCCTAGATTTTTTTTTTTTTTTTTTTTTTTATTTTTTTGTTCCCTTCCTTTCTTTCTTGATACTTAATTACCTATAAGCTTATTATTCTTCAATTTACTTTAATTACTAGTAAAAAGTTTTTCTTTTATTTTTCAATTTACTTTAATTGCTGAAAAATAAAAAAAAACTTTTTATTATCGTAATTTTTGCACAAAACATTCTTATCGGATTCAAAATAGTATCACTAGACACAATCATGTATACGAGCACATTGATAAACATATAACGTGAACAAATCTATATTATGAGATGTATATGAAAGAGATGGAATGGTCTATTGTTCTTGTTTGGTTAAAGGAAAGAATGGTAAGAAGTAAATTGGACACATTAGCAACTCATTTCCTCAAAAATTAGAGGATTTGGAAAGGTTTTCTCATTTATTTCTTTTCCATCCTTGCCAAACAAAAATAGAAATAAATTTATTTATTTTCCTTCCTCCTTCCCATTTGTGTATAAAGAAATATTTAAATGTTGCGTCAAGAAGAAAAAAAGGAAATAATTAAATGAATGAAAAATACCATGTGAAGCACGATATGCAAATAAGTAAATAATGAGAAATGTAGCATGATATAAATAAGAAAATAAAAACTCCTCTTTCAAGACAAATAATCATATATTTCCATATTCATGCATCTACTTTTAAGGCAATGATTTATATTATGCCAAGAAATTTGTTTCCAAAAAGAAAAAAAAAATACAATTATGCTAAGAAAGAGAGAGAAAAGAGAAACAATTTAAAATTTTCTAAAAATGCATATTGTAATTACTACGTGGATATATATATATATATATATACCTCCATTTTAAACTTTTTTCTTTTTTGTT
The DNA here is from genome assembly GCA_026120185.1 of Voacanga thouarsii. NCBI lineage: Eukaryota > Viridiplantae > Streptophyta > Magnoliopsida > Gentianales > Apocynaceae > Voacanga > Voacanga thouarsii. Next base: position 5,504,476 of record JANUWF010001322.1, on the reverse strand, counting down.
TTTTGCATTAATTTTTTTCTAGAAGGGGGATTAATTAGCAACGACCTCTCTGTCATCTTGCCATCTTGGCCTTTTATGTTAGAAAGAAAATTCATACTAAAATTGGCCTTACCTTAATTTCCCTCAGAAGAAAATTTGACTTACCTTTTGATGCTTGAATTTTTTTTAGGTTAAAATTAAATTACTATCAAAGTTTTCCTTTTGTTTTTTTCCCTTATTGAGCAGGGAACGGGGTTTACAATACCAAGATTGTCATCACACCCTTTTATGTTACGATTTATTAATTAAGTTGTCGTATCTCTTTGAAATGATTTAATTATTTTTAAATTTAATAGAATACGAAAAAAATATTACCTATAATTAAATTATATATAAAAAAGTATATATATATATATATATATATATATATATATATATATATGCTTTTGTATAATTAGTACATACAAAGACTGAATTTTTTGCTTTCATTCAATAATTATCAATAGCCACATATAGCATTTGATATGGGCATTCTCATATGGAAAACAATTGATCAAGTTTTATTAATTTACAAGTTATGTCTCTTTGATTTGATGTCTTATAGTAATTGCAATTTCCTACCTTGGACTATCATGATAAATAAGTTCAAATTTGTGAATTCTTAAAACAATAGAATATCATTGGATATGTGACTTTTTTTTTTTTTGTGTACCTTTTGAGTCTTAAGGATTTTTCCTTATTTTATATACGTGTTAATTTTTTATACCATCTATAACCTCTATTTCACAATATAAATCGTTTTAGACTTGAATTATTTTTAACAATATAAGTCGTTTTATAAAATTTTATAAAAATTTAAGATTTCTATATATTTTAATCAATTAGGTGATAATAAAAAAATTATTAAATGTACTTAATATTTACTATTATCAAATATACTTAATAAAATAAGTATTTATTTAATTAATTTTATTTATTTAATTGAATTACCAAACAAGTTCTTAACCTGTAAAGGTGGGGTGAAATAGGTACTTTATGCATACTTAGTATAATATTTTTAGGAGACTAATATATTTAAGTTAACTAATCGAATAATTTAACTTTAGTTTTAACAAAAATAGAAAAAGAAAAATGAGAGAATTCTAATTTTTGAATGATTCATTGAAAATTTTTCTATTATTTATGTTTTATATATATTGTACATTTTAAAATAGTAAAAGATTTAAATATAGATGATTTATAAAAATAAGTATAATGTTTTTTTGCATACTTTTAAAAGAGTACTTAATTTGAATAATAAATAAACAGATCAGCCAAAAAAAAAATCAATGAAGCTCACATTAGGGAGGCTTTCAAAAAAATAGAGTAAAAAATAAATAATAAAATAATAAGTTAATTAATAAAAAATACGTCTAAATTGGATTAAAATTGTCATCCCTTAATGTATTTATTTGGGAAAAAAAAAAGAAAAATTGATTTTGTGGTTTGCCAAAGACCATCAACCTCCGACCAATATTTGTCAGCATAAACGGGGGATCCGGGAACTCAAAGTAGGATAGCCCGCTAAACGAGGAAGCTGATTCTCAAAACAATTCTCCAACGCGCTATTCGGCACGTTAACTACCGTCCCTTAGAGATTCAACCGGAAGCGTGGGAGTCACGAACATCTGGAGAGAGTGGGTTTCGTGGACCGGCGAAACATGCAATTTCCTGTGAATCAGTAAAGAACAAGGCCGAACACCAACCAGCCTCAGTGTTCACGCGCCGATGTGGACCGCTACGCAGGCGAATTAAATTGAGGTTCAGATATGTACCCCACATCATCAACTACCACCTCTTATTCAGAGACTACTGGGTCCCACTAAGGAAGGGACTTGACAACATTGACAGCGTGATTTATCGACAATCGAGCTTCTGTGGGTCCCTTGGAAGCAATTATACGTTAATGATGGCCTTTTTTTTTTCTTTTTTTTTTGGTTTTTAAAGAGAGAGAGAGTTGTGTGCCATGCCCATGCTCACCGACCGTTGAAGACAAAGCTCACCTTAGCTGAGCTGACAGCTCTGTGAAAATCTAATTTGAATTTGACTGCGAAGTTTTCCAATAATTTTTTCCTTTTTTACTTTCAAATTCTCATATTTTTATAATAAAATTTCAACGGAAGGTGTTTTGCAACTTAACACATAGGGTAAAAAGAATGGGAAAAAAAAGATATAAATGGGTTTTTTTTTTTTTAATGAAAGAAAAAAATAGTAAGAAATATGGACGGAATTAGAAATTTAAAGTTAGAAACAAGTTATATCAATGGAATAATATTATAATTTTTAAAAACTTTTTGGAGGAACAAAACATATTTTTAAGATAAATTTAAAAATTTTGGACACCTCTAAATTTAAGATAAATTTAAAATTTTGTAAATTGAGAAGGATACCAACTTTTTCAATCATTTCTTCCAAAATTACAAGGTTTATAAAATTTTTATAATTTACTTTCCTTCCTCCCGGACTTACCTAATCGAAGTAAAAGTGTCCCTTCCATTCCTCCCGCCCCTTCTCCTTCTCTTATCTGAACCAAACTAAGTGTAAATGTTGATACGTATTCCATGACGATTTTGTCAATTGTACACTCAATGCAATGTGTGTGTATATATATATATATATATATATATATATATATATATATATATATATATATATATAATGAATTAATGCAATAGAATAAAATATAATGTTATCTGCTAAATGAAATGGAGCATCTGTAATAGCCATTTTTGAACCAGCAAGAGCAGTGAGGAAAGTCTTTTTGAATTTGTAAGACAACGAGGAATTGAATTACCGGATTATCATGATTGAGATGAATTTTGATTTTGAAAGAAACATAGTAGTTTGAGTAGATTGGCAGTCCTTCCCAGGTGGGCTAAAGTCCAAAACAATAAAGGCCCATTGAAAAGGCATCCACGTCCCTGATTTACAACAGTGTGATTTTGGCTCGAAAGCAGACATAGAAAGTCTCTCCCTCTTTCCCCGCAACTTCCTAATAAAGGAAAACCCGCAACTTCCTAATAAAGGAAAATTACATGATAGATTCACGGTAATGTCACATTAACAAAGGGAAAATTGAAAGAGCTAGAAAATGGCATGATAAAATACAAAAGCAACCAAACTAGTTTTGGCGCCAAACTCCCTATTACAAAGCAAGTTTGCCATGGCATCTCAACCCAATCACACGCTAAAGGGGAAAGAGAATAATGTGGCTGTTATCAATCACTTCAAACCTAATAAACAAAATGATAGCTTTGTTTGAATCATTTCAGACCCAAGGCGAAGGACACCTTTGGCCGTGAATTGTTCTTCCCCAACACTTTCATCTGCTTTGCCCTTTCTTCCTCCTCTTGCTGTTTCTTCTTCCGCATCGCCTCTTCTTTCTGTCTTTGAAGCTCTTCCAGCTCCCAATAACGTTCTTCCTCCCTCGTTTGCTGCTCGAGAGCTTCCTTTCTCTGGGCTTCTTCTACCTTCCTCCTGTTCTCTTCAAGCATCCGCTCCAACTCTTCTTTCTCCTTTCGAGTTTGTTCCTACACACATTTTTATAACTTAAGACATTTTGTTGTGTTCTCAATCAATGGATAGACTATGAATGACAGAAGTATAAAAGATTGCTTTCCAATAGTTAGATGGGGAAGAGATAAGATATATATCTACCTCTTTTAGTCTGGCTTCAATATGAGCAGCTTCCTTCTCTTTCTCAAGTTGTGCAGCAACTTCCTCAACAAGTTTCTTCCGACCTTCCTCCAGTCGTCTTTGAATTTCAAGCTTGACTTCCCCAGAGTCCAAGCTTTCTTCAACTTTCTTCTGAATTGCTGCTTCTACTCTCTTTGCAGTTTCTTCTTCTATTAGTTTGAGTTCTGCTTCCAGTTGCCACCTGGAAAGCAGAAGAAAAGCTAAGCGGGAGCCAATATGTGCAGACAGAGAGATGTCCACTTTGTCCTTGTTGACTTTTACATCTAAACAACTAAAAACTAACATTCTAGTTACTTTCATTTTTTCCATTAAATAATAAACAGAGAATATTGAACCACATAATTGGACATAGATACGCCATTTCTTTCTCCTTGATTCATAACTAGAACAGATGATAAACTAACCTCCATGCTGAGAAAGGCATTAAATATACATGCTTACGCTTTAAAAGCATACCGCTAACTTGTTCCTGATCCAAACAAATGAGTTTCAAAACCGTTGAATAGTAGATAAAGGAGGCACCCAATTTGTCATCAAAATAAACAACTATAGCAGAAACTTCCTTCAAATTATCCTGTGAAGAAGAAGTCAAGTAAACTGTCGCAGTTTTAAAGCTAATCACCAAATATTTCAACCCTTTCATTAGACAGAGCTCTGACAAAACAAACTTAAATGTTGTTAGAACAAGTGATTGTAATCTTTAATATAAACAATTTGGGCATGAAAAGCAATAACTGAAGAGCTAAGTAGCCTACACTTTGTACCAATCCTCAGAAAAGAGAGAGTTAAACCTCAGCAATGAATAAAATCAATCAGGTAGCAACTTTGTCAAGGATCAAAAGAACCATCACATATCCACAAGCAAAAGCATAAACCAGGCAATCTAAGATGAGCTAAAACTTTGTCCCACTCTACCACTCATGGAATTAAAGCTTAGTTACTTTGATCAAGATGGTGACCAATTTCTAACACGGCAGAAGTTTTATGAAAATCAACCTAAAAAGATTTTGTTACAGTAGAATGAGCAAAACCACATCAGCTGTTCAAATAATTCTCTCCAGTAAAGGCTTATCTTATCAAATTTCTGCACAACTGACTGCAGTATCTGAACTAGTGACATCAGCCAACATCAATTTTCAAGAGAAATTTGGTTCACCCTCCTCCCCCATAAGATATGGCAGCTTGTACAAATTACAGTGACTTTCTTTCTTAGATAAGTCATAGTAGAGAATGTGAAGAAAAAGTGTGAAAAAAGGAACATCTCAAGTTCCCCAAACCTCTATGCAAAGTAGCTAACAATCACTACCATGATGACAACTTTCTATTTCATAATACAGGATATGAACCGTCTGAATTTTGGGAAGTTCATACAACAAAGCACACAGTAAAACCGATGCTGCTCAGGGAGTGTTCAATTATTACAAGTGAAACGACAGAGCATACAACGAAAAAGGACCAAGAACCCATATGTTGCAAACAATCAGGTGGCTGAAAATTCAGTTTAATAGTAAGCAAATATATGCTCTTCGTTATCTTAGATGGCATAAGATTCAAAGCGTTTTGTACGTTCAATTGATTCCAGAATGTCCACAAAACCAATACCCCTATAAAGGAATCTCGAACTCAAGAAAAATGATTTCTGGTTAGAACAATCCATGAAGTTTCGAGAGTGGTGCCAAGTAGCTGAAAGCAGTTATCAGCTAAGGTACCCCAAGCGGCCTTTTTACCCCTTCACCCAAAGGCTATCAACAACTACAGAGTTATAGATCAAAGGTTCTAATTCAACTAATTAAAATGGCATAATGGCCTAGTGCCCCTGAAACCAAAACAAACAGCCAACAATTTATAGAAAATGGAAAGTTCACAAATTTACTATGAGACTCTTTAACACACTCAAACTGCTTTTTAGATCCGGCCCGCGAATGCTAAAATCACTGGCCATTCGAGAAGTGGTCAACAACCCCATTCCAGAAATTCATGGACATCTTGATATTTCAGAACTTAGTCTTTCCAAAATACAATTACTTGTAAAACAGTTTAAACAACAAACAAATAATTATCAAATAACAAAGTTAAATAACATATCCCTCTAAGTTCATAAATTATTTTAAAGAAAATCAAAACAAAAGTTATGGGAAAACATTAAACAAATGGATGTCAAGTAAAAAGTATACCTTTTCTTCTCTTCTTCATCTTCTTCTTTTCTTAATTTTTCATTAACATCTTTCTGCTCTTTTGACACAAGACTAAGACTGGGAGATGAGCTTAACGAGATACTTCTAGTTCTCTGTCTTCTGTGTCTCCTTGGTGTTGGAGAGCGACTTTTATGCCGTCTTGGTGTGGGAGAACGACTTTTTCGGTATCGAGAGGACAAAGATCTACTTCTTCGTCTTCTGTATAACAAAATAAGATTATTGAGAATGAAAATAAAGCATCAAAGTACCCGGGTCTTCCAAATAGCACCGTGCAAACTCACCGTTAAATAGAATAAAAATAAAAGCATGTTCAGTTACCTCATACATTGATATTAAACTGTGGGCTCCTTCGTTTACCATAAGAAACTGCTATCACAAACAAGCAACAGGAGGACACCCATCGGCACCCATCACCTGATCACTTCCCGGATCAAGGGAAGCCATGGTTTCTTTTCTATTATTTTTCAACCAAAGAGGACAGGTACTATCTGGCCCATAATGTTTTAAGACATATTCCCAGACTCCCTTAATGCAGATCTCTAATATTTATGGCAGTAAAAGAAAGAAAAATTTCCAACTCAGATGGCCAAACCACTATCATTTACAATTGTCCACCCTTTTTACATATCAACGAAGAAAAGGAAAGACTTGAAGAAAGCACGACAATCATCAACTACAAGCATGTAGGGCATCAAGGCGCTGGCAGAAGATGAAAACTCGCATAAGCAGCAACACAGCATGAGCAATACCAAAAAGCACAGAACTTCACAATGCATAAGCATCTGCTGGTTGATCTATTACAATATAAGACAATATGATGAGTGAATATTAGATAAATGATTAGAACCGATTACATCAGCTGATCTGCCATTGAGTTCTCAATATTCACAAAGAAAGACTAAACAAAATCAAAGGCCATGTGTCCTTTAGCAAGTATGGCATTTCTCTAGGGTGATTGTAATGCGTGCCTCCTGGGAAGGCATGAGCGAAAACCTCACTACCCAAATATGCCTCCTCTCAAGATTCAATGCTATCAAATTTGTGCTTCAGGACATAACAGTTGCACTATTGCAAGAAAGGCAACTAAGCCATTGAGAATGGACCACTTGCCTTATCTTACGGCTCCGACCAAGTAGGAGAAAAAGATGGATACGTCCATATGATGGAAGAAAACATTTATTGTAGAAATATTAGACCTTGACAAAGAGTGACAAAACTCCTTGACTCAAATTTGGTAACTTTTCCATCTTCAAATCAAATTTTCACAAAATCATGAGGAGGGGTGGGGGGAAAAATGCTTTTGACCATTTCACGAAATTTTACAATCAGTTCCACCATGTAGTCCTAATTCTCAAGCTGCACTGAAAAGTTCTTCCGAATGAAAAAGGTCCCAGAGAATCAATCAATATTTTAATGGCTCAAGACACAAACCTCGAACAAACTGTGATTCATCCAACGAACAGATGAGGCGAGTCTTAAGCAATCATAAGCAAAATATACAGTTTTTCACACACGCACACAAGTAATCGGGTATCACCTGCTATAAGAATAAGGTGATCGGCTTCTCTCTCTATCTCTCCGGCTCCTCCGGCTATGCCGCCCCACCGGCGACGGCGACGGTGAATATCTCCGTCTGTACGATGGGGACCTGGACAAATCCCTATCTCTCCCCATCTCTTCCACAATATGTGATTAAGCACCTTGAGCAATCAAACACCTGTAATAACGCCAACAGACATTAAAAAATTCAAATTCAACACAAGGTGGATTCTTTCGTCAATTTTGAACAGAAAATTTTCATCGCCCATACAACAATTTTGAATTTTTTTTCCAGGTAATGAATTGACTGTAAACAACAAATCAGAAACATGAGGAAGAAGGTGACCTCTTACAACATCAATTTGATTGATCTAAATGAGTGCATAACAGAGATTGCTTCAAGAAAAGTGACATAAACCCTAAAAATCGAGCCAGTATCTGTTTTCAACAACTTCGATGAAAAATAAATTTACAAATATTTCCTAGAAGAATGGAATTGGGAGAAGTGAGTTCTTCTATTCCGTGTCGAAGGCGGAAGCAGATGAGTGGGACTGGGAGAAGAAGGCGGGTGGATAGAGGTGCAATTTATATCGTCCTTCACCAATTGGAATTTCTTCCTTTCCAATTTTCCCAGTGTACTTGGAAAATATATATTCCCCATATTTATTTATCTATCGCAATTTAAAAAAAATTAATTAATCTCTTAAATTCATATAACTTTATGTATACATTTTAAAAATATTCTTAAATTTAATATTCTCTATAACTATTTTTTTTTGTTCACTCAATGCTCTCTCTAAAGTTATTACATTTTTATTTTTCAAAACTATTTAATATAAAAATATAACAGTAAAATTAACATTAATAATACCTAAATTTTTTTAATGTAACAGATAAAAAGAGATATCAAAATTTTTTAGTTTTGATAGATAAATAGAGATGGAATATATATATATATATATATATATATAATTTATTTTAAATATGACTGATGTAATGCAGGTTGTATAAATTTCAATCCAACAGATTAGTTTTATTTAAGTACTCTCTCCATCTTAAATTATCAGTTTACTTTCTAATTTAATCTTTGTCCTAAATTATTTGTCCCTTTAGAAAATTAAAATTTAATATTCTAAATTTACCCAGTATTGTATTTTTTAAATATATCAAAATACAGTCAAAAATTCATTTTATGAGTTCTAATATTCATGTTCATCTCGTTAATTGTCAAAAAATATCAATATCAACTTGAGGAGAGAATTAAATACCCATTAATAATTTGACTAATTTTCTAGTAAGAATTAAATACTTAAAAGAGATAAGTAATTTGAAATTATATCAAAGTTTTGGAGTTTGCGTATTTCTTAATATAACAAGAGATACTTATTATTGAATTGTAAAGGTAAAGATGGAAGAAATGTTTAATTAATTAAAAAAAATTACTTTTCTTAATCTAACGGCGTAATCGGTTAAAGTGAACAAATAATTTGAGACGAAGTGAGTATTTTTTATAAATTACACGTGTTTGAAATAAAACTGTATAGTAAAAAAAATGAAAAATCTTTTCAATAAAAAAACAAACAAACAAACAAACAAAAACGTGTCTTGAATTAGAAACATATTTGGACTACATAATTTTGTTTTTTCCTTTCTAAAATTGCCCTTGGTGAAAAAAGAAAATTCATTTATAAAAATTATACAATCACACTATAAAATTTTATTTGCCAGTCTATATTGATTATATCTCTTTTTTAAAAATTAGTAAATAATTAGATGGGCTAAATATATACCATTCCAGCCTAAATCCACACATGTCTCTATTGATGTCTATTAATCTGTTAATTTTTTTTTTTTGTGTGTAGAGTGATTGCTCTAATAACAAACAATTAATAGAAATTTAATCATTATTAATCATTTTTTTTTCTCTGAATGTGTGTCTCCAATAGTCTCGTCTTTTTAAATCTTTAATGAAATCATTAGTTTTATTAATGTTTTAATATACTCTATAGTTTTAAAAATAAATTAATTAATATTTTTATTCAAATAAAACCCTAAATTATGACCACTATATACTTTTGGAAAATTTTAGATTAACTTGATACTTAATCAAGATGATATGTTTTTGTTGGAAATTTTTGAATTAATTTAATACTTACTCAAGAAATTATGGTTTTCTTTAAGGGTTGAAAATTAACAAAAAAAAAATACAAGATTTTAAAATTAGAAGAAGAGATAGGCATTTTTTTCTTATTATTTATCAATAGATAGACTAAATTTAAACTATAAGAACGTGAATTTAACACTTACTCATAATATTATGGCATTTCCTTTCTTTCTTTTTTTTTTTTTTAATAAGAAAAAGGCTTCTTTTTTGGGGGGGGTGGGGGGTGCAGTTGTTATTAGGACTTAGATTATTTGTTTGTGCAACGTAAGAGCTATCTACATGTGCAATAAAGGAAAACACTTTTATTATGTGATAAAGTAATAATTGAATTAATTAAAGTTACACCTTATTAAATCTTAAATTAGATTCACACAGAAACGCCTCTCACGGTCTTACCACCCCTACTAAGATCAGAAATTGCAATATATTCAGAACCAGTCCAAATATATACCGATAAACCCTTTGACAAAACCAAATCTTTGCAAGTGTAACAGGGGAACCAATGTTATCAAAACTTATAATGCTAGGTGTGAACAGGTTATACCTTCTAAATACCTACAAAATTTTACAATCTCTAGCAAATATGAGTCCTCAGTCTATCTGATAAAGGATATTTTATCACAATACCACTGATTGGGAGAATGGAAAAGGTCATATTAATCTCCGTTCTAAGGAGATTCACTACAGAAGCAAGCACAAGAATTTGTTAGGCTTCAGAAATGCACTCTAATTCAAACTCCAAAGCTACTATAAGAACAGGATTATTAGAAAAGAACAGCGAAAACCCGCCTTAAAATTTTGAACACATTCACCTTTATAGGTAAGAAACCAGAAAACAGGAATTTGAGTAGTATCATACAGCAGCAAACACAGGTAATATATCAAGTTGGAATGCTGACATCAATTTGCTCCTTGAGATACATAGACGGGCCTAATACAAATAACACCCTCAAATTTGGAAAAGATATGCATACATGCTCCTATGTGCCTCACAAGCTCTTCATAGAAAAGCATCCTTCTCGAGCAACTTCAGCACCTCGTGCTGGTTATTAAGTTTAGCAACGTCAATTGGTGTCTTCCCATCCAAGTTCTGAAGAGTGCTGTGAAGAGGAAAAAAGTAAAGGTAAATGACAAGAGTTCAGAGGACAATATTGGGTTTGTAGTAATATCGGATTTGAAACAAATGGAAGAAGACTTACACAGCAGCACCATTGTCGAGCAAAAGTTGTACACACTCCTTTCGTCCGTAACCAGCTGCATAATGAAGAGCAGTGTTCTTGTTCTTATCCAAAGCGTCCACCTTTGCTCCAGCCTCAAGAAGAACCTGCGCGCACTTAACCTGCAAGGGAATCATATCCAAATAATCAGCCTCCTGTGATGGAGCTACGGAAGATGGAGATACTTGTCTAAGAGATAATTCACCAAAGCATGTTGAGGGGTTAAGGAAGGGAAAGAAAGAAAGGAAACTTGCATTAAAACTCATCAAGTAATTATGGAAATGGAACCAAATAACATTTGCAAAATGGAAGAGCATTGATCACTACCAAACTTTTAGACAATTACCTGACATGATGCCAGATAAAAACATATTGACGAGGCTTTTCAATAATAATAGACAGGAACAACACATCTCAAAATTAGGAGAAACCAGTACTTGGGGAAAATACAAGGACTGCAGAAGACATTTTTGTAGCAATAACCCATGACTACATGCCCCTGATGAGTGGAAGAGTTGAGGAAAGCAGATGACAATTCCATAGCAAAAACACCTAACCACATGTCCTTGGGCATTTTTACGCTCCAACAACATAATCCAACCACAGTGTGCAATATGCAGGAAGATGAAGAGAATACAAAGCATATAATTGGAAAGAAAATAAAAGAATTGCTGAAAAAATGATTGTTCCAAAGAACTGTTGTACCTCTCCATATCCACAAGCAAAATGCAATGCTGTTCTTCCTTCCGAATCTTCCTCATCTTTATCAGCGCCAGAAGCCAAAGCATTCTTTAAACCCTGATAAGTTCACAAACAAAATGTTTAGTATAATTACAGAAAATAATTCATATCTAACTAGAAACTGTCCTGCCAAGGACAAATCAACAGTATTATGTTAATGAACTTTTGAAACTTTGGAGACAAAAGTAAAATTTCTAGAAGACATATAGCATGCAAAAGAATAGTCTTCACCCTCGAGATTTATATGCCTCCAGTACAACACAAAAAAAATTACTATCAAAATATACCTCAACGTCACCAACACTGGCAGTATGATGAACAACAGATTCATCTTCATTTCCTTCCTCTGTTTCATCTGCCTCAGCATTTTCAGCAGAGGTCGTCGCATCGCCAGTAACTGCAAAACCCATTGCTTCACCCAATTTCTGCAGGACCTCCTTATCATTCCAGTATCTGAACAATAATACATTCAGTAGTTGCATCAGAGAGTGATTCCCAATCATGCTGGACAAAAAAAATTCAAAAGCAGCTAAAAGAATACAAAAATCAAGACTGCAGCAGACATAGACTCTAGTGCTCATCCTTGTTTGGCCACCTCTGCCTTACTGTTGACTAGATAGCAATCAGCATTCAAGATCAATTTACCCCATGTATGGTGCTTACAGTTTCTTCATAAGGGTATTGAAATTAAACGTGAACAAGTAAAGAAGGCAACAGACACCAGTTAGTAATAGTTATCAAATCACTAAATACAAATTAATGTGGCAAGTGCACAGGACTTTACTCCTTGGAAGTGGAAAGAAGTTTGAACACAAAGGCACCAAATGAGTGGATGTAAAATAGTTTATGTTGGACAACATGCTTAAAAAATATTTTCCATCAGAACACAATTTCTTAACTGTAGGCTAGTGCTGGAATGATGAATTGAAAATTATATTTATTCTAATTCTATGAACTTTTCTAATTCCATAATTGTCAATATAACAATACGTTGTAGCAGTTGCATACATGTCTCTGGAGGGGGTGTGCATGGGTATAGAATGGTGAATCAGTTTTGTAGGCAGAATTTCACTGGAGTTCTGATGTTTAAACGGTACTTTCAATTAGATGAAAAATAGCCTCCAATTACAAATTAGTTCCAAGAGCAGAAAAGTATGGGAAAAACATTGGTTCAGAGAACATTTCAAACCTAAAAAAAGGTGGCCCAAGATGAACTAGCCAGAGAGGAGTACAGTTATATGGATGTTCTAAATAATCACAGGACAAGTACATCTCAAATGCTATATGCTATATCTATTAAGTGAAGATGAGTGACGAAAAAAAACACCAAAAAATCACACTAATATCAAACATAGAATTTGCAATATCAAAAAGAATAGAATGTCTGGCAACTAATAAATGTCAAATGTGTGAAACAATCATATAGCAGATATTTATGCGCACACTCATCCAAGTGGTGAAAGACAGAACTCATTTTAGGTATCAATATTGTAGTAATATTTTTAAATGGAAGAGAACTCTGGTAGAAAGTAAAGGACTGATGGGAATAAGCAACCTCTGGTATGTATATATTGGTGACCTAGAAGGCCAGGAAGTTTTATTTGTTGTTCAGTTCTACTGAGCAAGACAGAACTCATTTAAAGGGGGGGGAGGGAATGTAATCGAGTCTAATACCATATAGTTAAAACAGGGTACACAAGTATTACACAATTTCAATTATTGACACCCCAAGGATGTTTCCCCAGGTTCTTTTCTCATAATGTTATGTTTTCATGTTTCAACTACATTTCAATTACAAACAAGGTATTTACTATCAATTTCAAGGTCAGAAAAGAAAGAACAATAACAAATAATATAACCAGAAAGCCACATGTTTAAGATAAATACACGTTGATACCATCAGAATAATCACAATCACCTCTGCTATCAACTAATATTTGTTTCTATCTCTTTCTCTCCATCCCCAACTCTTTACTTATTTTATGAATTTTTCATTTAGAATATTCCATTATTGCAAAACAGCGTGCTTGACGACTAGCATGAGGAATTCACAGCATCGCTGGAAAAAGAGCAAGAGAAAGGCAAGTTTTATCAATGACAATAAAAAGCAAAAGCTAATAAAAGACAGTCTTGTGAGACCTCATCATAGCAGCTGGGCCTCCACTCTCTATCTCATCTAAAATAGGCTTCAGAGAAGGATCCTCCTTGATGCGGGACATTCGTTCTTCAATCTGGTCTTTGTGTGCTGGATTAGTCAAATTCTCAAGCATTCCAGACATAGATGGATCCTGAATACATGCAAAAATAAATCAAATCACATAAAGGTAAAGAATAAAGTCCTACCAACAACACATTGTGCTATCCCTCTCTGTAGCCCCCCCCCCCCCCCCAACACCCCGTCCAAAAACAGAGTAGGTGAGCAGAGGGACCAAGCAATTCATTTGTGAAAGCAATATACTTCAACCTCCAACAAGGTGCATCCGGCAAATACCTGCATTAGTGCATTACCAAGCCGCTCAGCCATGGTCATAAATTGTGGGTTCTGCATAACCTGCTGCATTGTGCTATAGTATTGCTGTGTATCAAACTGCGGGATACCTTCATCAACAGTAGCACCTTGAAAGGTCTTCTGGAGCTGCTCTGCCATCTGATTAAATGCAGGATCCTTTGCAATCTGTTCAGCTAAGTCCTTGATGTTTGGATCCTGTAACTTGCAACATCGTAGAAAATGAAAAGCTCAGTACTAGAAGAAATCACATAACAGTGGCTGGTGCATATACATTTTTAACGAGTTCCAGAACATTTTGCAACCGGGTACAATATCAAATTTATTAAAAATATACTTAATACTTTTTTCCCCCCTAAACATGGGATTTTTATGTTTGATAGAAGTAAAAAGTTATTAAAACAATACTTTACAAAACAAAACCCAGATTTTGTGGAACAGAAATTCAAATATTCAAACTATGTATTTATAGCAAATTTCAAGAGCTAGGATTAATTTAATATTAAAAAAAAGGGGAAACAGTAAAGTGCGATGTGCTGAAATATGAATGCTTAATACTTGTTTAGGAAAACAAAATAAAATAAAAGGAACTAGAGAAAAAAAAAAAATGGAAGGAGCTAAGGTCACATAGCTAAGAACAAAAGGAAGCAAATTAGAAAGTAAGTTACTGAAAATTTAAGAAACATGATTTAAGTGTTCCATAAAAAAGAGATCACCTGGTCAACAGGTAATTTAAAGACCCTAATTTTAAGTCAACAAAGACATGGACAGAGTGAAATACATTTAAAAGCCCAGTTAGAGATGAAAAATCAAAGGGATTTGGCATAGGTGCTCCTGTCACAGGGATTGGTCTCCTCTGTCCAGATTGTGAGTCCCCAGCAACTGACTCAGAGCTTTTGTTCTCAGCTGCTCCAGACTTGTCCTCTGACGAGGAGAAAAAGCATAAGAGAAAAGGCATAAATGAAATTATTCAAAGATAAATTACTGAAAGTACTTGAGACATGTCAGAACTTAACAAGTTTCTAGGCAAATGTGGGATATCCAAAACAAATATCAAACAAGAGGTATCTAATTCTGTAAAAAAGTTCAATAAGTTATTATAAGTTCAATAAGCCAAATAAATGTCTTCACCAAAATGGGATAGAGTGTATCATTACATCCAATTGACAATTAGCAGCCCCCCCCCCCCCCACCAAAAAAAAAAGAGGTAACATGTGAAGCATCTAAGGTAGGCAATTAAAAGTTTTTCCATCTAGCATCAGCAATGTCCCAGCCTTTAAAAGAGATCAGATTTTCCCCTTATCCCCAAATTATTAAACATCTCCAGTCAAAATTGCGAGTACAGACTGGGGGAAGCATAAAATACTAAAATGGTAACACAGACACTAGCTTTCTGGTGGTAACGAAACTTAATTATGATACCAACGTAGTTAAATTATTTGACAGTCCACATAAGCAAACATTGCAAACCGGACTATTCAAGTCATTGATCTCTTGGACCTAACCCTATGGTAAATGCAGTTTCCAATCAAAATGATGTAGGGAAAAGACCTAACCACCTGCTCGACAAAAGCAGTTACACAGTGAAGTTCAATTTTTTCAGCTAATTACACAAACAATTATCAATAAAGTTTTAAGACTTCACATCTAGAATCTAAGTGACTATACAAATATATATAATTATCGGCGTCCTAAAAACATGAACATGCAGAAATTACAAGTTTACGTAGATGAAATTCATAGACATACCGAGTGTCGGAGCTGTAGCTTCTTTATCCTTAAAAAAAATCAAATAAAAAACCGTATCATTAGCCAGAAAAACACAGAAATTTCTCTCAAAAACGCAACAAATAGACACGCTAAATCAGCCGAAAGAAGAAATTCTCGAAACTCTTCTCCATTTCATCGAATCAAACGATAAATCCACAGTAGACAAAGAATTTATACAATCAGAGAGTTGAAAAGCAGTCCAGGACTGAATTATCCGATTAGGAAGTAAAATAATCGGTATATATCAACAATTTGAAAATTGGAAACAGCGAAAATACCTGAGACATGACTGCAGAGACCGGATAGAGAGAGCGAGAGAATTGAAGACTCCTAGCTTGCTCGGGAGGTGAAACTCAGTAAGGAGCAGATTTGGGAGTGCACGAAAGAAACAAAGAAATGGGAAAATCTTGAGGGTTTTGTGAATTGTGATAGCGGGACAGGCTGTTGCAAAACAACAAAGGCTTTGGAGTTTAGTGGGCCACCTTAATCCTCATCTCCCACGTATTTTGATGGATGGATGGATGGCAGCGATATGCTCCTTTCGTGATTCTGTGATCCCATGATGCCGTGGGCCACTTTTTGGGTTTTGAGTTTTCGTAATTAGATGAGAAAAAAGAGACATTGGCCCAATTATCGCAGTTTTTCCTATTCATTTAATCAATAAATTTGTCTAAAATTAATTTATTTAATACTTTCTCCGTCCTCTTTTATCTATTTATTTTAATCTATTCACAAATTTTTAAAAAAATAAATTTTTTTATTAATTAATTAATATTTTTTATTTTACTATCAAAGAATTTCTATCTTTATTAAAGAATAATCAAATTCTAAAATTTTATATGTTATAAGTATATTTAATTTACTTTCATTTCTTACTACAAGTGCACAATACTCATTATATTAAAGAGGAGTATTTGTGAAAAATAGTAATTAATATCGTTTTAATTTATTAATAAAACAGATAAATTATGACAAAAATCTTAATTAAAATGAACAAATAAAAAGAGACGAAATGAATAATATATAAATATTGCAATAATTTTCTCGAATCTCGATTGCCTATTTCATAAGAAAAACAAAAATCATAGTGTTAGCTTTCCGTCATTATGATGAATGACGGAAAACTAAGATTTAAGACACTTTTAGAATTTAAAAGTAAGAATTTGATAGTTTAAATTTTGAGTGTAAAATTCAAAATTTGTAAAAATTTAAAATTTACTCAATTAATCTCTTTGTATTAATTCTATATTATCAAAAAAATTTTACTTTTCCATTTTTTATCCTTTCTTCTAGTGGAGAAATCTATTGTTTAAAGTACGTGTAGAAATTTTGCTATCCTTTAACTCCATCTTTTTTTTTTTTTTTTGCATATCCAAAAATAGTATTATTTTTAATTGAATTTACTTGTTCCATTTAGAGAAAAGAAAACATATAATTTTTTGCAAAGAAAAAAATGTTACTAAACTAACCTTTTAATTATCTAAAATAACATATAGAACAATTGACAATGTTTAACGGGATAATAAAAAACAATGACAAAGTTAGAAAAACGATAATAAATATCCTCTTAAATCCTAAAAATGACACATAATTTAGAAAAAGGTATGCTAAATGTTAAAAAAGCATAATAGAGGAAAATAAATTCCCAACTATGGGGTTCCGTACAAAATTAGCCCAAATTTTGGTGAGTATTTTACTACTTGGATTGGAATTGTTGTGAGATAAATTTTGTAAAAAATTATTAAATATATAGGATTAAGTGGGTCTCAAATAAGAGAATATGATGTGTTACGAGAATATGTTATGAGATAATACTTCATCTGTCCCTTTTTATTTGTCCATTTTAACCGATTCATAAATTTTAAGAAAAATAAGATTTTTCGATTAATTAATCAACATTTCCTATTTTACCTCAAAAAAATCTCTCTCTTTATTAAGAAATAATCAAATTATAAAATTTTATGGGTTATAAATATATTTAATTTACTTTCATTTCACACTACAAGTGCATAATCTCATTATATTAAAGAGAGATGTTTGTGAAAAATAGCAATTAATATAGTCTTAATTTACTAATAAGATTGATAAATTGGGACAAAAATTTTTATTAAAATAAACAGATAAAAATAGATAAAGAGAGTGATATATTTAAATTAAAGTGAAATTTTAATTTGAGATGGTAACGAAAAATTCATTTCTGTTATAAAATTAGGGTAGTGTTAGAATAAAATCTACACACTACACACTAAGAAAATTCTAACTATTCTTTGCACAAGAATTTCTCTTCAAACTTCTCTCTTTCTTTCTCTCACAATTCTTTCTCTAATCTTTCTTTCACTAATCTTTCTTTCACAAAATGATGGTGTATTACAAGCTTAGAGAATAGCTCTATTTATAGAGCTCTAATTAGTGAAATACATCATGGCATACATCATCTTCAATTAATGGTGTCTCCACTAAATGGTGGACATCCATAAAAATCTTCTAATAATTCACATAAATCCATAATTAGTGGAGCCTCCACTAATTAATGGAGATTCAATAATTCATAACACTCCCCTTGGATGTCCATCCATACATAAAGAATATGCCTCGTTAAAACCTTACTAGATAAAAACCCGGTGGGAAAAAAAATCTAGTGAAGGAAAAAGAGTACATTATTCTATATGTATGTTTATTACTCCCACGATGAGATGATTCCTTTAAATCTTTAAACCGACGCATACCGATTTTATATCTCAACTTTTCAAATGTTGCGGTCGGTAAAGTCTTCGTGAAAATATCTGCGAGGTTGTCACATGACCGAATTTGTAGCACATCAATTTCACATTTCTTACGGAGTTCATGAGTAAAGAAGAATTTTGGTGAAATATGTTTTGTCCGATCTCCTTTAATATATCCTCCTCGTAATTGAGCTATGCAAGGCTGCATTGTCTTCATAAAGAGGAGTTGGAATACCTTTGATTGATGATAATCCACAACTTTCTCGGATATAATGAATCATGGATCTTAGCCATACACATTCTCGACTTGCTTCATGAATGGCTATAATTTCGACATGATTTGAAGAAGTAGGCTGCTATAGATTGTTTCGTAGAACGCCATGATATAGCGATATTTCCACATGTAAATAGATAGCCCGTTTGAGAACGTGCTTTATGTGGATCGGATAAATAACCGACATCTGCATAACCTATCAATGTTGGACTGGTTTTATTTGAATAAAATAATCCGAGATCAATTGTACCTTGGAGATATCGAAGGACTTGTTTAATTCCATTCCAATGTCGTCGTGTTGGTGAAGAACTAAATCTTGCTAATAAATTGACGGCAAAAGCAATATCGGGTCGTGTATTATTAGCAAGATACATCAATGCACCAATTGCCTTTGAGATATGGTACTTCGAGGACCAAGGAGTTCTTCATCATTTTCTTGAGGTCGGAAAGGATCTTTATCCACATTTAATGATCGGACGATCATTGGAATACTCAATGGATGTGCTTTGTCCATGTAAAATCTTTTTAGCACTTTTCTTGTATATGTTGATTGATGAATAAATGTTCCACTCTCCAAATGTTCAATTTGTAAACCAAGGCAAAATTTGGTTTTACCAAAATCCTTGATTTCGAATTCTCTTTTTAAATAATCAATTGTTTCTTGGAGCTCTTCGGGAGTTCCAATAAGATTAATATCATCAACATATATAGCTAATATCACAAATTTAGAACCAGATTTCTTAATAAAAACGCATGGACATACCTGGTCATTTTTAAATCCGCTTTCAATAAATATTCACTAAGACGTGTGAACCACATGCGCCCAGATTGCTTCGAGGCCATATAATGATTTACGCAACTTGATGGAGTAATTTTCACGAGGATAATGTTTATATGCTTCGGGCATATGAAATCCTTCGGGGATTTTCATGTAAACATCATTCTTTGCACAAGAATTTCTCTTCAAACTTCTCTCTTTCTTTCTCTCACAATTCTTTCTCTAATCTTTCTTTCACTAATCTTTCTTTCACAAAATGATGGTGTATTACAAGCTTAGAGAATAGCTCTATTTATAGAGCTCTAATTAGTGAAATACATCATGGCATACATCATCTTCAATTAATGGTGTCTCCACTAAATGGTGGACATCCATAAAAATCTTCTAATAATTCACATAAATCCATAATTAGTGGAGCCTCCACTAATTAATGGAGATTCCAATAATTCATAACAATTTCCGCTTATAACCATTGTTCATTTGATTTGAGATGTCGCACGATTGTCTAGTTTATCTCTAGGCTTGACCAAAATCTTCAAATTCAATCTTGGGTAAATTTTAAAACAAGTATAGAATTTTAGAGTCAGTTCCAATTTAGTACCTAAACTTCTAATTGTATCAATTGATCCCTTTTTAATATATTATGTTCAAATCATTTAGAGGGTGTAAAATTCAATAAAGTGAAATCTCAATTATGCCCCTAAACATTAAAACAATTGAATTAATCCTAACTCCTAACAAATGAAAAATGAAAAATGAAGAATGAAGATAAAATTTATGTTCCTAACTCGAGCAAACATCTATTAGAAAATAGTGCTTAATGATCTTAAAAGAAATAACACCAAAAAAAAAAGAGCATATGTTTCCTTGGAATTAACCCAAAAAATAAATAAAATATTGTTGTGCCAAGTGAATCAAACAAATAAACTGTCTTTTTGTGGTTGGAGAAAGGGTGGGTAGAATGAAACACAACCACTCCACATGCAATGTTTTGAAGACATTGGCCTATAAATAGGCATCCGGTGAAGAGCAACACCAACCCTAATGAAAAACAAAGCAGCTTTCGGTGTAGAGTGGAAGCTTTTGTTTAAGTGAAGGAAAATTGTGAGAGTCCGAGGGTTTGAAAAAATTCTCTGAGTACTCTATAGGTATTTTTCTTGGGTTTGAGGTGTGAAAAAAATATTGTATTTGATATTGTGTGGTTGTAATAATTTTTCACATAATGAATATTTTTCTCGATTGTATTTTGACAACGACCGTAGTTTTTCTCCGATTTTGAAAATTTTCACATAAATCCTTGTCTTGTTTTTTTTCTCTATAGTTGTTTAATTATTATTGTTTCTTCAACGGTAGTGTGGAGTAAAGGGGATATTTTTTTTTTCCCAACAAATATTAGGACCTTAATTGACACGATTGGACTTAAGTTAGATATATTCCTTTTTTATTATTATTATTTGGGGGGTTGGTGGTGGGGCGCAATTAGAATGCAAGTAAATATATTGGTTGGTATATACATCAAAGTTTTTTTTCCCCTTCGAATGTATCAAAATCGAAATAATTAAATTAAGATTATTTATTGTTAAATAATTAAAATGCTTTGAATTTAATATTTAAAAAGTGACGCAAATTTGAACTCGAGGCATCACACAGTGACATTTTAAAATGTCAAGCCTCTAATATAGTGAACCTCTAACTGCTTAAACCATGGTTAAAGATTCATTTTTAAAAAAAAAAAATATTATTTCTATTTCACAATATAAGTTGTTTTAGACTTATACACAATAATTAAGGGTCCTAAATTTCACATAATTTTAAAACTAAACTTCTAAAAATATCCATAACTAAATCTTTATCTACTTTGGTAATTAGAGAGAGTTTGGTCATAATTAGTAGAAAGAGAGAAATTGTAGAGAGGGATAGAGATAGAAAAAAATAATAAATGTTTACAAAACTTTATAAAACGACTTATATTGTGAAAAAAAAAATTCAAATCCAAAATGACCTATATTGTGAAATGGAGATACTCCCTCCGTCCCTATTTATTGTTATAATTGAAAAGTTTTTGTATCTTTCTTTATCTATCATATTGAAAAAATTTAAGTACCATTAATGTAAATTTTACTACTATATCCTTGTATTAAATAGTTTTGAAAAATAAAAGTGTAATAATTTTAAGAAGAGAGTTGATCAAAAAAGCAAAAAAATAGTTGTAGAGAATATTAAATCTAATCATACTTTTATAATGTATAAACAAAATTGTATAAATTTAAAAGACTAACTAA
This sequence comes from Voacanga thouarsii, assembly GCA_026120185.1. Lineage (NCBI taxonomy): Eukaryota > Viridiplantae > Streptophyta > Magnoliopsida > Gentianales > Apocynaceae > Voacanga > Voacanga thouarsii. The sequence goes on along the minus strand of JANUWF010001322.1, from coordinate 5,482,573 downwards.
TTTTTCTTAAATTGTGTGAAGTAATTAATTATAATAGATAAATATGGACGAGGGAGTAGTATTTAACATTAATTACCAATATCTTAAAGTAAGTATATGTATGTCAAGCCTCTAACATATTGAACATGCCGCTTAAACCATGGTCAAAGAATTGCCTAAAAAATATAAAAAAATGTTTAACATTAATGACCAACAACATCTTTAAATAAAGCAAATGTATCATGGCATTAAAGTAGCTTGTTCACAATAATAAACCAATTATTCCATCTTATCTTTAACAATTGAAATAAAAAAGACTGATAAGTTATCCAATACAAAGAGAAGCCGATAATAATTCTAACAAATTTATCAAATTTTATATTCAATCGTTGTAAAAGTTTCTAAAATTCTTATTAATTTTATAATTAATATTTATAAAATGATAAATCAAATAAGTTATTAAAATAGCATTTGAGAAATGAATATTAAATACATTATTATTTATCTTCTAAAAACCCAATGGAGTAAAATTGAAAGAAAAAAAAAACATGAAACTGACTGTGTCAATTTTTTTTTTTTTTTCTATAAAGAAAAATCAGGACGGCACATATAGGGATGTCAATTTCTCCACTTAAATTGGGGACTCGGTCCGACCCGAAATTCCCCGATTTAAGCCGGGACGGGTCAAAAGCGAGCTTCATTCCTGGGCCCACCAATTGGGAGCGGGCCAGGGACGGAGATTGCATGATCCCCGTCCCTAGCCCAACCCGCCCGGCCTACTTTATATATATTATATATTATATTATTTATATATATATATATATAATATGTATATAAAATAAAATAACATAGAAAATAATAGAAAATAAATTATCAATTATCAATTTTACTATTAATAATTTAGTGATATGATAAATACGTGAATTATTGGAAATCACCACAAAAGTTTTCTATTTGATTAAAAAGTTTTGAATAAAAATATATCGGAGGTAATTTTTTTTTTTAATATTTATAAATATTTCCGGGCTCAAACGAGCCCTCGCTTCCTCGTTGGGCCGGAATCGGGAATTGTTTTATCTCCGGGGGCGGGGATCCCTGAAGGATTGACAAACACAGAGCATGCAATTCACAGTGGACGGTAATGGAGAACATGAACATTAAAGCAGAGTATGAAAGCATCATGGTAGGCTTGAAACATACCTCTTGCAGCCTTTAAAACTTGAAGAACGTGAAGAAATGCTTGAAGTTGACAAACAGCTTTCTTCCTCATGCGTCCATAAACTTCCAGTGCACTGTCTTCCTTCTCCTCCGGTGGAAAATGAACACTCCGAGTGCATGCTGGCTTTCCAGTTCACGGAATATGACTACTGTCTAATTTCCTGTTGGTGAGCACACAATTTGGAAGAAGAAAATGATCGGTTGTTTTTGCTCACTGGCTGTTCACTTTCTCACTTCAGGCTTGGCTTCTTCTTCAGTTAAAAACAAAACCCAGAGAAGAAAACCAAAAGCTAGTAGGAGAAAAGCCACACAAGAGGGAGAGAGAGAGCCAAAAGACTTGGAAAATATTTTTATTTTTTTCCTTTTCTTTTATTTTATTTTTCCACACAGAAAGCCAAGAGTCATGAAACCAAAAATAATTATTTTGATAAAAATAATATTCTCGGGATTTAATACCCGAATATTATTTACAAAATAAATTTTAGATTCACCATAAACTATACTAAACTGTGTCCGAAAAAATCCTATGGTTCAGGCTATTGGACCAAAATAATTTTTATTATTTTTCTTAGACCTGAAAAATCTAAAATAACAAACATTAATTATTTTTCTTGGGATTAAATAAATAACTCAATAAATAATTAATAAACCCAAATGAACCAAAAAATAATTAAACTATAATTATTTATTTCTTGGGATTTAATTAAATAAATAACCCAATAAATAATTAAATAATAAACTCCATTTATTTTATTCCAATCCAATAATAAATTAGACTTGCCAAATAAAATAAAACTCTCTCAACTGAGATCATTTTCTAAACCCAAAAATTAATTAGGACTTACGGGCTATTCCGAAGACCAAAAAGACACATCGCCTTGGCTACTAAAATGACCAAAATACCCCTACCATATAAATAAATGTATTTTGCATTTTAAATATTTCCTAATATCATCATGAGGAAATATTGACCCCAAGGACAATGCTGCATTAACAGAGTCTTCGACCTACAAGTGAAATGACTAAAATACCTCTCTACACATCGCCGTACATTTAGAGAGGAAAAAGTGTACTAACACCTCTCTAAAAGATATCTACCATCCTTAGGCCTCTAGTCCAATGATCCACGACTTCCTGGAGTGTTTCCGCTTTCTAAGGGAGCGACCTTAAAGTAAACATCCAAGTCACGTTTCCCAGGGCCCTAGATATTTAGATCATCCGAACAACCACAAGGGGCGATATAGTATAAAAATTATTTTGTACAAGTCTGTCTTAACTAACTAGTCACACATACCCAACATACAAGTATATTGGCCCTCCGATAGAACCTCAACTATAATATATCAAAGCATATGCTTCCAGCTTCGCCAGACCACCAACCCATACTCAAGTCATAGAGTACTAGTCCACGCTGTAGCGGTAATAGACTAGGTTTCTACCATATAGTACTTTTTAGAAACCACTACTACAGGTCATGTTCTACGTATTCGAAATACGTTTATGTCATGAAGTGAGTGGCCTACTCACTGGCTAAAGGTAAGCCATTCTCCATTTAGAATTCATTACATAATAATCTAAATATGAAGAGATTTCCATTCTCATCAATCGGTTAAGAACGACTGTCTATGTGTTTAAATAACCCATGATCCATACCTTACTGTGAAAGACCTCCATTCACATGGATTATTTATTTACACACAATGGGTCTGTTCCAAACGAAAATGTACACAAATAAAGAAAAATTATTTCACAAACGATTTCCAACAAATAAATTCTTTTATTAACATATTCGATATTATCATCAGAAAACTAGTCTAAGAGGACATATTCCCAACAATCTCCCCCCCCCCCCCTTTTTTCGTGACGGGGATGGGTCGAGGATGGAAAAATGGGAGCATATGTAGGGGCAAGGCCAGAATTTCTAGTCCCCAACCCGATCCGGCCCCATTGCCATCCCTAGGCACATATCAACCTAATAACCAATAATTTTTTATTTTTTTTAAACTGTAGATCGTAACTCCCTTAGGGTTTGGAATGCCAACTTTTTATATAATATCCCTATTGTTTCGAATAGAATGAAAATCGTCTCAAATCGTTTGAATTTATCAAATTAAAAAATCGAAATTAGAATCAAAATATACTCTATCCATCTTAAAAATAATGTCAATTTAACAAATGGTACACAAATTAATGAATTGCTAAAACTTCTATAATTATAATAGAAAAAGACTATTGTATCCTTGAAGAAAAGTAAACATTCATTAATTATATTGGAAATACACACATATTTAATGAGTCAAATATTTATTGAGTAGTTGAATGAGGGATAAATTAAGAATATACGTAATAAATACATTCTTGATTTGTAAAATTGACAAGTATTTTGATACAACAAAAATATAAATTTTTTATATCTTTTTAAGACGGATGGAGTATATATTATCTTACTATTATAGAAAGAGGAGTTGGATTTCGTCATCATTTCATCTATCATTGTGAGGGGCATTTGTGTCTTTTTACTATTTTTCCCCGCATCCACTCTCCCTATTATAGAAAAGGAGTTGGGCTTTTGTAGTTCCCGTCGTAAGGGGATTTGTATCTTTTTACATTTCTCACTCTCCTACTCTCACTAGGTTTTCTTTTGCCTCTGCATTTTTCTTCATCAGCCGCCACCTCCACTGCAATTTTTATTTACTTTCCACTGCATTTTGCTCTGCGATCTTCTTGTCCTCTAATTTCCATGTTCCACCTCTCTTCTTCTTCCTCCGCCGATTGGAGTCATTTTTTGCTGCACTCAGCGAACTCGCGTTGCCGCCTGAAAACAGAAGTCGCTGTCGGAGTCTTTTTAGGTAAGTTTCTTTATTTTTTTTTAAATAAAGCAAAAGTCACCATTGTAGTGCTTGAAGTTTTGACTTTTTTTTTTTTTTTTTGCTAAGTTTGCTAAAACAGAAGCCCCGTCAAAGTTCTTGAAGTTTTGATTTTTTTTTTTCTTAAAAATACAGTTGCCACCGGAATTGCCAGCGAAGGAAAAGCTTCTCTTTTGGGGTTGCCTTTGCAGTTCAACCCAATTTTTGTGGGTTTTTATTTTAAGTTTGTCTCCTTACCAACCTTACTGTTGCTTCACTCAGGTACTGCTGCTTTTTGTTTTTTGGGTTTTTTTTCATAAAAAAATTTGGAAAGTAAGCTTTTTTTTGGGGGGGGGGGGCTCATTGTTCTTTTTTGGCTTAACATGACTCTTCTTGTTTGAAAGAAGCTAACACTTGATATGTAATATTAAAAAGGATTTATGTTATTATTATTAATATTTTTCTTTTGTTTTGCTATCATGTGATTATCCAATAGCTGATTCTTTATTTTTCCTTATTTCTTGGGTTTTGATTCTTTTCTGGAGGGGCATCAATTGGTTATGGTGCAGTGGCAGAGTTAGGTCCTCTTAGAGTTGCTAAAAATGGAGTTGCTCTTCCATGCAATAGGTTGTAGCAAAAATATCTGAATCAAAGCTCAGTTTTGCAACATTACTAATGTCTTACGTCATTAGCTGTTGTCTATAGTCTCCTCATGCATTTTTACATTTATTTGTGTTGCGTATAATGGTGAGAATAGCACGACTACCTAATATAACACCCCATACCCTAGGTACCTAGATGGGGCAGGATGTCGCCCCATCCAAAGGACCAGGGGTCTTTATAATGAGGTACAAAATAAAACGAGAATTGTTAAATAAAATTAAAAGAATAATTCAATTACATTCGAAAGTAAAATTTTACAACTTTGGAAAATCTAAACTAACAAGCATCTCTTGAAATAAATTCAAAATACAACTAAATAAATAAATTGCAGCTCAACCCTAGCTTCGCCCCACTCACTGAAAGCAATCCCCTGAAATCATGATATAAAATGTGTGAGATTGACATCTCAGTAAGTCCCGTATGTGCAAAAGTCAGTTATAACCATTTCATGTATGCAGGTTTATCAAAACCATAAAATCGTGTTTGCAAGCCAATCTCATCAATGATAGTCATACAAAGGAGCCTTACTCAATCAATCCAAAACAGTTCACAATAAATTACTATTTCATCGCATTCACAATTAATTAAATAGGGATTAGCAAATAATTCAACAATATAGTAACACAATCCATATCATGGTTACCACCATGATAGCTTCCCAATGTATTCTTTCAACAAAGGGCAGTGGGGAATTCACCCACTAGGTGAGATACTCCTCCATCTCTATACCCAACATTCCGGTTGTCCAATCCATATCAACTATGTCCACATGGACCAATATGCTAGCTCGGACCGGCCTGACTAAGTAATACTATCGCCTCTCCAAGTAAAGTTCATCTTCTGGAAGTGGCCACTTGCCAGAAGACTTGCTCTTACTCTTCAAGACTAGTACTACTAGCCTACCCCTATTGAGTACTCAACACTCCCCGATTAGGGGTAGAATCATTTTCCCTTTTTCGAAAGTATTTGATTTGCTTGATTGCAAAACGTGATTTTCGTAACAACATTTTCAAATCGTTTGACAATAGTGTAAGAAATCGCTTTTGAATTTGAATAAATAAAATTTAGTAAATTCATTTTGAAAATAAAACATCTACGTTTCCAATCTAAGTCTCACAACAATCCAGTATAACTCATCATTTTTAGTCAAGGCCCAATCATTGTGTCAAAACATCATATTGATATCAATTCCAAATAACATTATAAAAATTACTTGCAAACATATAACTTGTATCAAAATAGTTATGCAGAGACTTACCTGAATATTCTCAGCAATTAACCACAGTAATGTTCGTCCTCTCTTTCGCTTTCTTCCTTATCTAGAATTAACAATTCTATAATTAGAACCCAAAGGTTATTCTACTATCATCATGCATCATGAATCCGTATGATCATATTAACCTTCTAAGTCATTTATGGCATCTAGATAGACCATTTCATTAAATCATCACCATAGCTTCCCATGATCATGTATCTCATCATCATGCATGCTTATAGACAAATCAAACCATCTACATAATGACTTCCATACTCAATTACCATTAACTACCTTTATGAACCCTACTTGCATCGAAAGATCTCATCTTTATTCAACATACAATAGATCTAGATCATCATAGCAATGTTTATTCGTATTCAAAGCCATATATGCCTAGTTCATCATATTGCACTATTAAACTCAGCAATCTAATCAAATCATGCTTCCATGCTAGGCTTCATGCATATTATCCCCTCCATACATTCCACCATAATCTAATTCAGAGGAGTTAAGCCTCGATTACCTTTTAAGCGGCACAACAAGAGCAAAGGTGGCGCCTTTGGTGCTTACTTGGGTTCGCTTGAGGGAGAGAGTCGATTGTTCCCCTTTTGGCTTCCTTGGTTCGAAGGTCACTAGGAACAGGGTAAATCAGTTCCTTTTGATCGAGATTTAGGAGAAGAAGACGAGAATAATTGAAGAGGAGTTGATGAAGAGTTGAGGAGTTACTTACCTTAAAGTTGGTTTTCAGCTTTGATGGAGTTTTGGTGCTGTTTTGGCCTAAATGTGGAGGAGGGTTGGCGGTTGGAACTTTTGAGTAGAAGAGGGTGTTTAGGGTTTGTTTGAGGCTGATTAATGAAGAAGATAGGTTAGGATGAGGTATTTTAGGATTTAGGTGTTTGAAGAAATTTTGGTCTTGCTAGGGTTCCTTGATCATAAGAGAAAATTGTTCAGCTTTGGTATTACCTATGACTGCCGAGATTTTGGAGGAAATTTAGGGTTGATTGCTGCTGTGTTTGTGAAGCTGAGGGTGCCGAGATTCTGGACATAAAGGGAGGAAAAAATTGATTGGTTTTGGGTCCCTATAATAGCAAAAATAGGAGAGAAAGAATTGGCCTTTGCAGCTGTTTTTTGCTTGATAGCTAGGGAACTTTTGTATAGATTTTGCTGAAATTTATGGGTGAATTAGGGCTGAAGGTGGCCGAAAATCTGGAGGAAAAAGAGAAGGAAAGATGCTGATTTTCTGGCCACTCTTGGACAAGATTATGAGGGGCAATATTAGAGTTTTGTGTAGCTGTTTTTGCTGGACTGCTAGAGGGGTTTTTGGTGCAGGCTTTGGGCTGAAAATTTCATGAGAGAGAGAGAGAGAGAGAGAGAGTGTGTGTCGTGTGTGTGTGTGTGTGTGTGTGAACAGTGATAAAATTTTGAAGGCAATGGAGCTAAAATTCTGGTATTCTTTTAGCTAAATTCAAGTCCTAATTGGTTAGAGTTTTCTTAGTTGACCCTAACTAGGTTTTGGAGTGTTTTAGGTAAGTTATTCCTCCCTATGTGGCGGCTGATTATAAGGGAATTTTCCAAAAACCCTGGAGGGGAATTAGGTTATCTATTTAGGGAATAGATTAATTAATCCCCTACATTAATTTGACTACCTTTTAAACAGCTATTAGATAGTTATTTGGTAAGGAAATTTTTGGTTTCCTAATCCTTGTAACTACTGAATTTTCCCTTTTCTTTTTCCCCCTTCAACATTTTGAAACCCTTGCTCAATCCAAGGCCCAAACACCTCATTTAAATCCAGCATTTAAAAATCTAATCTAGTAATCTTTAAAATTATCTACAAGATTATGATAGAATATTAGGAACAAAAATTTAATTTACTAATTTTATAAAATAATTTCCAAGTTAAACTACACCCTAATTCTTAAGAAATTGGTCTCCAACCCCTTATCTCATTTAAATCCAGCATTTAAAAATCTAATCTAGTAATCTTTAAAATTATCTACAAGATTATGATAGGATATTAGAAACAAAATTTTAATTTACTAATTTTATAAAATAATTTTCAAGTTAAAGTACACCCCCAATTCTTAGGAAATTGGTCTCCAAACCCTTAAGGATTTCGGCCAAGGCTAGGAAAATTAGGGTAGATGGAAAATAAAAGAAATAAGAGAATTTTGAGATAGTTAGGATTCGAACTTAAATCCACCAAAGAACACACACCAAGCTCTATCCACTAAATCACAAAAATTCTTGGCAAATATTCTCCTAATAAATTCCTTTAATTCCTACTCACTTACTCCATCCCTTTTTCTAATAAATCCCCTTCAATAAAATAAAACTCAAGTACATCAACCACTTCAAGAGCAAATTAATTCATGCACCAACAAATTAATATTTTCATGAAAATAATTCAAATCATCAAATGTGGTTTAACTCATTGTGACATGCATGACTTTTCCCCCACTTACTAAAGACGGTCTAACATAGGGTATTACACCTGACCTCCTTCATGCGTGAGTACCCATATATATATATATATATATATATATATATATATATATATATATATATATATATATATATATATATATATATTCGTATATATATCAGTAAACAAATTAATAGATACAAGTACTAAAAGAAATTACATTAGCAACTACTTGCCTTTAAATCTATAAAGATTTAAACTCGACTTATGCTATGTTAAACCCTTCTAGATTTTCTTTCAACTTTGTACAACCCAACATTGTGTATATATATATAGTGTTCTTACTTTTATATATTTACACAAAATATAAATATATATAATTAGTATGTAAATATATATTATCATAATTTAAAATGTAGTAAATAATTATAATTTAAAATTACAAGTATAAAAAGAAAGAATAAATAATATAAAATTATTATGATATATTGTGAATTAGTGGAAGCTCTACTAATTATGGATTTTTATGGATGTCCATCATTTAGTGGAGACACTACTAGTTAAGATTAGTAGATGATGATATATTCCATGATGTATTATAGAAGATGATGTATTATGGAAGATGATGTATGCCATGATGTATTCCACTTATGAGAGCTCTATAAATAGAGCTATTCTCTAAGCTTGGAATACACCATCATTTTGTGAAAGAAAGATTAAAGAAAGAATTGTGAGAGAAAGAAAGAGAGAAGTTTGAAAAGAAATTCTTGTGCAAAGAATAGTTAGAGTTTTGTTAGTGTGTAGTGTGTAGATTTTATTCTAACACTACTCAAATTTTATAACACGTTATCAGCACGAGTCTCTACCGTTACAAAAGCCAGAAGACTAAGCACGAGTTTCTACCGTTACTAAAGCCAGAAGATAGATGGCTGTTGTTAATGATGATGTATGCATTATTGATAGTGGAACTACACACACCATACTAAAAAATGAGAAATATTTTTCTGATCTTAAAATGGGAGAAATAAATATTTATACGATAAACGGTAGTGCAAGTGTGATTGAGGGCTCCGGAAGAGCTAGTATATTGTTGCCTAAAGGAACAACAATTATTATTGATAAGGCACTATTTTCCTCAAAATTCAGAAGAAATTTATTGAGTTTTAAATATATCCGCAGAAATGGGTATCATGTTGAAACAAATGAGGAAAATGGGATTGAGCATCTTTTTATTACTCAAATGCATTTGGGTAAGAAATCTGTATTAGAAAAACTGCCGTCTTTTTCTACTGGCCTATATTTTGTAAAAATACGTACAATTAAAATTCATCATCTAGTAAATCAGAAGTTTACTGATCCTATTACTTTTAGCATTTGGCATGATCGATTGGGTCATCCGGGATCTACCATGATGAGAAGAATCATTGAGAATACACATGGTCATCCTTTAAAAAATAAAAAGATATTAACATAAAAAAAATTCGTATGTACTGCATGTTCCCTAGGAAAATTAATTGTTAAACTATTACCAGTAAAAGTAGAAGCTGAAAGTCCTACATTTCTCAAACGGATTCACGGAGATATTTGTGAACCTATTGATCCACCATGTGGACCGTTCAAATATTTTATGGTCTTAATTGATGCATCATCCCGATGGTCACATGTATGTTTATTATCTATTCGCAACCTGGCATTTGCGAGATTACTTGCTCAAATAATTAAATTACGAGCACAATTTCCTGACCATCACATTAAAAATATCCGTTTGGATAATGTTGGTGAATTTTCATCACATTCTTTTGATGCATATTGCATGTCAATTGGGATTAATGTTGAACATCCTGTAGCTCATGTTCACACACAAAATGGTCTTGCTGAATCTTTGGTTAAACGATTACAATTAATTGCTAGACCATTATTAATGAAAACAAATCTCCCAACATATGCCTGGGGACATGCTATTCTACATGCTGCAACACTTGTACGTATAAGACCAGCTAGTTATCATAAATTCTCTCCTTTACAATTTGCTTTTGGGTCAGAACCAAATATTACTCATTTAATAATTTTTTGGTGTGCTGTATATATTCCAATTACACCAAACCAACGTACAAAGATGGGTCCTCAAAGAAGAAATGAGATATACGTTGGATATGATTCTCAGGTATGTTGAACCCCTAACAGGAGATGTATTCACAGCAAAGATTTTTGCTGATTGTCATTTTGATGAATCATTATTTCCTAAATTAGGGGGAGAACCAAAACAGCATAAAAAGGATCTTGCTTGGACAACATCATTAAATTATCTTGATCCGCGCACAAGCGCATGTGAACTTGAAGTTCAAAAGATAATTCATTTGCAAAGCATTGCAAATCAAATGCCATACGCTTTTGTTGACTCCATAAGAGTTACAAAATCACATATTCTAGCTATAAATGCTCCTATTCGAATTGAAGTTCCAGCAGAACAAAATATTATATCTATAGCTGCTGAGTCAAAAACACGCCAGAAGCGTGGCCGACCTCTTGGTTCTAAAGATAAAAATCCTCGAAAGAAAAGAGGATTAAATGATCCAGAAGATCATATTGAAGAAAAGAATGATAAAGACCAAGAGAGAACTGATGACAAAGAACTAGAAGTTGATGAAAGTAACACTGAAATTTCTATCAATTATACCACTTCGGTAGAAGTTGAAATCGGATAGAAAACTGTTATTGATAATATATTTGTATACAATATATCTCTTGATGTTACACAGGATAATGATGATCCTGAACCAATATCAGTTGATGAATGTCGGTATAGAAAATATTGGCTACAATGGAAAGATGCGATTCAATCGGAGTTAAATGCACTAACAAAACGTGAAGTTTTCGGACCTGCAGTCCGAACACCAGAAGGTGTAAAACCTATTGGCTACAAATGGATATTTGTGCGAAAGCGCAATGAAAAGAGTGAAATCGTTCGATATAAAGCGCGATTAGTAGCCCAAGGTTTTTCACAAAGATCAGGTATTGATTATGATAAAACTTATTCTCCTATTGTTAATGGTATTACACTCCGATATCTTATCAGTTTGGCAGTACATGAAAAGATAGATATGCGCCTATTAGATGTTGTCACGCTTACTTGTATGGAAATTTAGAAAATGATGTTTACATGAAAATCCCCGAAGGATTTCATATGCCTGAAGCATATAAACATTATCCTCGTGAAAATTACTCCCTCAAGTTGCAGAAATCATTATATAGCCTGAAGCAATCTGGGCGCATGTGGTTCACACGTCTTAGTGAATATTTATTGAAAGTTGGATTTCAAAATGACCAGGTATGTCCATGTATTTTTATTAAGAAATCTGGTTCTAAATTTGTGATATTAGCTATATATGTTGATGATATTAATCTTATTGGAATTCTTGAAAAGCTCCAAGAAACAATTGATTATTTAAAAAGAGAATTCGAAATCAAGGATTTTGGTAAAACCAAATTTTGCCTTAGTTTACAAATTGAACATCTGGAGAGTGGAACATTTATTCATCAATCAACATATACAGCAAAAGTGCTAAAAAGATTTTACATGGACAAAGCACATCCATTGAGTATTCCAATGATCGTTCGATCATTAAATGTGGATAAAGATCCTTTCCGACCTCAAGAAAATGATGAAGAACTCCTTGGTCCTGAAGTACCATATCTCAGTGCAATTAGTGCATTGATGTATCTTGCTAATAATACACGACCTAATATTGCTTTTACTGTCAATTTATTAGCAAGATTTAGTTCTTCACCAATACGACGACATTGGAATGGAATTAAACAAGTCATTCGATATCTCCAAGGTACAATTGATCTTGGATTATTTTATTCAAATAAAACCAGCCCAACATTGATAGGTTATGCAGATGTTGGTTATTTATCTGATCCACATAAAGCACGTTCTCAAACGGACTATCTATTTACATGTGGAAATACTGCTATATCATGGCGTTCTACTAAACAATCTATAGCAGCTACTTCTTCAAATCATGTTGAAATTATAGCCATTCATGAAGTAAGTCGAGAATGTGTATGGCTAAGATCCATGATTCATTATATCCGAGAAAGTTGTGGATTATCATCGATCAAAGATATTCCAACTCCTCTTTATGAAGACAATGCAGCTTGCATAGCTCAATGACGAGGAGGATATATTAAAGGAGATCGGACAAAACATATTTCACCAAAATTCTTCTTTACTCATGAATTCCAGAAGAAATGTGAAATTGATGTGCTACAAATTCGGTCATGTGACAACCTCGCAGATATTTTCACGAAGACTTTACCGACTGCAACATTTGAGAAGTTTAGATATAAAATCGGTATGCGTCGGTTTAAAGATTTAAAGGAATCAGCTCATCAGGGGGAGTAATAAATAGACATATAGAATAGTGTACTCTTTTTCCTTCACTAGATTTTTTTTCCCACTAGATTTTTATCTAGTAAGGTTTTAACGAGGCATATTCTTTATGTAATGGATGAATATCCAAGGGAGAGTGTTATGATATATTGTGAATTAGTGGAAGCTCCACTAATTATGGATTTTTATGGATACCCATCATTTAGTGGAGACACTACTAATTAAGATTAGTAGATGATGATGTATTCCATGATGTATTATAGAAGATGATGTATTCCATGATGTATTATAGAAGATGATGTATGCCATGATATATTCCACTTATGAGAGCTCTATAAATAGAGCTATTCTCTAAGCTTGGAATACACCATCATTTTGTGAAAGAATTATGAGAGAAAGAAAGAGAGAAGTTTGAAAAGAAATTCTTGTGCAAAGAATAGTTAGAGTTTTCTTAGTGTGTAGTGTGTAGATTTTATTCTAACACTACCCAAATTTTATAACAAAAATAATATTTTATAAAATATTTTTATACTATTTGCATATAAAATTTAATATTTAAAATATAATGTTGTTGGACAAATTATGTTATAATTTTTTATTAATATTAATAATCATATTTCTTTTGTAATATAATTACATTAAATAATTAAATTTTCAAAAAATACATCCCATATTTAATTTTTTTTAAAAAGAAAAAAATAGAAAAAGGTTTCTAAAAAAAAAAAAAAGAACAATACAAATGGGAAAAGGAAACCTAGGCTATCTTAAGGCTTATTTGATAAAACTAAAATTTAAAAATTGAAGGCTGTATCTGGAATTTAAAGTCTGAATTAATTATAATTTATTTTTATGCTATATTTTATTATAATTTAAATTAAATATAAATGAATATTAACAGTTATATGAGTATTTAATATATCCATACTTCAAAATTATATAACTTTTAATTTATTTAAAATTTATAATAAAATTTCAATACGTCTTAATTTATAATATTATATCTTAAAGTATAAAGATTAATCTTAATAAATATTATATATAAATATAAATAATATATATATATATATATATATATATTATACACATAAGATATTCTTATTATTCTTATATACGCATACAAAAGATAAATATTATACACATAAGATATTCTTATTATTTTTATATATGCATACAACATAGAAATATCTATAATTAATATCTAAATATATATATTATAATAATTTAAAATATAATAAATAATTATAAATTTATAATTTAATATTGTAAGTATAAAAAAAAAGATAGATGATATTTGTCGTGTTAAACAAATCTTTTTAATAAGAAAAATTAAAAAGGAGAGGTAAAAGTAAAGCCTAGGTATCTCATAGGAATGGTAATATTAAACACGACACAAAAATGATACGGTTATAGCGGGTTAGGGTTGAGATTTTATGAGTTCGGGTCGAAACAGATCGTCTCGTTTAACTTTAAACGTATTCAGATCATGAATGCGTTTAATTCGTTTTAACCCGCGAATCCATTTAATTTTTTTAATATTTATATTTAATACTTTTTGTAACACCCTACAAATTCTATTATAAAAAATTAGATAATTTAAATTTTTTACATGAATTAATTGAATTTTATTATATGAATTAATTGAATTAGTTGAGTATCTATTTTGTTCAATTATATGAGACTTCTTAAGAAAAATAAATAATGTTAACGTGGCTATTTGCTTGATGTATAATAAATGAATCATTTTTAATTAATTATTATTTACTGTCTATAATAATGTTATTATTACAATGACTTTTAACTAGAGAAAATAATTTCTTGAACAATCCAATTTTACTACAAAACTACATTTGTTTAAAATTTTAAAATTAAATCTTATGAATTTAGTGAGATCTCTAGATATTTAGTTGGATGGTTTGTTGTTTTATTGGTTGTTTATGATTTTATGTGTTATTTTATTAATTTTTTAAATTTTATAAGATTTGATTTGATTTTTTAAAATTTTTTGTGTAATGGGTAGACAGATTGGCGGGTTTAATAGATATTCGGATTGGCGAATTTAGTAATTATCTATTTAATTTTTGTGTTCAATCGTGTCATGTTGTATCAACATATTTTATAACACGAACACGACACAAAAATAAATAAATTGACACGACATAATACATTTATTAATCAGACCATTTTCGAATTGACCTATCGTGTATTATTATTTTAAGTTGATACGTTTCGCCAACTGAACAAGACACAATTGCGATCCTAGTATCTTCTTCTTCTCTTCTTCCTCTGTTGAGCACCCCCGCTGCTCTCCTCACTCCTCAGAGTCTCAAATTTCATTGTCGTTCTCGGCTCTCCTCAACTCGTTGCCTCTTGCTCTCTCCTCACTCTGGAGTTTGCCACCACTACTGACCAGCGGTATTGTCAATCTCTTCTCTGTGTCTAGTTAGTGTTTGTGTGCTTCCTTTTCCCCTGCTTAATTTTCTTGTGGTTGATTTTCTACTAAAATGGGATTCTTATTGGTTGGGAAAAGGGTTCTCCAAAGATGAGATTTTGATTGGTGGGATTATCAGGTTTTGGAAGTTGGAACGTTAAGGATTGATGAAGAGCGGAAAGATGAAGAACTCATAATGGTATTTTTGTGTTCAAGTGTGTGGCTGGTGGAAAATGCTTTCTCCCTGTGGGATATTTTTGCTGAATTTGTGAGGTTAACTACATTTGTCTATTTTTGTAGGGATTCTCATATATATCTCAAATGAGGTGAGGCGGTTGAATTTGCACGGGTTTCATTTGGATTTTGGTTGGGAAGGGGACCATTGTTCTGGAATGAAATAGAGACCAACTAATCGAAGAGAGGGTTGTAATTATGCATATACATTTTCATCCATCATTTTCCCATGCTGGTATATATTTTCATTTTCTTCAATATCTTCACGCAACATTGCATCCCTTTCTCATGTAATTTTTTAATTTAATTAACCTTTGGTCATTTTTACTTCTCCATCTTTAATTCAGTTTTTTGTCACTTTTTCTTGGCCTTTATATACTGTAAAAAGTTATGTATATGTCTGTCCTACAGAACTATGGAGACATTTAAGATCATATGTCATGTCAAATTTTTTTTGGCTGTAAATTAAGATGTTTGTAACCATTGCTTAAAAAAAAAAAAAAAGAGTTTTGTATATGTCTATCCTACATAGCTATGGAGCCATTTAATGTGTCTCTCAATAACGAGATAAAATGAAAGTGGGGGCCATTTGATGTTAATGAGGGGACGGGGTTTGCTCTTTATGCTTGATGTTTGCTTTCACCAAGCAAAAGATTTCTATTACATGAGGAATGTGGTTTTCTGTCTGGAAATGTGATTCAAGTATGAATGATAAGTTATTCTTAGAGTTTGATTATATATATTTAGCTAGGAATATAATTTAATGGTTTAGATTTTACATGTGATCAAGAACTTATGGTTTAGATTTTAATGCCTTGTTCTAATGTCTATAATGTGTTAATTAAAAAGTGGATTAATCTCTTTTATTTAACGTTTGTACAATGCATTGTATAAAGTAGCATTTAACTACGTATAATATAATGCTGGTTGAGTGATTTCTATTTCCTGGTTATGCAAGCATACATTTTCATGTGAATAATGGTGCTTTATTATGTTTAATGTAATGCCTAAGTAGCCAAATCTGATCTAGTCTGCAAGGTTGAATGTGGCACTTATTTTGCATTTTTCTAGAACATTTCGTGGCAACTGAGTTGACAAACATGATACATATCACTAACAATAAGCAAAATCAACCTTTTAACCACATACATAATCCTGATGTGAACAGAAACCAAGTAAACTAATGGTTGAACTACCAGCAGAGAGTATAAAAAAAACCAAAATAATATGTTTGTAAGAACTATACATTTAATGCAATACCATGCCAAAACAAAATGTGTGAATGCTTGAAATATGAATTTAACATTCTCACCAAGCCATTGCAAAATGAGAAATAACAGCTAATCCATAATTCTTTTTTATTAGCATTGAAAGATAATTTAAAATCAGTCAAAATATAATGTTATATCACTAATAACTTGACAATTAATCAATATCATGTAGAAAGATGAGCATTAGTCTTCTAATAAGAAATGTTTTTCAAATTTCCAGTTATGGTGCTTCTCCTAATATTCACATTATAGAGTGATACTCTCTATTTTTGGCGACGTCTTTTGTTTATGAATTGGTAGTAAGTGCAACAAAACCCAGCAATACCCTCATCCTGCATATGTTTAGGAGGTTTATAATTTTTTTTTTTTGGGTAGCTAGTTTTATAATATTTCTAGACATATATTCTCCATAGGTTTGGGATGAACTTTTTTATCGACACAACAACATAATTCCAGTATATATGTGTTGAAATTTTGTCTGTTAAAAAGCTTAACTAAACCAACACAATTTTCAAGCCTACAATTGCAAAAACTTTCATCAACACATCTGGCACTACAGGGAATGCATGATACTGACCCTACTTTTCTCAAACATGAATGAAAAAGTAAAATGTACACAAAGCTCTCAAAGTTTAACACTTAGTTCAATCGTGTTGCTTTCGAAGTTTAACACCTAGTTCAAGTTTCAACTAATTAACCCACTAATGTTTTCAAGTTTCAACTACTATCTTGGTCCCCAAATCAACACAATCCTAGAATGAGAACAGTACACTAGTTGGTTGGTTGGTTGGTTGGTTTTTCCCGAATGACCCAAAAGTTCCAAATTTCATTGTTCAAAATGCAATGAAAGAACTAGGAGACCAACCCTACTTCTTCTGCAAAATGCATAAGAAGCTAGCAAATAGTAATATAGTATCATAATTTACTAATTTCATACACTGAAATCTTTGTTTAAGTAATTAGCCATTACTTATCTTCAATGAACATTGCATGTGAAGCAACCAGCAAAATTTGTCACGTTTTGACCTCAATCTTATGTAAAGTGTAAGGGAAATGTTACCATATAGTTCATACGTTAGTTATAGATACTATTGTTCACTTCTTTACTTATTCAAGAACTTGACCAGTTATTTTTAAGAGCATCTGTAAGTAAAGTATGGTCAAGTCATTGACAATTCACATGAGATTGCTTAAGAAAACTACCAAAATCAAAACATTTATTAAAATTTTTAAACAAACTTTTAATAAGTTTTTTTCCCGATAGATTTATAAAGCAAGAAAAAGAAAAGAATAAAGGTACAAGAGGAGCAAAGTGCACTTTTTTCTTCCCCTTCCCTCCCTTTCTAAAAAGTAAATGTTAACACTATTCAGTTTTATTAGTAGTGAATGTCAACTCATCTTAAGATGAATTGAGTAGGGTTAGTATTTGCTTTTCAAATTTGAATTGACATTCACTATAAATATTTTCACTGATTGGAGTGTCAACTCCTTGTATACAACCCCAAAAAGCCTGCCTCACACTTACTTCTTCTTCTTGAGCAGTCAGAATTCATGTATTATAATATTTATCCTTTTTATGTAATATTTATATTATTATTATTATTATGTATATATTATTTATATGTTCATATTATTATATCTGTTTCACAATATATAATCGTTTTAAATTTATATATAGGAATTAAGGGTTCATAAATTCTAGAAAATTTTAAAATTAAATTTTCAAAAACACTCATAATTAAATTTTTGTCTACTTTGATAATTGAAGAGAATTGAATCATAATTAATGGAAAGAGAGAAATTGCAGGGAATAATATATATGAAAAAAATAATAAATTTTTATAAAATTTAATAAAACAACTTATATTGTAAAGCGGATATATGTGTGTGTGTGTGTGTGTGTGTGTGTGTGTGTGTGTGTGTGTGTGTTATATTATTACTAAATCAAGTCTTTTGCGCTTTCCAATCCTTTCAAGGATACATGACTCTGGATACATAGTCACCTATTATTTTAGGATACGAGAATTTAAGAGATATAGTTTGCTATTGAAATAGGAGACATTAGGATATATCATGCATGTAACCTTTTAGTATGAGGATTATATGCTTGGCGTCTAGCCTCTCCCATATTAATAAAATTTCATTAGCAATTTCATTGAACATAGTTGCTTTCAGAATGAAATCTACTTTGCAAGTGATCATACTATATTGACAATTTTGCATATCAAAATTTAACCTCACATTGCATGATGGCAGAGGTTTTGTAATTGCTATATTTTCATATTAGTGTTTAAAATTTTTTAGGTTCCTTCTCAATTTCATCTGCTTGGTTCAAAATTCCCCCCCCCCTCAATTTCAATCATATATCATGAACTATACTATATGTGCTAAAAGAGTACAAAAAAATATCATTGGCCTTGCCAACACTAACAATGAAAAATAATACTACTAAACAATAACAACTATGTGAATATGTTTTAGCGTAGACTATCTAAATATTTTGAAAGAGAATGTGTGACAAGTAATCTTTATTATCAAAATATGAGAGAAGTATAAAAGTGACTTTAATGTATTTATTGTCCATCAAACACACGACATGTTGTTCTTAAGAGGAAAATAAAAAGACACATTTCACATTTGCTTATCGAGTCAATTTCCTACATGTATTACTCATGGGATTTATATTACTCATTCGTCCTTATTTATCTGTCATAGTTAACTATTTTACATAATTTAAGAAAAATTAATTAGTCTATTAAATTCATAGAACTTTGTTTATACATTCTAAAAGTACTCTGGGATTTAATGTTCTCTACAACTATTTTCTTGCTTTGTTTGTTCAACTTTCTCTAAAGTTATTACACTCTTATCTTTCAAAACTATTTAATATAAGAGTATAGTAGCAAAATTAATATTAATAGCACATAAAATTTTTCAATGTGACAAATAAAAATGAATATCAAAATTTTTTAGTTGTGACAAATAAATAAGGACGGAGAGAGTACTTATTATTGAAGTAGAAATAGAACCAAGATTTTAGGATTGGGGGCAAGTTACGGGCAATGTTATAATATCTTTTTTTTTTTTTTTGTAGGCAAAAGTTAAACTTTTAAAGGATCTTTTAAAATTATCATAGTGGAATATGAGGCACAGAGTCAATAGAGAATTTAGATGAAACAATATTGATAATTATAATTGTAAAAAGAATTCCTACATGATTTTCAATTTAGGAAATCAAAATTCTTGTATTGTAATATTTATCTTTTTCTTTTTATATTTAAATTATTACTATTATATGTTTATTTATATGTAATTGTCTGCATACAACCACCAAAAGGCATGTCTCACACTTTCTACATTTGGATTATTGGCAATTTTTAACTTTTAAATTTTTATTAATGTATGGATTGCTATCAAATAATGTAATTTTTTTTAATGAAAAGTCACATAATTGGTTAAGCAATTTTTAAATCTAAATGTTGCTTTTTTTTTTAATATACATATCATTTAATAATAAAGAAAAGATGTTTGAATTTTAGGTGTATATCTATCTAAAAATTCACTAACTAAATCTTGTGTTTAAAAAAAATTTGTTTAAACCATTCTCATTTTAATATTATTATATAAACTAGTTTGATCTCTGTACGGTGTACGAGCTATTAAATTTTTGTTATATCCCTCATACTTCAAGAATTCAATGAATTCAAAAAATCTTTAGATGAAATCTCAAAGGATTTTACGATTTAATGTATTAATAGTAAATAAATAATATATATATATATATATCTTATTAGTTAATTATTTAATTAATTAAGATTTTAAATAAATTCACGTGTCAACACAGTACGCTATTACATGTCACCACATGAGACTTTCGCATTCAATAAATTCAGATAACATTCAGATAAATTTTCAAAAAACTCACTATTCAACGTATTAGTATTAAATACATGTATATCTTATTAGTTAATTATTTAATTAATTAATATTTTAAATAAATTCAGATAATCTTATTTTTTCCTAAAAAAAATAATCTTCATTTGAATTCAAAGCTAACATATAATAGTATAATCTCAAAGAATCTGACAATTTAATATTAAATATATGTATATTTTATTAGTTAATGTAATTAATTACCAAATTAATCTAAATGTATATACTAAAAGTGATAGCTGAGTGAATCGTCTATATAGATTTCCTAAGTAATTTTTAATTTATTTTTACCTTTTTAACTTTTCCAATTAATGATATAGATCTAATATAACCTTTTGTATTTCATTATGGATAGTGGTAATTTCATCAACACTTTCAATTAGTCTTTTCGATAATTGAAATTGGTTTGGTCTTAATGGATAAATTAGACATTTAACATTATTTTTTTCTAAACATAAATATTATCTATTCTATTATAACTATTATTATTAGAATATTAATCTTATCAATACATTACAAAGAGATTTTACCTTTTCCCCTTCCTTGCTCTATAGTGAAGAGATGAGTGAATTGTTTTCACACATCATTTGAATAATATCTATATATTTTTTTTTACTTCTCCAACTTTCACAATCAATAGTTTAAATCTAATAAAAGGTTGTGTAACAAGAACTAACATAACAAACACTCAATATGACCAGAAATTTTGCCAACTATCAAATGGTTAAACAATATATTTTATTTATGATTTTAACACCTAAAATTTGCTAAGATTTTTTAAGAGACTCTATTATAGTGTTTGTAGTCATTATGATCATCCTATACTTTAGGCCACTTGTAGCAATTTGATACTAATAATATTTTTCGAGGAGAATATAAATGATTTTACTCTCAAAACACTGTTAAGTTGTCACCAATACTTGTCAATGACATCCATAAACGTGGTGGAACCTTTCTCAAACTTCACAATGAGGCCATGATACCAAGAAGATGGTTGGCAATATTCAAGATCACGACATAAATCAAGTGAATCTCTTTCATCCATTGTGGCAATACGAGAAGCAATTTTCCTCTAAATAGTTGTGATAGATTCTTATCTCTTTATGAGTTTCAGGTGTACATGATTGGAGGAAATGACACTCATAAGGCAGGAGCTGCAATGTAATTGTGCTCATAAGAGAGCATAATTACTATTATATGCCCCACATGTCTTAAAGATGTTTAACTTGCTTCTTTTTCTGAAAGAAGTTAAAGGATGTGGTCTATAAGTTTCTGTAGTTGGAATTCACAAGATAACAGATAATGATATTGTTGTAAGTTCTCTTGAGCACACTTTTGTTAAGTATATACATTTTTAATAGAATCTAATCGAAAAATTTTGTATTCCGTTATTAGTTTTGCTGTGTGTATATGTGTGTATAATTTAGGCAATTGATAATGTGTACCAAGAGAAGTTGAGAAGCACTAAGTGTGCGTTTACAGTTCAATTTTTCATTTTTTATCTCATTTTTTGACCATTTCTATTTAGTTGTTTAGTATAGTTGAACTTAAGTAATGAGCTAATGTTGCACACTTTTTCATTTAAAATTGTACAAATACTTCCAATTCCATATAAAGTGTTATGAAGCATGCAGTTACAAGTTCTAGAACTTATCTAGGAAAATTTGATAAATATTTTATGTAATTTTTAAAAGTCAAAAGTCATTGTTTAAATGGAGGTCTTAATTTGATTTTCTAATCTTTCTTTATTCCTTAAACATAACTTATTAGATGTGACAGTGTTGCTTAATTCCTTTTTAAGAGAAAAGTGTCAAGTTGTGTATTTGACAGTGTTGTTGGGATTGGACTAGACCGGCCGATCCGACCGTGGACCGGTCCTGTCCGGTGCTTCAGACCGATTCTTTCAAAAACCACCGTGTTGGACCGGCCAGTCCAACCAGTTAACATTGAACTGGTTTCTTTTTTAAAAAAAATATTGAGGCAAATTTTATAATTTTGGGGGGATAAATTAAATTATATAATTCAATAAATTACTTTAATGTGTTAGATTGTTAGTTATAAACTAAAAATGACTACTTTTAATCATGAATTTGAATATTTATGTTTTTATGGACTTAAATTATATTATATTATTGATCATTTTTTTAAAAAATAATTCTATTTTTAATTTTTAAATTATAATATTACCGGTTCAATTACGATTGGACCATTAAACCGTGAACCAATAGCTTTTTCGGTTCAATGACGGGTCTGATTTTGAAAACATTGGTATTTGAAGCTTCTAAAATTTATAATTACAGATATTGTTTTATTTGGAAGAAACTTGATATTATAAGGTAAAATTAATATATTTTTTATTTGGTATTATTATATCTTCGGTGAGAAAGTAGTTTTAGACAATGTGCTATAATTATTACTTTTTATATATCAATATTTAATTATATTATTGTAAAATTTTAACTTTTATACGGGTAAAATCTTTGCACGTAGTGCAGTGTCACAAAGTAGTTAAGATTCTAAATGAATTTAGATAACTTTCATTTTTTTAATTAAAAAAAAAAAGAAGATAACTTTCATTTGAAACACATGTCAGCCTAGGATGCTGTCACTTGGCATTATAGGAACCTTCCGCAACTCCTTGTGTGTGGCTGTGTATTTATCTAAAATACAACTTTTTTTTTAAAGTCATAATTAATTAAAAATATTTTTCTTTATCTTTCTTTCATTTTAAATAAATAAAATAAAAATAAATTATATCTACTTCTTTTAAAGGTTTTTCTTCCCCTTCTTTTTCTCTTTTGCCTCCCTTTCCTCAGTGAACTAGTCATCACCATTGCGATGGATCTAATTTTGTGTCACTGAAAGCCCAAAAGCAACAGTTGTCTAATGTTACAGTGTAATCTAGTTAAATTGAGATTATATTTAAATTTTATAAAAAATATAAATTTAAATATTGATTTTTTAATTTTTTAGGTGAATAATGAAATTATTAATATTTTATAATTAGAATTTATTTGTATTAGATCTATTTTTTTGTCATAAAAAGAAGAAAATGATATTTTAAAAAAAATATTAGTAAGAATTCACTCTAAATACTTATACATATATTTTCTTTTTATGATGAAAATTTATAAGTGTAGTGTGATTTCTCTAATTATGTGGAGGAATATCACAACTGCTAAAAATATTATAGTATTTGTTAAAATAATAATTATGACTTAAATTAAATATTTTATCGTGAGAAAGTATTCATTTAATCATGTCTAAAGAGAGACAATGCATTGGTTATTCTTGGTTCTTGCTCCAAAGGAAATGAAGAAATGATTTTTTGCGTATTAAACTAGTAATCAAATTATTATTTGATTAAACTATCACATTGTCCTAATTGAGAACCTCAAGTTTAATAGATAAATTTATGGTAAATATATACAAACGTGAAAAAGATGAAGATTTTTTTTTTTACTTGCTTAGTACGTAATTGTGTGAAAAATATTTGATGAGCAAAATGCAGGAAATAT
This sequence comes from Voacanga thouarsii, assembly GCA_026120185.1. NCBI lineage: Eukaryota > Viridiplantae > Streptophyta > Magnoliopsida > Gentianales > Apocynaceae > Voacanga > Voacanga thouarsii. The sequence continues at coordinate 5,458,404 of JANUWF010001322.1, read as the reverse complement.
GCATGTACTAAATTCATCTAATGAAACGTGCAATGCATCATATATTTTGCATTATTAATATCCCAGTGAAGTGAAGTATGCACTCATCCTATAAGCCTATATAAAGAGTGGTTCTTTAAGGGCCAGAGGGCACCTCATTCCTCACTCAAAATCCTCGGAAGCAGAATTGTGAAGCCTTGCCATTAGGAAGAAGCAGCAATGGTGCTTTCCAACTCTCTGAAGGAGATGGTGATCTCGCTTCTTGGCGGCCCCTTATTCAACAAGGTTTTCTTCGGAGAATTTTGTCTCCACGGCTGATTCTGCAACAGTGGCTGCTCCTGGCATATCACCCATTTCTGGGTGGTCCATTTTTGGCTCCAATAATGTTTTTTTTTTTTTTTATAAATTTAGTTACAATAAAGTTCATGTTAGCCTCATAAAAAGGCATGTGTACTTCATTTGTTTTAATCCAAAACTATTAGCTTTACTGGCTATTTTGTGTACTTTTATTTATTTATTTATTTTTTGTTTCTCTTCTTTCGTTTTTGAGCATAGCATGGTATTTTTCGCCCCACGAAAAGCATATATTCTTTACACGTAAACGGCAAAAGGTCAGCATAATGTTTTCCCTCCCTTCCCCTTCATAAACATGCAAGACAGGAAATCGCTTACTTTTTTTTTTTTTTAAATTAATGAAATGCACAAAAAGAGAGGACAAAAATATCTTGGACATTCTGGTTTTTTAAATAAATATAAAATATTTGTGGTGATAATTTTCAATTTTGGATGATATTAAAATTAGGCCCCGACTTTCTGGGCTTTTTCTGGTTAGTCCTTTAGAATCACTGTCTTCAACAAAGATATATGTAGGTATGGGCCCATATTCCCGCCCTAGGGTCTAATAAGATTAAAAAATCTCATGCTCTTCAACAAGGGATGGGTTGTTTTTCACCGATTCATTGGGCTAAATTTTGGGCTCTTAATGGGCTAGACCCCAATAGCAAAGCACCCACTAACACGGAGTTACCTAATCTAAAGATATTATAATTTTAAACTTTATGAATTCAAATATCAATATTTTGATTTATTTAAAATAAATAATAAAACTATTATTTTTTTCTCAATTGAAATTTATTTTCATTATATTCTTCTTTTTCGTTAAGAAAAAAAAAATAGTATTCTTTTGAAATGAATACCAATCCAAGTTTACCATAAATACTTATATACAGATATTGTTTTATTTTTATTTTTTTGCATCTAATGGAAAGCAATGCATCATATATGGCGGCCCTCTATGCATGAGGGTTTTCCTCAGGGAGTTTTGCTTCAATGGCTCAATAGTCACGGTTTTTCCTATTCATTTAATCAATAAATTTGTTTTAAAATAATTTATTTAATAATATATAAATGTTGCAATTATTGTCACGATTGGCTATTTCGTAAGGGAAAAAAAAATCATAGTTTCGGAAAAGTATTGATAGAGTTGGTAAGTGTTGAATCATTATATATTACGAGTTCAAACTATATACAGAAAGGAAAAAAGAATGAAATTATTAATTTATATATCATCCATTTGTAATTATATGGGATTCTAGCAAACTAAACACAGATCGGTTGGGATGATGATATAAATTATAGCTCTTTTTTTTAAAAAAAGTGGTTTTATAGACCTAATTGTGGTATTTAAGAATCTATTTGAGTCAATTTTTCATGTTTATATTTCAAAAAAAAAAAAAAGAATCTAATATCATTACGAAATAAGAAGGAAAGAGAAAGAAAACATACTCAATGAACATTGAAGATCATTAATTTAAAGTACTAGTTGAGCAATTTGGTTCTAATATTTATTTATATCAAATAAAGTTAATTATTAATATTTATATGTATTATATAAGTTTAATATATTATCGGTAATAATTAGTTTAGGATTATTATTCGAGACGTATGTCACTAATGATAAAAATATGATAAAATAATAAAAAATTAAATTTGAAAATAACTAATTATACCAATCACAAGTTTTTACATATTTATTTATAAATAGAGTAACATTTTTAAACTTTCTTCCATTAGTAGAAAAGATATATAATTTGTTTTTCTTCTTCTTCTTCTTTTTTTTTGTGGTTGGTGGTATTTTTGCTCATAATTACCCGTGCTTAATTTAATTTTATTGTACAAGTAATGTATTATCTTGGAAATAAATTATTTCCCTGCTCACTTGGATACCTTGGTATTGAATATCAATGTATCTCATTCAAACAAATATTGTTATTCATTTTTTCTTTAAATACCCAAAGAAATAAACCAATATTGATCTGTTATTAATATTGGTGATCAAATCAAACCTTAAAAAAAAAAAAAAAAGAATTGATCGAACTTGAATTTATTAAACTCCAAACTAAAATTTTCACAACTAAACTATTAGCTCAACTACACCAATCAATGGCATATCACAAATAGCGATTTAATTATTTAATCCCTATCATATATGGGGTTAGATAGACAAAAACACAAGAATGAGGCCAATTAATTCAAGTCCAACTACTTGCTGCCTCATCAATTTCAGCTGCCAAATGAGTCAAAACTGGTTCTTTGTGCTGTTCATCACAGTCTGCACCCTTTCTTCCCACTGGAAGCTGCTTGATGAATATCATAAGCGAATTCACTTCATCACCACCGCCCCCCACCAACCCCACCCCAAATCGAAAAAAACAAAAAAAAGAAGCTCAAAATAGCCAAGTTATTCATCTATAGATCAGGCTACCAAAAAGATTTGGATTATCTAAGCAAACAGAAAGGAAATTGGGATTGAAACTAAAAGATTTCTGCATAACATTCATACCAAATTTGTACTTCTGAATCAAATACAAAGTGGTCGGTATGATTATTAACTTTCTCAACATCACAAGAAAGTAAAATTTTAGAACCATTGTGATGGATCTAAGTGCTTACTTTTGTGTCACTGAGAGCCCAAAAGCAGCAGTGATCAGAACAATCAAGAACACAAGAGAAAAGGGATCTTCTTAGGATCTTCAGAGAGGAACAGATCAGATCAATCTGAGCTAAGAAGGATGAACCTTTTTAGATTTAGAAGAAAGGGTTTCCATGGCTGATTTCATGGAAGCAGTAGCAGAATTTACAGCAGCTTCAATATACTTCTTGGAAGCAATAGTAGCTGCTTTCTCCATAGATTTCCCCATCTTCCTCGCCTTCTCAGCTACACTGACTAAGCTGTAGTACTCAGCCATGGCGGCACGGTCCATTTCCTCTTCGAAAAGTCTGAATTCTTCCATGGCGCTTTCCATGGCAGAATCAAGATAGTCTTCTGTTTCCTTCATATGATTCTCAGCTTCTTCTACTTCTTTTACCTGCTCAAGTTCCATGGCGGCCCATGCCTTGTAAGACTCTATCTCGAAGAGTTTCATGAGATCTTCTATTGTAGATGGATCGAAGTTCTTGTCTTGCAGAGCCTGATCAGAAAGAAAGGTGAAATGAGATATCAGAGCTTCCATTTTTCTTTGGAATGGTGGGCAGTGGGCACTAGCAGAATGGGTACTGCGTGTGGAGAGAATCATATAAAGTATACCACAATTTCTCAGTTCAAGTAGACATTTACAATAAAGGTGTGTGGTGAATTGAGTTTCGGTAAAGTTGTGTGGTAAAAAATTAAAGAAAAGGTTTCACTTTTTAAGGTTTTTTATAAGTAATAATTTTTTTACTATTAAAATAAATTATTATAAATATTTTTTAACAGTGATAAATTATTAGTTAGATAAATTTTGTAAGTTTGATCTTGTATAATTATATCGTCTTAATTTTAGATAAAAAATAATAATTAAACCCTCAAATTTTTTATTAAAAACTTGTATAATTGTGATTAAAATAATAATTTATTAATACATTATTAGGTCTATAGTTTTTTAAAAGATATATTACAAAAATTAATTAAGGCACATATCAAGATTTATGAGGGGTAAAGTAGGATGTGCACTTTAAAATTATAGTTCGAGGACAAAATTATATAATTCGATAAATTATTACAATTTCCATATTAATTTCTTTTTTTGGACTATGGAAATTTTTTATTTTATATGAATAAAATTAATCTATTTAATTATTAAAGTTTAGAACTTATAATATTTTCATCCTTGATGATTTTTTTTTTTTACGCTTATAGTCTTTAATAAAATTATAACTTACTAAGTGATTATCAATTATCTTCTCTATTGTAAACTCCGGTAAAAAAAAGTCATAGTGATTGCGTATGATTTTTTTTTTAATTTTAGACATAATTAACTTTTATGCCTATCTTGCCCTTAATAGAAAATTCATGTACAATAAAAGTAACTTTTTTTTGCCAAAATTTAAAATGAAAAAAAAGGATTACTTGACCGTTTATAATTTCAACAATAGAAAAAATTATTAAAAATAAAAATATTATAATTTCTAAAATTTAAATATTAAATAGATTAATTATTATAATTGGGGATAAAGTTGCAAATAGAACACCATTTAAAAAAAAAAAGAAGAAGAAGCCTTATCCCTCTTGTAGTTGGGAATCTAGATTTGTTGTGGAGTGGGCCACCACGAGTACCCTTTGTCAAAGCATCAATTATCTTCTTTGAATTCTAGCACACTATCATAAAGAGAACATTTCCAATTTGGAATATATGTACCAAACGCTGCTCATTCACACACACGTGTTTGCTTCCCCAACCCCTAAATTTTGGGCATGGAAACGAGAAATTCTTCTATAGATCAAATGCATTGATGAGTTATATTGTATAATTTATATTATATACAATATAATTTATTAATACAGTTAGTTCATATTAAAATTTTTCCATGAAAACAATTTGGTTGCCTTCCACGTTGTGAATCAATTACAAGCCAACTCTAAAATAAATCGAGGTTAAATATGTAATTAAATAATTATATATTGTAACAAATTTATTATTTATTATATATTATTAATGACTGTATAATGTAATAGAATTATATTAATATAGTTAAATTATAGAATTGAGTATAGGCTTTCTAACTTCTTCGAATTCTATAATATTTTATTTAATACACCAACGTAGAAGAGGGTAGTATAATAAAGAATAAACTAGATAATATAAAAATATTTATCGTATTTTTAGTGTTATTTAAATAAATATTATATGGGGAGAGAAAATAATAAAATAAAGTTGGATTCTCTATCACACTATTACTAGATTGGGAAATGCATAACAAGATCTTTAAAACTTGCTGTCCAATTTAAGAAATAGTCTATAATGTGAAAAAAAATTAGAAAATAAGGTCTTTATATGTATTAAATAATTATTTAGTTAGTAAAACTTTATTTATCAAATCAAGAAGTTTTGAATTTAATATTCATTAAATATAAATATTTTTATATTTTTATATTTTATACATAAAAATATAAATATTTTTAAATAATTAATTAATTAATTAATAGTCGTTCATAGAATAAGTTAAAATAATAGTTGATTTAATCCAAATAAGTTGTATTGACATTAGTTCTTAGGACATTTTCTAGGCCCTATATGCCTTCCTGTTGAAATCTACAGTGTTTTTTGGGCCCATTTCTATAGGACCTTTTTTCATTGGGCCTCCTCATAGGTCCAAACATTCGCTGAGGTGAGATCTGTATTCAATTTATCTCCTGGAGAAATAATATTTTAGAAACAAAAAGAAAAGAAAAAATAATTGGAAAAAATGAAGCCGAAGCTGAAGGCTGCAACAGAGAGACAAGATTCAGTTCCGAAGATCGAATATCAAGACATCAATAGATTGATTGAAAACGTATACACGTACAGATTCGGAGGTAGAATTTGCAGCAGAAGAGCTCGGAATGATGGGAAGAAGGCTAACATTCACGGAGGAGTAGTATTGAAACTGGTAGTGGTGGTCTGCGTGTTAGAGAAGATCGGAGCCGTGTGGCTGAATTTGCCTTCATCGGGTACTAAGTGTGTGTCGGAGGAAATCCACAATAATGTCTTTGTTTTGGCCGATTACGTGGTGATTTCCGACGATCATGTGTACCCCACCCCCAGCATGTCCGCTAAGGTATGTGTTGGTGTTCTAGGCCCTTGGGTTTCTGATTTGTGTGCGCCAAGGTATATTCTTTTTATGATGGGTTTTCTTATATTTCATGCATGTCAAATAGATTCCTTCGAGATTCTTATACGCATGAAGTCTGAGGCATGGTATTGCTTTCAAGTATTACTGAACATAAAAGGAATTGTTTGTTGTCAAAGTTTCAAAATTCCCAAATTTTTACTGCAGTTCATCTATTAACCATAGTTGATTATTATTATTGCAAAAGCAGAGAAGAAATAATTTATGGTGGACATTCAGACAACTTGTGAACATTGTGACTGTTGGTATAATACCTTCAAGTGTTCCAGAATTTAAGTGACTTATGTTATGTTCGAACAGGTTCTTTCACAAAAACTCTCTCTCCCCCCTCTCCCATAGTTAAAGAGTTGAATCAAAACCATGTAACTGCAAGATTATTTTTGTTTTCCATATGTATCCACATTGCTTCACATATACAAAGAAAGAAAAAAAATTTCTTTGTCAGTGGAAAAACCCTTCCACCATTTGGATCCGCTCCTCTCTTCTAGATATATACTAGACACAGTTTTGTTCTCTAGAGGATTGTTGTCTGTGTTATACTGGTGTTTGCTGATTTGGGTTTTTTAGAGTTAAAAACACACCATTCATGACTTTCATCGATGAGACTCCGCTTCATCATGAAAGTCAATATCAAGAAGGGGGAGCCGTGACCATACAAGGACAAGGACTGGTGACAAGATTTAAGTTCAAGAAGCTTGTAATTGCTCATAGAATGATGCTTGAGGATGGAAGAGGATTGGAAAGTTGAGGAAGCTAGTCAAGAATTCATTTTGATGACTATCCAAGAAGGACTCCAATAAGAACTCAAGCCGGCAACAAAGACGGACGAAACCCGATCAAAAAGGAGGCCTCCAGAGGACGGCCGGTGCCGCCCTAAGCAGCCGAACTGGCGCCGGTTTCAATCTGCCCAACAACGGCTTCATTCTGGCAATCGACCGCTCGAAGATAGTTCCCAACCAGTGCCGGCTGCAGCCTATTTTGATGTTCTCTCCGGTTTTCTCTAATTTTAAATGTTTGTAAAGACTTATTAAGACCCTAAACTGTAATAGAACCTCAGGGATTACTTAGCTAAGGTTATGGTAGTATATATAGCACCTTTAGTGATTTAACAACACAATTCACACACTTTAATTCAAATTTAGGAGAGAATCTTGAGAGGCCCTAGCCTCCTTGTTCATCTTGTTCAAGACCATGTTTAAAGGTTAGTTCTCCTTATGAATGAATATATAAATCTTATGGATAATCCAATGTGGTTTCTTTGAATGGGTCTTATTGCTTTGTTCTTCTAAGGTTTGTTTGAATTCCATTACTTGGGTGCCTATTTTCTCTATTCTATTTGTTCTTATTTGCCTTTGTTGTTTCAAGGATATTGAGGTGAGATTATAGTAGAACTTTCTACTATTCTTAAGTGTCTTTAATAGATGGTAGGTTATTATTTCATTTTCTCCTTTTTTGTCTCTAGAAGAATCTCTGTTTCGGTCTCATTGGGTGAGCTGAACACATAACCAACTAAACCACTCACAACATCAAGAAAAAGCCCACACAAGATCATATCAAAGAGTTTGGTATCAGAGTAAGGAAAAGCTTGATTCCAATCAAAGCTTGAAAGCAAGAAAAGGAGCCCTACAAAGTTGAAGAAAAAGAAAACAGAGAAAATCCCGCAACTCAAAAATATGCTCCAAAAAGGTCATGAAATCTTTGTTATATCTTGATTTTGCTTTTGGGAAATTGCTCCTTGATGTTAATATAATCATTGGAAATAAATTTTTCTTGTGTTTGTGGTGAAAATTGGCTTGAATATGGGTGAAAATGTTGGTTGTTCTTAAGTGACGGGATTGCATCCAAGGTGTTTGATAAATGTTCTATGAGAATGTTTTTTGCTATAGTTGAGAACTTTGATTCTTAATTTTCATTCCTTGGGATATTGAAACTTAGTATATCACTTTATTGTTGAATTCCATGCTCATTGAACTCAACTTTATTAATGCACTTGTGATCATCTTGTTCTTCATAATCCTAGTTCTAGTTGTTTTTGTTTCTTTGTTCTTGCTAATTCTTGTTCGTTTTTTGCTTAGAAGTGTTTCTTGTGCATCTAGTGTTTGTTCTTGTGTTGATTGAGTCCGCATTTCTTGAAATTCTTAATTAAAACTTGTTTACTTGATGTGCCCAACAAGTGTTTGTTGAAATTCCCCTAAGACCCTCTAATTGGAAAATTCTTTTGATTTGTGTGATTCACTAAGTTGGACTAAAACTTTAGCCATTGGGGAGAGTTAGGATTGAACTAGAAGGTTTGAGTATTGAGAAAAATGCAAGAGGGTGAGCCTATTATTAAAAGAGCCTAAGAGAGCAAACACGAGTGTGGAGTGATCAACCTTGAGAGCCAACACGCAAGGAAGTGAAGTGAGGATCTATTTTTCTTTCTAATCTCTTTTGTTTTGCAGGTATAAGTAAATAAATATTCCATCACCATGGCCCATGAACAAGAGATCTCTAGGCCTAACCAAAGTAGACCTCAAGAAGAACAAATTGATGCTAGGGGTTTGCGTGAAGACTTGCAAGCTATGATGAAGATTATGCAAAGTGAGTTCCAAAACAGACAAGGGAGTTGATAAATCATCTTAGACAATCTTTTACCGTCGCACAAAGGAGAAGCCAAGAGCGATTTAAAGTACCTAAACCTAGGATGAGGGATGGCGATACTCATACCCCTCCGTTGCATGCTCAACAAGGGAAAGAGTGGGATGAGCACTCAATCGAGGGATTCCAACAAGCTCCTATGAGAGGGGGAAGACTTGGTATGAGAGGAGGACGAGGTAGAGTTTAAGGAAGGAATGGTGGGAACAACCTAAGGGGGGTTAGAAAGAGAGTTTGAGGGAGTTAATGAATAGTATGGGGGAAACAAGTTGAAGCCCATGAGGAACACCATAGAGGATGGGGCAATAGAGGAGGACGAAGAGAAGGAAATGATGAGGAGAGGGAGTTGAATCACGTCAAATTGAAAGTGCCCACATTCTATGGCAAGAGTGACCCCGAAGCTTATTTCGAGTGGGAAAGCAGGATGTAGATATTCCTAGAGAGTCATATCTATAGTGAGTGGTCAAAAGTGAGGTTGGCTATTTTGGGATTTTCAGAGTATGCTTTGGTTTGGTGGGAGTAAGTTAATGTACAAAGAAGACAAATGGGAGTGAAAACCGTGGCTAGTTGGAATTTGTTGAAAGATATGATGAGGGCAAGGTTTATACCATACCATTACTATAATGATCTTTACCAAAGGCTCCAATCACTCAAGTAAGGGAACAAGAGTGTGGAATATTAACATAAAGAAATGGAAGTAATGTTGATGAGAGCACAAATCAATGAGGATTCTAGAGCAACAAGAGTAAGGTTCTTGGGAGGGTTAAATATGGAAGTTGCCAATTTGATAGAATTGCATCCCTATGATCGATTGGAGGATATGGTACATGTCGCTATGAAAATTGAGAGGCAATTAAAGAGGAGGGTATTTATTAGACCACCATTTCCAAACCCCAACACTACTAGCAATATGCCAATTAAGAAAGATGAAGCCCCTAAACCATTCCAAAGGGACTTCAACAAACCTAGAGAGGATTGGAAGCCTAGGGAGGAGTGGAAACCTAGGGAAGGTTGGAACGAGAACAAGGGAAAAGCCATGGAGAGGCTACAAAGGAATAGAGATATCAAGTGTTTTAAGTGCCTTGGATATGGACATACTTCCCATGAGTGTCTAAGCAAGAGAACGATGTATACTAACCCCTATGGTGAGGTTTCTACCGACGAAGAAAAAGAGGGATAAAGGTACCAAGGAGACCAAGAGGGAAAAAAGGATGAGGAAAGTGATGAAGGGGAAGTTGTTGATCAAGAATATTCTTTGGTGGGAGACACAAGAAGGTCATTGCATTCACAAGCCATTGAGGGCCAAGATCACCAACAAAGAGAGAATATTTTCTACACTAGGTGTCTAATCAACAAGACCCCTTGTAGTGTCATTGTGGATAATGAGAGTTGCACTAATGTGATTAGTGCAAATTTAATTGAAGAATTAGACATGAGATGGATTAATCACCTCAAGCCCTACAAATTGCAATGGTTGAACGATAAAGGGGAATTGAGAGTAAACAAACAAGTTTTGGTGTCATTTGAGATGGGGAAGTATAAGGATGCTGTGCTATGTGATGTGGTACTCATGCAAGTGAGTCACTTACTTCTAGGAAGGCCTTAGCAATACGATAGGCATGTTAAGCATGATGGGAGGAAGAATACTTATTCCCTACTCAAGGAGGGAACTAAGTTTACCCTCACCCCCATGGCTCCTAGTGAGGTGAACAACGATAAAAGAATCATAAAGGAGAAAGAAAAGAAGAAAGGAGCGCAAGATAGCAAACAAAAACACAAAATTGAGAGAAAAGAACAAGAGAGGAAAGAAAAAAAGTTAAGAGAGTGAATAGACAAACAAGTACCTTTGACGATCAAGGATAGGAGTAAGGACAAGAGAGGGGACGTAAAAGAAGAGTGAATTTCTTTGCAAAAGAAAGTGAGGTCATAGAAGCTATAGAAGTTAAGGAACTAGTTATTCTTCTTTAATGCAAAGGTTCTTATATTTCTACTAATGATTCTACATTGTCTTTGCCTAAGGAAATTGCAGCTATTCTTCAACAATTTGAAGACGTGTTTCCAAAGGAGGTGGTCAACCGAATACTTACCCAATTCTTACGGACCATAATCAAGAAGAACTTGACCAATTGAGAGGAATGCTTGCAACACCTTAAGTTTGTTTACAAAAGGGTTTTTCACTCTACCACTTCTTATTCTCCTTTTGAAATTATATATGGTTGTAACCCCCCAACTCCTTTAGAATTGGTTTCCTTGCCTATAGGTGAACGAATGAACCTTGATGGAGCTAAGAAGGCGGCAATGGTAAAAGCATTCCATGTAGATGATGGCAATGATTTGGAGATGAATCCTTTTCAAGGAGGGGGAGATGATGAGACTCCGCTTCATCATGGAGGTCAAGATCAAGGAGGGGGAGGTGTGACCATGCAAGAACAAGGACCGGTGACAAGATTTAAGTCCAAGAAGCTTCAAGATAAGTTGCAATTGCTCATAGAACCATGCTTGAGGATGGAAGAGGGTTGGAAGGTTGAGGAAGCTAGCTAAGAGTTCATTTTAATGACTATCCAAGAAGGACCCCAATAAGAACTCAAGCCAACAACAAAGATAGACGAAACTCGACCAAAAAAGAGGCCTCCAGAGGACGGCCGACGCCGCCCCAAGTAGCCGAACCGGCGCCGGCTTCAATCTGCCCAACAATGGCTTTATTCTGGCAATCGACCGCCTGAAGACAGTTCGCAACTGGCGCCAGTTGCAACCTGCTGCCCCGCGTTTTTGATGTTTTCTTCAGTTTTTTCCAATTTTAAGTGTTTGTAAAGACTTATTAAGACCCTAAACTATAATAGAACCTCAGGGATTACTTAGCTAGGGTTAGGGTAGTATAAATAGTACCTTTAGTTGGTTATGTGTTCAGCTCACCCAATGGAACCAAAACAGAGATTCTTCTAGAGACTAAAATTCAGAAGCAATTTAGTAAGGTTTTTGAAATGTTATCATCTGCAAGAGGGCATTGTCACAATTTTTTGTTTGAGGATAGCCCCATGTATTCTCATGTCTTTCCATCATTTACTTGGAGGAAGATGTTATATTCATCTACCAGCACATAGTCTGTAAATAACATCAAAAGCATTGTATGATGTCGTGTAATTTTAAGCAGATGTTATGCAGAGATGAGTGCATGCGCAATTGCTGGGATTTTGTGGGACAAAAATTAGGAAATTATACCCTTTTGCACCATGCCATTTTTGAAGCTGTGTGGGTGTAGGAATGATATAACTTTTGATTGTCATTAAATGATGATTCATTGGCTAAGTTTAGAAAAATGGTAAAAATTGGTGCTTGTTAGGTGATGATTATCTATTTTCTCATTTGTTCGGAAATTTTCAACTTATTTTTCTGGCTCTAGTGGGGAGTTGAACTTGAGCAAAGAGCTTGAAGGCGTGGTAGAGGCTATCCATGAAAATTTAGTGTATCTCAAGTCCAGGTAATCATTCTCTACTCAGTTGTCAAAAAGGTGACATTTAAATTCCTTGCTTTAGTTATTTAACTTTTCATTCATATGGTTTCAGGGAATCCGAGACGCGAATAGTGAGTGAAAAAACTAATGCCAGGGTTGCTTGGTTCAGTATCATGTCATTGGGAGTCTGTATTCTCGCTTCAGTGTCGCAGATATTGTACCTGAAGCGATATTTTCAGAAGAAGAAGCTAATTTAGGCTTTGTTAGTTAAATTATACTCCAGAAGAAGCAATTGAAACTTAGATTTATGCCGGAGGAAATTTTTTGGATGTGAAACTAGACAGACCACCCAAATTTTGTTGTCTACAATGATGAGAAAGAATATAATTTGGTACCAGTCTGAAGAATTACACAGCTCTCCTCCAAGAACATCTCCACTCACCTCTGCACATGTAAAGAAAATGAAAAGGAGAAAAAGGCTGCCTCATATTTCAATTTTATTCATCTTTTGAATGGGTTGATGGTATCCAACTCCAGAAGTTTGCTTGTTCAACAATTCCACCGAGAAATTTTGGTGGGTACATTTGGGACCTTGAAGTATTATTTCATCAAATTGATTTAGGATCAACAGTTTCCTTCCACGGCTGGTCTAGCTTGATATGTGACATGCATGTATTAGATACTTACAAGCACGGTGTCCTAAAATGGAGGTTCCATGGCTTGTTGCAGGTCATAGTTACTAGTCCCGTGATATATGGTTTTCTCTCGCTGGATTTGGTGGTGCCATTCTGATGGTTTTCTCTCTTGCATTGGTTATTTCTTGTCATATGTTTCCGCAAATACTTGTATGTATTATGAATTATTGGAATCTTTATTAATTAGTGGAGGCTCCACTAATTATGGATTTATGTGAATTATTAGAAGATTTTTATGGATGTCCACCATTTAGTGGAGACACCACTAATTAAGATTAGTGGAAGATGATGTATGCCATGATGTAATCCACTAATTAGAGCTCTATAAATAGAGCTATTCTCTAAGCTTGTAATACACCATTATTTTGTGAAATAAAGATTAGTGAAAGAAAGATTAGAGAAAATTGTGAGAGAAAAGAAAGAGAGAAATTCTTGTGCAAAATAGTTAGAGTTTTATTAGTGTGTAGTGTGAAGATTTTATTCTAACACTACCCTAATTTTATAACACGTTATCAGCATGAGTCTCTACCGGTACAAAAGCCAGAAGACTAAGCACGAGTTTCTGCCGTTACCAAAGCCAGAAGACAGGTACGCATTTATTGATCTCTATGGCTAACATCGCGAAACTCGAATTTGTAGCCCTTGATATTTCGGAAAAAATTATATGTCATGGGTTTTCGATGCGTAAATGCATCTAAATGCTGAAGGCCTTAGTGAAACTATTCAAGCAAATAATAGTGCATCTGCACAACACAAGGCTAAAGCTTTGATTTTTATTCGTCATCATCTCGATGAAAATTTGAAAATGGAATATCTTACCGAAAAAGATCCATATGTCATGTGGATAAAAAGAAAGATTTGACCACCTGAAGATGGTCGTACTACCCACTGCACGGTATGAATGGTTGCACCTGAAGTTGCAAGATTGTAAAACCGTGAACTCCGTGATGTATAAAACTACATCTTAGTTAAAAATTTTACGGAGAAAAAGTTACTGATGAAGTTATATTGGAGAAGACATTCTCCATTTTTCATGTTTTACAGTAACAATATCGAGAAAAAGGGTATCCAAAATTGACAGCTTTAACATGAGTTATTATTGAGAAATCATGAAGCCAGATGAACTGGCTCAACAAAGACTCTCGAAGTGAATGCTCGTTGGCTCCATGAGAAGCCATCGTTATAGTCGTAGTTGTGCCAGTGGCCGTGGTTATGGTCATGGACACACTCGATATTTCCTTATCACGGAGAAATACCGGCCACCGAAGTGGAACAGAAAAGATAATAAGGGAAAAAGATATTTCCATTAATAATAAGCATCACATCTTTTATTCATAGCACTAGTGTTCATATGAACTTGATGATACATGCTTATAGTTGCTCTTTTGTAATTGAGTCGACAAATGTAAGATGAAGGTTTGTAATTGTTCTTTTTCAATATTTACATTAGAGGACGACAAACAATTAGTAATTATGGACTTCGACTCCTCTTTTTCGACATCCTCCTCCTTTTCTTTCCCTTTTGAGCCAAGCATCGAGACTAGCAATTGAAGTAGCCGTAAAATTATCGTGAAATGAGTCTTGAGATTTTATGATCTCCTTAAGTTTATTATATTTCTTATTATATTTGGCCTTGAAGCATGCTTGTCTCAATTTCTGTGTTTGGTCCTCTAACTCGCGTATTAGGACTTTCTTCCACCAACTGTTTTTCACATTCCAGTATCGCAATGGCTTCTTGTAATTTCTTCTCAGCCATATGTCCTCCTTCTTCTTTATTTTGCATATCCTGTAAATCGAAGTGATATCATCGGTTATTTACTTATAAATCTTTCATAGTTTCATACTTACAAATTATAAGTATGTATGAGAGAGAACCTGAACATTCTTGATTATGGTCTCCAAGCTCACCAATTTCCTGTGAGGCCATCGACGAATTCCTAACTCCCTACATCTTTTCTTGAGACGGGTTATGCCAATATTCAGCTTCTTTAGTCGCGCTCATGATTGGTAGGTAAAAGTACTCGCGAAATTGTTTCTCTTGATAGTGTTTGAGAGTTATTGCTCTTCTTCTCTCTCTACCTCTTAATCATCTTCTTCTCCCCAGAATTTTGTCTGCAATAATATCTTGAACTTCGATATTATGCATTTCATGAGTACTTACTCCGACTTCGTCGCCAAGACCACTCATTATTTCTCCTAGAAAAAGAAAATAATATCGATAAAGGTAATACCATTCAAAATCCATGTTTAAATGTATAATAACCTGGAAACATATTCTGGCTTTGTTCAAAATCCATTAGAGAGTAGAAAGGATCATGCACAAGCATATCCTCATTCAAAGGAATAGTATCAAGAGGAATAGTATCAAAAGCGATCTCTTGTAGGAGCAGATCAACTTGGTCCAAAGCAAGTATGTTCAAAACTTCCATCGATTTACATAAAAAAACAAACCAAAAGAGAGTTTAATTTCATTATCAAGCACATTAAAAACAAATGGAAGCCATCAAAGGTATCTCACCCGAAATTAGGAGGAAGTGGTTAGTTTGGAAAGGAAAACATATCAAAATCTTCTCGTGTTCGAATTAGGCGTAAGCGGTTGGTTTGGAAATGAAAATACATCAACATCTCGCTGCGTAAACTAAGTCAAAATTTGACCATATCTCAAATGAATTACGAGTCTCCATATCTCGCTTTGTGATTTTTGTTTTTTATGTTTACTAATGACTCGATAACCGATATATATATCGATACATATATATATATATATATATATATATCATACGTATGAGGAAGAAGAAGAGGTAGATGGTAGGTAGAGGGTCGGAGGAGAAGAAAAGACAAGAGAGGAAGAGGAAAAGTCGAGTACGGGAAGAGTGAAAAAAAAAAAAGGAGATATTTTTCTTGGCATTTCCTACTTGTCATCATTTTCTTATATTTCTTTTCTTATTCTCTTGTGAAATCATTATTCCCTAAATTAGGGGGAGAATAGAAACAGTACAAGAAAGATCGTGATTGGACAACATCATTAAATTATCTTGATCCACATACAAGCGCGTGTGAACTTGAAGTTCAAAAGATAATTCATTTGTAAAGCATTGCAAATCAAATGCCAGACACTTTTGTTGACTCTAGAAGAGTAACAAAATCGCATATGCCAGTTATAAATGCTCCTATTCTAATTGAAGTTCCAACAGAACAAAAGATTTTACATATAGTCGCTGAGCCAAAAGCATGCCGTAAGCATGGCCGACCTCTTGGTTCTAAAGATAAAAATCCTCGAAAGAAAAGAGGATTAAATGATCCGTAAGATCATATTGAAGAAAAGAATGATAAAGACCAAGAGAGAACCGATGACAAAGAACCGTAAGTTGATGAAAGTAACACCGAAATTTCTATCCATTATACCACTTCCAGTAGAAGTTGGAATCTGATAGAAACTCGTTATCGATAATATATTTGCATACAATATATCTCTTGATGTTACACATGATAATGATGATCCCGAACCAATATCGATTGATGAATGCTCGGCATAGAAAAGATTGGTCGCAATGGAAAGATGCGATTCAATCGGAGTTAAATGCACCGGCAAAACGTGAAGTCTTCGGACCTGCAGTCCGAACACCGTAAGGTGTAAAACCCGTTGGCTACAAATGGATATTTGTGCGAAAGCGCAATGAAAAGAGTGAAATCGTTCGATATAAAGCGCGATTAGTAGCCCAAGGTTTTTCACAAAGACCAGGTATTGATTATGATGAAACTTATTCTCCTGTTGTTGATGGTATTACACTCCGATATCTTATCAGCTTGATAAGACATGAAAAGATAGATATGCGCCTATTAGATGTTGTCACTCGCTTACTTGTATGAAAATTTAGAAAATGATGTTTACATGAAAATCCTCGAAGGATTTTATATGCTCGAAGCATATAAACATTATCCTCGTGAAAATTACTCCATCAAGTTGCGTAAATCATTATATGGCCTCGAAGCAATCTGGCGCATGTGGTTCACACGTCTTAGTGAATATTTATTGAAAACGGGATTTAAAAATGACCAGGTATGTCCATGCGTTTTTATTAAGAAATTTGGTTCTAAATTTGTGATATTAGCTATATATGTTGATGATATTAATCTTATTGGAACTCCTAAAGAGCTCCAAGAAACAATTGATTATTTAAAAAGAGAATTCGAAATCAAGGATTTTGGTAAAACCAAATTTTGCCTTGGTTTACAAATTGAACATTTGGAGAGTGGAACATTTATTCATCAATCAACATATACAGCAAAAGTGCTAAAAAGATTTTACATGGACAAAGCACATCCATTGAATATTCCAATGATCGTCCGATCATTAAATGTGGATAAAGATCCTTTCCGACCTCAAGAAAATGATGAAGAACTCCATGGTCCTGAAGTACCATATCTCAAGTGCAATTGGTGCATTGATGTATCTTGCTAATAATACACGACTCGATATTGCTTTTGTCTGTCAATTTATTAGCAAGATTTAGTTCTTCGCCAACACGACGACATTGGAATGGAATTAAACAAGTCCTTCGATATCTCCAAGGTACAATTGATCTCGGATTATTTTATTCAAATAAAACCAATCCAACATTGATAGGTTATGCAGATACTGGTTATTTATCTGATCCACATAAAGCACGTTCTCAAACGGGCTATCTATTTACATGTGGAAATACTCGCTATATCATGGCGTTCTACGAAACAATCTATAGCGACTACTTCTTCAAATCATGCTTGAAATTATAGCCATTCATGAAGCAAGTCGAGAATGTGTATGGCTAAGATCCATGATTCATTATATCCGAGAAAGTTGTGGATTATCATCAATCAAAGGTATTCCAACTCCTCTTTATGAAGACAATGCAGCTTGCATAGCTCAATTACGAGGAGGATATATTAAAGGAGATCGGACAAAACATATTTCACCAAAATTCTTCTTTACTCATGAACTCCAGAAGAAAGGTGAAATTGATGTGCTACAAATTCGGTCATGTGATAACCTCGCAGATATTTTCACGAAGACTTTACCGACTGCAACATTTGAAAAATTGAGATATAAAATCGGTATGCGTCGGTTTAAAGATTTAAAGGAATCATCTCATCAGGGGGAGTAATAAATATACATATAGAATAGTGTATTCTTTTTCCTTCACTAGATTTTTTTTCCCACTGGGTTTTTATCTAGTAAGGTTTTAACGAGGCATATTCTTTATGTAATGGATGGACATCCAAGGGGGAGTATTATGAATTATTGGAATCTTTATTAATTAGTGGAGGCTCCACTAATTATAGATTTATGTGAATTATTAGAAGATTTTTATGGATGTCCACCATTTAGTGGAGACACCACTAATTAAGATTAGTGGAAGATGATGTATGCCATGATGTAATCCACTAATTAGAGCTCTATAAATAGAGCTATTCTCTAAGCTTGTAATACACCATTATTTTGTGAAATAAAGATTAGTGAAAGAAAGATTAGAGAAAATTGTGAGAGAAAAGAAAGAGAGAAATTCTTGTGCAAAATAATTAGAGTTTTATTAGTGTGTAGTGTGAAGATTTTATTCTAACACTACCCTAATTTTATAACAGTATGAAGGTTATTGGCCGGTTTTTTCCAAGTCCACCTTTTTCTTCATCTAAAAAGAAAAGGAATCCTAACTTAACGAGTTCATTAAACCAGAAGTCAAACCCTGATCCTCGAAACAGGTTAGGATGTTAACCTAACAACCAGAGAACAGAATTTTCTCCTTCCAAGCAATTAGCGCCGTTATTGGGTTCATATGATTTAGAAGCCTTATTTGCAGAGTGGTTCAAAGCCATCTTCAGCCACTCGACCAAAATACCAATAACTATCTAGTCACCTTTTTTGCCGGGACCTTGAAATTGTCTCATATGGCACGAAGCAAGAATTACACAACTCCATTCAGATTAACCTTCTCTTGTTCTATTTCACACACGGCACACCATTCACTACCTTTCAAGTAGTGCAAACATTCTGTTGACTATACTTGTACGGTAACGGACAACAAGGCCAAACATCACTCGCTGCGCCAATAAGCAGGAGGTGATAAGAGCTAGCAGCATGGATGATTGTCAACAGTATAGGTTGTACTTATTATGAAACTATAAATCAGAATGCAAGGAGACTAATAAGAGTAACAAAAAATGAAAAAGCAAAATCTCAACATGAAAACATAAAAACTACAGTGCGATGTCAGGAATTTTGGGATTTCATAGCAGAAAAAATCAAGATTAGTTCCTCAACAACAAAAGGTTTCGGTTGGTCATGTGACAATTGAAAGGAATGCTAATAAATAGAAAAATGAGATGAAAATTTTGGCCTATTAGCCATTTTTATTCAATTGAAACAATCTTCCGGTTCACATATCTAAATCTGCAAATGTCCTCGAAGAAATCATCTGCACTGCTGTGGCTGCTCTTCATCTGAAGAATCTTCAGTGTCATCTTCCTCAAGTTCCTTGCATACCGTACCAAGGACTCTAGAGTACTCATCTTCTGTTCAGCATTTAATGGTGATCTAATTGTGATCACAAGCTTCTCAAGGAAAGGAATTAAAAAGCTTGAGTCTACCTGCAAAATGATCAATGCATCCTCTTTAAATCATGATTGCCAGCATATGACCATTTAGCTAATTAAACATCATCGCTATTAGAGAGACAGAGTGAATGAGCATTTTTTTTTTTCCTTCCTTCGTTCACACTCACATTTTTTAGGCTGTTCTTCTGGCAAAGAGCAGCAAACATGGCCCCGTGCATGTCAAAAGTTTGCAACTTTGGGTGGCTGTTGAAGAAGTCAACTAAATCAACCTCCGGAAAGGGCAAGAGTCCATCAAAATCACCAGTGAATTCCACCTTCATATACAGGTGCTTCACCTCGCTTGCCAGTTGCAGCATTTGACTTATAGCATTCCAGCACCATTGTACCCCTCTCATGGACAATGATTCAAGGGCTACAAGTTTTCCAAAATCAACTATGTAAACTCTACCTGGTAGGAGATAAAAGGAAGAGAAATTCTATGAAGTCAGTTGAATTATTCAAGATGAATTCCAAGAGCAAGAAAACTCTGCACCAGCTGAAAATCATAAAGTCCAACTACCTGAATTATTCGCAATGGAGAGATTTCTTAAGCGCAGGGTCTCTCGAACTCTAATCCAGCTACAACCCTGTACCTCAAGTAGCTCAAGCCTTGGAGAAGTAACAGAAAGGGAGCAGTTACCCACACCATAGAAGTCAAGCTTACACTGCTGCAGAAAGGGAAGTTCAATTGATATAGAACTCAAACCCTCGCAACCAAGGAGTGTTAGATTAGTCAAAAATGGACAAGCACGCAGAGCAGCTGAAATTGCGGGGTCTTCCATTCTGGCACCAACGATTTCAAGATTCCTGAGCCTATTGAAGGTATCCCACTTAGGAGAATGGATCATTAGAACACCCCAAAGCTTCAATGACTCCAAATTCGGTGCAGCCTTAATACAATCCAATTTGGAAGGGATGTCAAAGCAGGATTGATGTTCCACTATATTGTCCATTCTTAGCTCAAGGCTCCGAAGAGATGATCCATGGTGCATTAGCCATGAAGCCAGGCCTAAACTAGTGAAAGGGCAATAGACAACAAGTTCGTCTAACCGAACGACTGATGAAATTGTTTTTGTGATGATAACATCAGGAGTCTCCTCGCTTTTAAGGTTATCAAAAACATTCCGAGGGAAGTAAAGGCTCTGAAAATATGGCATTGACTCCTTCCACCGCTTAGAAACGCAAGCACAGTATGCCAAATCTTTAGCATTGTTAATAAATGACAAAATGTATTGGACAATGGCATCAGGTAAAGAGTCCATTTCCTGGAATAAAATCAATAAGTTTCACATTTATTAGAATAGCCATATCAGAAAGAAAAATCCAAATCTTTAGCATTGTTAATAAATGACAAAATGTATTGGACAATGGCATCAGGTAAAGAGTCCATTTCCTGGAATAAAATCAACAAGTTTCACATTTATTAGAATAGCCATATCAGAAAGAAAAGTCCTTATGCAGCAATCAAATTTCCCATGCTTCTTGTTTAAGACCTATCATTCAACGACAACCATAGATTTCAGCAGCAAATTCGAATGATAATAATCAATAAGATTTGGAGGGCATTTACATTGAGCTAAATTTAGCTCTCAGCCAATTGGCAGTTTTTGTTTGATTACTAATTGTAATTAAAGCACAAAAATTCATTAGTGAAAATCAATTAATTAACTTCAAAATTTTCCAGTAACACATCCGAAAACCAGAACAAAGACCAATTTTGAAAAAAGCCTTTATCTAACAATTCAATGAAAAACCCAGAAGCTAATTTAACTTCTTCTATCAATCCCCATTAGATATAACCAAACGGAGCATCATTGACGTGTTCAATAAAGGTGTATTCTTGAATATCCAAATTCAATACAAATATCTAACAAACCAAAATTAATAAAAGAAACCTTCTTGGATTGCACGAGATTCAATCTTTTCACGCTCAAATTACTAAATCTATATTTATAACTATGCATATATCTGCAATTAACACATACATAAGCCCAAAAAATTGAAGCTTACTTACCATTATGATGTGAATTGAATCTCTCGATACAACTGCGGAGATATGCTGAAATTCCAGTTTTCAAATCACAGTTGCGCGTGAAACAGGAAGAGAGATTGAACAAGAAGAATAGGGAAAAAGAAAAAAAAAAAAACGCAAAAGAGTAGTAGAGAGAAGCAAATCAAATGTAATGCGGGTATATAAAGGGTGGGAAAGGGGTGGAATTCAAAATTCAAAAGTGGGAGAGAAAGTCAGCTCGCTGGCTATTTTTTTTTTGGTGAATTTTTTTTAAGCATTTAGGTTTGGATCTAAAAAGGAAGCCCGCCCCGCCCCGCCGACTTTTGAACTTTTTTGAAATTTCGACCGTTTAAGAGGGTACAAAAGTTTTTGTCCCCAAAATATCTTCATGCCCCAATAAACTCATTTCAAACTTCAAATCAATTTGCAAAATATTGCTTTAAGTTTTTTTTGACAAAAATAAATAAATTTAATATTTGCGATGTCGATTTTTAAGGTTAAAACATTTTTTTTAAAAAACTCCAAATTATAATAATATTTAAAAAATTTTAAATCTAATCTCAGTTCAAATATCCATCTACAAAATAGTGAAATTATCCATGTGGAGACTATTACAGCGAAATACTAATCATTATTCTCTCTGTAATTGAATATTTTTTATTTTCATTTTGAAATGTTTTAAAATAGATATATATTTTTTTAGCGGTGGTAATGTTAAATATAATACAAAAACGACATAACTATAGCGAGTTATGATTGGAGTTTTGCAAGTTCAGATCGAAAAGGATTGACATGTTTGATTTTTTTTAAAAATATTTCTTTTTAATACTTTTGTAATACACTATAAATTTCACTATAAAAATTAAATAATTTAATTTTATCATACGAATTAATTGAACATTAATAAGGAGACACCTATTGAAGAGGTTTCACATACATCAAACATTAATGTCAATGTTTTTTGAAGTTTCCTAAATCTTTAATGTATTAAGTAAGTTGGACATTTATTTAGATTTTTTAAATTAAATCTTATGAACTTATTGAGATATCTAATTATTTAATTGAATGGTTTATTATTTTATTAGCTATTTAAGACTTTATGGATAATTTTATTGGTTGTTTTAATTTTATATAGTTTGATTTGATTTTTTAAATTTTTTTGGTGTAATGTGTGGATATATTGGCAGGTTTAGTAAGTATTTGAGTTGACAAATTTAGTAATTATTTATTTAATTTTTATGTCTAATCGTGTCGTATCAATCCATTTATGAATTGTGTCGTGTTCGGATTATAAAAATTAGACACGTTTTTTAATCGGATAGTGTTCGGATTAACATGTCGTATATAATTATCTCAATTTAACACGATCCGTCAACACGAACATAATACAATTGCCACCCTTATAATTTTTTAAATAAATATATTTTTTATTACTAACTTTAGAGAGGCCGATCCGAGCACTAAACTCGTTAATTAATAAAGATAATAATAAAGTAATTTACTTATAATTAATTATTCTTTTAAATTTTTATATCAAATCAAAATAAGATATTTAAGTACAAATAAAAATAAAATATATAACAATAATCCACCTCCTATCATAATTAATGAGATTAATATTATTATTTTAGGAGTTAAAAAAGTATTAGGAGTCCCACGAGTATACGTAAACAAAATTTAACAACCATTATGAAATTGAATTTGAAAAAAATAAGTATTCGATCCTGATTTAATTTTTATTTTTTCATTACAATTGTGTGATACTTGATCTTACAATACATATATCTTAAAATCTAATATTTTGCATTAATATTTTATACAAATTAGTTATATACCATCAACATTTTTGTTGGCCGATTTATTACTATTGTTAGAATTAAAAAATGAATAATTAAATTACACTTTATATAATTCGTTATAATAGTTGAGCCAATATCTAATTGTCAAGTAGAGATCATGCAATAATTTTTTTTTATTTGTATATCGCAATAAAAAAATATAAGTAATATTAGCAAAAGCTTTGACCGGATCAAGGTTGCCAACTATGGGTGTAAATGGGTCGGACCGAGTCCGGATCACCCTAATATGGACCCGATCCAATTATCCATCGATTATAATATAAGAATACCCATAATCAACCTGAATATTTGTCGATATACTAGACTCGAAAATATAATAATATATAATATAATATATATTTTATATAATATTTAAATTAAACGGGTAAATAGGTAAACAAGTATGAAACTATAATACTCGTACCCGGACTCAATTATATAAACTAAATAGAATCAAATCGAGTCGGGTAACAAAACAATTATGCCATACCCACTATCAACGGGTTTCGAATCGAATCGAATATATCTGACCTATTAATAACCCTGTTGCCAACTACTAAAAATTTTGTTACAAGTTGCATGAGTAACTCTTTAACTAGCAAAATGTCATATGAAATATGTCATTCCTCAAAGGATTAAGATGCAATTGAAAATGCTTTTTACTAACTGAACTCTCTTTTGTATTTGTAAGTCTAACGTATGATTATTTTTAAAAAGTCAAAATATGTCATTATTCTTAAACTTGAACAAATTTTTATTTTTATCTTCGAATTTAAAATTATATAATTTTAGTCATCGAACTTTTAAAACATTAAAAAAATAATTATTTCATCGATTAAAACTATTAAGTACTCAGAGAAGTTCATCGCATGCCTTCCACATGACTTATTTATAGGTATTTTTATTCACTCAACTCTCATGTTGTGATGTCATTCTTCTAATTCTTACAAAGTAATTTCTATATATGATAGGAAAAGATTACTGCGACTTGCGCGTTTCTCACTTCTCTTTTTAATTTTTAATTTTTGTAATTTACTTATACTTTCAAATTTATTATTCTTTTTTATAAAGATGCCAAGAAAAGTACTCTTGTCAATAACTAAATCGGTTTTTTTCTTCTTAATTTTTATGTCTTAGTGTTGTTTATTAAATGGGGTAAAATATATTATTTTTGTTGTATAGTTAGATTCGAAAAAAAGCGAAAAAATTAATTTTAAAATTATTGAGTCGCATAAAATGTTTGAAGTTATATCTTAAAATTGTTGTTGATAAATAAAAAATTTAAAAAGAAAAGAGAGAAATTAAAGTTAAAAAATAATATTTTAAAAATAAAAAAATAGAATAAGAGTTAAAATCTGATAATTTTGTATTGTATTTTAACTTTTATTGTTAAAAAAATTATTTTTTAAATGTTTTAAAAATTTAAAAATTAAAATCACATATTTTAAAATTTAATAATATAAATAAAAATTTAAAAATAATTAACATATTTTATCCTTTTTAAAATTCAGAATGCCGCACTTAGTGCTTCACTAGTGCCAGGTGTGGCTCACTTGACACTTCATGCACGATCCCAGCAAAAAAGCAATGATTCGTGGCTTTGGAGGATCTTATCCTTCCAAGCTGGTTATTGATGATTTTCTATTGCACCTATGTGTCTAGTGTTGTTATTTTAAACAAAACATCACTTGAAAAAGATTATTTGTTATACCCTCCAAACAAATTATTCAAATAAAATTGAACTTATTAAAATAATACAAAATTTTAAAAAATTAGGACGGAAAGTTCAGAAATAAGATTGTCAATAAATCAGGTATATTCGGATTCGATTTTTGTTTTACCCCAAACTTTGTATAGCTATTTCTATTATCATATCATATTCGAACCCATTTAATATATTTAATTAAATTTAAATATGGTGTTATAATATTCGTATATATTTATTTAATTAATTTAAATATGATATAATGTATATATTATATTATATTATATATTTTACTAAAC
This sequence comes from Voacanga thouarsii, assembly GCA_026120185.1. NCBI lineage: Eukaryota > Viridiplantae > Streptophyta > Magnoliopsida > Gentianales > Apocynaceae > Voacanga > Voacanga thouarsii. Next base: position 5,433,015 of record JANUWF010001322.1, on the reverse strand, counting down.
CACGCCACATGACGCGGACAACCCTACACAGCCCACGCCACATGCACCGGTGCCTGTGACAACGAGAAGAAACCACGGCTTTGAAACACAGGACAACAAGAAGAAACTGTGGCTTTGAACCAAAGCCAAGCCGGCTGTGGCTTGAATACCAAGCCATGGACTAGCTACAGCAAAAGCTGAAGAATCCACGGACCGCCTGGAATAATAGTGAAAACCGGTGACCGGATAGTCAAAACCATGGATCGGCTATTCAATCCAAGGGCTGGCTGGAAAAAAGGCCAAGAACTGGGAAAATTCTAGCATGGACCAATGATCCATGGACCAACTGTATTGATGAATTGTATTGCGTGCAATATAAATTGTACAGTACAATTCATTAATGCATTTAGTCCACGGATCCACGATCCATATAAGAATTTCTCCAAGAACTGGCTAATACCTTCAAGCAGAAGCAAAACAAAAGTAGAAATATTTTACACATAGAATATTTTTTCCGACCCAACTCGATACCAGTGTACTCAAGTATAGGTCTCTTCATATCATATTCGATAGGTATTCGAGTCGGATCCGATACTTAATTTTACTAATCGAGTTTAGTAGGTCAAGAACAAGACACTTCGAATTTCATCCAAATATATTTACAGCTATATTCAGAAGGCACATAGAAAAATAGTAATATGATATGTAGGGATGAAATCGAAAGTTAGAAATTAAATAGGTAAACTGTATAAAAATTTATGTTAGAGAATAATGATACAACTTTTTAAATAAATCTAGAAGGAAAAATATAAAATTTTAAAAAAGCTATACTAAAAAATGTTAAATTTTAAGAAAAATTTATAAATTTTTAAAAAAATTTACAGAACGGATGCCACTTCTTGTTCTCATTAGTTCCGCCATTGCTTGTATGTAATAGTTTAGAAATGTGTATTTATAAAAGTTTAGTTCTATCTCTATTTCATAATATAAGTGGTTTTAAATTTATACACAGGAATTAAAGATCTATAAATTTCAGATAATTTTAAAATTAAACTTTAAAAAACATTCATAATTAAATATTTGTCCACTTTGATAATTAAAGAGAGTTGTGTCATAATTAAGAAAAAAAAAGAGATTACAGGAAGGGATAAAATTAAAAAAAATAATAAAATTTTATAAAATGATTTATATTATGAAAAAAATTTAAATTTAAATCGATTTATATTTTGAAATAAAAATAATATTTATTTGTTTCAATAACACAAAAGATTTGATGGATCGACGTGTGTGCATGGGAACGGCCAACTTTTATGCTTGCTAATGCGTTCCACTCTATTCCCCTCAAAAAGTAAATTGAGTAAGCTCCAAGATTTCAAAATGGACAATCAGTCATGTCAATAAAATGATATTCTATTCATTTAAATATACTTGTCACGTTAAAAAAAAAAGAATTAAGAAAATTCTAATATTTATAATTTTTTATAATAATTAAATTAACCTTGTTTATTCTATAAAATAATTAATATTAAATTTTAATGAGATAATAAATATAAAGATAAAATTAAAAAAAATATATCATAAATTTTTTAATATGATATATAATTTAAATAAAAAAGTTTCAAGTATGATAAATAATTTGAATAGGTTGAAGTAAAAAGGACATCACTTACAATTTTATTAAAGAAATAAGAAAAGAAAATTATTGTATAGCATGGAAAATAAGGGATCGGAGCCGCGCAAGTTGTCGTACGGTAACTTGTGCGGTCATTTTAGTTTACATGAATATTTAATCCAATCATATGAATATTTCACACAATTATATAAATATTTCACACGATTATATAAATATTAAAACGATATCATTTTGAATGGTCAAAACGACGTCGTTCTATTAAAAAAAATGTTGCATGTGATCATCTTTTTAGACGTTAAATTTTCACAATTTTCAATTTGAGCTGTGAAATTACCACGCAAATTATCATACACAACGAGCACGGCCAAAATGCGAAAATGAGTACCTACAAAGACATCCCACATTTTATTTAGCAAAAAAAAAAAAAAAAATGACATCCCACATTTTAACTTTGTATTATTCTAAGTGGTGTCAAATGTTTCACTTTATCTACTTTTATCCCCTTTGTTATATTCATATTCTTTCCTGTGAGACTTTCTCTCACCCCTTTCCTTTTCACCTTTGCTTCTCATCAACGTTGGGTAGCCAAATCTTCAATATATATATATTTTTTTTTTATCAAAACAAATCTTCAATATTTAATTGCACAATCTGCCACACAAACACACACACATATATATATATATATATATGTATGTATGTATTGTTTGTTTGTTTAGCCCTTGGGCACCAAAGATTCCTAACACAAAATGACAAAAATATTCTCGTTCCTTTGTAAATTATCAGTATTAATAAATGTTTATTATATTCAACAATTATTGACAAGATATAAAGATATTTATATAAAAAAGTACTGTTTTTAATATTTATCATTTAGTTGGTTATATATATTAAATTTCTGAGTTATTCACAACCCTTAAATCAAAGTTTATGAGAGTCCTATAATGTGCATCCCTGGGATTTATTTAGGTGCGGTTTCCATGTGACAAAGCACAATCGAAAAGGTATTGTTGTCTGGGATTGGGTTACATAGGAACAAAATAAACTTGAGGGAAGAAAGAGACAATGTTTCTAAACACATAAGACACTAGTTGATCAAATATATGGCCTAGATATTTACTTAAATTCTTTTAAAATTCCTAGAAAAATTTTGAAAAATTTGTTGATATAATTATTTTGATAGCTTTGATAACCTAATTTTCCTTTTATTTTGGATTGCTCAAACTGAATTTTTCTTTTTTTTAATCAATACTTTTTTCGTTCCCTTTTATCGGTCTATTTTAACTAAAATTTTTGTTCTAATTTATCTGTTCTATTAATAATTAAAATTATATTAATTGCTATTTTTTTCATAAATATTATTTTTTAATACAACGAGTACTTATGCACTTGTAGTGGGAAATGAAAGTAAATTAAATATACAAATTCTTTGAAGGTAAAATAAGAAATATTGATTAATTAATTGAAAAATCATATTTTTTTTAAAATTTGTGAATCGATTAAAATGAACAGATAAGATAGGACGAGAAGAGTACTAAAGAGCAATAAAGTAACTATTCGAAATTTCTAAATTATTTAAATTATAAATCATATACTTGATAATAAGTCATTAAATTATTAGTCATCGACTTAATTTTGATCACACATTATCTAAATTTTAAAAATAAAAGGATAAAGTCTAAAATAAGATTTTTCATAGCGAGAATTTAAAAAATTTGTGTTTTAAAAATTTTCAAATCCAGATTGTATTTACCTTTTAATCATTATTACCGCCATTTATCTTTTCTATAAAACAGAAAAGAGAAACTCTCCAAACGCGGCTTTAGAGTGTCTGTACGCGAGTGGAGAGAGAGATAGGGAGAGAGAGAGCATATGCTCACCACACCGCCACCATGAACTGTTGTCAATGAGAGTAGACGCAGTTGTCCCCACGGCGAGAGAGAAAAACCGGGGATTAACTCTGTGCAGTGTCTTCTAGCGGTGTGTTAGGAATCGGAGGGAGAACTACAGTTTACTAGTACTGAGTGTGCTTGATTGTGTGTGTCCGATGCTGTGGATATGGGGAAATTGTCACATCAACAACTGCCGGTGGTGCAGCCGCAGCGAGGAGGCAGAGGAGGTGAAGGAGGCGTTGGTTCTGGAAACTTCTGCTGTCAGAGATGTTCGATAGGTCTTTCTAGATTTGCCAAAGAGTTTAATTTCAAATGCCTCCTCGTTTTGCTACCGAGCCTTGCCCTGTCTGTTTATGTCTTGTTTTCTGTTCTTCCTCTTCACTCTAAGCAATCTGGGTTTGATGCAAAAGGGTCGATCAAACTCAGTGGTATGCATCTCTTCAGTTATCTAGTTATTCCATTTCTGAATTATTTTGAATTTTGAGTGCTTTTGTGACTGTGAATAGTGCCCCCTTTTTGCGATTAGGGTTTTATTTTTGTTTTTTTGGTAGTTTGGATAATTTTTTTTTTGGCCTGGGGGTGAGGGGGCTTTATTGGTGTGTGATGGGATCTCTAGTGCACTGGGATTGTAGATATGTGGATTTTTACCTGTTGCCGTGTTTTAAAATTTTTGGGTGTGCTTCTACTGGTCGTGATTGTTCCTTATATGGAACTCCTAAGCAGTACTCTTGGAAGGAGCTACTTTGAGGTGATTCTCGGGTTATTGATATTCTTTTTTATTGTAACAAAAATAGGGATTTCCGTTCCGGCTGCTAGGTATAGGTATGTGATTGAAAGTGACCTGGTTGGTAGGCAGATATGACTGCAAAACCTTGTGTCTTTCTGAAAGGAAATGCATTCATTTGTAGATTTTTCACTGGCTGCATATGTTTTTTGTGAGTTTCTTTGTCATTTCACTAGTGCAGAAAGCTTCTGCATTTGTTCAGTTTGTAGGGAGGAAGAATGGGGTTGGATTTAGGTTAAAATTGATCCTTTTATATTCCTGTTATGTGTGACACATCTGCTTGTACTTGTTGAGGGTGAGATGTGGTAACTGGTAAGGTGTTGGACCATTGAGCAAAAATTAAATTGCATTGTGGTGAATGGCAATGGATCTTTCTTCTGTCTTATTTAGTATAGAGTTCTAAGGTCAGGTGTTGAATGGCTGCGCTAATAGGCCAGAATATAATCTCTGGTCCCTTTTCTATTTTTCCTGTAGACTTTTTTCAAATGTAATGAAACTTCGAGCTGATCGGTATTGTGAACTCATACATTCTTCAACATATAAAATACTTCTTATCCTTGACTGAAATGTGCAGGATGCTTTTTACTGGAAAATCAGATGATTAGCACTTGATTGATACCGATATAATACTAGTAATTCTAGTTTAGACAACTTGTTTGCAAGTGTTAATCCTGAGTCTAGACAGCTGATAGTGTGTGAGTTCATTTATTCGTATTTTCCTGGTGATCTCCATGCTTATATTTCCTTTTGCGAGAATTTGTTGATGTTGCTTCTTGTACCAAAGTCTGTATAGCTTGGAACCAGGCAGCTGACACCTCAACTGTATATTATCTTTTCTCTATCCTGATATCACCATTCTCTTTTTTATTGTTGTGGTGCAAAAATGTATGTGGGGTTAGCTGGAAACAGTTTTACCATACTTGATTCTTCATACATAAATGGGTTGTTGTTCATTCAAAAGAATGTTCCTCTATTTCGATGTTTGTTTCCTTTTGGTTCTTTTGGGGCTCTGTAGTTTATTAACCCTTCTCTTCGTGACATATAGGGGAATTTGTGTTCCTTTGCCAAGATCAAAATTTGGTGCTTTTTTTATTTAAAATAACTTCTGTGTGGAAATTCCTTGTGATTAGCATGATAATTACAAAGGGCAATTTGGGCATCTTCTCCTCCTCCTCCCTCTCATTCTACTGAGGAGTATTACATTGCACTGCCTATTTTGAAGGTCCCCAAAAGCAAAATGATGCAATTAAGGAGTAGGAATGAGCCAAATTCAGGAAGGTTAGGTTTCAGTGTAATGTGAACGTCATATTAATTGAACTTTTGATGTCTCATATATGACCGATCATTCTATTTTCCTTATAAATTCAAGGTTTCTTCTGCTGTGGGAAAAACAAATTGGGTATATCAGTAATACTCAGGTGCCTATGTACTGCACATGAAAGTTCGTGGAACATAACCATGCCATGGCTTTAACTTTGTCCCAAGATTTCCCTGTTCTTTTATCCACAGCTTCTTTAAATTGTTGATGCTTAATTTTCTTGAATGTTTGTAAGTCGCTAGTGATATTTTTGCGCTGGTGATACTTTGATATATGGATCTCTGAGCCACTGTTATTCTATGTTCAGCCACTGCACAAGTGTACTTCAGGCTGCAGAAACCTGTTTCAGAGCTTATTCCTCACATTTCTGAATTAGAGTATGAGATCTTTGATGAGATAAGCGTTCCGTCAACAAAGGTTTCTTCAAGTTGTTTCACCTTATGTTATATATATATATATATATATATATATATATATATATATATATATATATATATTTGGTCTGGTATGTGAAAAGGTGAGATTAAGCTAACAATTTACTTGTTTTCCAATAGGTCGCTATCTTGTCCATGCACCAGGCAGGAATGTCTAACTGGACTGATGTGGTGGTTGGCGTCCTTCCTAATCCGCTTAATGTTTCAATTGATCCAGTGTTCTTAAGTTTGCTGAAGTCAACTCTAGTAGAACTATTTCTTCAAGAGTCCAATTTGACTCTGACTAATACAACTTTTGGACAGCCCATTTCGTTCAATATCTTGAAGTTCCCAGGCGGCATTACATTAATCCCGGAGAAATCCCCTCCTTTCGGGCAGATACCCGAGATCCTCTTTAATTTTACACTTAACAATTCTATTGATGACATTAAAGAAAATTTTGTGGCGTTGAATAGACAGCTGAGGTTGGGTTTGCATCTGATGCGTGATGAGGTATGGTTTTGATTTCTGTTAAACTTCATACTTGTCAGATGCCTAGAACCCTCTTTCTTGATTCTAGAAATATGGTAATAGGTATATCATTATCTCGTTTAGCAACTATTGGCATGCAGGTTGTCTCCAGTTTGACATCTTAGCTTAAACAGAGCTTAAAATGAAATAATGGCTTGGAGAAACAACCGTGCATTAGTGATGGCAAGCAACTGCTGGCTCTTATATCATGTTTTATAAATATAATAAAGAAGAATTTGTTGTGCTTGTTTCTTAATGAATATATTTTTCCTCGTTGTATGTCTGGATTATAACTACTGCATTCTCCCTTTTGCAGAATGTGTACGTACAGGTGACAAACAAGAAAGGGTCTACTAGAGATCCCCCAGTGGTAGTTGAAGCTTCAATTACTTCTAACTTTGGGATTCTGTTGCCACAGAGATTGAGACAATTGGCTCAAATAATTACAGGATCCTCTGCTAAAAACCTTGGCCTTGATAACTCTGTTTTCGGTAAAGTTAAGGAAGTTAGATTATCTTCCTGTCTAAATCATTCCCTTCATGCTTTGCCACCAAGTCCTTCTCCATCCCCATCCCCATACCCATCCCCATATCCATCTCCAGATCTGAGTTGGGATAGTGGACCATCACTGTCCCCAGCTCCTCTTTCACGATCTGATCCTCCAGATTCTGTCCACTTTCATCATTTAGCACCTTGTTCAGACTCTGATGCATCTTCACCTCCAGATGCAAGTCACACATTTGCCCCAAGTCCCTTGTACTACTCTACCCATCCACCTCCTATTCCCAATTCTCCAGCACCTTCAGTGATGCATAAGAGTCCCGACTGTGGGTCCGCAATATCTCCAAGTTCTGCACCAATGTCACATACTTACCCACTTCCCAATTTATCACCCGCTGCTTCTAGTCTTCCACCTTCCACTGGTCCAAAGTCAGAGATGCCCTTGGGTCCTTCTCCTTTACCTGTTGTATCTTATGGCTCAAGTCATGGTTCGAACAATGGGAATGGGAAAACTTTGGTGTCTCCACCAGGTGTATTGCCTTCAATCTCAGCATCCTCATCATGTAAGTTGCTGGTATAGTTCTTTAGAATTTGCTCTTTAGCTGGCTGTTAATTTGTTATCCTTTCTAGTAAAGCTATTTATGAGCATATGAACCTAATTTAGCATTATTAGAAGTATGGTTGGTTTTAGCTTATGCATCATTCGACCATTTTAAACTTCTGCTTCTGGTCCACTTCTTTTTTTCTGTTCTTTGTGTCATTGGTTTTAGCAGTATTTAAGCTAAGCATTGAGGCTTCTTCTTCTTCTTGTGATGGGATTGGATAGTAGCATCTTGGAAATGAGATAATTTAAAGTTAATACACTCCACATACTAGGTCTATGAAGTAAAAGACCTAGATGTTGATTTTGCAACTGTCATGATCACATTCTATTTTGATGGTCCTTCGTCCATGGATTCGCACTTGGTTAGCCAAGAAGCTATTGGACCAATAATTCTTTTCTAATATTTCTGAAAATTCCCTTGCCAAAGTATATAATTTTTAGGAAAGTTTATTAATATGCATGTTGTTTCAATACATTTTCAATTCTAGGAAAGACCTGTTAAAAAACAAAATTTCAAGAATATCTTTCCATTTGTTCAAACACATCAAGGCCCCAAGCTTTGTTAGAACTGGTGGTCAACCTAGCTGTTTGAAGGACGGTATTTCTGAAAACAGATTATATTGTGGCAACATTTTTGAGAATGGCATAGTGCTTATGAAAAGCAAAGATTGGTCCTTTAGCTTGCTTGCTACATGACAGAAGTGTCTGGTTTGCCCTTATGTGGTCCAATCTTGTAAAATCATTCATTCCCTCATGAATGACTTTTAGCAAGTATATGTATTGTTGAAAAATCTGGTGTTGTATTGATTCATGAAGGCTTGTTACCCTAGTATTATTTTACCAAGAATTATTTCAGAAATTTTTAATTGTCTCAACATTATTGCTTAATTTTCCATATCGACCAAACAAGTAAAGGAAGAAAAATGGTGTTTGAACATCTTAGTGGTGGAGGAACTATCAATCATCTTCGGAATCTGCTACATGCTGTAGTTTTCACCTTATTGACTCAAGGAAATGTCTTTGCAGCTTTGTCACAAGGTTCTGTGTACAAGATCTGGTGGATTTGCTTACTTGAGCTCTTGATGCTCTGTCTTCTTTGTTCTACATCCCACATGGGTCACCTTATTGACACAATATGGCAGCTTACAGTTTTCGTCTGGCAAGGATTATGGGAATTGCAATGGAAGCTTTGGTTGTACGAAGAGATGCCTTGCAAGTTTAAGTGTACATGAACTGGAAAGTTGCAGGTCGAAGCCAAAAGGTGGTAGGCCCCCTCTCTATTTAACTGAGCTGACACGGCACAAAATTTTCTAGGATGTTGTTCCCGAAGGGACTACACTCCTCTAGACAGGGATTGCTCACGAAGTGAAGTGCTTCTCTGCAGTCTTTTCAAGGAGATCCAATAGTGAAATGTGAAGGCTCGGCTCTTCTTGAACGTCTGCAGTGTGGCCTAACCAAAATATACAAATATATGAGAAAGAAAATTATCTAATGTCTCAAGATGCTGATCTTTTGAGTATATATCCCACATATTTTCAGTATTGATTTCCTTTATCCTTGATTGTGATTGCTAGATAACTAATTTAGTTTTTGCTTTAGGACGTGCCAAACCCTCCTCTCCTGCAAATACCGTTCCCCTACCATCTTAATTCCTTGATATCATTCATCTCCCTTGTCCACACACAGCTACTCGCTTCTGTGGATGCCTTAGGCCACACATAGCCACCCCACATCTCAGCCTGCATTGTCTTCCCAACCTGGTAGAGGCCCTGTCCTTTCTCCTTTCCCTCTTGTCCTTATTTACTCTCCTTCCCTCATCCTGCAACGCAGTCCCTACCTAACCAGCTAACATTAACTTCCATTTTGTTACCGTAACAAAAATTTTGGTTTGGTGTTGTATATGCCGTTTTTAAGCGGAGTATAGATTCAGGGATGTATGTATTTGATATTGGCCAAAACGGGTAGAAAACTTCATGGCAATTCGAAATTTCTTCAATTCCACCCACATCAATTTACAACTTTGAAAGTTACCATTTAAAGATTCGGCAAATGTACAGAGGTATAATGAGCTGGTAAATGGGCAGGCATCATATCTACAACCATTGTCTATAAAATAGTCAAAAGAAACGGAACAAAAATTCCTTCTACGAGGGGTCCATGAGTTGTCTATTTGTATTTCTGGTTACAAAAAACTTCTGCACAATACAGGATACATAAGCATAGCCATGAAAACTCCTAAGACACTGAAATGTATTTGGAACATCCGAGTTTAATGAACCTATTTTTTTACGACTTAAATTCCTTGCCCTTTCTTCACTTCATGGTAAATGGACAGTCAAGTGTTGTTCCCCAAGAACTAACTTCCATCCTTGTATTCTTAAGAATGAACCTAATAGTAGAATGATCTACTGCAAAAATACCAACATCAGATCGATATGGAGATTACATTGGTTTCCAAACTGGATCCACACAAGGAACAAGGCCCTATCTTTTTCTTGCAATCTTCATGACGGTGAAAATTGGTGCCTTGTCGACAAAGACTTTACGCCCCTTAACTGAGATGGATTCCAACTTCCATGCAGGACCAAAAAGCCATGAAGTAGCAGCCCCACCTAGCAACCCTCCAAGCTGAAATTTCAAGAATTGAAATTAAAATCATATTGGTACCCTCAGGAACATGAGGGTAGAGAACCTAGAGAAGAATAAGCATCGTTATCCCCATATAATTTAGTGCTAAAATGAAAATTCCTCTGTAATAATCTTGTTTCTCGAGTAAAATATCTTCTGTACTATTAATTGATTAAGATATGATTTTTCAGATTGATAAGTTACATCCAATATGACTTATATTCAATAATGACACAATTCCATTTAGTGTAAATTTAGTAGTACTAACAGTTCATTGTTGCTTAAATTTTCATAACAGAGGTCACTGGAGTCCAAAAAGACCAGTAAAATATGATGAACTGGCTTGAAAACAGTAATGATTTGGTGATATTCTCATTGCTTATGATTTTATCAGGCGACACATATGATTGTTTCAACTAATGCAAGTTGGTTTACAAATGAATGCACTTCTCCAAACAGTTAAAGATTGCTTAACATGCAGAGACATGAAAGGGAACAGGAGATTATGCTCTATACTGCCAAACCACCAAGGAACACCATCAGGTCAATTGAGAATAAGAAACATAATTCTGAAACCAGAAAATCTAGGGAGTGGGCAAAATTCACTTATTTTGAATTATGAGGTAAAGGTAGAAAATGAAGCAGCAATTATAAAGCTGTAGTTTTCGATGATTTTAATTCATAACAAATACACTCGATTATTTTCAGATTACTATTTCAAAGGTATAATCTCTCAAATCAAGATAAAACAGTTTAACTATGCACTTATCATGCTTAAAGTTCCTAAGGCGAAAACACTGCTGTGGCACATGGAGTTCCATAATATATTGGCCTGATCTAGAGAAGCCAATAACGTGTTACTGGGTTGTAAATTGCATTTTGGTGCACAATAATGCTATTACTAGGTAAGAATATACCACTATTGAGACTCCAAACTCTGGGGTCTCAATAGTGGATTTTCTATGGAATAAGTTAAACATCCTTGGTGCCTTTAATTGGTGCAATTTTATTTACATTGACTAACGCTTAGTCAAAAAGAAAAGACAGAAGTTCACAAATGGAAGCAGCAAATAAAGTGTTTTCCTACTTACATGTCCCCAGTTATCAATGCCTTTAGACAGTATCCCAATCACCTGCAAGAAATAAGCTCAATGCTGTTGGATAAGACAAGGTAAAACTCAACCATCATATATGAAGAAATAGGAAATAAGCTGATAGTGAAAATTCTTGTACAAGTTAATTTGAAGTCATGATATTAGGACTTTGAGTACAAAACATATCATAAAATGGAGTTGAACAAGTGAAGGTTTGCAAGTTGCCACTGGGAAATGCAAGGCAGATGGAAAAAAGAAAGAATACCAAGTTCAAAAGAATCACACTCATTATGTGTTGTAGATCTTGTTCACTGCCTTTAAGTATGCCTCTGTGCCTCAAGACAAACACAGCAAAAGATCCAACCTGATGATGCAAAAACGTGCAAACATTATATCGTATGTTAAGTGGACAAATTTGTTGAAAGTGTACATTAGATCGATAATCTTGACAACACGCATCCTCATAATTTTCTAAATTCTGAAGTGATTTTCAGATATCAAAATAATTATCGATGAAGAATTTAAATTAACTACATAATAATTTATGCAAAAACTTATTCAAATTAACCTCAGGATTACTTTCTCAGGAGAAAGAAATATTTTCAGCTTTCAAAAGAATGGCCTGACATATAACATTTGTGAGCAAACATCTAATGCTAGATTAATGGATAACATGAAGCTATCTGATCTCCTGCTATACTTCTTCTGAAATTCTAATTTGGTAGCAACTGTTTCAATTATGCATTTAAGGAAAAACTGCTACAGACATAGAAATTGAAGAACTTACTAATCCAAAAATAGCTCCGGATGCACCAACTGCAGGTGCTTTGCATAGATAATAACTCATTGCAGAACCTAATCTTCAAATGAATAATCAGAATAACTGAGTAGCGTTGCTGCTTCTTAGAGGAAAGGCAATGCATAATCTATGTAAAGGGCATTTGGGATGTTACTTGCAATTGCTGATGTCGTATATACAGCAAGAAATCTTTTGGGACCACTAACATTCTCAACAGTAGGACCAATGGAATTTAAAGAATAGCAGTTAACCTGAAAATGCCAAATTGCTTTAGAACCATCAAATTGCAAGACAACTGAAAAATGCACTTTAGCTGTAAAATTCAAATCAGACCATTAGATGCCCAATATTTGCATGCAACAAGGAAGATGTGATCAACCTCCAAAACTGCCCTTTATCAATGAGACCATTAATCTGCACAAAAAATTCGGAGCAGTTACCGCAAAGAATGGAAGTTTCAGATTCTTGCAAACTAGAAAGTACTATATGTGTAAATATTTGCACAATTAGTGATGATATTTTTCTTTAGACTGAATTCATGTTTTCTGTTTGAAGTCTAACCTTTGCACCCCAAAGTAACAGCCTTCCTTGAGTGGCAAATTGTGCTATATAGACCCTGCAGAACAAGTACAAAAGGTTGTTTTGTATGGAGAAGATTTTTTAGGTCAACACAAATTTAGAACATTTATTTTCTTTTCCTCCCCTCCTTTTTGAGAGGGAATGAAAAGAGACAAAAAATGACCAAAAAGAAGAGTATCGGAGCCACACAAAATCTAAAGCAGCATATAAAACCCTTGAGTAGTTCAAGAAAGCAAGACTCACACAATGTTAATGGCAAGGAGGACGTTCGTCCATTTCCTTCTGTTGAATGAGGCTCTTCTAGATTCCTTTCCAACATCACTTGAGTTGTTTGTACCCCTATTTCCACTGAAGAAATAAAAACCCATACATTTGGAAGAGATGGCGTTGTATGACAATTGAAGGGCATTAAAGCCTGCAAGTTGGAAGGCCCTTTCATGCCACAGATGTGGTGAGGAAAGCAGATGACCGAGATGGGATGTATACTGTGTGAAAGGCAACACAAGGTCAGTTTCCAATCTTTTAATAAAATCAGGAACAGCATGGAAGCAAACTGTGTTACAGGAATGACAATGCCCATTGCAAAACCTTTCCAACCTTCAGGAACTAATTCCAAGAGCCAAAAAGATTAGCATTCTGACTCATCCTTTTTAGCTGTCAAGCCAAATTTCAGTTATATGATGTTTCTGATATATCAAACTAAAAAAAATCAAATTCATTGCAGAGTTCATTAAAAGAAACTCAGAGATACATTATATATGTCTGCTGTATCAGATGCCAAGGCTAAAAGTTTATTGAGCCATCTCACCATCCATTCTAGCATTTCTCTTTCCTTCCTATAAGGCGAATACAGCATTTAAAAACAAAAAGAAGAGGAAAAGGAAAAATCATGTTGGGATTTAACTAACTTTCCCTCAAGCCCCCTTTCTCCAGCAAGTACTGTCCAAGCACCAAGCTTTACTGCTAGATATCTACCATCATCCAGATTATGCCATATATATGCACCTTGATTCAACATTTAGGATGCAAGCTCATGATTCAATCATCAATCACTTAATCAAATTTACCATTTTAAAGTAAATCTTGAGAAATGCACCTAAACTAGATATTCTTTTTCATGTAAAGCTTGAATCTTCACTATACCTAAGAAACTTGGATCCCAAATTCTGCAGAAAAAGAATTGACTACAAGGGACAGTTTCCCACAAACTTACTGTATATTTATACTGGATGCGATAATAAGCTTGTTACCCTACCAACAACTAAGTCTTTTCTAACTGCATATAATGGCATGATTGTATAAACATTATATTGCTATGACAAATTCATATAAAAAAACCACCATAGAACTAGGGATTCAAATTCTGTAAATGAGTAAGACAGAGAATACTTCAATTGATCAAAGATTCAACAATGAAGGAACTGTAGAGATTCAGAAAATTAGATGAACAAAATATCCAGAAATTGGTGTCTCATTTCCACTCAAAGTTCAGCAATGAAACAGTGAATAGGAACGGCTAAAACCCAGATAGCTTGTATTTACTCGAATCAACTGAATACAAGAGATAAAGAATAGATGGATTACGGGGAAAGATAGTAAAAAGAACGAAGGAAAAATCACAGAGAAAGGAAACGGGCACCGCCTCTGAGAGCCAAAATCCTGATACTATTAATGCATGTCCGACTAAAGTTATCCAGTATGTACCTTCAGAGAGGACGAAAGAAGAAGAAACCGTATACGGAGACGCCGGCGGAGGAAGTTGCTAAGGCGAAGGGTGGCGGCTGTCGTGATGAGATGGCTTGGTCCAACACCCAGCCGAGATATTGGGATGTGGAAGAACTCTTGATTGGATGGCACAGAGGAACCTGGACCCACCATATCTCCGATCTCCCCAGCAGCTTACCGATGCAGATTCCGCCAAAAGTTTTCTCCTTTCCTGCTTAAAAGAAAAACAAAAATGCTTCTTGTTTCAAGAAACTGTTGCCATAGCTAATCACTGCACTGGAGATAGACTGGAGTTCGCCATAGCCAACAGCCAACCTCAAAGGGAAACCAAGATTTCCTAGCTCTTTGCTCCGCCAATAGTCAGTCAATTTCCCTTTCCCTTTGTTTTGTCCCTTTGTTTCTGATAAGCCAACGGCAGTTTTTCTCTAAGGATAACTTGGACTTACTACTCATAAGTTAACCCCAAAAACAGTAGTTAATGTTGTCTCTTACCAATGTACTATAATGTACCTCCAACGCAAGAAATGAGTCGTAAAGAAGACTCATCTGCCAAGAAATTTCTATGGAGGAAAGGAGGGAAGAGAAAGGGAATCAAATTACTGACCAGTTGAAACATAAAAAATTCTGTTGAAAATGTTGCACAGAAATGCAACTCGTTGAGGTGCACAAAAAGTGGATACAAATTGAAGGCTTCACTTATCAATTCAAAAAGAAGAAAAGGAATCAGAAAAAGCATATTGCAGTTTGAAGAGTACAACAGTGTGAAAATAATAGAGTTGAAGAAGAATTAAATGGAAAATAATAATATTGCTCGAGCCTGTGGATTCAGGAGCAGCAGGGTTCAAAATGTCAAAGGTAATCAATCAGGAAGACTTTGAGAGCGAAGAAGTGCAAAATAGTGACAAGATACTGCAGTAAAAATCTGTTCACTGTAGAATTCAACTGCACTTGGTTTTGTCACAAGTTAGTTTTTCTTGAGTTCCTCCTCCAAAAACTGTGAATGCATTCAAATACAGAGATAAGAAATGTGAACTTCCATCATACTAAGCAATTTGAGACAGAAATTGCCCCAATAATTAATCTAGTTTTGGTGAAAGGCTCCTTCAATTGGTTAAATCTTTCTAGCCTTCTGTTTTTATTGATTCAGCTCTGAATATCTTCTTTCCTCCAGCCTCGAACTTTCATAACTTTATAAAAGCTGGTGTACTAAGGATAATACTAACCTGAAATACTTGATCATCAATACATAATTATATAAAAAAAAATATCCATCCTAAAAGGAACCAGGGAGTATCTTCTTACAAAAATATTAACCTTTGTATATTTAGTACGTTTTTAAATTGTATAAGATGTGATTAATTAATTTTGATCTAAGAAACATATTTCCACTATAAAAGATGCATGCACTAGCTGCAATTAATATGTGGGTTGGAGGATGTTCATACCTGCTTAATTCCAACTCTTGATGCCTTCAACATCAATCTCTTGAGTTTGATTGCTCAAGCTGAACTTTATATTTATTTAGTTGTTTTAGCCTATGTTTTGGTTCTTGATGTATTTTTTTTTTTCCAACTAATTTTTTGGGTTCTTGAATCATTGTTCAAGTTGAATTTACCTGCCTGGAAGATGAGTTAATAAAAGAGCTACTGTAATTAAGTGTAAAGTTAGCAAAGAGATGCTATGGAATGACCCAAAAACGCCACCATGCCATAGTACCTAAGAAAACAAAATACAGAAATGTTATGCTGGGCTAGGCAAAATCGCAAGTTGTAACAGGCAAATATCAATTGGAAATTGGAAATGGATCTAAGTTGAAAACTGACCTCGTCGAGTAGTTCTATTCTCAAGATAACTGAAGTACCGGTATGCCCAATTCGCGAATATAGTAAATGGCCACGAAGAGAAGAGCTGTCTCCATCTCCTGTCTAGAGAGCGTCTTATTTCTTCATCATCATGAATATCTTCATCACCTTGATCGTCTTGTACATTGTTGTTTGATGAATACGAACCAGCTTCCAGCTCGTGTCGGCAAACTGGACAAGTATTATGGATATGCAGCCAAGGAACTATACAATCAGAATGATAGAAGTGTTTGCATGGCAGCTCTCTCACTTCTTCCCCTATCTCAAACTCATCTTTGCAAACAGGACAGTGGGAATCATTAGACAGATGAGTTGGTGTGACTGCAACTGTTGGCAAGGCTTCAATTGCTGAAACAGAAGCCGGAGAAGGACCTGGCATATCATTCTGTGTCAGGCCTTGTATCAGCTCCTCTAATTCGTTACGATCAAGAGCTGCCCTCCTGGTAATTGCTGGTAAAGGATTGACATTTTCTCCTGGAGAGATCTGCCTCCTCGTCCTCTCTCTTGGACCTGGAGGCTGATGATCAGGGCCTATAAATTCGAAAATCACACGAGCACGGTGCCTCTGTTGGTTTTCATCAAGATACTGCTGGCCTAGTGAAGGATCAAGCATGCGAGCCAGTGTATCCATCAATCGAGCAACCGGGGCTGGTTCCGGCCTGGTTGCAAGCAGCCTAGGCCTTGATATATCAAGCTCAGACCGAAGCACACTAAAACAACGGGGACAAACAATTTCAGAAGGGTTTGCTGTGATGGTCCTGATTGACCTTTGGCATTGTCGACACCAGTAGTAATGGTAGGTTCTCATTCTCTGAACTCCATTGACGACAACCCGGGAGCGAGGAATCAATGACATGCTCTTTGAATACAGAAAATTTTTAAAGATTTTACAGGGATCAGAGGTGTGAAAGAGAAATATGAAACACAAGGATTTATTCAAGAAAGTTACATGAACAGGAAAGGAAGGAATGGCTTTTTGGAAATGCATTGTGAGATTCTTTATGGCGAAGATGTTTTCAAATTTGCTGTTTTCTTTGCTTAATCTCCTTCTTGTCTCCTGTGATTAAAGGAAAGAATGAGTAAGAAATGATGCAACTTCAGATGATTGATTGATGGTAATCAACTTGCTGTCCCAATTTTTGAATCATCTTCTAAACCAAGTTTTTAGCTAATAAGTCCAATATGAAAATGCTCTTTAGTGAAAGCTTTTGGGTTCTATCCATGTTCCCCTCTTAATGTATAAAAAGGATGTAGTTGTTGAAAAAAAAAATGATATTTTGTCAACTTAGTTATCGACAATAAAAATAGATCAATTTATTCCGATAAATATAATACTGTAAAATATAATCCTTAAAAATTAAAACATATTATCTTCGTCTTAAATTATCAGTTCACTCTCTAACTTAATTTTTATCATAAATTATCTATTCCTTTAAGAAATCAAGATTTAATATTCTAAATTTATCTTTATTTAATAGTATTTTATTTTTCAAATATATTAAAATATAGTCAAAAACTTATTTATGAATTCTATTATTCATACCCATCTCGTTAATTCCCAAGAAACATCAATAGTAATTTGAAGAGAGAATTAAATACTTAACAATATTTTGACCAATTTTCTAATAAGAATTAAATACTTACAAGAGAGAAGTAATTTGGAGTTATATCAAAATTTTGAAGTTTGCGTACTTCTTAATATAAAGAGAGATATATTTATTATTGAATTTTAAGTGTAAAAATGGAAGAAAATGTTTAATTAACTAAAAATTTTATTTTTCTTAATTTTCGCGTAATCAGTTAAAGTTGACAGATAATTTGAGACGGAAGGAGTATCAATTTTGTTCTTAAAATTTGAAAAAAATGTCAATATGGTCCCTCACTTTGTGGATTAATTACAAAATTTTTCAAAATTAGAGGGCAATTCTCATCTTGCCCTATACACTCTCAATTTTGACAATTGCACCATCTCTCTAATTTCTATTCAAATGATTTAAATTGGGTTAGAGGGAGAAAGAAAAAAATATATATTACCCATCTATAATTCAGAATAGGGTTAATTACAAAAAAATCCCCTAAAAGTAAGGGGCAGTTATCACATACTATATACACTCTCACTTTTGACAATTGGCCACATCATTTTAATTTCTATCCAAATGACTTAGACGGGTAAAATAGATTAGGTGAAATACCCATAATACCCTTACATAACAATTGAGAAGTTTGACCAAGAATTAAAGAATAGTAAAAGTGTAGAACTATATATAAATCTTTTCCAAATTCAATTTGAAATTTAAATTCAAATATTAAATTTCAGGATTCAATATTCAAATTTCAAATTTTAATATTTAAATTTAAATTTTATCAAATAACATTGAATTATCATCTTCGTCTTTTTTTTAAAGAGTTTAGATGTCAATATGAGGGAAGAGGGGAAAAAAAAAACAGAAGAAACTAAAGGCTGGTTGTCTTTATAACCCTGTCCCCATCTAAATCATTTGGACAAAAATTAAAGAGATGGGGCCGATTGTCAAAATTGAGAGAACATAAAGTAAGATAACAATTGCCCCCCACCTTCGGATAGCTTTTATAATTAACTTTGATTTTGCTAACCATAAAATAACTCAAGATGGATGGATGGATGGATCTCTCTCTCACACACACACAAACACACACATATACATACGCATATACATATACATATTGATATTCATTTTGTTTGAAATTGAATATTCATGTTTCTATATTAAAATATTTAAAAATAAATATTTATTTTCTTTAAATAAATATATATTCTTTTTAAATTTTTATAACTAACATCCTCCATTTAAGGTTATAAGCTCTCCTAATCTATAAATTTTATTAATATCCTTTATACTCTTAGCCATTGAATTTACTTATTACATATGGAGAAAATACAAATTAAAAATTGCATGAAGTCTATAGACTTTTAAAGAAAGTTACGATATCTAACTTTCTCAATTCTCTAAAATAATATCTAAAATAATTAATATTAAGTTTTAATTAAATAATAATGGTAATGATAAAATTTTTAAAAAATACAATAAAAATCTCATTGAACTTTTCATGTGACATGTATTTGGGGGGGGGGGAGTTCAAATGTGACAAGTAAATCCAACCTAAGGAAATAATTAATAAGAGTTAAAATAATAACTTATTTCTTCTAAAATATAATTTTATTTTTAGGGACTAAATTAGCGTAATATTATAATTTCAGGGACTAACTTGTTATATTCATCAAAATACATACCATTCATCAAAATACACAATATTCCAGAACATGCCTTGGCGGCTTAGATGTAAGTATTAACCGCAGTGATACAGGCGCGAATTGTTTTTTCACAGTTCAAGGTGAGTGATTTGAATCTAAGCCCTAGTTTCATTTGTTTCAGTATTTCTTATGAACTCTTCATGATCCAAGAAATTGAGGTACTGCCCTTTGAATTCTCGGTTTTGATTGATTTTTTTTGGGGATATTTCTATTCGATATGAAGTCTTCTTCTTTAGAATTTCTGTGAGTTTTTCTCCGTCTGTCTCGTAATTGAAGACGAAGAGTGGAGGAAGCAATACCACTTGCTTGCTTAATTCACTTTCTTTAATTATAAAAATTTATTCTTTTACCCCTGGCATGAAGTGTATCGGTCTATTTACTGGTATACTCTTAGCTCTGAAAGAAAAGCATGTCTACCTAACATATTCACCTTAATTATTTGTTTTTAGTTTAAATTACTTACTTTTTCCATAACTTTTGTGGGATTTTTGAGGTTATTTGTTTCGTGTGGATTTAATTATTAATGGTTGGAGACTTCTATGCAAAGGGATATTGAACTTAAGGGAAATATGTGTATTTTCAAAGCAAGAACAAAGGCATTTTCGTTAATGGCAGTAATGGTCATTGATTTTGGTGTTTCAGTCTCTTTTTTCTACATCTTTTGAAGAAGAGCAACCCAAGTCGGGTGGTGGTGCTTTGGACTGTTGAGTGCTTGAAAAATGTCAGGCATGGGAGATGGGTATGTGGGCACCGCCCAAGATGCAGTGAGAATTCGAAGGCTTGAGAAACAGAGGGAAGCAGAGAGGAGAAAGATTCAAGAGCTCAAGGACAAGACTGCTTCCTCTAAAGGTCAACCTGGTCTGCTACAGTTTGGCTCCGGCACCTCCGAGGTACCACAGATTTCTCTATTACATTTGAAGTTAAATCATGCTCTTTTTCCTTTATTGGTGTATAAGTTGGTTATTGTAATTGCTTTTCAGATTCTTGAGACTGCATTTAAGAAGGAAACTGTTGGTTTGGTGACTAGGGAGGAATACGTTGAGAAGGTATTCAGTTAATTTACTGATCCCTATCTAATAAAGTATTGATTTTTAGACCTTTTGATGAGGCAAATTGGTGTTTTTCATCTTATAGAGAGTTAATATTAGGATCAAAATTGAGGAGGAAGAAAAGGAGAAGCTTCAGAAGTTACAGCAGGAGTGAGTAAAATCTTCTGTACATTTGAATGTTTTATACAGAATTATAAATTTTAGTAGCAAGGTTCTACTTCTCTACTTGTTTTTAAAATTGATATTCTCCTTGGGTTTTAGAGAGGAGGAACTTCAGCTTCAAAAACTTAAGAAGAGGAAAGTGAAGGTGGATCCCCGATTATCCTTTTGTGATGATCTTGACAATGGGAATGAAGATGAAGATTTCGAAATAGGTAAGCATAATTCTATAAACCAGTGGCTGTTAGTCCAAATGAAAAAGGACCATAATTTACTAGCTCTTGATTGTGCTTATTCTTGGAAAAGTTTCATGCGACAGCTGAACTCTTGAGTCCAAATGAAAATCTTAGATTATGTTCCAGTAGGAAGTGCGGGAAATTGTGCATTTTGTTATGATGATCTGACTGAAAAATGTGTTCATACTTCATAGTCTGTGCTTGCTCAGCTGCTGAAGGAAGTAGTAGATTTGGTAGTGTCTGATCCCTTACAAGGGCCTTCAAATTATCTTCTTTCTTTGAGGAAAGGGATATGATGAACTGATGAAAAGTGGTTTTGAGAGGATGTTTTAATTTGTTTTTAAAAATAGTGAAAATATCCGTATCACCTCATGAATATGCTTTAAAATACTGGCCAAGGCATTCTTAACACATTGCTAGAAGTACTGGCATGCACCTGATGGAAATAAAATCAATAGGGCTTAAGAGTTGAAGTACATTCAATGGAAAAAAGCAGGAATCCCAAGGTTTATCTGTTTGTTTCGTGTCAGTACAATAATGGGAAGGAGTTTGGTTATGAGCTCAAGTTGCATTATGGGGTTCTTAAGAGTTGAAAGCACAAAATGGCTACTCATATGTTTGAGGTGTGCTTTTCACCGTTCTGTGCTGGTGAGATGGTTTTTCTTTTCCACCCCCCCCCTTTTTTTGGTTGGGGGGTGGGGATTTGATGTTGTTGGTGGTTGGTATTTTAGAAGTGAGAGCATAACAGAATTGCAAGTATTCATTAGAGCTGTCAATTTATGTGTATGTATGTGTTGTATCTGTGTATGGCTTATACAAATGTGTTTTATTTGGTAAAGAATAATCAGGTTTCGTATGGGCTACTGGCCATATTGACATTTTGGTATACTTGATGATCTTATGCATGTAAGAAACTAAAGAATCAGAAAGTCTTGGGCGCTGGAAATTTGGCAAAGATCCAACAGTAGAAACCAGCTTTTTGCCTGACAGGTCTGGCATATTTCTTTCTCTGAATATTTAGTTGTCCTCCGTGTTTGATATTCTTGCTTATTCTTGGACTTTGGATCTTGAAGCATACTCTTTCAGTGAGAGGGAGGCAGAGGAGCAGGCTGAGCGTGAAAGGTTGCGTAAACAGTGGCTGCTTGAGCAGGCTCGCATTAAAAGTATCTATCTCATTCTGAGCTTCTATGTTGCCTGCATATATATGAAAAGAAATCCACCTGGCTCATAATATTTTCTCTTTTATTTTTCAGATGAACCTCTTGAAATCACTTACAGTTATTGGGATGGAACAGGCCATAGACGGGTTATCCAGGTCATTATTTGCTAATGTTTTCCTCTCTATGATATCTATCATGTTGCTTCTCTCTTTCCCTCTCTGTACCTTGCTCCTTCCAGGTGTTCAGAATCTTATTCTGCTGTTTCTTCAAATACTTTTCAGGTTAGGAAAGGAGATACAATAGGGGAGTTCCTTCGGGCTGTTCAACAACAACTTGCTCCCGAGTTCAGAGAGGTTCGAACAGCATCGGTGGAGAATCTGCTTTATGTTAAAGAAGATCTCATTATTCCTCATGTATGATTAGAGTTCCTTTTCTTATATATACCACTAGTTTTTTGGTTTTCATTCAAGCTTGCTAATGTTTCTACCGTGTCTGTCCAGCAACACAGTTTCTATGAGCTGATTGTTAACAAGGCAAGGGGAAAGAGTGGACCGGTAATATTCAGTTTTTTTATTCTCTATTCTGTTTGAGTGCATGTGTTGAAGGAAAGCATTGGTACTTGGTGACGGAGGAAAATAGTTGAGCTAGTAGGGATATTGTGTCCCTTTAGTGTGCACTTATGGTTTTGGCAATTACTTATGCATACACACAAAGAAAACCGCACAGAAAGTGAGAAAGCAATTGCCATGTGCTCCGCTAGTTTCGGTTACATGTTTTCATAATTTGCTGATGCTTTTAGTTCAGATTCTACTCTATGTGTTGGGCTTCCAGTTTGGAGTTGTACTGACCTTTTTTCTGATGGTTGGTGCAAATAATCTAGTGTTTGCTTAAATTTGGTGTTTGAAATTTAATATCTGAATAGTCAGCTTGCTTGTCTCAGACCAATGTTACAAGTACAGAATTTATCTGGCTATGCACATGCTTTTCTTTCTTTATTTCTTCCTCTACATTGCAAAGTTAGATGTTCGTGCATCTGTCTTGCACTTTTGTTTCGTCTTGTTTTATTGTGTTGTGATTCTCCTTGGTCTTTGTCTTTTGTGTATCTTAGTTCCATTTTCTGATTCCTATTTATTTGATTTTCTACAAAAATCCGCAGCTTTTCCATTTTGATGTGCATGAGGATGTTCGCACAATAGCTGATGCAACAATTGAGAAGGATGAGGTATGTCTACTCTCTAGTTTGATACTGCAATCTGAGCATACTTAACTAGATTTTATTGTCCCAAAAGAAAGATAAAATAGGTACAACATGTTGCTGCCACTGACCTTACAGCTTCCTTCTCTTACATATACTTTTATTAAAAAAGACGATGCAGCTGAAATTTTGGTGAGTCCAGTTCCAACTGTGGTTGGTGTGCCTCAAATGGGCATGTTGATTTTTGGGGTTGGAATAAAAGTTCCATGCCATGTTCCACTAGAAATAAAATATACTTTTTGACTTTTCTTCCTTTCTTCCTCCTTCCTCAGCATTCACACCTGATATCAGTGTATTTGATCATAGAATTCATTTTTGTGGCATCCAAGAGAAGAGGGTGGGGGGGTGGGGGTCCTGGAAATCTTTACTGAAGCTAGATCTTATCTGATTGATGTCTTGATGTGTCCCTATGTAGAGCAAGAAGTCAGGGTTCTTCTCTGCTTTTGCAGGTTTATTCTCGTCTTTAGTAATTAAAGGTGCTCCTAGAATTACCTACCTTCAAGAAAACCATTATGAAGATCAAACTCAATAAATTAGCCTAGGTGCAGCAGCTTAGTGTGTAGTTTCTTTATACTATAATTTGTAGGCTATCCTTGTGAGTTATCTTGAGTTGAATGTGGTTCAAGGAGGTAACACCCTCTGCATAAGTTGAGGGCTACATGCCGAAAATATTGAAAATGTGTTGCGCTTAAGGGCTATTAATTGGAACAGTAAAACAAGTACAAAACTTAAAACCTTAGTGGTGTTGACCTCATCTTGCACGTTATTTGTTTTCTAAAAGCTTTTCATTATGCTGTTTTATCATCGTGTGTTCATCAAACATGCCTGCTGTCGGGGTACGGAAGTAATTGTAAGAAATTAATCTCATGCTCATCTAACATGACACGCTGATGGAGTGGTAGGTTTTTCATTATCTATGACCTAAGTTTAACTTTACATACTATTAACTTTCAGTTCCCGATTGTCTATACAGTCAGTTGACTAGACCTAGTTCCCTCCTGTGGCTACTGCATGAATGTGCCTCTTTTTCTGATAACTAGTCATATTTATTCGTTTAATTTTTTACCAGTCACATATTCATATGGTAATTCTGTTTGTCAGTCACATGCTGGAAAAGTTGTTGAACGGCATTGGTACGAAAAGAATAAACATATTTTTCCGGCTTCACGATGGGAGGTATTCTCTATTATCTCGCTCTTACACAATCTGTTCTTTGTAAGCAGTTCAATCAAATAAACTACTAACATGGTGGCAGTACTTGACCTACAAGTGCACCACCTTGACAGCCAAGTTGCATTTGCACACATCACAGCAAAAAAATACTATAATGCAGGAAAGAACACAATTCTGGATGATTCGTAATTTCCCTTTTTCTCTCCTTATGTGCAGATTTATGATCCAACTAAGAAGTGGGAACGCTATACCATCCACGGGGATTGATTTATCAAAGTTGATATTCACACTTTCTTTTGCAATATTGATCGTGTGAAGACCCACATACTACCATGTGTTACTATCTTAGCTCTAAGAAGAACATCAAATTCTCTCCTGCCTTGACCACATTGGTGTGGTGGAACACTGGAACTAACTGGGGATTTGATTTGGTTGTAGTTTTAAGTCATCTTTGTGCTGAAGTTTGCAAAAGCTATGCTACTGCTATCTCTAATATCAAACATTTGCTAGAGTTGGGGATCTTTCAGGACTATTAACATATTCATGATTACTGTTTCTCCAACAGTTCATTGGCAAATTGTAATTGTGAAGACCATTTAGTTGCTGTAAACAATTCCGAGATTATTAACATTTTTGAATTTTTGGTGCAACAGTTATTGCCACCCCCTTGTATGGAATTTTTTATTGCACATCATCTTTGTCTATTCTTCTTTTAAATGCAATATTTCTGATCTTAACACTATATTTAGTTTACAAAGGTGATTTTTATTTTAAGGGATAAATGACAAATAATTTTTAATCTCTTCAAATTTAAATGGATTATTTTTTTATTGTAGAGGAGAATTTTTTATTTTTATCTAAGTGAGATAAATCTTTAATTTATTTTTAAATTTATATTCCTCCCTTATCCTAAAGGTGTGACCCATCTTATTGGATTTTAACATTATGTTTGGTTCAAAGGAGGGGAAGAGGAAGAGAAAAAAAAGGGAAATTTTTAATTCTATAAGAGAGAATAAGTATAATTTATTTTTATTTTATTTAATTAGATAAAAGGAAAATAAATGATATATTTTTTTAATTTATGTATCAATTTGTTGAAATTTAAATGTACTATATTGTTAACATAGAGAGAATTTTCTTCTCTTCTATTTTTTTTTTAATTAAACAAAATATTAGTCATACGATTACAATTAAATTTGCATCTTTTCTTTTCTTTTTTTTTTCCAACTAAACATACTCTACATCTCTTTTCAATTTCTCTAGGTTCTACTAATTTTTGCAAGAAATAAGGAAATTGAGAACAAATATCCTTTTTTCCCCGTTGATCCTGAAGGGAAGTTTCCCACCTAATGCCATTCATTTATTTGCCACTATACTTGTAATAAATTCAGAATATAATAAACTCATAAATTAAAAATCTATCTTATTAGGTAATATATCTCAAATTTAATATATATATAATAATAAAAGTAAATTATAATATAATATTTTTATATAATAACATCTCTGGAAGTATTATTGTAAAACAGGCGTAGCACTTGTTTGGCCAATGTAAAAATATCAAAACGAAAAAAAAAAAAAATCCACTGCAAGGAGGTCAGGGGGTGAGGGTGGAAATTCTTGCGTGTATTTAGTATACGTGTACGAAATATTTTAAACGTAAAAATTAAATATTTTAAATAATTATATTACGATAAAATTATATATAATATTTTTTATATAATTTTTAATTCACAAAATATAATTATTTAAAACATCTTACATCCAAAAACGGGGGAGCCATCCTACTCTTTAGCCAAGCACAACTCAGAAGGTTGACGAGTTAACTCAGCTCGTCCTATAAAATCCCTACCGAACCAACTCACCCTCTGGATTGGTTTTGTCGCTAGTTTCCGCCATCCCCATCAAAGCCCAAACTCCTCCCGATTGCCTTCTCTCTCTCTCTAATCACTCTGCGAGAGAGGAAATCATTTTCCGCCCTCAATATTCTCCATGATTTTACTTCCATAGAACCTCCAAAACCAAGAAGAAAAAAAAAAGCAAAAAAAAAGGGGAAGAAAATGTCTCACTCGGTGTTCCAAACAGCTCAAATCATGCCCATTATTCCATCCACCAAAACCTTATCATCCAAAATTCCATTTTTGCCCCCTACCGTTACTCCTCACCGGTTGCCGTCGGGGTCTGGCAAGCTCCGGAAGGCTTTAGTTGTTAAAGCGTCCGCTGTGGTTGATGGAGACGCTGTTGCGATATTGGAAAGATGTTTTCAAGCTTCGCCGGCGGATTCTCCGACGTCTTCGGGAGCTCCCTCTTCTTCGGCGTCTTCTGTTATGTATGGTCCTGTTATGAAGAAAGAGTACGGTGCTTTCGGTGCTGTTACTTTGGAAAAATCAAAGCTTGACCTGTCGAGGAAGCAGACCACGTCTAGCCCCGAGGTTTGTGCTCCGAGGAGAATTCCTTTGAAGTTTTTTTTTACTCTCTTTTCTTAGCTCTCTCGCTGCTCTGTTGATTGTTTCTTGGTACTTTTTTTTTTTTTTTTACCTAAATTTGCCAATTCGTCAATCATTTCTTTGTAACTATGAAATTTATGTTTTCCAGCGGTCTTCTAAATTTGTGTATGCTTGTTAGTTGTTGAAACTTTTCTTTTTAATGTTTAATTTTAGATAATGATATTGTAAGAGCTGAAGCTGGTGCAAGTTAATTCTGTGTTTTAATGGCATGTCCAAATCACATAAACCCGATGCTAAGGCTTCTGAATTTTATGTCCTATGAAGTTTTATTAGGATTGACTTCCATATGCTGTATTATTCTTTAATTAGAATTTTGTCTTTTCTTTTAATTCTTTCGATATGATGGCATTGTTTTGATCAACAATCTGATGGCTTGTTTCTGCCGACCTAGTTTGCATGCAGTGCGGTAGGCCCATGCATTTTGCAATATACTCTGTGTGAAAATGAGGCTTTTGCACTATGATAAACTTGTCCTTGGTCGCATAAAATTAGGGAGTTTTCCGTATAAGTGGAGAGTTAAATCTTAGGAACAATGGCATAGCATGCATTCTCCAAGACATTCCATTCTTGAGGCAACTATCATCGCCTTACTAATAAAAGATGGCTCTGGGAAAGCAGTTATTGCTTCTGCTTCACATCTGAAGTACCATCACGGTGAGTGTACTTGGGATATTTAATTTTAAATGAATGAACCTGAATTTTGTTGTCACTGCTAAAGACAGTGGCATTCTTTTAAGTGTAAGTTAGGTATTTAATGAAATAGAGCTATGCATTCGAAAGTTTGTTTTAAAATTCTATTAGGATTGAGAGAAACAAGAGAAGTTGGAGGGAGAGGATGAGATGACTTTTGGCTTATAGACTGAAAGAGTGTTGGTTATAAATTAATACTTTTCACATCTATATGCCTTCTTGGGTAATTAAGTACAAGCACTGTAAAATAAGTTTGTCTTCTTCCCCTTTTTGTCTTTCTTTGGGCGGAACCAAGTGTCATTTTTTTTCAAAGAAATCCTAATTGCTTTATTTCTTTCATTTGTTTCACAAAAATTAACCAAAATTTCTAAACCTGTCTACTTTCATTTCCTATCCTTCTAACTCCGTCGATCCAAACAAAGCGTAAGGCATTCCTTGGCTTGCCATTGTCAAAAACCCAAAGGAAAAATAAAAAGGAAAAAGAGTCTGCTAAAAAACAGGTGCTTTTCAATTGCTGCAGGCTTAATTTCGATGTCCTTAGACTTTAGACAGTTTCAACTCACAAGGTGGCCTGAGTTAGCTCAACTTGTCCCACAGGGAAGTGACTCACGGGCTGGATTTGGTTTGTTGCTAATTTCCATCATTCCCACCAAAACCCAATTTCTCTGCCTCCGCTGATTCCGTCTTTTGTGTGTGTGTGTGTGTGATCACTCTCTGAGACAATCATGATAAGTGGATTGGAACCATTTTTCTTTCTAGACAACAAACTTAGAAACTTTTTATTGTTATATCTGGGTAAAATCTTTTGGTGCCTTCTGAGTTTTTCTTGCTAAATTAGTCCGGAGATCCGGGTAGATCCCATGGAAACTACTTGTTCCCTTGTGTCGATATGGTAATTCATGACAGTTTTCACATTTGAAGACTGTCCGCTAGGTCCAAGCTCTGAAACTATCTTTGTGTTGGCAATTGGCTCTTATAATTGTTTCCGCTTGTTTTCTCAAAACCCTTTTGTGTAATTTGGCTAACTCTTGGTAATCTGGCAGCTTGCAACTGGTGGAGGTGGTGGTGATATTGGAAAGAAAATTAATCATGGTGGTGGTGATGGAGGTGATGATGATGGTGATGATGATTCTTATTTTGATGACTTTGATGATGGTGATGAGGGGGATGAGCATGGACTCTTTAGGAGACGGTTAATTCTTCAGGAGGTAAAAATATCTTGAAATGAGTGCAAATTGCCTTGTTTTCTAACTGATTGAATTTTTTTCCTAGTGTGTTTTATTCATATTACAATGAGAAATTGCTTTGTATAATATGGCAGTTGTTTGACCGAAAATTTGTTGATGCGGTACTAAATGAGTGGCAGAGGACTATGATGGATTTGCCTGCTGGATTGCGTCAAGCTTATGAAATGGTAAATCATTTTTCTCCTGAATATTTGTTGGATTAGTCTTGCGACAGATGGTGATTATGTGTTCCTTTCAGGGTCTTGTCAGTTCTGCTCAGATGGTGAGATTTTTGGCAATAAATGCCAGGCCTACCACTACTAGGTTCATTTCTCGGGCACTTCCTCAAGGATTATCTAGGGCATTTATTGGCAGGTAAATGCACTGGCATTCAGTCTTTATGATGGACTGGCACAAGTTCTTTTAGGGCTTCAATCTGCTAGGTGACAACACTGCCAATCCCTGCTGTGTAGCCTTTTCCCTTTTCCCTATGCTAGTTGATAATGCCTATGAACTTAGGAAAGGAAACCACCATACGGGCTCAGTAAAGAAAGCCATCATGATCTCCATTCTACAGAATATGCGGAAGAAAATTATGGTCAACATTCTGTTTACTGAAATAATTATTTTATTTTCTAGCTGTACTGTATTTTTCCTGATGTATGGACGATGCAATTGATTGCTTTGGATATATAGCAATTGATTGTTGTGCATGATTGAACTTTTTCACTTGAAGGACTGCCCATCTGATACAAGTAAAAAAATGTATTTTCATTTAGTGTCCTTGGTGATCAGCAGAGTCTTTTCTGGTATTTACAGTATGAAAGGTGCATATGTTTTATTAAGTCTAAACACACACCAGTACTGGTTAACACTGGCTAGAATTAACATTTCATGAGTTTTCACAATATCACAAACCTAGTGATATATATCAGTAATTTGTGCCCTTTTTGGAAGTGTAGGAGAAATCTTAGTTTTTTAAAATTCAAGTGGTTTTTTGCAAGTAACATTGATATCATGACTGTTGTGTCCTGCAATATGTTGATGGCGTTGAAGATGCAGGCATTGAGGAAACAGAGAGTTAAGGATGATGAAAAAAGAGATTGCAGAATCATAGAGTGATGAGACTGGTTCACCGTGTGTCATGTTCTTGATGATAAAAGATGCTGATCTAGTTTGACTTGCTATCTTTTGCCATTTTCTTTTCTGTCCACAGCTTGCAGAAGTAAACAGCTAATTGGTGTTTGTTGTTTGAACTACGATGGCTTTGAAATTGACTATGATCAACTAAAAAGAATGATAAATTGTAATCTGGAGTCCCCTCTTACATCACTTGACATCTGCTGAGGAAGTCTTTTAATTTCTGATTTTTTTATTAATTTTTTCCCCTCTGGTAAGAATTATAGGATCATATCCTGATACCTGTAAATAAGGGCAGAACTGATATCTTCCAAGTTTGAGCTCCAAACTTTGCAATAGCCATTTTGGGGATGGAATGGTCATGTTTTGGTGGAAGTCTTGCAATATGAATGGCACTATAAAAATTTTTTGTGGTGCATATATTTTACTCATGTTTTAGTGTTTCTTTTAAATTTTAGGATTTTGTTCCTCTTCTCTCTTTTCTCATTGTTTCATTGAGAGTTAGATGCCGTTTTCGTATCTGTTCTTGCCCTTAATCTCTATGTCTTGTATGCTTGCCAGGATGATTGCAGATCCTGCATTTCTGTATAAGCTGCTTTTAGAACAGGCAACTACAATTGGTTGCTCTGTTTGGTGGGAGTTGAAAAATCGCAAGGAGAGGTATAATTTTCTTTAACAGCATTGAAGTTATTTATCCTCTTATGAAATTTTTAGTTTGATAAGTGGAGAAATATTTGTTTTATGACACTAGGATAAACCAAGAGTGGGATCTTGCCCTTATTAATGTGCTTACTGTCGCGGCTTGCAATGCTGTTGTTGTTTGGTCACTTGCACCATGCCGTTCATATGGAAACACATTTCGCTTCGATTTGCAAAACACTTTGCAAAAGCTTCCAAACAATATCTTTGAAAAGAGCTATCCTCTTAGAGAATTTGACTTGCAAAAGAGGATTCAATCTTTCTTCTACAAGGCAGCAGAGTTGTGTATGGTTGGATTAACTGCAGGAGCTGTACAAGGTTCAATGTCAAATCTTATTGCTAATAAAAAGGAGGGAAGGTAGTTCCTTTTTAAAAAAAATAATAATAATTTGAGTTAAATATATCTTACATCACCAATTTGTTCATCAGAATCTTTGTTTTAGTTGTAAACGTTTGCCTACATGTTGTAGGTTATCAGTAACCATCCCTTCTGTGAGTACTAATGCACTTGGTTATGGAGCCTTCCTTGGTCTCTATGCAAATCTCCGCTATCAGTTATTGTGTGGATTTGATAGAGGAGTTACCAACTATTTTGATGTTATTGGAGTTGCTCTATTCTTCGGCACAGCTTTAAGGTGTGTGTTCTCTACATGCTTTGGTTTATTAATGCAGTAAGATGACTTCAAACAAGTTTTTTTTTTCCATGTCATAGGTTTTATAAATCTAAACTACCTAGTATTTCATGCTCACTCTCTCTCACATTGTAGCTTAAATAACATCTAGTCTAATTTCGTAATTTCTCTGATTATGATTCATTCTTATTCTGCTTATTTTAAGGTAGGTTTGACTGTGCCTTGATTGTCTTGCCTTAACAACTTCAATTAGCATTGGCATGATTCTCAGATCTTGCTCTTAAGCATTATATTACAACCATTGCAGCTAAGATATTATAGGATTTTAAGCTAGTTATTTATATTTATAGTTGCACTTATTCTAGTGCTGTAAGAACAATGTTGTCCTTTCCTGAACTAATCTTCCTTCCTAGGCTACTAGGAATCTGAAAATTTTCTTTTACATTTTGACGTTTGTGATTAACTGGTTATTCAAATGTGTATAGGATTTTAAATATTCAATTAGGAGAGACATCAAGGCGGGCTTGGCTTGGAGTTGAGGTAGATCCGCTGGCTGATTCGGATGTCTTGAAGGCTTACAATAGACCATCAGAAAGCATCCAGGAACCTTCTTCCAAGTGGTTCATATCCAAGAATGCTATTGTTTCTGGCCTTGGGCTGCTTGGCATTAAACAGGGACAAAAGGCTGAGGGCGAAGCACCTTTGCCCAAGGCTCGAAGGAAAAGAGTTGTCAGGAAGAAAGTTGCAAGAGTATAGTAATCGATGCAAGTAGCCATAAATTCTTCAATTTTGCAGTGAGTCGGGCATTTTTGGTAAGCAGGGATAAGAGACTGTTATTGGATTCCCTTGAGAAAGTCCAATACGGGGAAGCTGTGGTAAAGGGGAATGAGATGTTGGGAGAATTTTTTTTTTTTTGGTCCATTTTTTCCTCATAACTTGCTAATCTTCTTCTGATTGTGATCAGAGAAATTAAACCACTGGATTTGAATGAAGTCGGTGCCACCCCTCGCCCCCCATCCCAATCCCAGCATCCGTTGTTCCTCCCCACCTTGCTTTCTTTGGTACACCAAGCATAGACTTCCTTGGTGGTAAAACACTCCTACAAGTGGAGAAACATTAAACCGTCAGTGGATGGACATCAATTTCTTTCGAACGAGCCTTGAGCTCATCTTAACGGGCAAAGATCCTAATTTTATACATACACACGTTCAGGTTATTGTTTTGATTTTCATCCATTCTTAAAGATGACGTGGCTACTTACTGTCCCTTCAATATTGTATTAGAGCTGAGGCTGGAATCACAGGCCCCTCGAGGGGGGATTGTATATTGGGTGTCTTTTGTTTCTCTCTTAGGCATCTTTGTTCTTATTCTATCTACCAACTTGCGGCGGCGCGTGAGTTGATGGACGGCGTCTCCCATTCCCTCCATTACTGGCTGGTGGACCATCCAGTAATCAGTGAATTCGAATGGAGGCAAGGAAGCGCATTCGGCTCCTCGCCACTGTTCCTCACTAGCACAGTCCTCACTTATCTCACTCTGACCTTCTCTTTCCGCCGCTTTCTAGTCCTTCCCACCCTCCACCCCACCACCCTCTGCCTCATCACCGCCGCCCACAACCTTATCCTGTGTCTCCTCTCCCTTATCATGGCCGTTGGCTGCACCCTCTCCACTCTTACCCAAATGCCCGAAAATGACTGGACATGGGCTATCTGCTTCCCCACCAACCGCACCCCTCCGCGAGGACCCACATTTTTCTGGGCATACATCTTCTACTTCTCCAAGATTCTTGAATTCGTTGACACCCTTCTGATCATTCTCAGCGGATCCCGCTCTAGACGGCTCTCATTCCTTCATGTCTACCACCACTCAGTAGTGCTCGTAATGTGTTATCTATGGCTATCGACTTCGCAGACGTTGTTCCCGGTGGCGCTCGTTACCAATGCATCGGTTCATGTGCTGATGTACGCCTACTACTTGTTATCCGCCCTGGGCTACCGTCCATGGTGGAAGAGATTGGTGACGGACTGTCAGATTATCCAGTTCGTGTTCAGCTTTGCGATTTCGGGTCTGATGCTTTACTATCATTTTACGGGATCAGGGTGTTCTGGGATTCTGGGCTGGTGTTTCAATGCCGTTTTCAATGCCTCGCTTTTGGCACTCTTCATTGATTTTCATTCCAAGAATTATGCCCGGAAAAGGAAGGACCGTGACCATAATCTTCAGGATAAACAGTCATGATTGGTAGTGGTTTTGAGGTCATGATTGCAAGTCAAATGTATGAGTTTATGATTAGTTTTCGTTGGGGTCAGAGCATGACCAATTCTAGACTATATTTATCTCACGGTAGATTTGAGGGAGTTAGCAGCACTCAGAATCCATTTAAGCGTTTGATATCCTCCAACCCCCCCCCCCCTTTTCTTTTTTCTACCCGAAACAAAGCTACTTTAGAAGGAAAATGAGATGTAGGGCTGTATATATCAAGTCAGAATTTTAAAGGTAAAAGTAATAATATGGTAATGCAAAGAAATAACAAGGAAAGAAAAACAGGGACAAAATGATCTTTGACAAAATCTACAGAACTCTAAATTGTATGGTCATTTTGGGGTTTGCCATTCTGACAAAATCTACAAACTCTAAATTTTGACAAAATCTACAAACTCTTTTAAGCCAATTTTCTTACAACAAACAGTTACAGACTATTGGCCAGAGAAGTTTTTAAAGTTTTAAGACAAACCCAGGCATAGCTTTTTCGCTCCTTCGGTGCTTCTGAGCCTTCTCAATAGCTTTTTTTTTGGGGTATAACTGTCAAGGAAATGAATCTTGCAGCAAACTCTCACACTCAAATACCCGTATCTTCACTTTTGATCCACCGATGCTCCTTAGGATAATCAAATAATTGTTAAAATATAACACAAAGGGGCAAAGGAGTAGTGAAGGAGAATTTATGTGGAAGAAAAATGCTGGAGGTAAGGAATCGCTTGATTACAGGACAAGGAAGGAAGCATTTCAAGCTTGCAACAGCTTCCATATTGGCTCTCCTAACACGTATTCTTCCATTCACTGGAGACATTTTTAGTCATATAAATGCAGTGTCCACCAAGTTTTCATAGTACCCAACTAGACTAGTGGAGTGATACACATGGCATTTCCTACTAGTGCACTTTCCACAGTCTCCTTTGCCCTGCTGATTCTTGCACCAGGCAAGTTACTTCTTCATACTATGATTGTGTTCGAGGTTGATCAATTATTATTTGTAGTGTTTGGATTTTGGGCTGGTGTTGTTTATAAAATTTATTGTAATTTTGTCATGATTACTGAATCTTCTGCTTCGTAGCTAAACAGGGATTTGGTTTGCGGAGTCTACAAATTTGACCATTTTTAATAGCTGCAAAGAGACAATTTGGCCCGGTATTGCACCTAATAACAACGTAGCAACTGAAAATAACAGCACAACTAGTGGTGGTTTTGCGCTGAAACCTGGCCAATCAGCTGTCTTTTCAGCTCCATCAGGATGGAACGGTAGGATATGGGGAAGAACGGGTTGCGATTTTGATAAAAATGGCAGTGGTAAATGTCAAACAGGTGACTGTGGCAGCACTGAGAAATGCAGCAGTCCAGGGCAGCCACCTGCTTCGATTGCTGAATTTTCCTTTGGCAACATTGATTTCTATGATGTTAGCCTTGTTGATGGCTTCAATTTGCCGATTGTAGTTAAACCTCTTTCAGGCAAAGGAGAATGCAGGAGTGCAGGTTGTGACAGTGATTTGAAAACCAATTGTCCACCACAGCTCACTGTCCTTTCTACGGGGAAAACCATTGCCTGCAACAGTGCTTGCAATGTATTTAACACAGATGAATACTGTTGCCGAGGAGATTTTTCTACTGCCTTGACATGTCAGCCAACAAATTATTCAAGAATCTTCAAGGCTGCATGCCCAGCAGCCTCTAGCTTTGCTTATGATAACAACCTTTCAACCACAACCTGTTCTGCAACAGATTACATTGTGACATTTTGCTCGACGAGGTATGTCCCAGAAACATTTCATGCTGCTCATCTCAGGAACAGGAAATAATTCATCCATAATCCACAAGTAATTAACCAAGAGCAGTGGATAATTTAAACAAGGCATCTGTATGTGGCATGCTTATCATTCATTTATTATCGTGTTTCTTTCTGACTGCAGGAATCAAACTCAGTGTACATATCATGACAAGCATCTTTATTGTAATGGATCAAAGGGTGTGGACTTGTCTTCTCAAGCCTGGCAAATCCTGGTTCTAGTGTTACCAGTAGTCCTTAAATTATGGGTTACGTTTTGATAGAATTTCTTGATGTATTGATAGATATTTTTTTTGGTTCTCACGGGTTACATATTCTGCTTCCAAGTAACATTCAATACCATTGTAATTGCCTGCAAGAGAAACAAACATCAATGTATGGAATGTTTCTCAGAGACAATCAAAAGTCAGACCATTGAGTACTCCACAAGTTTTTCAACAAAATTTCCTCATAGTTAATTCAGTTGTATTTTACAAAGCTGTGATCCTAACAGTAATACATGTATTTAAACGTATATTACAGCTCCAAAGAAAAAATGGTCGGTACCTTGCCACAACTAGTCAATTCTTCTATATCAATAGAACTCCTTCATGAAGATGTGCAAGGTGATCTTGCTGATGGTGCTAAAGAGATACAGACATATTTCCCTGCAGTTGTAGGATAACATCTGTCCTCTTCTATATGCTTTTTCAGGTTTTTGGCTGCATTTGGATACAAAATTGTAGATCTGTAACTGCAGCATAGAGATTAATATCATGCTTTTGAAGGCTGCTAAACAGTAATATCTCTCCAGTCCACCCTTATGCCCATATATGTGTTGACGCACGGGAGAATGAGTAGTGGAATTCAATCTCAACTTAACGTCTTTAACCTGATCACTGCATCCTTGCTGTAATGAGCAAAAATCAACTAAGGCTGATTGTTTCCCTGAGTGCTTTCCGATTTCATAAGTTTCTTGTTCTGATTTGCTGCCTCAGAATCATCTAACTCATATGGTAATACAACAACAGGGGCTGCTGGCACAGAGTTCCAGCGCTCCTTTAGGAGCGTCATGAACGTTAAAACCATTTGCCTCCGTACCTCCAACTCCCTTGTAAAGAGATCAAAGAGAAGAAATGCTAGAATGTACTTGAATGGCACAACAAGGAGAACTGTGGCACTTAGTAGTAGAATCAGAGCAACCTCTGTTGTAATCTGAGAAATTTTTTTAATTCAAGTTGGTGAATAAAAGGAAAGCATGAAATCCAAAAACACATTGAACAACTATGCAAAAAGAGAGGTGATACAAGATCACTGTGGTCTGACAAACTAATACACAAAAACAAAGCCTCAAAGTCATTTAACATACAATACACAGTTATATCCTTTTCAATTTGAAAGCAAGGCTCCATATTCAAAGCTCTCATAGTTTTCGAACTGGAGTTCTCACCAATTATGGAGATATCTGATAGGCATTTTTTTCAATCTTTCCCCGCCACCAAATCGAAAAAGAGGGAGAAATAGACCTAAACTTGCACATAAATAGCATAAAATATTCCGACGTTTTTGTTTTTCAGATAAAAAGAAGAAATAGTCTCATATTTCACAAATTAGTGAACCTTGTATCCTCCTCCCTAGATGCTAGAATAACAAAAACATGAAAACAGGACCCTCAAGCAAGTTCAAAACATACATGTTTTTATCTTGTGTAGATTAATCAAGAATCAAGCTTTTTAAGTGCATAATTTCTTGGAATGTATGTTCAAATCATCTACTAAGCCAAAAAGGTCATATATAAGAACCGTGTAATACCCTTTGTGGTGCAGCTTCTTAGATCCACAAGATACTCACTGTCATATATTCTTCTTCTTCCAACAAATGTTAGAGTGTGGTCAATACAGAAGAGCGATATTTACTGATGCAATTGTGTATTTAAACTTATACACTAGAGTTGTCACAAGTCTGTGTCCTAGAATACCTGAGGTTGGCCAGCAAGAAAGATTGTTCGGACTTTGAGCAGTGATATGTTGAGATCTTGGAGGAATTTTTCCACTTCACGCATGGCCTGTTTAAGAGCAATAATTTTTTGGATTGTATTTGATGGTGGTTGTTCACGTATGGTAACTTTTCCAAAAAATCTTCCGAGTCTACCTTGTTCTTTCAGTCCCTTCAATAATAACATCCCAGAAGCCAAGATCATCAAAGTCACCGGGAATAGATATGAGAACATGTTTCTGATCAAAACAGGCAGCAGCATTTCTTGAGATAAATGTTCAACAAATGCCTATAATCCATTTCAGTGTTAATTACATCCGAACTATAGAGGTGCTGAGCAATGAAAGATTCGAACACAATGTGATTAAGACATGGCTTTGACTTACAACTGGAAGAGACACCGCATTCAGTGACAAAAGCCATGTGCTTTTAGCTTTAAGATTGAAACAATAACACAGCTGAAGTATATAACACCAACATTTTCTTCTGAAATCTTATTCTATGAATATTTTTGTTAAGTGGTCCTGGAAAGGAGTTTTAAAAACTAACAATGGTAGTGCACAAAGAATAGCTACTCTTGTTGGATTCAAGAGAAAAATGCTTTGCTTTACAGTATCACTTTGGGATAGAGTAGTATGTTTACTTGAGTTGTACAAGTGCGCTATAGATGCATCATGGATTGAAATGTTTGACGGAATTAAAAAAGCTAAAAGACTAAAGCATCTGGGAGGACATAATCTGAGAGCAGAGACTTGAGGCTACACAAAGGGCACAGAGCAACAACCAGATCACAGCTTAGGCCAAAAAGATTTTTTGGTTCTCTCCTTACAGGGACGATACTTTGGGTTCTCAAATTTAAGATTTTGGCAGTTATTCATTCAAGTTATGGAGTTGGAGAACGTTTCTCTCTCAGCTGCACATAGACAATAACGTGTAGTTTTTTGCATGTTTTGACTCTTGCAAAATGCAAAGCTGTCAGGTAATCTACCATGTCAAAGAATTAACTAGTTTTACGATGATGAGGACTGTACATATGCCAAACCTTTTTCTTATATTAATTACCTTCATAATAATCCATTCCGACCTACCCCAAGAGAGATAGGCCACAAATTGGAACAAGGAAAGATTGTCAAGAACATCATCATTTTTTACCTGAAGATAATTGTATACAAAACTACAAGAAAAGATGCAGTCACCAGGGGCTTCTCCCAGCGTCTAAGTCTCTCAAAATTGTTTGCAATAGTTGTTAAAGGAAGCACAAGTTCCTGGCAAAGACAAGGGCCAACGTTTAGAGAAGGCACTGATAGAATTAGACGGAAGATGCATAATATAGCACCTAAAGGAACAGCAGCTAGCCCACACAACAAGAAGGGAAACCATGATTCTGTTATCAACATGAAGCACACAGGTTAACAACTTTCACAAAGAGTTGGGTAATCGTGCCAGAAAAAACACAGAACAAGGAACAACCAAAAAAATGCTTCTTTATCTTGATCATACCTTGACAGAACTTACTAATCTGCTTTGCAAGGCAAACTTTACTCCATATTATTTAGATCAGATTACTCAAGTATTTAATTTATAATAATCAAACTGTTCCTAGAACCGGAATGCATTGAAGGAGGTAAAGAACAGACAGTTCTGTTCTAATCAGCATCCCAGGAACAGAATGTCCCGGAAATGACACAACAAGATGAGGCAGTGAAATGCAATAATTTGCTTTAAGCTACATTCTTTCAGGGGTTCTGAAACCCATACAAGTAATTTGTTTTCAAGAAGTTAGCCTTTCCAAAGATAAAGGTCAGAAAATCATCAACACCCAAGAGATTAACAATAGACAAGAAAAGAATTTTGCCAAGTCTGCCACATCGAAGGAAGTGGAAATCATATGAGAGTAGTAATTCAGAAGTCAGAAGTCAAATAAAGATGTGAAAGATGAAGCATCAGCTTAACTGAAAGGTTATTTAGTTCTCAATGAAAAAATAGATGGTAACAGCTGAGAAAGGCTCTCACCGCCCCCCCTTCCCTCCTCCTCCTCCTTTGGTTGAAATCGGTGAAGAAAATTAGGAGGGATGAGAAGAAGGAAGAAAAAGTCCTGCTAACCAAAAAGGGTAAGACTTTAATGATGAAGTTCTCAAAGATTTTGAAGATTCACATAGGACTTCATATATAAGAACCATGAACTTTAACCTATAACGAAAGGAGTTCCTCAGATGCTGTGTATACCACATGAAAACTACACCATAGTTCAATGCATACATTATCAGCCTAACTCGGAATGTCAGCTGCTGCAATTGGCGCTGAGACATTCTAAGACACCCGAATGCAGATTGTAAGAAGCTCAGAAGGATACAGTATACCGCTCATGGAATGCGAAGAAATTAAATTACTAGTTACAATGACAAAGCAGAAAATAAGGGTAGGTAACATAACTCCAACCTTAAAAAGATCAATGTTACTTGGGATCCCTTCAATCATTGCAGCATCAATTGTTGCTTGTGTTTTCTCAGCTATACTGCATTTGTCTCTACATGTAATTACTGCCTTTTCTACCAATGTCATATCAGCAACAACAAGATTCTTACTGAGAACAACTCCATTTCTCACTGATGATTTCTTCCAGAAAGCAAGTGAAGCGCTAGAAGCCCATGACTGAGACCGCATCCACTTCCGCAAGTATACACTTCCATCTATGTCAAACAAATGATTACTGCTTTCTGATACTTCCTGAACTGGCCTTATATGTTGAACTGGTTGATTGTCTTCTTCTCTAGAATTTGCAATCAATGGTCCACCCCACATATTGACGGAAAGAGTTTGGAAAACAACGTCACCATAAGGTGCATTTTGCAAGTAAGAGAATGGCACAAGCTTTATAGGTTCATCCAAGAGCTTCCTCATGAATTGAAGTGCCTGAAGTCTTGCAATAGCATTAATAGCATAAGTAATTGCTCTTGCCTTCCCTTTGTGAGCACCATATACATAGGAAACCGATTGGTCACCTACCCTTGGTCCAAATTCTCCTATAAACTTGTGTACAGCAATAACTTCACTAATTGAAGCATGCCAGACATCTCGTCGCATTTCGCTACGCAGGTCCACAAATTCTAGTACCCATGTTTGAGACCTGATCAGATGCATAAATAAACATAAATTCTCCAATCATAGATGCAAGAAACACTTAAACTTGAATAAAATATTCATAAGAGTTCAACTTTCCTTATTTGTGAAGCAAAATGTACATATGTATACAGTTTTTCTTTTGGAGTTGATGCAGACAAGAATTGTTCCAACGGTTGGTCTAGACTTCAACCACAAATGCATGAAATGGTATGGAAGAATACTTTGCGTTATAGGCCCCATCTCATTTGTTTTATGGAAGCTCATTCTACCATTTCAAGCCAAAGCTGTACTGAAGCATTCTCATTTATTTTTACATCCTAGTTTCAGCTTTAATAACAGAGTTGATATTGAAAAGTAACCCTCAAGGTTCAATCTTAAAACAGATCTTTTTGTTTATTGAATCTAATAAAGTTCTATGTTGCTATGATTTTTTTTCCAATGCTTTTTCTGTAATTACTTTCAACAATTTTGTGCTTAAGCACACAGTAACAGGTCCCACATCAGGTGTCATGCTTTTTCAGTAATTGCAACTTTGAAACTTCTAGAAGGCTTAAGCAAAGAAGAAGAGGCCCTACATCAAATAATTATCCGTACCATGTCAAAAAAATGAACTTTAAATATCAGCCAACTGTTAAATTAATTAAAATTCATAATGACAATGAACCTGTATTCAGCCAATCACTAAACTACTTCCTTGGAAGGATTGAAGAAGCTTACTCACTCCGGACCGGAGGTAACAGATACTGCAGAGTCAAAAAGGTCAGAACCCAAAGGCCCAACCCTCGTTTTCTCTACATGTGAGCCATCTGTTGTAAGATCCAATCTCAGTGCATCTATTTGGCCCAGAAAGCCAATTTTCTGTAAAAATGATAAAGTAGATTACCTGAGAGGATAATGATCAACCGGGGGAAAACCTATGATGTAACACACTATGCAAGAATAGGCAACAAATTCTTAGATCTCTTTAAGCTCCAGATTTTTGTAGCCATCTTATGAAAAATACCTCAAAGTAGAGTGAATTCTCAGTTAATGTGAGTTTCCCAGGCCAAGCCATGTTGTTCTCCCATTTCAATACTGGAGGTTTCCTGCTTGAACCTAGACAGAGGACTCTCTCTCCATAAAGCCAGGGGAATTCTTGGAAGTTGTATGATTTCCTTCCTTCATGCACTCTACACATATGCCAAAAAGTAAGGGAAAAAGTATTTTGAAACTTCCATTGATATGCACAGATAACTACTGTATTCTAAAACATGCCAAAGACAAGTAGAAAATGAGAAGAACCCTGCACTAATCATATCAGTCTACCATCCAAGCGTTTCTGATCCACAGAAAATGACAAGCTGTATGGAAAGGCATTGATCTGCATAGAGCCTTCTAACAGGCAATGCCAACACCCTATCTCATCTCATCAATGGTGAGAACAATTTCACTAGCACCTATTTGGCAATGCATTTCCTGAATGACCAGGACCTAGTACTAGAGTTGAACAACCATCAGAAATGCCGAATCTACAGAATTCAATAATCTAAATGGTGATATAAAAATATAGATAATCTAAATCATGCTCACTTAAGAAGTTCGTCAATATAAGTAGACCATAAGCCATATGAGATGCCTTGTTCGTCACCAGCAAGAGCTTTGAAAAGGTTATGCGCTGTGGACCAGTCAGCCACACCAGAAACAGCAGGAGCAATACGAACAAAAGCCTCTTCTCCTACCCGCCTCCTCTACAAGTTTCAACAAGAATGATGAATATTTTTCTTCTAATGTGACAAAAAGATCATAAAATTAAACAAAATGAGAAATATTTAAGATGAAATATCTAATATTGGCTAACATACAAATATTTCTCTGCAACTCCCGTACACGGAAATGTAACATTCAGACAGATTCAAAAGATCATTAACTTAATCTGTTCAAGCACTCATTACATAAAATGCAAAAGCATAAAGTCCAAGTTGAAATCACTTTAACCTGGGAGTAAGAGATCAAATAGATCAGAAACTATTTTTCATCTACTGATTTTCACTGGTAGCAGAAACATTACAAATATCTCACTCTTACTGCATCAATTAGAGATGTTAAAGAGAGTTCTTGAACAATATCCAATAGTGTTGAATAGATGAGATGCTCAGAAAGGCTTCCTTTGAGGCTCACAAGGAAGAGCAAACGTAGGTGAAGATCACCTTCACTTACTTATGAGTTAAAGAGGAAAGAACTCTTTAAGTACCATTAGCACTCCTTGCATGCCAAAGTTAAACAATGATACTGAATAAGTCCTAACACAGCTTAATTACATACAAACAACAGGCGACTAAAAATTAATTTATTTTGTTAGAATATGTAAATCATCATCCTTGTAGATCCTCATAAAGGCAAAAAGAGATCTCAAGTTCCACATCATTTTCTTTCTTGAAACTGTGGTAGAGAAATCCGGTGTTGTTATGCTGATTCATCTTTAGTACCATAAGCTATTGATTGGATAACGAAAACAAGATCATATGTTAAACTCATATAAGATGTTAAATTAATAAAGAAATAAACAACAAAAAGGAGTTAGCAGCAACTCATATTATGAAAACAGCCTGTATAGGAGAAACCTGTATTGAGTCTCTCTCCGAAGGCTTAGCTTGGGAGTCATCTCTTTTGCTGTACGGTTGCTCCCATGCAAGCATAGTTACAAAAATAAGTCTCCTAAATGCAGGTTCCTATCCAGATAGCCAAAAACACCAGAAATTAGCAGAATCTCAACTAAACCCCCCTCTGAAATATTAAAGAAAAAATATCAACCAAAAAGGGTACTAGTAAATAAAACTGAGAAATAGGTCATAAACAAAAAAATAGACAAAGACACACATGCTATACATGTAGAGGAAGAGACAGAGAAGGGAAAAATAACAAAACTGTAACATTTATCACAGATGAGGTTTTCCCTTAGTTGCATACTCTTATTTATTGCAAAACCTTTCTGGAGTATTGCATAAAATGTTTGATGAGTCAACAATAAAATATTTCCA
The DNA here is from genome assembly GCA_026120185.1 of Voacanga thouarsii. Lineage (NCBI taxonomy): Eukaryota > Viridiplantae > Streptophyta > Magnoliopsida > Gentianales > Apocynaceae > Voacanga > Voacanga thouarsii. Next base: position 5,389,281 of record JANUWF010001322.1, on the reverse strand, counting down.
AGCCTTGGAAGTGGAAAGATGTCTAATTCAAAAGAGAACACCAAAAGGTTTTAATCACTATGCCAATGTACTATATATTCCAAATTCAGATGTCCAACTTGTCACCCGTTATTAAATACTTGTAAAGATGCCCTGTCATCAGTGTGGCCCTTGCATTTGTACTTTAGTTGGATTAAGTTGTTTGGAAGATTTTCTATGCAGCAGGAAGGGTTGCAAAAATAGGGGCCATAAATTATGCGCCCCCGGGCCAACCCAAAACCACCACTTTTTAAATGAACCAACTGAGCACTTCTTTTCCTCGATGGTTCAAATCATTAAAGCCTATATACAGTTTTACCAGTGAAGTTAGAGATGAACATTGAACTTGGAATTCATTTCTTAGGATTTTCCTCCTACCATACAAATGCCCTTCTTTCTCAAACCTAGACAAACTAGAGGAAAAGAACAGATAACTGTGTAAGAAAGTATAAGCTTCTCAGATTATATTTAAATTTGTAAATTCTCCAGAAATATCAGCCACAACCATTACTAAATCCTTCAATTTTCTAAAAAAATTTAACTCAATTCTGTCCTACAATGTTTCGAGACATACCTCTTTGAATGATAATGAACCATCAGAGAAACCAAAGGTAGAAACTTATAGTAGAACCAAGCATTGTTTGAGAATCGGGGTAAATGGGGAAATGTGAGCAGTGTATACAGAATAGTCCATAGATTATTGTTCTCAATTTCAAACTACATAGACTTCTATAAGCAGCAGGTATATATGATGAGCATTTTATCTTGAATATTGAAGAAAGCCAGAAAGTGCATCATATTGTGCATATAAACCTTGAGGCAAGGATGAATCTCAGAAGTATCTCTGCACAAAAACCTGAAACAACAGTACTCCACCAGATTGCGAGCATCATTGTGTACAGATTCAGGAACAAGAGCTTTGAATATCTTCTGCATTTTTTGTCCACTCAAACCATTCATCCTACATTGCATGCAAATCCAAAGATGTCTATTATGGTTATAATCATATCAAACAACCAGTCTCTCAAAAAATTTTATTATTATTTTTTTTTTTAAAAATCCTGTACTTCCCCTTGAATATAAAGGAAACAGATAGAACTTTATTTACAGGTCCTCCTTGCCACCATTAAAGATTATAGCTCAAATGGTTCATTTATACCTCATGATTATGCAAAACTTAGGAACCTTCCCAACGTTGTTGGGTAGAGATGAATAATAAAGTCACAAAAAGGTAAGACAATGAATGGAAATTAAGCAGGCACAGCACTCATTTTGGGTGATATAACTTGCAAAAGAAACAAAACATAAGAGAGAGCGATTCAAACTCATTTTTCATTTTAATTGTTCGATTTTCTGATCACATTTTACTCCAGGACTTGATATTATGTTTGTTGCATTAACATCATATCAAAAAGGTTAAGCGGCCAGACGGGATACCATTTATAAATTTAAGCACCTTAACACACACCTCTCACATCTAGGTTGGATTCTCATCAAGAGGCGTAATATGTAGAAACTTTGTCATTGGTGCCATCAAAAATTGAGTCCAAGTATTTTCATGTGTTCCAATATCATGTAAAATTACCAGATTGCCAAACAGCTTAAACTGTTAGATGAAACAGTAATTCAAAATTGTTGAGAATCATTCAGTTTCATGTGCGATGCTGGTAAATCACAGGTCAACTTGGTCTCGCACCAAAAGCACTAGTGCTTTTGTTGATGATCTCTGTTTACTTGGAACCCTGAGGAAAGTCACAGACTCAAAGAAAATCGGGTCTAGGCTTCCAGCCAATGGGTCCCAAAAAATTTACATCCTTTTTGCCCTAGGGGTAAAGTACTTTATCTAGGCACAGAAAAGCTAGTTTTCTTCTCTTCATCTCTCAAGCTCTCACAAGTTCCATTTTTAGATTTGGAGGCCTCTCAAGAACTTAAATGGGAATCTTGCACATCCACTTTATGCCCTGCACATAGCCAGCCTTGAGCGGATTAATCAGCTGCATACATCAGTCATAAATCCACTAGCCAAAAAAAAAAAAGAAAAAAAGGGGACAACCATGTGCCAATCTGCTATCTTTCCAACAGTTCATCCCCCCAACACACTGCCCCCACACCCCCCCCCCAAAAAAAAAAAAGCAGAAAATGAATTTCGAATAAGAAACTGCAAGAAGACTGTGCATGGAGTTTTTTACCTGCTAAATTGCTCAATGGAAAAAATGGCAGCCATAGAAAGATCTCCACTTGGTGTTCTACTATTAATTGTCTGTTCAGCCAAAAAAACATCTTCCATGTCTCTGGTATCTTTCTGAACAACAGGCCTTTTATCATTTGCAGGTTTCACAAGTGGAGATGTGACTTCGTTTAAAAAATTTTGTGTCTTCAACAACCACTGGTTTACTGAGTCTTGCATTGCATCTATCAATACATTATGCATTTAGAACAGCTAGATGGTAATGATGCAAAGCTATGCCAAGATACATCAAAAGACAACTAAGGTTCTCAATAGTTGTGTACACAAGAAGCAGTATCTGAGACTTTCAGCTTGTAGGAGTTTTTAACTTCTTGACAGAATAACTTGCTATTGATAATTGTTTTATTTTCTCATTCCAACCAAACAATTCTGGTATGGTATCATAATGTCTGTGAAAGTTAACTGATAAGGCTTAATGTGAAAAGATGAAAAAGACAATGCAGAACAGCCTTGAAGACCAAAGATCACAAGACTCGTATCATTAAGCCTCCTGGGCAAATTAATGTGTATCTTCTTGCCTTTTTCTTTTTTCTCCTTTTTAGACATAATTAGTTTACGCACTACCAGGAGAACATGTATTTAAACATAGTGACAGCTACTTCATCTACATACCTCCATCTAGTTACATTCTTCCCATCTCAGATTAAGGGCATCGCCCATTAACTATAACCTTCATTGGACTAATATTTTATAAAGTGAGTTGGAATGGTAAAGGGATATCTTAATCATATTTCTTGCAAAAAAAATTATATCAAATACTTCTTCAATGGCCTTTAACACATTTTGAAAACGTACATACTTTTTACTCCCAAGTAATTAGATCAGAACAAATTTACCTGCTGTACAGTGTTAGTGTGGTTGAATTGTCACACAAATATAGCAGGATTATTCAGCCATACCTGTTTCCTGCTTTCTCACTGCTATAACAGTTTGAAGTCCTCTACGATTTTACATGCATCTTAGAATTGAAAACATACAAATTAAATTTGTGTACCTCTGCTAGAAACTTTCAGTTGCACAACCTAATCAACTCTTATTCTATATTATTAATCTTGCAGAAATCAAGAACTATAAATGAGTCTAATTGCGCTACAGTCCACCAGGGGAAGTTGTACTAGCAGTAAAACAAATAAATATGATGGAAAAACAAATAAGCATAAGCAGAAAACCCAAATTATAAAGATTCCACAGTCGTCATTAGCTAAACATGAAGAAAGAAATAAAGATTCCATGGGCACAATGCATTTGCTAAACATAATCTCTCTGATGCCATACCATCAAAAGTTCCCATTAGACACAAACCACAAATAGAAAAGGGAAAGAACCAAAATTCGATACACAAAAATGAATAAGAAGAATACTACTTGGAAAAAGCAAGTAGTATCCATTAACACTTAAAGAAGTAGCTCAAGTAAGAAAGGAACCCAAACATCCAATACCAGAAACAAAAGAAAACATCACATTTTCAAACACACAACATAAAAATAGTCAAAGACTATCTATAAAAGCAAAAGTGGCAATCTTTGCACTCACTGGTATCAATTTCACTGAACTTCCATTTACTATCACCCAGAGGGCGACCCAGAAGCCTGAAACGAAACTTTGGGCCAGAAGATGATGAAGAAGAAGAACTCTTCTGAGAATAAGTAATCTTGCACAAAGCTTGATGGTGATTATATGGAAGTCGAGTATAACGTGGTGATGAACCAAGCACAAAGTGGCCTTCCAATGGAAGTTTTGAATGCATTTTTCAGTGGATTTTCAAGATTCACTAGTAGAAATCATAGTTTCAAGAAATCCAACCTGGGCTTAGTGCTTGCAGATGAAAAATGAAATATGTTAAGCAATAATTCAAGACTCTGATGGGATCCAATCAAAGAAACGAGGGAAGAAGGTGCATTTGGACTTCAGCTACAAAAAGACAAAAGGGGGACTTCGAGAGAGGAGAGAGGAGAGAGGCATCTGCATTTTCCATTGGTGGAAAGCCAGTATGCGTTGTGCTTTGTGTGTCCACGGCAAAAGGTTCCACTGGTGGAAACTGGAAAGTAATGTGGACACACAATTAGGCATTTGAATTTTCCCACAATAAAGTCCTAACAAAGGACTAATATTTTGGATGTGTTTGGGTGGTTCAATTGTTATGATTTAAATAATTTTTGTTTTTTATATTTATCATATAGTATTACAATTCAATTTACTTTTTCATTTTTAAAAATTTATTCTTAATTTTTATTTTTAATATTTAATATTTTATACTATTTTTAAATTTTTATTTATATTCAATTAGTGATCAATACAACTAATCAAATCATGAACAAAGCATGTAAACTTATTTTTAGTAATATTTTTATATTATAATATAATTTTTTAAAAATAAATTAAATTTAATTATTGTTTCCTATTTTCTCAATTATTTTCTCTTACTAGTCCATAGCAATAACTCCTTTTCATTAATATTTTGAAAAAATTATGGTTCTGAAAATCAAACCAGATTTGTTGGTTCAATCGATCAGATCGAAAATTAACCATTAGTCCGATTCGACTACATGTTATAAGTCGGTAGTAAGAAAATCGGTCAAAATCGATTAAATCGATCAAGTATAAACCGATCAAATAGTTAATTTAATTTTAAAAAAAAACAAATTTATTTTTATATTTTAAACCTTTTTGACAAATAATTAAATTATTCTTATTTGAAATCTATTAATTTTAAGAGACATGTTTTATTTATTTATTTTTATATATATAATAAATAATATTAAAAAATATTTAATTATATTTTGATTCGATTACGGTTCAATTCGATCGAACCTATGAACTATTAAACTTATTACTTTATCAGTTCGATTATCGGTCCAATTTTTATAACCTTGGAAAAAATCCACTCCCTCCCTAACTTTGATTTTTTATTACAAACCTTTCTTTTAATACCTCAGATTAATAACTTCTCAAATTATCTTTTAAAAAATTACATTGTATCTAATCTAAAGTAAATTACAAAATTTTTAAAAATTTCCCACTTGAATGCAAACAATTTATGTAATATTTTTTAGGTTTTTTTTTTTTTTTCTAAAGGAGATCTCCTGATAATCCAATGTGTTATAAATTCTTTGTCCCAATTTAAGTTGGGCCTCAAAATTAGCTAGGCCCGAGTTTATTAGCTTAGTTGGACTGGGCCTTACATTCAAATCTAACTCTTTCATTTTGCACTGACGAAATTCCGATGGATCGAAACTCATTAACAATTCTTGGTGGACCAAGGAAGAAGAGGGGTAGAATACCCAATGCATATTAAATATATTCTGGCCCTTGTTTAGTGAGGGTTAAGGGTGGCAATTGTGTCGTGTTCGGGTTGGTAGATTGGGTCAACTTGAAATAATTACACTTGATAGGTCAATTCAAACACGATTCGTTTAATAAACGTGTCGTGTCATGTCAACCCATTTATTCTCGTGTCATGTTCGGGTTATAAAACGGGTTGACACGATTAGACACAAAAATTAAATAGATAATTATTAAATTCATCAATTCGAATACTTATTAAACCCACCAATCTGTGCATCATTACACAAAAAAATTTACAAATTAAATCAAATCATATAAAATTAAAAAAAAAAACTAATAAAACAACACATAAAGTCATAAAAAAAACCAATAAAATAATAAACTATCCCACTCAATATTTAGAGATCTTAATAAATTCATAAGATTTAATCTTAAAAATCTAAACAAATATAGTTTTGTAATAAAATTGAATTGTTCAAAAAATTATTTTCTCTAACTAAAAGTCATTGTATTAATATTATTATTATAAACACTAAATAATAATTAATTAATAATGATTCATTTACTATATATAAAGTAAATTGTCGCATTAACATCATTTATTTTTCTTAAGAGATCTCATATAATTAAACAAAATAGACACAAACAATACAATTAATTCATATAATAAAATTTAATTAAATTAATTCATGTAAAAAAATTAAATTATCTAATTTTTTATAGTGAAATTTGTAGGGTATTACAAAAAGTATTAAATATAAATATTAAAAAAAAGTTAAATGGGTTCACGGGTTAAAACGGATTGAACCCATTTATGACCTATACACGTTTAAAGTTAAACGGATCGACCTGTTTCGACCCAAACCCGCGAAACTCCAACCTTAACCTGCTATAACCGTGTCGTGTTGGTGTGTCGTGTTCAATATTACCGCTCCTAGTGAGGGTAGTGAGTGAAAAGAGAGGGGATGGGAAGTAAATTTAAAAGAGAATTAAATATTTATTTTGTTTAGTATGATAAAAATGTAGAGGAAAAGTGAATATAGAGGTTTTTTTTTTTTTTTTACTTGAATAATAATAGTTTTGAGATGAATTTGATTGAATATAATAAAAAATATTAAATATATAAGGTCAAGATAACGTTTAAGTTGGACTATTAAAAGAATATAATATATTGTAAATATATAACACTTTTTGAGAAATAAAAATTATTTTAAAGTCTTATTTAGACAATAATTTTTTTTTATTTTAAAATAAAATTTTACTTTAATTTAAATATATTATTATTTTATATTTTTTTTCTTTTCTAAAAACTATTATATATTCACAACATATCATATTCTCTCTTTAAACTTCATTTGATTCTATATATTTAATAATTTTTACAAAATTAATTTCAAACTAATTCTTACTCACTTAAACAATGGAAGTAAATTTTGAATTGGATAGAAAAACTATTCAAATGCACCCGTAAAATACAGATGGAAGATTAAAAAAAAACTATTTTAATTAATAATTCAGAGCAAAGGGGGATTTAGTCACTCCCACCGCCCCAAAAAATAAATTAACTTTTAAATTTTAAATTTTAAAAATTTATATCTCGCTACAAACTATGCGTTATGCTATTTGCTCTAAAGAAAAAGGCCAAAAAAAAGAAGAGAGAATGAGAAGCCTGTTATAAAATTAGGGTAGTATTAGAATAAAATCTTCACACTACACACTAATAAAACTCTAACTATTTTGCACAAGAATTTCTTTTCAAACTTCTCTCTTTCTTTCTCTCACAATTCTTTCTCTAATCTTTCTTTCACTAATCTTTCTTTCACAAATAATGGTGTATTACAAGCTTAGAGAATAGCTCTATTTATATAGCTCTAATTAGTGGAATACATCATGGCATACATCATCTTCCAATAATCTCAATTAGTGGTGTCTCCACTAAATGGTGGACATCCATAAAAATCTTCTATAATAATTCACATAAATTCATAATTAGTGGAGCCTCCACTAATTAATAAAGATTCCAATAATTCATAACACTCCCCATTGGATGTCCATCCATTACATAAATAATATGCCTCGTTAAAACCTTACTATATAAAAACTCAGTGGGAAAAAAAATATAGTTAATGAAAAAGAGTACACTATTCTATATGTCTATTTATTACTCCTCCTAATGGGATGATTCCTTTAAATCTTTAAACCGACGCATACCGATTTTATATCTCAACTTCTCAAATGTTGCCGTCGGTAAAGTCTTCGTGAAAATATCTGCGAGGTTATCACATGACCAAATTTGTAGCACATCAATTTCACATTTCTTCTGGAGTTCATGAGTAAAGAAGAATTTTGGTGAAATATGTTTTGTCCGATCTCCTTTAATATATCCTCCTCGTAATTGAGTTATGCAAGCTGCATTGTCTTCATAAAGAGGAGTTGGAATATCTTTGATTGATGATAATCCACAACTTTCTCGGATATAATGAATCATGGATTTTAGCCATACACATTCTCGACTTGCTTCATGAATGGCTATAATTTCAGCATGATTTGAAGAAGTAGTTGTTATAGATTGTTTCGTAGAACGCCATGATATAGCAGTATTTTCACATGTAAATAGATAGCCCGTTTGAGAACGTGCTTTATGTGGATCAGATAAATCACCAGCATCTGCATAACCTATCAATGTTAGACTGGTTTTATTTGAATAAAATAATCCGAGATCAATTGTACCTTGGAGATATCGAATGACTTGTTTAATTCCATTCCAATGTCATCGTGTTGGTGAATAACTAAATCTTACTAATAAATTGACAGCAAAAGCAATATCAGGTCGTGTATTATTAGCAAAATACATCAATGCACCAATTGCACTGAGATATGGTACTTCATGATCAAGGAGTTCTTCATCATTTTCTTGAGGTCGGAAATGATCTTTATCCACATTTAATGATCGCACGATCATTGGAATACTCAATGGATGTGCTTTATCCATGTAAAATGTTTTTAGCACTTTTGCTATATATGTTGATTGGTGAATAAATATTCCACTCTCCAAATGTTCAATTTGTAAACCAAGGCAAAATTTGGTTTTACCAAAATCCTTGATTTCGAATTCTCTTTTTAAATAATTAATTATTTCTTGGAGCTCTTCAGGAGTTCCAATAAGATTAATATCATCAACATATATAACTAATATCACAAATTTAGAACCAGATTTCTTAATAAAAACACATGGACATACCTGGTCATTTTTAAATCCCGCTTTCAATAAATATTCACTAAGACGTGTGAACCACATGCGTCCAGATTGCTTCAGGTCATATAATGATTTCTGCAACTTGATGGAGTAATTTTCACGAGGATAATGTTTATATGCTTCAGGTATATGAAATCCTTCGGGAATTTTCATATAAACATCATTTTCTAAATTTCCATACAAGTAAGCAGTGACAACATCTAATAGGCGCATATCTATCTTTTCATGTATTGCCAAACTGATAAGATATCGGAGTATAATAGCATCAACAACAGGAGAATAAGTTTCATCATAGTCAATACCTGGTCTTTGTGAAAAACCTTGGGCTACTAATCGCGCTTTATATCGAACGATTTCACTCTTTTCATTGCGCTTTCGCACAAATATCCATTTGTAGCCAACAGGTTTTACACCTTCTGGTGTTCGGACTGCAGGTCCGAAGACTTCACGTTTTGTCAGTGCATTTAACTCCTATTGAATCGCATCTTTCCATTGCAGCCAATCTTTTCTATGCCGACATTCATCAACTGATATTGGTTCAAGATCATCATTATCCTGTGTAACATCAAGAGATATATTGTATACAAATATATTATCAATAACAGTTTCTATCTGATTCCAACTTCTACCGGAAGTGGTATAATTGATAGAAATTTCAGTGTTACTTTCATCAACTTCTGGTTCTTTGTCATCAGTTATCTCTTGGTCTTTATCATTCTTTTCTTCAATATGATCTTCTGGATCATTTAATCCTCTTTTCTTTCGATGATTTTTATCTTTAGAACCAAGAGGTCGGCTACGCTTCTGGCGTGTTTTTGACTCAGCAGCTATAGGTATAATATTTTGTTCTGTTGGAACTTCAATTTGAATAGGAATATTTATAGTTGGAATATGCGATTTTGTAACTCTTCTGGAGTCAACAAAAGCGTCTGGCATTTGATTTACAATGCTTTGCAAATGAATTATCTTTTGAACTTCAAGTTCACATGTGCTTGTGCGCGGATCAAGATAATTTAATGATGTTGTCTAAGCAAGATCATTTTTATGTTGTTTTGGTTCTCCCCCTAATTTAGAGAATAATGATTCATCAAAATGACAATCAGCAAATCTTTCTGTGAATACATCTCCTGTCAGGGGTTCAACATACCTGATAATAGAGGGAGAATCATATCCAACATATATCCCCTTTCTTCTTTGAGGACCCATATTTGTACGTTGGTTTGGTGCAATTGGAATATATACAGCACACCCAAAAATTCTTAAATGAGCAATATTTGGTTCTGACCCAAAAGCCAATTGCAAAGGAGAGAATTTATGATAACTAGTTGATCTTATACGTACAAGTATTGCAGCATGTAGAATAGTATGTCCCCAGGCAGATGTTGGGAGATTTGTTTTCATTAATAATGGTCTAGCAATTAATTGTAATCGTTTAATCAAAGATTCAGCAAGACCATTTTGTGTGTGAACATGAGCTACAGGATGTTCAACATTAATCCCAATTGACATGCAATATGCATAAAAAACATGTGATGAAAATTCACCAGCATTATCCAAACGGATATTTTTAATGTGATGGTTAGGAAATTGTGCTCGTAATTTAATTATTTGAGCAAGTAATATTGCAAACGCCAGGTTGCGAGTAGATAATAAATATAAATGTGACCATCGGGATGATGCATCAATTAAGACCATAAAATATTTGAACGGTCCACATGGTGGATCAATAGGTCCACAAATATCTCCGTGAATCCGTTCGAGAAATGTAGGACTTTCAACTCCTACTTTTACTGGTGATGGTTTAACAATTAATTTTCCTATGGAACATGCAGTACATGCGAATTTTTCTGATGTTAATATCCTTTTATTTTTTAAAGGATGACCATGTGTATTCTCAATGATTCTTCTCATCATGGTAGATCTCGGATGACCCAACCGGTCATGCCAAATGCTAAGAGTAATAGGATCAGTAAACTTCTGATTTACTAGATGATGAATTTCAATTGTACGTATTTTTACAAAATATAGGCCAGTAGAAAAAGACATCAGTTTTTCTAATACAGATTTCTTACCCAAATGTATTTGAGTAATAAAAAGATACTCAATCCCATTTTCCTCATTTGTTTCAACACGATACCCATTTATGCGGATATCTTTAAAACTCAATAAATTTCTACTGAATTTTGAGGAAAATAGTGTCTTATCAATAATAATTGTTGTTCCTTTAGGCAACAATATACTAGCTCTTCCGGAACTCTCAATTACATTTGCACTACCGTTTATCGTATAAATATTTATTTTTTCCATTTTGAGATCAGAAAAATATTTCTCATTTTTTAGTATGGTGTGTGTAGTTCCACTATCAATAATGCATACATCATCATTAACAATAGCCATCTAAACACAAATATATATATATGCAAACGTAAATATTATTAGAATAGAATGAAAATGAAAATACAAAAATATCAGGGTGAGGCTTTAGTTCTTCTGGATACTGACATCACCAATTAAATGGTCTATCCTACCGTCTGGGTGTTCAAAAAAATCCGATACATCCATATGGGTAATATTGATATTAAGATCTTCAGGATCAATATCATCATCCTCAGCATTATTTATTGGATGTTGAGAAAAATTTGCTTCCACATTTTTATTTTTCAATGAAGCTTGATACAATTCAACTAAATATTTAGCCGTACGACATTTTCGTGACCAATGACCTTTCATGCCACATCTATAACATATATCCTCATGCTTTTATTAAATTTCTTTTTCTTTTCCCTTATGATCTTTTCTGTTCCACTTCAGGTGGCCAGTATTTCTCACAGTTTGATTATAATTGTGATAAGGGAAATATCAAGCGTGTCTATGACCATAACCACGACCACGACCACGACCACGGCCACGGCCATAGCCACGACCACGACTATAACGATGGCTTCTGCTAGAGCCAACAACATTCACTTTTTGGAGTGCTGTTGAGCCAATTGGTCTAACTTCATGATTTCTCAATAATAATTCATTATTCTTCTCTGCAATGAGGAGGGCAGTAATTAAATCTGTAAATTTTGTATACCAATTTTCTCGATATTGTTGCTGCAGGACAATATTGGAGGCATGAAAGGTGGAGAATGTCTTCTCCAACATATCTTCATCAGTTACTTTTTCTCCGCATAATTTTAATTGAGATGTAATTTTATACATTGCGGAGCTATATTCATTCACGATTTTAAAATCTTGCAACCTCAAGTGCAACCATTCATACCGTACAGTAGGTAGTACGACCATCTTCAGGTGGTCAAATCTTTCTTTTAAATTTACCCACAGGACATATGTATCTTTTTTGGTAAGATATTCCATTTTCAAATTTTCATCAAGACGACGACAAATAAAAATCAAAGATTTAGCCTTGTGTTGTGCAGATGCACTATTATTTGCTTGAATAGTTTCACTAAGGCTTTCAGCATTTAGATGCATTTCTACATCGAGAACCCATGACATATAATTTTTTTCAGAAATATCAAGGGCTACAAATTCGAGTTTAGCGAGATTAGCCATAGAGATCAATAAATGCGTACCTGTCTTCTGGTTTTGTTAACGGCAGAAATTCATGCTTAGTCTTCTGGCTTTTGTACCGGTAGAGACTCAGGCTGATAACGTGTTATAAAATTAGGGTAGTGTTAGAATAAAATCTTCACACTACACACTAATAAAACTCTAACTATTTTGCATAAGAATTTCTTTTCAAACTTCTCTCTTTCTTTCTCTCACAATTTTTTCTCTAATTTTTCTTTCACAAAATAATGGTGCATTACAAGCTTAGAGAATAGCTTTATTTATAGAGCTTTAATTAGTGGAATATATCATGACATACATCATCTTCCACTACTGTCCATTAGTCTTGTCTCCACTAAATGGGGGACATCCATAAAAATCTTCTATAATAATTCACATAAATTCATAATTAATGGAGCCTCCACTAATTAATAAAGATTCCAATAATTCATAACAAAGCCTTATTTATATCTTACACCCTTTTTTTTCTTTTTTTTTTTCCTTTTTGATAATATGGAGAACTCATTTAGCCGTGGTAGTCCTAGTCTCCCTAAGGTCTACGAAAACTAGGATTTTCCCAGAAGAAATTGCTCCATAGCAGAATTGAGGAATATCTGGGACCTGCAACCAACTTGATGAACTGAGACTGGAAGCTATGGAGATTTCCAGTGTGTTTGGAAGCGGGTTTCAACATATCCTAATCAGCCCATTACCAGTTTCTCCTTCGTCTTCTTCTGCTGTGCAGCTACCTTTATCTTCAAGCACAGTTAGAGCTATCAACAACTCTGAGTTGGCCACTTTTGTATCTGTACCTACTCCTACTATTGCCACTTCGAAACTCGATGATGCTCTCAGAGGGCCCAGAAAATCTTCTCCAAATCTTCGTGCAGTTTTCCATAGAACTGTACAATCTGCCATTAATGATATTCAAGAATCGTCCGACCTGGAATCTGCTCTTTCAAGGTTCTTGATTTATTCTTCCCTTTTTTTGCTTGGTTGAATTGATTTCTTGTCTAGATTATTTGCATTGTACTGTTGAATGAGATTCAAGATTGGAGTTGAATTGTATGGGAAAATCTTTAAAAGTTGAGTCTTTTTTACACGTTCAATGTACACAATGGGTGCAGTGATTGTCAGGAAGTGTCGATTTTCTTGTTTTGATTTTATCTCATTGATGGCTTTTCAAGTACTCTGAGGTTTAATTGTTAAGCTAATACTGGAGAGGTTTTAGGTTTTGTTTAAGGCTTGTTTGTGTTGGACTAGTCCAGAAGTTTATCTACTTCTGTTGATTTCACATGAAACAAGTTGGGCATGCTGATGCTTGGATTAGAACAATGCTGAAAAAACAAGCTAATTTGACCATATATTCGGTATAATTAAGCCTTCGCATTTTCATGTTTATAATGAAAGCGAAAACATTTGGTGCTTGAATTTGCAAATGCCGTTCCTAATTCTGCTATTTAAGTGTTTTAAGTGTTTTCGGTAAGAAATTGAGAGAGAATAATTTCGTTTCATATATCACTCAAAGATTACAATGAGCTAATTATATACAAGCTGCCTAAGGCACAAATATAGCAACTACTCTAATAAACTGATTTACAAAATCTCCTAATCAATCCCCTAATCAGTGATTACAAAATCCCCTAATTTAAAGGTCAAACTTCTCTAATTCTAGTGTTACAATATTTACAGCCGTATTTTCCTAAAATACACCCTTTAGCCATATTTTCCCACACCCCTTTAAGTTGGTGAATAGATATTCTCCATTCTCAGCTTGGATACAATATTTTCAAACATTGGACCACTTAACCCTTTGGTTAACACATCAGCAACATTTGTAGACACATAAGGTGTGCAGATTTCTTTTGTATTCACTAACCTTTTCACGGATTTATGCTCAAATATGGAAGGTACTTTTTGTTATATGTATTAAGGTAACCTTTGTGAATTGTGATTCTCTAGATTGCTACTTCGCACAAATTTAAGCAAGTGATGTCATTGGCTGTTTTACAGGTTGGGGGGAATCTTGAGAGTTCAAGATTTGAATCGGATTTTGCGCCATTTTGGGAAGCTAAGCAGATGGGTGGAACTTTCACAGGTTGAATTGCAACTAACACATGTTTCAGTAGTTGTTATCTACATATATTACTGATGAAGCTTAAGGTTGTCTTCACATGCTGCCGGTTGTCAAAATCTGGAACATCTAAATAAATTAAAATGACTTTCCTTGATATAATTTGGTCTTAGCAATTGAGATCAAACTTGGTAATACGGTGTATGGAAAATTTAAGTTTAGGATAGTGCACCGAAGTACCAGTAATCCTTGTAAGTTTTCCAAAGAGAGAAAGCCTATTGGCTGTTTATATAGAATTCAGGAAGTAGGAATTCTGTTCTTGTGAATCCCTATAACCAGTTTATGCGCATTTTTTATCTGGTTTTCCTGTTGCTTGGAAATTGTAAGTCTGATATTTAAGTTCGTATTCTTGCAGCTCTTTGACTGGATGCAGAAAAATGAGAAGACTAACATTGCTTCTTACAGCAGTTATATAAAGTTTGCAGGAAAGAGCCTTAATCTGATAAAGGCTTTGGAAATATACAATAGCATTAAAGATGAGCCGACGAGGAATAATGTTTCAGTCTGTAATTCTATTCTTAGTTGCATTGTGAGAAGTGGCAAATTTGAGAGCAGCCTCAAAATGTTTCATCAAATGAAACAAGACGGCCTGAAGCCAGATATTGTTACATATTCTACAGTATGTGCTTTCACCTTTACTGTCTGAAAAGTTTGCTTGAAATACTAAAAACATCAGTTTCCTAGTCTAAGGAACCCAGAATTAGCAGAGGAGAAAGTTTTGAGACAGTAGGAGATATTCAAGATATGCAATCCTAATTATTTTTTGGTCTACATTTTAAATCCTGAAGACCAGAATATACGTTGAAACTTATGAGAAATGAAAAGACTTGGTTGCATGTTTCAACACATTCTTTGAAGATTGCCTGAAATGTTTTTCTTTCCAGGAAACTCTATATAATTGCTTTGACTTTTAGTGTAACATTCACGATTCTTTGCTGCTGTCATGTTTAGCTACTTGTAGGCTGTCTTAAAGTCAAGGGTGGCTATACCAAGGCACTAGAATTGGTCAGGGAACTGAGATATAATGGGCTTCCCATGGATAGTGTAATTTATGGTACACTTTTATCTGTCTGTGCTTCAAATAATCAGTGCAAAGAGGCAGAGAGATATTTTGAGGAGATGAAGAGTGAAGGTCATGTGCCTAATGTTTTTCACTACAGCTCTTTGCTCAATGCCTACTCAGTTGATGGAAACTATAAGAAGGCAGAAGAATTAATCCAAGAGATGAAATCTGCGGGGCTAGAATTAAATAAGGTTGGTTTTCACTTCTGCTATTAAAGGTAGTCCATTAAAAGTCTCATGTTTCACATATCATAATTTAATTTCTCAAGCAATTATTAGATTGAGTTGAATTGTAAGATTACTTCTGAGATTAGTTTAATATCTATGACAAGAAGCTATTGGCTGTATCATTCTATGTGCCAACCTCAGGCCTCCACCCAATACTATCTTCTTCAAATTATCTTTCATTTGATGGTAAATTTAATTGCTTTCTACTTCTCTTTTTCTTTGGATTATTTCATTTCCAGTTTAAATTTGAGGTGCAAAGCTTTGAGTAATAAGGCTCTTCTGTATAATTTGCATGCCGGAGTTGTCAGGGCTTTTCAGTGTCTTTGGAAGTGATAACATTGATATACATGTCTGTTGTGTCTGTTTGCTTTCAAAATTTTGATTTTGTCATAATTTTCAATCAAACAGCAAAACTTAAATTTTGTTTTAACTGCTACATCTTGCAGGTTATTTTGACTACTTTACTAAAAGTATATGTTAGAGGGGGTTTGTTTGAGAAATCAAGAGTTCTGCTAAATGAGTTGGAAACTCTAGGCTATGCTGCAGATGAGGTACTGAAGAAACTGAAGTATGTTTTCTGTTTGATGCATGTCCAGAAGCTCTTATGACATTTTATCTGATAGAAATGTATGAAGTCCTTCAATTCCTGTTTGACAAAATAGTATGAGGATACTTGCATTTATTTATTTCTAGATTTTAGCTTCGGTTACGCAGAATTTGATCCCTAAAGAAGTGATTAGCTCATCATTAATAATCCAAGACAACTTGCAATCATTGATAGCTTCAATAAGTGTAACTTTCTTCATATTATTGATAGTTCTGATAATTCAATTCCACTTATTCCACTAATCAAGTACTCAAACTGGACTATTAGTTTTTACTCAAACTGAAATTCTTAGCTTTTAATTTTCTTTTTAGATTTTTATTTTCTTTCAAATCTTAGCTTTTGATTTTGCTGCAGATGCCGTATTGTATACTTATGGATGGTCTAGTAAAAGCTGGTCAAGTTCTTGAAGCCAAATCAGTTTTTGATGAGATGATGAATAAAAAGGTGAAGACTGGTATGTTTAGTTAGCAGTCTGAACCATATTGTAACATTTCTTTTGCAATTCACATGAGATTGAGGTCTAGAAATGACGAGCTTTGCTGTTGCTTCAAATGGTTTTACCTTAAACTTTGTGGTTCTGTTCTTATGCATTACTCTAAATGTCACTTTCAACCTGTCATCTAATTCCTTCTATTGCAGATGGTTATTCCCACAGTATTATGATTTCTGCCTTCTCCCGTGTTGGGCTCCTCCAAGAAGCAAAGCAATTGATTTCTAACTTTGAAGCAAAATACAACAAATATGACGTGGTTATTTTGAATTCAATACTCTGTGTTTACTCCAGAGCAGGAGAGATGGACAATGTTATGAAAATGATGAAGAAAATGGATGAATCAGCAATTAATCCTGATTGGAATACCTTCCATATTCTAATAAAATACTTTTGCAGAGAAAACCTGTATATTCTAGCATATCGTCTCATGGAGGACATGCATAAGAAAGGCCATCAAGTTGAGGAGGTAAGCAGCTCGTATTATCCATTATTTCACTAGTCAAGCCATGGATAGCGATGGGGTGTCTAGCACTACCATGCAAATTACAGATGAAAAAGAAAGGGGAAAAAAATGTAATTTTTAGTTTTAGTAGTAAATGTTTTTGTTATTCTTAATTATGCACAAAGAAGTGGATGTTCACCCAACCAGAACAAATACCTCTGCATGACTGCTGGACAATATGAACATGTGATTGAAGAACCAAATTCTGAAGCTTTTAGTTTCCCCTACCTTCTCATCACTGGTCCCATTATGTGGATTAAACCTCTGCTGTTTTAGTTTCTTTATCAGAACATCTATTCTGAAGCTTTGTGTTAAGTGGGATCATGAGAGAAATCACACCTGTGTGAGTGGATTACTGTTCTTCTGATGCATTTCGTGAATTTGGCCTAAGTTTTATAAACGCCAATGCCATTTATCAGTTCATAACATAAGGATTTAACAATTTCATAGATTGGTTCTATAGCATGCTTTTGAAATGCGGATCAAAGTAATTCATGGCCTTTAAGATGCTGATTGTAACAAATGTCTGCAATACGAAGTTCTGATCCCGATTTCAAGAAGCTTTTGTATTCAAGTGTCTCTTCAATAAAGCAAATGAGAAAGTTGCTTGCTTTTTTATTTTTACCATTTTTTCCCCTTCTCTTTCTTCTCTTTTGAGAGAAGTAATTGAAGCATATTACTCCTCAAGCTGTCATCCCATCTTCCAAAGTTTTTGCCAATGTTTATGCTTAGTTTTTTCCTGCTTTGTTGAACTTCCATATTTACATGGGTAAACTACACTGTGCTGCAATAAGAGGATCTTATATAAAATTAGGCAAACTTGGGACCAAAGGATTTTAGGAGTTTAATGTGTTGTTAGTGCTTTGGTACTTGTACTTACTGGATCAAGTGCTTCTCTTTTTGCAGGAATTATGCTCTTCTTTAATGTTTCAGCTTGGTAAAACAGGTGCATATAGAGAAGCATTTTCTGTGTATAATATGTTAAAATACAGCAAGAGGACAATGTGCAAGTCCCTTCATGAGAAGATTCTACACATTTTAGTTAGAGGTCGACTTCTGAAAGATGCATATGTAGTAGTCAAAGTAAGCAGATTTTTTTAAAGCAATCCTGTTTTTAATTCTTCAGATAATAATTGGTATTAAGTTATATCCAACTGTGCAGGACAATGCAGGATTGATCTCTCAGCCAGCTGTTAAGAAGTTTGCAACTGCCTTTATGAAATCAGGCAACATAAATTTGGTAAATGATGTAATAAAGGCCATCCACAGTTCTGGATTTAAGATTAATCAGGTATAACCTGATTTTACTCTGAGCACATTGCTGAAGCATAGTTATCTACGATGCATAATTTTGTACTTGCGGGTACTGCAAATATCATAGGGCATCTAATGGTTGGGTTTGGTCAACACGTATGCCTGAATATTAACCTTCAAAGTAGATTTTTTTATCCGAAAATTTTCATTTATGGATTCATGAAAAGAGCACAACTGTACTTCAACTTGTGAATTCTAGAATGACCTGTTCGCACTGTCAATCATTGTAGGAGTTATTTCATACTGCTGTTTCTCGATATCTTGAAGAAACTGAGAAGAAAGAACTTTTGCTTCAGTTGCTGCAATGGATGCCAGGCCAAGGATATTTTGTTGATTCGTCTACACGAAACTTGATTCTTAAAAACTCTCACTTATTTGGGAGGCAAACTATTGCTGAGTTATTGTCAAAACAGCATATGGTATTCAATGCAATGAAATCTCATCAGTCAAGGGTAAAATGAGGTACTACAGATGCATTATATTTTCCACCTACCAAGACAGCCCTTTTGAATTGTTCTAAATTTTTGTATATTCCTTTAAATGATTCTTCAAGTTTATCAAAAGTTATTGTTGTGGTCTCAATTGATTTAAATTCTTCCAACAAATTTCCTGTGAGTCTGATGAGATTGCCACAACATGGTTATTCAAAGGGATTAATTGCATTCTCAGAACCTCAGGTTTTACCGGACCTTTGGCTTTTGTCCCTTTTGATGGCTAACTGACTGGCTTTCATGCACACAATTATTCGCTCTTCCAACAGCACTTGAGGTTGGGAATTAGCACAGAAGAGTTGTTAACAACAGAGAAAGTTCTATGTCCAATTTTCCTCTTGTGAATTAGCACATCTGCATGTTCGTTACTTGATTGTTCAAAAGTATCAATCCTAAGGAAAAGTTCTAAGTAAATTTTGCTCAGTGTTGAATCATAATAGTTATGTTTTATTGCCCTATGAATGGCTGGAACTGCAGCTTGATAGTAGCATCGATTTTTCAGTGATCTGCTATTCTTGGAATCTCTACAGGATACAAATGAATTCTATCAGACCATGCATTTTTTGCATTTGGATCGAGCTCTGAGATGCATTCCCAAACTGCACTGTTGCACTTAAAGCCGCTGCCAAAAGAAATTTGCCAGATCCTGTCATCCTTTCTCACCCTCCCTTTTGCTTCCAGATAGCATAACTCATACCAGACGGAAGAAGATGAAGTATTTCCAAATCTGTACTGAGTCATTCTGGAGGCTTCTCCATCTTCCTTGGTTAGCTTGAGCTTCTCCTCAGTAGCATCAATTACTGCCCTTCCACCAGCGTGGATGCAGAAATGTTCAAAAGCCTTTCTGAAATTGGGCATATAGATTTCTTTCTTTTTACCCACTCTCCATATTAAGTTGCAGAAAACTGACCACCCATATAGGAACTGTTCAGAATAGGGCAGGACAAGAGGTCCTAACTCGGATGCATGTGTTTTCAGAGTATTTCCTGCTACCTGCAAAAGTGATCTTGAAAGGGACACCCCAACATGCCCAGACTCGTCAGTTTCTTGAAAGACAGACCTGTATGACTGATCATCAGAACCCAGGTGTGTTCTAAGGAGATGCCGGAGCTTGTACTTGGCCTTTTTTTTGTCACCCTGCTTGTTGGACAACAAGATTGCCACCCCTCCCATCCTGAACAACACATTAGCTAAAAGCATGGACTTAACATTACCAGCATAACCATTTGGAGTTATTGCTTCCATGCTCAGAACCAAAGCTAATGAATTGCCATGTACTTTTAGGAGGTCTTTTGCTAAACTTATAGACAAAATACCTGCACTGCACCCCATTCCACTTAGGCTGAAACTCTTCACATTGCTTCGGAAACCAAATTTGTTTACTACCATAGATGTAATGGACGGCGTAGGGCAGAATAGACTGCAATTGGACATGATAATGTCAATGCTTTTAGGATTTATTTTGTGTTTGCTCAGCAGGTCTTCAACAACTGTGAAGAGAACAGTTTCTATTTCTTCTCGAGATGGGTTCAAAGAAGCGTCAGGTGGGATTTGATGTACTGTAACTGGAAGACAAGCCTCACTCCCGATACCTGACTTTAAGGCAACTTTTGCCTGAAAATCGATGGATTCTCTCTTAAGAATTTCATTTGTTTCAAAGTTTTCGATGAAGTTGGATATTGGGACTCGGAACCTATCTGGGGGCAAATGGCAAGAGAAGTCAACGAGGTAAACGCATTTGGCCTTCACATGATACAAGTAAATCAACAAGAGCAGAGCCATTGCTACAAAGAGATGAAAGTAGGCAGATGAAACTGTGGAATCCATAATGCCAGAGAAGTTTCCCGTCAAATAACTTTTCAACAGCTCTACCATTTTCAAGATTGAAATGACAGATGGTTTTGGTGCCAATGCGAAATATAATGAAGAAACTTGGGAGTTTTCTTCTACCACACGATTGCTCTCTATCCCATTCCATGCCAAAGGCATTGTCCCAAGAACAGCTGATTTTGGTCGAATGTTGTATATGACTTGAATTCTTCGTGGTTTTGGTCACATAAGTTTCATGTTCAACCTTGTTTAACTCACGTACTTGGATTGACACCGGTAGAAGTTGCGTTGAAGAAACCAAGAATTGAGAGTTTGATGGTCTAAATCATCAGAACTAATGAACAACTCGGCTATAATAATAAGTTAACAACATTTGAAGTTCTCACTATCCAGTTTCTCATATGCAAAATAGAATTTCTTACCTAAATCACAAACTATGAAACAGACAAATATTTAACAATAAAAGAATGGGTACAAAATAATTACACTTGAGCACATCAATTTCAGTTTTTTTTTTTCCTTCATGGCCTCATTTGCATAGTGATCTTACATATAGAGTAAAAGCTGCATTTATGCCTAATATGCAAGGTAAATGACAACATCACAGTTCATTGCTGATTCCCCCCCCCCCCCAATTGAAAGCAAGAAACCGATGATTCTCCAATGAAGAATTTAGACCTTAGGTCTTGCTGCTTGATCACCTCGAACAACAGCTAAGATCTGCAATAATTCAATTTAACATCAGGTCACAGGAAGGAATGCAGAAAACCTGCTAATAAAGGAAATGGCATATGGAAAACTCTTTGCATGCATTTAGAGAGAGAGCTTGAGGGGCTCAAAATTATCTTCTGTAGATGTTTCAAGACAATGACAATGAGATCGCCATTTACAAACAAGGGTGAATATTAAGCAGATTGACTGCCAGAAGGTATATGCCTAGATCAGCCGCAACATTTACTATGCTAAGATGAGAAGTTGACAATCTAAGAGAGAATAGTGATCACCAAAACCTCAGAGTCAAATCTATTCGCTTAACCTCCCTTTGAGAATCTAAAATAAATGAATAATCGCACACGAACAATGATTTTCCATGGTTCTCAATTCCAATTCAACATGTCAATTTAGTAAGGAATATTTAAGTGGATAAGAATTTATTGAGATAAATTTTGTAAAAAATTATTAAATATGTAAGGTCAGCTAAGGTCCAAAAAGAGATAGTATAATGTATTGTGAATAGATTATAATTCTTGAGAAATGAAAAAGATATAAAATAATAATATATTTAAATTAAAGTAAAATTTTGATTTAGAATGAGATTAGAAAATCCTTATCCATATAAAGCTGTGATTCTTTGAAAGCTTGAACTGAACCAAATTGCAGATTACCTTTCAAGTTCATCTCAAGCTCAATGAAGGATAAAAAGCTCGAGGGAAACCAATTCTCTATGCAAGCTGATGTCAGGAAGGACACTGAGGAGTAGATGCTTCTTGAACCAACACTTTGTTGTCATGAAGTTGCTCAGATTCATTAGCTGTATATGTGATATCCTCAAGTCCCTTGACTCTCCATTAACCATTTTCCACACCCAGGATCTCTTGATGGTATTAAATTAGCAATGCATTTCCTCTTCATTACTGCAACATTGCAGGCCACATGTCCATATATAAAAATTTGTTCTTTCTTCAGGTGACTATTGATGATGAGAAAAGGAAGATCACTATTCCTTTTTTGTCATTTTGCATTCTGATGCACAAAGTTCTGTTGAGCTTAACAGTAATTAAGTATTAGCAAATTACATATCTAAAACTATACATATGGAATTGCATTTATGTGCTTCTTCCATAATTATTTCCCTAGGACTAAATCCAGCAGCAAGTTTGACCTCCAAATTTACCTGCAAAATGAAGCTCCATGTCAATATAAGAGACACAAGCATAATCTCAATTCCACACCCCTAGTCGCCCTCCAAAAAGATTAGGAAAGAGGAACAGAAGATGGTGTCTAACCTCACTTTTCACGCATTGTCTGTAGAATGGCTGGAGATTGGAATGGCATTCTTCCCTCTTTTTCACAATTTCTTCTTCAAACAACCCAGGGCATATTTCCCCTTGTGTTGAGAATTCCAATTTTACACCTGACAAAAGGGCATTGCAATAAGCAATTTGTCACGCCTCGAGTTCGGGAATGACACGGCAGCACTCTTCACATTGAAATGTTGAACCCTTAGCACCTCAAATTGATCCACTACGCTACTCTGATGCTCAAATAACCCGCACATATAAACTCACACTCCTAGAAACTCAAATGCGTAATCAAGTCTAAGCAACCCAATTGACATTAACTGAGTATTTATTTACATAGTCTATCAAGTACATAATAGATATAAATCCATCAAAACCATCAAAGTCTAACAAAACCTCCTAATCGTTCAAATAAATAAACATACTCCAAAAATTCATAAATAACAACCAGATATCATTGCCAATCTTTCTCAAACCACCCATCTAATTCTTCTTCTTCTAACGGATATCCTACAAAATAGTAAATAAAGAATGAGCTTACTAGCTCAGTAAGGAAATCTGACTTACTTGGGATTGAGCATGCTACATATATATATATATACATTTATAAAACGATTGTTCAAAATAACTTACAAGTTATGGTAGAACACAACCCGTGAGGTTTTAGAATATCTTCTTGGTGGGTTGGTCGCACCAAGTGAAGATCACAGAATATCACACAAAGAAATAAGAGGAAGGGAAAGAAGAACAATAAATTTTTTAGTTTTACTCTATATTGAATCGAATTATGCACAATTAACACTTTAAATACTGAACTAGTATTGTTTATTCAATGAAAATAATGACAAATCAATCAAGGGAAAAAAGACCATCGCTCGTTTGGAAGAAAACTGGCTCCGAAATCGAGTAGAGGAGGGCCGGCGCTAGGTGCCGCCTCGGTGACACCGGGGCCGAGTAGAGTGAGGCCAGCACCAGGCGTAAAGGAGGGGGCCAGCACCAGCTGAGCTCTGGGGAATGCGCGAGCAATTTTTAGAGCACAAAAAAACCAACATGCAACATCTCAACCCCAAGAACCAATCTAACCATCCACTTTATTAAGGAAAAACACCATTTTGTGCACAAAAAATCATTTAAACATATATAATACATACTTAAATATAACTTAATTCACGAAGATGATTCATGCTTGGGGACCTGATTTGGCTTAACTGATCAGTCTTCTAATTATTATATCTCATTGGAAGAAGGGTCTTACTTATCCTAGGTATTGTATCCTCTTAGCATGGTATTATAACTTATAAAGTTTGGAATTCTCTACCAAAGTAAACCCACAAGCAATCAACATATCATAAATCATAAACCAGAACATAACATAGAACTTAGCTTAAAACCTATAATTTCCAATAACACAACCATATATACAGAGGTGACAAATTATCATACCAGGCTGAAAAACAACAGTCAATAGCCAAAATACAGATAAACCTAATTTCCTTACCTAGGGATTCAACCACTAAGAATCCTCCCAAAAGCTTCCTTTCAAGCCACCAAACACTTATTCACTTTTAATTGAAACCCAAACAATACAATTAATCTTCTAATCGATTTTCTCTAATTTAGAACCCTAATCCGCTAGCTTCAATTCAAGAATTGCAAGTCTCAATCCTATGCTATAAATAGCTTAACCAACAAAAGAATGGCTAACTTATCAAGATTTGATGTCAATGGCTAAAACCCCTTCTTAGATTCTTCACTCCCTCTCCTCTCTTCTTCGTTCTTCTCTTCTGGCCCCTTACACACTTTCCTCTAGAGAAAATTTGATTTCTTTACCAAAATACTCCAATTCTCTAAAAATTAACTATTACGAGAGCAAGAAGTCATATATAAAGATAACAAATTAAACCTAAGAAATGGGAGATATAATCTCAATCATTCATCTCCTAAATAAGTCCAAAATATACCTATTACAAGTCAAAAGTTGTAAGAATTAAATTGGAAACAAAATAAAATAAAACAAGAAAGAAACAATGTAATTGACATTATGACTGAGTCTTTAATAAGTAATTAATTAAAACCTCCTAATAAAATAATTACTACTACCTCTTTAATTTAAAATATTAACTTTTAAGTTTCATGAATCTTAATTCACTAATTAAATAAAGCAACAATCTAATAAGCCCGTAAAATTAAATAAAATACCTCAGAAGAGAATGATCGATCACACAATTATTGCCTTTGCTCTCAAATAAGATACAGATTTCACAGATTGATATTTGAACAGCTAATAAGATTCATATGAACTAACAAAATTATGAATCAATAATATAGTACAGAACTAGAAAATATGTGATAGTGTTGAAAAAAGGGAATTCTAAATTGATCTATCAAGGTCCAGAATTTGGCAGTTGGCAACCTGATTCGAACATCGCAAGGATAAATTACACGATGGTTCGCTATCAAACGACGTCGTTGATAGCGGAAACAGTACGCATAAATATTGATTTCCACTACTTTCCAGTGGTTTACGCCATTTTTATCAGTGCAGGCTTGGTCGATTCCTTTTTTGTAGCAGCCATGATGAACACTCCGTACCCAACACCGATAACTCCCGGCCAAACCCGAGTAGGATGGGTAGGCATAGGAGTGATGGGTTCTGCCATGGCTTCCCGCCTCCTCTCTGCCGGCTATTCCGTCACAATCTATGCCCGTAACACTTCGAAGGCCATTCCGCTTCAATCTAAAGGAGCCCATCTAGTCAACTCCGCTGCCGACGTTGCAGGGCTCAGCGATGTTGTTTTCACTATGCTGGGTCACCCGTCAGATGTTCGGCAAATCGTGCTGGAGAATCTGGTCCCTCATCTGAACCCTAACAGTGTCGTTGTTGATCACACAAGTAGTCACCCCATTCTCGCCCAGCAAATTTATGATTTTGCTCTTGAAAGATATTGTCATTCCGTGGATGCTCCGGTTTCTGGAGGCGATATAGGAGCCAGAGATGGTAAATTGGCGATCTTGGCCGGGGGAAAAGAGGATGTTGTGAAGTGGTTGAAGCCACTGTTTGATGAAATGGGGAAGGTCACCTATGTTGGGGGACCTGGAAAGGGACAGCATTGCAAGATCGCTAATCAGATAACAGTGGGGGCAAACTTATTGGGGTTGAGTGAAGGATTGGTTTTCGCAGAGAAAGCAGGTTTAGACAAGTTGAAGTTTCTCGAAGCAGTAAGGGGCGGAGCCGCAGGATCAATGGTGATGGAGTTGTTCGGGGAGAGGATGATCAAAAGAGACTTCAAACCCGGTGGTTTTGTGGAATACATGGTGAAGGACTTGGGAATGGGCGTGGATGTTGGAGAGGAAGAAGGCGGTGAAGTGGTAATCTTGCCCGGTGCTGCACTGTCAAAGCAGCTGTTTGCTGGAATGGTGGCTAATGGGAATGGCAAGCTTGGTACTCAGGGGCTAATTACTGTAATAGAGAGGATGAATAGCAAATAATGTACCATAGCTTTCAGTTTCATCTACAGACTACAGTCTCCTCCTCCTCCATGGCATAGCAGATTCTTCTCCAGAGAAATTCGTTTGGTGCATTGCTTCGGTTTGGGATCAAGTGATGATTGGTGGCTAAAGTTTGAGATATCAGAAATCAGGATGTTGTTTTGGGTTGCAGATATTGTTGCATTCCTGTATTGTAATGTATGCTCAAGAATCGTCTGGGAAGAAATCCTGGTGAAGCAAGAACTTGGGCAAATTGTACCAATGTTACTAAAATTGGCAACCGGTGTGGAGCTCTTATCTTCCTCAAGTGAAAGGGGAGGTTTCGAATTCCACATTCTCTCTCTGCATTTTCTTTCTGCAACTCATATTATTGTGACTGTTCTTCCAACCCTGGAATGCTTAAGTCATAATTACTCCGTCTCAAAATAAAATACTATTATTATTCAAATCTCTCATTAAAAATTATACTCCTGATTTTATGAAAGGAAAATTAACCGAATCACTTACTTTTTATGTTTTGGAAGTTTCGATCTTTTTTTAATTAAAAAAAGCTGTAAAATAAAAATGGTCAAATATCATCAAATTAATAAGTAGTAAAGTTAAGGGGTAAAGTCCTTAGGGTTTGACACTTCAGCCCCATGAGGTTAATTGGCTAATGTTTGTGTGACACATCAGTATTGGGGTTTGGTTTGTAGTTATGGTAGGACGGCTGGACCAAAGAAATACTTTGGTTTTGTTCTTCAGGTTTCTTGTTAGGTGAGATCATTAGGAAAGGATTTGGGGTTAAGTGCTATAGGTTTGAGTAACAGATTCCATTGTATAGGTTTATGCTTTGGGTGTGTTACTTAGAAATGTTTTTTTGGTTAGCAAGAAAAGATTGTTTATGAGGTACAACCATGATATTTATAAACAATTGTGGATTGGTGTCATGCTTGGGATTCAATGAGTTATTGAGGATGTTAAGAGTTTTGGTTCTTTCGTTATATTGCTTTGGATCCATCGCCATCCATTAAAACCGAAGCCCACCCCCAACACTTAGGGTTTCAATCCCATTCTTTTCAATCCTCATTCTCTCCCTCTCTTCGTCTCCCTCCATCCGAAAATAATTTGCCCATTAAACAAGTGCTGGCGTCTTTTCACTCTCTCTTCAAGCCCATTTACTCTCTCTTCAAGCGCTGACGAGTTATTCAAGATGCTTTGGTTAATTGGTTTTGATTGCTTCGGTTTTTGTGTTTTTTGGCACCCCGAAATCTATATGTTATTGAAATGTTTTTATTTTGGTTTGGATCCTAAAAGCGTGATGTTTCGATTTCAACACACCCAATGGAAACGGAGATACAACAGCGAGTCCTTACAGCTCAGAACTCACCCAATGGAATTCAGGTAACTTTCTTTAATTCCTGTTTTTTATTTTTATTTTCAAAAAGATTGTGTCTTTTTTGGGGTACTAAAAAATAGAGTTTTAGACTGGGATATTATAGTAATAAGAATAGAGTTTTAGACTCATAATATATAGTTTGCTAGAATTCTTCTAAATCTAATGATGAAGCTATTTTGTAGGCCGGATTTCAGAATCATCCAGTGGTGCCACAAAAATATTTTTGAATCTTAATTATCCTGATATGAAGCTCATACGACAAAGGTAACTATATTCATAAGAAAGAAAGAAACAAATCCTGAAGACCAATATGTAAACTGAGCGCTAAATTTAGGCAAATTTGGTGTTGTATGATGATGTAGCTTTAGCATGGAGATTTTGCCTGTATATTGTATATCCAAGTGATCAATAGTATACTAACTACAAAAGAACTAAAGTCTAAGAAAAAGCATATTGGAGATATTAAATTGTTACTAGAGCATAGTAAAGATATGGTAAGATTATTTGTTGCAAAATTGAGATTGTTTCTTCCTATGGTTTTGAAGAAAAGGCTCATGTATTATGTGTATCTATATGTAGGAAAAACCTTTTTACTGTTACGCAACAATTTGTTCAATTGATGAAACCTGTGGTTGGCGATTTAATTCTTGCTCAAAATGCCAACAGAAGCTCAAATTAGTGGATGATAAGTTCTTTTGTGAAAGCTGCCGTCGAGTAGAGATGTCTCCTATAATTAGGTATGTATAATTCTTAACAAGATAGGGTTTACTTGGAAATCGAAGATCATTTCCTAAGTTATTAATGTGTAATATGACCTGATTTTGTCAAGGTATCGTGTGGAAATGAAAGTGAGTGACCAAACTAGAAAAGCTTTCACTATGTTTGATAAGGACGTTGAGAAACTAACTAATATTGCAGTATCTAAGCTTGCTAAAAAACAAATAGATGTAAGTTGGTAATATTGTTTTTATAAGAATTAGAAAGATATTTACATTCAGATTCTTGATAATTAATTAGGAATGCTATTGTGTGGAAATAGGATGAAACAGGATTCCTGAAGTTATTGAACGCCTCATTGGTGGTATGTATGTTTTCCAAGCAAAGGTAAATATGTTTAATTTGGGTACACAGAAGGATGATTCCACAGTAATAAGGTTGTATTTGCTAAGTGAAATGAAGGATAGAACAAAAGACAAGGTATTAGAGCATGAACGTAAAACATTGTGAACAATTTTTGTTAGTTTAAGTATTCAATTACATCCCTAATATATCTTATGCTAAAATTGTAAGAAGGCAATGATGAGGTAGAAGCCGGTGATGGTGCAAGTGATATTGCAACTGTCACACCACCAACGAAGGAAAAGCAGAGAGGGAAAAAAATCAATTCAAACAGTGTCAGAGATGTTAGTGATACTAAGAAGACATTTGTCTCGAAACAAATATGACTTGGATGATTCTGATTTTGTAACTAATAGTTATTTGATGTCATAGTATGAAGTTGAATTTACTTGGTGCAAAACAATGTCTAAATGATTTAATATGATAAACATTTATAATATTAATGTTAAAGACTTACCGTTAATCACTGCATGTGAAAGTGATTATACATATGATTATCAGAATTCATGTTTTGGGTGTCAAGTTATTCAATACCAGTAATTTGATCATGTCATAAAGTTGAATTGGTAGAACAGAGTTTAAGCATAAGCTTAGTTTAGATATCAATGTTAGACAGTTTAATCTTTGTAGCAAAGGGGCAAACAGAAAGAGACTTCTCATATAACGGGGTTTAGATGATTAGTTTTTCAAGCTTGGAAAGAGGGCCATTTTCTAGAGTCTATTAGTATATGAAAATTCTTAGCTGGATCCTTGAAACTACTGATATTATTGCATGCAGGAACAGCAATTTTTATGAGCACCTTTTTTGTGATCTACATTCAATTATTTTAATGAACTATAAATCCAGTTGTAGAGATCACTTTAGAAAATCCAAAGAAAGAGCTGGCCAATCCAAAAAAATATGAGACTCCTACTGATAAAATAACCTAAGATGAGTGCCAATCATCCCAAAATTCATTCTTGATCTTCTTGAACTCTCCCATATCAAAAGCTCTATTGGACACAGTAGAAAAGTTTCAACATTGTTATAGCGGATAAGGCCCCATGTGCTCAAACCAATAGTCATAGTCACATACTTAATATACAAAGAATCTACTGTTATGCTCACTAGGTGGGCTAAAGCCCAGCTATAAGCAGGGAGACTGGTTATCGGTCAAGACATAAAGCAGACCACTTGCAAATATCACTCCAAGAGATAATCATGTCTTTATTAAAGGCCAAGGCCAATTCAAGAAAAGGGATATCAGGGGCACCAAGAAAATTCATACATATAGTTCACCTTGCTGGCTCCCTTTAAAAAGTAAATATTTGTTCTCATCCTCCTTCCATGATTTTCTACTATCTTCTTTGCTTTAATGACGACTAATGTCTCTAATTTCGTCCACTAAGGATGCCTAGCCAAAGACTTACGTATTTGGTGGGAAAAAAAAACCCCATAGCCAAAGAGGGGCTTTCGCGAGGAAAAAAGTTCCTAACTAGAGACAAAATATATCCTATCATTGGCTTTGGTGAGGATATAAATAGGCTTCTGCCAGAAATATTTAGTGACCAATTTCCTAGCCAAAACATACTTTCAGAGACAAACACATTTGGCGAGGAAATAAATGGGACTTTGGCTAGGAAGTTAAGCTTTATTGTGCAAAAAATTTCTTAGCCAAATAAATGGGTTTTGGCTAGGAAAAAATTTCCTCACCAAAGACAAATATGTTTTTAGCTAGGAAGTTAAATCTTTTTGTGAGAAAAAATTTCCAAACCTTAGCATCCTTTCTGTGACAAAACATTTCCTACCGAAAGATAACAAAATATTCCTAGCCAATAATTAAAATAATATAGGAAAGAAATGGGTTTTGGCGAGGAAGTTTACAATTAAAATAGAATGATTAAGTTTTGACAAGAAATTATTTGTCACGGTTAATTGTTATCAATTAGGAAAGTCTCCTCACCAATGTTTTTTATCACTAAAACGCCAATGTTTCCTCACTAAAACTGTTGTTTTCCTTGCTAAGACCATTGTTTCTTCATCAATATGTTATTTCCTCGCTGAAACCGTTGTTCCCTCACCAATGTTTTCTAATGAGTTTTGGCGAGGAATTTATGCTATTGGTGATAAAATATTTCCTAACCAAATCATTTCTCGCAACAATAACACCTCACCACCACTAAGAAAGACTTCACATCCATAGCTAACACAAAGGATTGTATGACACAACAGATTTCGAAATTCACAATCAAATTCACTTAAGAGAATATTGTGAGATAACACTAGGAAGTCAACAAGTGAAATGAGTGACGAATCACGTGCAAAAAATAGATGTCATTACTTTACATTATGAAAACAAATGTCTAAATTAACCTGAGAATAAAAACAAAGAAAACTCTTTAATAAACAATGAATAAAGAAAAAGTTTCAAGAAAAAAAAATCCATTGACTAGCAATAACAATGACAAAAAAAAAAAAAAAAGAATTGCATTGACTAAGGAAAAGGAATCAATTGATCATCAAACAATGCACATAATATTTTGTTGTACAAATTATTTAAGAAAAGACCCCAAGAAATATTTGCAAAATGTTTAAATATAATGTAAATATTTTTTATCTAAAATTTCAATTCTACATTAAATTCCTTTATAAAAATTTAAATTTAAAAAATAAAAATTAAAAAAACTGAAAATTATATATTAAAATAGAAAAATTAAAATATCAAAAAAATTTATTCATCCTGAGCATGGGCAGCTTATCTAGTGTTTATGTTTAAATAAAAAAAATTAACATAATTCATTTGGTGAATGAATTCAACAAAAAAGGCCGTATATGAAATTTGGGTTGGGCAATTGTGTAACGCCTCTGTTTCTTTCGGAGTTGGGCTAAATTTGAGAAAGCCCAACCAATTCCAACTGAATACTATAACTATTCTTTCATGCTCAATATTTTCTCACTTTATGATTTTCAATTTTCTCCGAAACAATAAAGCAAACCGAATAAAAAATTTGAGACGGAAGGGTGAGTTATATAAAATAATACATTAAAACATAATATTATAATTTAAATAAACTTTTTAAATAGATGAAATATAAAATTTTAAGAAAATTCTTAATTTTTAAAATTTTTTTTAAACATTTACAAATTCTAAAAAATTATAAATAGAGGAGACGCATCTAATTCAGTCTCTACTTACACCCTCTCTCCTATCCCTAGGGACAAGTCCAGGAGACGAGAGGTGGCACCCACTCTCAAAATTTTAAAATTTTTTTTTACATTAATAAAATTTAAAAAAATTAAAAACTCATTTTATATTTTACCTTTCGCTTCCTTAAAAATTTTTTTTTAATTATTTAACATATCTTTTTAAATAATTTACCCCTCCTTAATTTTTTTTTTTTTGAAATTCTTTAACATATCTTTTTGGATAATTTACTCCAGCTTTTAAGTTCCTAATTCCACCTTTGCCTATTCCTATTCAGCCAATTCCCTTGAAGAGTTTTTTTTTTTAAAACAATTAATAACCCATTTTACAATAAGAATCATATTATTCTATATCTGTTATAAAATTAGGGTAGTGTTAGAATAAAATCTTCACACTACACACTAATAAAACTCTAACTATTTTGTACAAGAATTTCTCTCTTTCTTTTCTCTCACAATTTTCTCTAATCTTTCTTTCACTAATCTTTCTTTCACAAAATAATGGTGTATTACAAGCTTAGAGAATAGCTCTATTTATAGAGCTCTAATTAGTGGATTACATCATGGCATACATCATCTTCCACTAATCTTAATTAGTGGTGTCTCCACTAAATGGTGGACATCCATAAAAATCTTCTAATAATTCACATAAATCCATAATTAGTGGAGCCTCCACTAATTAATAAATATTCCAATAATTCATAATACTCCCCCTTGGATGTCCATCCATTACATAAAGAATATACCTCGTTAAAACCTTACTAGATAAAAACCCAGTGGGAAAAAAATCTAGTGAAGGAAAAAGAGTACACTATTCTATATGTCTATTTATTACTCCCCCTGATGAGATGATTCCTTTAAATCTTTAAACCGACGCATACCGATTTTATATCTCAACTTTTCAAATGTTGCAGTCGGTAAAGTCTTCGTGAAAATATCTGCGAGGTTATCACATGACCGAATTTGTAGCACATCAATTTCACCTTTCTTCTGGAGTTCATGAGTAAAGAAGAATTTTGGTGAAATATGTTTTGTCCGATCTCCTTTAATATATCCTCCTCGTAATTGAGCTATGCAAGCTGCATTGTCTTCATAAAGAGGAGTTGGAATACCTTTGATTGATGATAATCCACAACTTTCTCGGATATAATGAATCATGGATCTTAGCCATACACATTCTCGACTTGCTTCATGAATGGCTATAATTTCAAGCATGATTTGAATAAGTAGTCGCTATAGATTGTTTCGTAGAACGCCATGATATAGCAATATTTCCACATGTAAATAGATAGCCCGTTTGAGAACGTGCTTTATGTGGATCGGATAAATAACCAAGATCTCGCATAACCTATCAATGTTGGACTGGTTTTATTTGAATAAAATAATCCGAGATCAATTGTACCTTGGAGATATCGAAGGACTTGTTTAATTCCATTTCAATGTCGTCGTGTTGGTGAAGAACTAAATCTTGCTAATAAATTGACAAAGAAAAGCAATATCGTGTCGTGTATTATTAGCAAGATACATCAATGCACCAATTGCAC
This sequence comes from Voacanga thouarsii, assembly GCA_026120185.1. Taxonomy (NCBI): domain Eukaryota; kingdom Viridiplantae; phylum Streptophyta; class Magnoliopsida; order Gentianales; family Apocynaceae; genus Voacanga; species Voacanga thouarsii. The sequence continues at coordinate 5,355,520 of JANUWF010001322.1, read as the reverse complement.
TCGAGATATGGTACTTCGAGACCAAGGAGTTCTTCATCATTTTCTTGAGGTCGGAAATGATCTTTATCCACATTTAATGATCGCACGATCATTGGAATACTCAATGGATGTGCTTTGTCCATGTAAAATCTTTTTAGCACTTTTGTTGTATATGTTGATTGATGAATAAATGTTCCACTCTCCAAATGTTCAATTTGTAAACCAAGGCAAAATTTGGTTTTACCAAAATCCTTGATTTCGAATTCTCTTTTTAAATAATCAATTGTTTCTTGGAGCTCTTCAGGAGTTCCAATAAGATTAATATCATCAACATATATAGCTAATATCACAAATTTAGAACCAGATTTCTTAATAAAAACACATGGACATACCTGGTCATTTTTAAATCCCGCTTTCAATAAATATTCACTAAGACGTGTGAACCACATGCGCCAGATTGCTTCAGGCCATATAATGATTTCTGCAACTTGATGGAGTAATTTTCACGAGGATAATGTTTATATGCTTCAGGCATATGAAATCCTTCGGGAATTTTCATGTAAACATCATTTTCTAAATTTCCATACAAGTAAGCAGTGACAACATCTAATAGGCGCATATCTATCTTTTCATGTACTGCCAAACTGATAAGATATCGGAGTGTAATAGCATCAACAACAGGAGAATAAGTTTCATCATAGTCAATACCTGGTCTTTGTGAAAAACCTTGGGCTACTAATTGCGCTTTATATCGAACGATTTCACTCTTTTCATTGCGCTTTCGCACAAATATCCATTTGTAGCCAACAGGTTTTACACCTTCTGGTGTTCGGATCTGCAGTCCGAAGACTTCACGTTTTGTCAGTGCATTTAACTCCTATTGAATCGCATCTTTCCATTGCAGCCAATCTTTTCTATGCCGACATTCATCAACTGATATTAGTTCAGGATCATCATTATCCTGTGTAACATCAAGAGATATATTGTATGCAAATATATTATCAATAACAGCTTTCTATCCGATTCCAACTTCTACCTAAGTGGTATAATTGATAGAAATTTCGAGTGTTACTTTCATCAACTTCGGTTCTTTGTCATCGGTTCTCTCTTGGTCTTTATCATTCTTTTCTTCAATATGATCTTCCGGATCATTTAATCCTCTTTTCTTTCGATGATTTTTATCTTTAGAACCAAGAGGTCGGCTACGCTTACGGCGTGTTTTTGACTCAATGACTATAGGTATAATATTTTGTTCTGTTGGAACTTCAATTTGAATAGGAACATTTATAGTTGGAATATGCGATTTTGTAACTCTTCTAGAGTCAACAAAAGCATCCGACATTTGATTTGCAATGCTTTGCAAATGAATTATCTTTTGAACTTCAAGTTCACATGCGCTTGTGCGCGGATCAAGATAATTTAATGATGTTGTCCAAGCAAGATCATTTTTATGTTGTTTTGGTTCTCCCCCTAATTTAGGGAATAATGATTCATCAAAATGACAATCAACAAATCTTGTCGTGAATACATCTCCTGTCGAGGGTTCAACATACCCGATAATAGAGGGAGAATCATATCCAACGTATATCCCCTTTCTTCTTTGAGGACCCATCTTTGTACGTTGGTTTGGTGTAATTGGAATATATACAAGACACCCAAAAATTCTTAAATGAGCAATATTTGGTTCGACCCAAAAGCCAATTGCAAAGGAGAGAATTTATGATAACTAAGCTGGTCTTATACGTACAAGTGTTGAAGCATGTAGAATAGCATGTCCCCAGGCAGATGTTGGGAGATTTGTTTTCATTAATAATGGTCTAGCAATTAATTGTAATCGTTTAATCAAAGATTCGAAGAAGACCATTTTGTGTGTGAACATGAGCTACGGGATGTTCAACATTAATCCCAATTGACATGCAATATGCATCAAAAGCATGTGATGAAAATTCACTAGCATTATCCAAACGGATATTTTTAATGTGATGGTCCGGAAATTGTGCTCGTAATTTAATTATTTGAGCAAGTAATCTCGTAAACGCCAGAGTTGCGAGTAGATAATAAACATACATGTGACCATCGGGATGATGCATCAATTAAGATCATAAAATATTTGAACGGTCCACATGGTGGATCAATAGGTCCACAAATATCTCCGTGAATCCGTTCGAGAAATGTAGGACTTTCAACTCCTACTTTTACTCGGTGATGGTTTAACAATTAATTTTCCTAGGGAACATGCAAGTACATGCGAATTTTTCTGATGTTAATATCCTTTTATTTTTTAAAGGATGACCATGTGTATTCTCAATGATTCTTCTCATCATGGTAGATCCGGATGACCCAACCGGTCATGCCAAATGCTAAAAGTAATAGGATCAGTAAACTTCGATTTACTAGATGATGAATTTCAATTGTACGTATTTTTACAAAATATAGACCGAGTAGAAAAAGACGGCAGCTTTTCTAATACCGATTTCTTACCCAAATGTATTTGAGTAATAAAAAGATGCTCAATCCCATTTTCCTCATTTGTTTCAACATGATACCCATTTCTGCGGATATCTTTAAAACTCAATAAATTTCTTTTGGATTTTGAGGAAAATAGTGCCTTATCAATAATAATTGTTGTTCCTTTAGGCAACAATATACTAGCTCTTCCGGAGCCCTCAATTACATTTGCACTACCGTTTATCGTATAAATATTTATTTCTCCCATTTTGAGATCAGAAAAATATTTCTCATTTTTTAGTATGGTGTGTGTAGTTCCACTATCAATAATGCATACATCATCATTAACAACAACCATCTGAACACAAATATATATATGTAAACGTAAATATTATTAGAATAGAATGAAAATGAAAATACAAAAATATCAGGGTGAGGCTTTAGTTCTTCTGGACACTGCCATCACCAATTAAATGGTCTATCCTACCGTCTGGGTGTTCAAAAAAATCCGATACATCCATATGGGTAATATTGATATTAAGATCTTCAGGATCAATATCGTCATCCTCAGCATTATTTATTGGATGTTGAGAAAAATTTGCTTCCACATTTTTATTTTTCAATGAAGCTTGATACAATTCAACTAAATGCTTAGCCGTACGATAGTTTCGTGACCAATGACCTTTCATGCCACATCTATAACATATATCCTCATGCTTTTCTTCAATTTCTTTTTCTTTTCCCTTATGATCTTTTCTGTTCCACTTCGGTGTGCAGTATTTCTCACGATTTGATTATAATTGTGATAAGGGAAATATCGAGCGTGTCTACGACCATGGTCACGGCCACGGCCACGACCACGACTATAATGATGGCTTACTGCTGGAGCCAACGACATTCACTTCGAGAGTCTTGTAGAGCCGGTTGATCCAGCTTCATGATTTCTCAATAATAACTCATTATTTTTCTCTGCAATGAGGAGGGCGATAATTAAATCTGTAAATTTTGTATACCCATTTTCTCGATATTGTTGTTTGCAGGACAATATTCGAGGCATGAAAGGTGGAGAATGTCTTCTCCAACATATCTTCATCGATCACTTTTTCTCCGCATAATTTTAATTGAGATGTAATTTTATACATTGCGGAGCTATATTCATTCACGGTTTTAAAATCTTGCAACCTCGGGTGCAACCATTCATACCGTGCGATGAGGTAGTACGACCATCTTCGGGTGGTCAAATCTTTCTTTAAATTTACCCACAGGCCATATGGATCTTTTTCGGTAAGATATTTCATTTTCAAATTTTCATCGAGATGACGACGAATAAAAATCAAAGCTTTAGCCTTGTGTTGTGCGGATGCACTATTATTTGCTTGAATAGTTTCACTAAGGCCTTCGACATTTAGATGCATTTTTGCATCGAGAACCCATGACATATAATTTTTTCCAGAAATATCAAGGGCTACAAATTCGAGTTTCGCGATGTTAGCCATAGAGATCAATAAATGCGTACTGTCTTCGGCTTTGGTAAGCGAGAAACTCGTGCTTAGTCTTCTAGCTTTTGTACCGGTAGAGACTCGTGCGATAACGTGTTATAAAATTAGGGTAGTGTTAGAATAAAATCTTCACACTACACACTAATAAAACTCTAACTATTTTGTACAAGAATTTCTCTCTTTCTTTTCTCTCACAATTTTCTCTAATCTTTTTTTCACTAATCTTTCTTTCACAAAATAATGGTGTATTACAAGCTTAGAGAATAGCTCTATTTATAGAGCTCTAATTAGTGGATTACATCATGGCATACATCATCTTCCACTAATCTTAATTAGTGGTGTCTCCACTAAATGGTGGACATCCATAAAAATCTTCTAATAATTCACATAAATCCATAATTAGTGGAGCCTCCACTAATTAATAACTATTCCAATAATTCATAATAATATCATTTTTTTTCTATTATTTAAATTCTTAACTTCACGCTTTTTTTTATCGCGATTAATAATGACCATATAATAAAGACCCGTTGTTGCGGCAACTGGATCTTTGTCGTCGTGATTAAAAGACGGCCAGGTGGTGCCACTAGCATGGAGCAACGGCCCTGCAGGGAAGAAGGAAGGACGAACAGAAAATTCTTGTATGAACTCGATATACGTATATCGAGTATTTAAATATATATATTACGTATATTAAAAATTATATAATAAATATTATGTATAATTTTATTTTTACGTAATATAAAATTTTAAAAGGATGCATATACATTGAATTCACACAAGAATTGGTGGGCAAAGACTAGTTTCCAGCTTTTGAAGAGCTGCATGCATTCACGTGTCCTGAAATGCATATCCATTGCTGCACAACGGCAGCCGCATGCACTACAATTTATTGTTTGTCGTGGGAATATAATATTTTTTTATATTTTTAAATAAATAATTAAATAAATGGTAAATTATTTTTAATCTTTTAAATTAAATTTAGATGAATTTATTTAAATATCATAAAATATTATTAAATATGTGAAGTTAATCTAGAATTTATTTGAATATTATAAAATATTGTTAAATATAATATATTGTAAGTATATGTTTATTTTCGAAAAATAAAATTTATTTAAATTATAATTATTTTAAATTAAAGTAATCATGAATTATTATATATTTAACAGTTTATTTAGACCATAAAAGAGATATTGAATTTTACAGAATTTAATCCAGTCTTTAGTTTATTGTGAAACTTTCCCCTTAGATGTTTTTGGAACCTGCTTTTCTCTTTGAAATATAATTTTTAATTCTAATGCGTGTTTTCAAAAATTTATATTTTAAAAATTTTAATAATATTTGTTTAATACTATCTTTGTTTCATTAATAATTTCTATTAGAGACACAGTGATTCTAATTTCTATTAGAGACCATAAGTCCTATTTTTAGGACTCATTTGATAAAAGTGAAATTTAAAATTTGAAATATAAATATTTAAGTATTAAATTTTTAAGACTGAATTCTAAAATATGAATTTTGAATTAATTATAACTCATTTTAATATTATATTTTATATCAATTTATATTAAATATAAAAAATATTGATAATTAGATAGTATTTAACATATTTAGATTTTATTTTTAAGTAACTATCAATTCACTAAAATTTTATAACACGATTTCAATATATCTTAATCAATTAACTTGTAATAAAAATTTATTATCAAATATACTTAATTAATTAAATATTTAATATTATTTGTTTTCAATGCGTTTAATGAAATAAATACTTAATTAATTAAGTTACAATACAGGACTTTAGCCTCTGCCTGAAAGACCGGCCATCAATGTGGGTTGGGTTTTTTTTTTTGGTTAAAACGAAATTGAGAGCAATTTAATTTTAAAACAAAAATAAATTTTAATATTTAGATACATGAAAGTATTTCGACATTATTTTTTTCAATATAAAATAATAAAAAATAAACCTTCTAATTAAGTGAAGAAATATCTAAAATTATATATAGTAATATTGTGCTAATAGCATCTTAAATTATTTCACAGTTTGATAATTGATTTGTTAAATTTGTGTAATTATCTTAAATAAACCTAACTAAAATGTACTATAAGTATTGCATTTAAATTAAATTTTATGAAGATTGAGTTACTAAATATGTCTCAATTCATCCAAATTAATATGTGCCAGAAGTATATACTAAAGACACTTTTTGTAAAATAAAAGTAGTCCTACATTATTTTATTAAATAAATGACAGGATCCATAAATTTATAAAATTCATATCTATTAAATGAAATAGCTTACTTATATATGAGAGTTGAAATATAAATATATTTATTTAGACCGCGCCATACAAAATCTAAAAATCTATACAAAGATAGACTTATGCACTATCAAATTGTTCAAGTATTCAATTTAAGTATTTTATTGAAAAATGTTTATAGATATTAGTTTGATACTCGTAAGTTGCACGAATGGATGTAAAATATAATGTGTTAGAGAGATATTAAACTTTTCTTTATAACTTCGCAGTGTTTAAAAAAACTATTAAGTGTTTATAAATTACCATAATATATGTCTATTATTTTCTTCATTTAAATTTAGATAAATTTTATTAAATTTAAATAACTTTAACGCTGTGATGTGTCAACTGAATATGTTGTCATATATATAATATTCTTTCTAATTTAAAATTTTATTTTAATTGTTTCGAGATATATGACACAACGGCAAAAAACGAGCATATATATGAGATCGCGGGTTTAATTCCTTACCTTGTATCACACATCTCGCAATTTACATCTTCTACAGAGCGTCTCGTGTTGTGTTTTTGTTTCTAGTCTTAACATCATGCCCACGGGCAAGAGTCACTACAACAAAAGTATCTCATAGCTACACTTTTTTAACGACATTAATTAAAAGTGTCCCTATAATAATGGTATTTCTGACTTTTAGAATAAAATATCGATAAATAAAAAATATAGCGTCATTTTTAATTAAAGTGTCGGTATTTTATTTATTTTTTCGACGTTAATGAAAATGCGTCGTAATATTTAAAAAAATATATATTCTAACTACATTTTTTTACGTCATTAATTAAAAGTATCCCTATAATAATGTTATTTCCTGACGTTTAGAATAAAATATCGATAAATAAAAAATATAGCGTTATTTTTTAATTAAAATGTCGACATTTTATATATTTTTTCCAATGTTAATGAAAATGCATCGTAATATTTAAAAAATTTCCGGCACTATTTAAAAAAATAACATTTAATTAAATAATATCAAATAACAACGACGCTTTTTGATATAAGTGTCGTCTCATTCAAAATTATATGGATGCTTTAAAATTAATTGTCCAATTTTAAAAGGATTTTTTTGCTGAAATTATTTAAAAGCGTCCCTATAATAATGATATTCTCGACATTTAGAATAAAATATCGACAAATAAAAAATATCGCATCATTTTTTAATTCAAGCGTCAGCATGTTATATATTTTTTCCAACATTAATGAAAATGCGTCGTAATATTTTAAAAAAAAATTGACACTATTTAAAAAAATAACATTTAATTAAATAATATCAAATAACGATGATATTTTTTTATATAAGTGTCGTCTCATTTAAAATTATAAGGATACTTTAAAATTAATTGTCCCGATTCAAAATGAATTTTTAGGCCGATATTAATTAAAAGCGTCTCCATAATATAAATATTATTGACATTGAATATAAAATATGCTCAATATTTGTGATGTGCTCAGTTTTTGTGGTCGATTTGAATGACTAATAGATGTTATGAATGAAAACTATTCACTTTGCTCTTGATATTGTTCTTTTTTACGTTCGACATATTCTAGATCTGTAATTCATTTCTCTCAACTGGTTTGTAGGCACGGTTTTCCACTACTGAAAATTAATCATATTGTGACATATTTATTATAATGTTTTTTTAAAGATGTCATTAGAAATACAAATTTGTGACAGTTTACCGAAAATGTCATAATAGACACAAGTAAAGTCATACATTTTTACTATATTTACTAGAAATGTAAAATTTAATGTATTCTTAGAACCATATTATGACATTTTCTAAAATGTGTTAGAATACTTTTTTGTTCCCATTTTAGTTGAAAATTGACAAACAGATGTGCTAATATAAATTAGTTTTAAAAGTTCAAATATCCTATTATGAAAATTTTGAAGTTGAGATATTAATGTAGAAAATTAATGAAAAATATAGAGAACAATATAAGTAATAAAATTGATGGATTTTAACCTCTCATAGCAATATAACTTAGCCTTTATTAAATTGTATAAGCTCGATTTGAATTTGAAACTTATAATTATATTTAATTTTTAATAAAATCTTATTTGAATATTCAAGAATTGAATTTTGAAATCTCAAAAATAAATTAAATTATAAATATTTATATTTTTATATTATTCTTTACACGTATTATGAACTTTAAAGTTACTTGTATTTCCTTTGAATTTTAAAATATTTTAATTAAATCGAGTTAAGCTTTGTTTGTCATTAGGCACTGATATTTTATAACTTAGCCTTTAGTTAAACGACAAAACCCCACCACTCGCTTGTCAGTTATTATCCTTAGACACTGAGACTCAGCTCCCACAGTTGCAATAGGCTACCGGAAGTTGACTAGCCACCAATATCGACGGCAAAGCAATAGCCCAAACAATCAGATTTGAGATTGCCTCCGAAGTCCGTCTACTCTCCCAGAAATACAGCAAGGTCCTTCCCCGCCATATAAAGTTATGCTTTTGGTTCTCTGATGTAGGGAATAAGGATTTATTAAGTTGCAAATGGTATTCTGGTTTTTTTTATTAATACATAAGAGTTCAAGCTGTTCAGCAACTCTTTGGACATTGATGGTAGATGCATTGATTTGTTTAGTTCATTTTGGTTTTTAGTCAATTCAGTTGATTTGGTTTGTTTATTTTCTTTTTTGATTGGGAAATTTTAGATCCGATTCATATGGCTTCAGAACCGGCAAGGAAAGACTAGCCTGGCCAAGTACTACATTCCTCTTGAGGAATCCGAGAAGTATAGAGTGGAATACGAGATATTCTTCTTCTGAATTTCATTTATATAATCCTTTAATTTCATTTTTTAATTGAATTTAATTTCCGTGAATGTATATAGTGTGTATGCATCTGTAGGTTCACCGGCTAGTTGTGAACAGAGATCCAAAATTTACCAACTTTGTTGAAGTATCTGGATATTTATATTGCATCAACAAAAGTTTCCCCAATGTTTTTGGCTACATTTTTAACTCTTGATTATCGGTGTGGATCACCTGATTATCGTTGTTACCTAGAAATTTCTGATTTTTATGAAGAACTTTTGACTGCAATGTCAACCCAGAATGTAGAGGGGTCAAAAACCACAAATTTGCATGTGAATTTGACGATGATAGAACACTTTGCACCTAAATAGGTAGTATGGTGAATATTAAAAGGAGAAAATAGGAATGAGCATGTTTGGCGGTGCTGCTTATGATGGATAAAATGGCAGATATTAACTGAGATTATTAGGATTCCCCAACAGAGACCAATAAGTTCACTTGTAGCAAACCCGATCTGCACTATTTCATTAGATGACAGAGCCTCATCTTCTTGGGTTTGGATAATTTCAAGTACATGTGTGCTACTGATTGTGTTTACTCTGTTGTATGATCAATTTTCTCTCTTTTATTATAAGAAAATGTTTGCATTTTCTTCCATATTTCATAATCCATTGTCCATTGTTTTTCTTGCAGTTTCGGACCCACGAGGTTATTTATAGGCGATATGCAAGATTGTTTTTTTCACTCTGTGTTGATATAACTGGCAATGAATTAGCTTATCTTGAGTGCATTCATTTATTCGTGGAGATACTTGACCATTTCTTTAGCAACATTGTGAGCTAGATTTGGTATTCAATTTTCACAAGGTATGTGTCATTGGTGATACCTCCAAGAATTTCATTTCTTATCTTACTTTTCTGTATTTGTATTTCATGTTTTAAGTGGTTGTTTACCCATTTTGAGATATTTGTAAATTTGTTTGTAGCAAAACAATCTTTTTGTTGTTCTGGTTGTGGGTGTCGCCTGGTTGATACCATACTCTCTTCTAGATAGATAATTTTACAAAGTTATGCTTTTGGTTCTCTGAATTCTTGGTTTTCTTTGTGTACTAGGTTTTCATTGTTTTATTCTGGAGTGATTTCCTGCATTTCCTTTATTTTAGCATGAATTATCAGCTTGAGGTTCATTCACGAAGTATGTCATATTGTTATCTTTCCCATATCTTTTCATAGCCTACCATTTCCTTACATTTATCCTGATATCTCACTTAATATTTCTCACTGTTTCTCTTAGGAATGATTTCCTCTCAGAAGGATTTAAGTTGGTACTTTGAGCATTGGAAACAGATGATATGAAATATGTAAGTTAGAAGTTTCAAAATTACTTTTAGCAGCTCCTGGTAATGCTTGCAATGTGCAGCAATTTATTAGTGCTACTTGACGTCCTTTTAAGGCTCTATTGGTAGATAATTTTATGCAGACTGTGCAATTGAACTAATAAGGTCTTAAGTCTTTAAGTTTGTATGCCAATTTTGTGGACTTGATCTTGATAATTTACACAAGGACATGTGTAATTCTTTAGGCACTTGTTGTGCAATGTCGAAGAATCAAGAGCAGATGCTTTAAAGGACTGAAACATAGAATTGGGATTTAATTATACCTATTTTTTTTTAATCAGGTCGGTCGCCAATCCCAACCGTTATTGTATCAATTACATTTATATTTATTTTTCTATTTTCTTTTCCTTCCACGTGTAACATTGCTCTCATCCATGAATAAATTATCTTCTTTGGTTCACTTGATCACATAAACCCCGGCGTCTCCTCCACGTTTAGCTCTTGAATATCGTCCACAATTCATTTGTGAGTTAGGCCATTGTTTAGTGGCGTGTTTCTTCCGAGTTCTTGAGTGTTTGCGCCATGGAACTGAATTTGTCTCCTCAGGTTGCTGATGTAACTGTTGCAGAGAACGATGGGGGTGCATATTTCGCTTGGTCAGATTCCAAGTCTCCTGTGCTTGGCCAGGCTAAGCTCGGTGCTGGAAGGCTTGTTTTGCACCCTCGCGGTTTTGCTCTTCCCCACTATGCAGATTGCTACAAGATCGGTTTTGTCGTCCAAGGTAAATTAAGCCATAAATACATCATTTTTCCAAGAGCTTCATCTGTCAACACTGATCGTGAGGTGCGCATAAATGCATTCATTTAAGTGGCCGAGTATTGATTCTTGTTCAATTGAATCTTGATCTTCTTGAGTTTCATTTCATCTGATCTGTACTTTCCAGGTAGCTGCCGGGTGGGAATGGTGCTACCAAACAGCACAGTAGAACATGTATTGAAAATCGAGGAGGGAGAAGCAATCCCAGTACATCTGGGATCAGTGTCATGGTGGTATAATGCAGAAAACTCCGATGTAGAAATCGTGTTCTTAGATGAAACTAGCAAAACTTACACTACTGCCCAGTTCGATTACTTCTTCCTGAGCGGAGCCGGAGGTGTCCTTGGAGGTTTCTCCTCCGACTTCATTAGCCAAGCGTTCGATCTCAGCAAAAACGAATCAGAAAAGCTCCTGAAAAGCCAAACTGGTGCAGTAGTTGTCAAGCTTGCAGAGGCACAAAAACTGCCAGAGCCTAGCAATGAAACTTGCAACAAAATGGCGTACAATCTTCAAACATCGAAGCCCTCAATCCATGTAAATCATGGTGGAACAATGACCACTTTTGACACCGAAAAAAGTCATTCACTAAAAGAATTCGGACTCAGTGCAGTGCTTGTAAAATTGGAGTCTAAGGCAATGCTAGGCCCGATTGCTACTGCTGATTCGTCGTCCCAATTGTTCTACGTCGTTAAAGGCGGCGGCCGTGTTCAAGTATCGAATCTTGGTGGCAAGAATGTGTTGGACGCCAAACTGCTGACGGGTGACTTGTTCGTCGTGCCAAGATTCTTCGCCGCTGCAATAATGGCGGATGGAGAAGGCTTGCAGTGTTTCTCTGTGTTGACATCTTCACAGTAAGTCTCCCGTTCTTGATTTTAAGTTATTCATGCTTATAGCACTCTAATTCTTACTAAAAATAAGCCCATAAACTACAATCTCAGGGAAGTGTCATGCACTGGAGTAGCAAGTTTTTAAAGGGGAAAAAACTTTTATGACAGTTTTGCAAACATTTGTATTCTAATTTCATTTGATTCATTTAAAATTGCACCCAATAATGATATTTTTCTTGTCTTGTAATCCAATGAAAAACACGAGTGAGTCGTTAATTTTTGTTTCTATACAGGCCATCTTTTGTAAGGTTTGCCGGGTACACGTCGGTGGTGGAAGCTCTGTCTCCTTCGATAATACAAGCCTCTTTGAACGTGGATTTACAACTGGTCAAACTTTTCAAGTCAAAGATTGGACATGGCAGCATTATTTCTCCTCCAAAGCAGTGAATCTAAAAATATTAAACTGTCAATTTTAAATATCGTGCCATTACTGCTTTGTTGTACTACTTGCCCCACGCGTAAGGCCGTGTTATTGTATTATATTCCGTCCCTATTAAAAATCAAGTCACTTTAAGAAGTGATATGAAATTTAATATTTCTTTCGTTTTAATTAAATTAATAATAATTAATTTGATACGATATTTTATATAAAAATTAAAATTAAAATATAAAAATCTCTTTTTATTAAGAAATAATCAAATTCTAAAGTTTTATAATTGTAAGCATATTTAATTTATTTTTATTTTCACTACAATTACACAATACTTATTGTATTAAAAAAGAGTATTTGTGAAAAAATAACAATTAATATCGTCTTGATTTGACAAATGAGACAGATAAATTTGAACAAAAATCTTAGTTAAAATAGACAGATAAAAAGAGATAGAGAGAGTACTGTTATATTTTGAATGATATAGATGTATAATTTAAAAGAAGTCATATAATTATTATTGAATACTCTTTTCGTCTAAAATTATATGTTTTATTTAATCGATTACGCAAATATTAAAATAAATAGAGTTTTTAATTAATTAAACATTTTCTTATATTTTTCCCTTGAAATTAATTTACTCTCTCTCTCTCTTAAAAAGTACTCAAATTCTAATACACTTCAAATTGCTTCTTTCTTTTATTATTTAAATAAAATCAACTTGTTAGGAAAGAAATTATTTAATATAATTAAAAAATAGAGTACTATTAAATGGGGTAAATTTGAAATGTTAAATCTTAATTTTAGACAGATAATTTGAGACAAAAATTAAGTTAGAAATAAGACAGATAATTTGTAACGGATAGATTATTCAATCTTTAAGTTTACATGATTTAATTTAATTTCTTACACTTTCGATTTTTAGTGTTTAATGTTTAAATTTTAGTCTTATTACATAAGTGTAAATCTCAACTTGTACTCCCTTCATCCCAAATTATCTGTTAATCTTAATCGATTACGCGGAGATTAAGAAAAGTAAATTTTTTAATTAATTAAACATTCTCTTATATTTTTATCTTTAAAATTCAATGATAAACATTTCTTTTTAACTAAAAATTACTTCTCTTTCATAAGTATTTAATTCTTATTAGAAAATTAGTTAAAATATTGCTGAGTATTTAATTCTCTCTCGAATTTGCTATTAATGTTTCTTGGGAATTAACGAGATGAGTATTAATAGCAGAACTCGTAAAATGAGCTTTTGTCTACTAAATAGAGGTAAATTTAAAATATTAAATATTGATTTTCAAAATGGACAAATAATTTGAAATAAAAATTAAACTAAAAAGTAGACTGATAATTTGAGATGGATGGAGTAATTATTATTCTAAGTTATGGTATGATCCCTCTACTCATAAAGGTCGAATTTAGGGAGACGTGATATGGAGTTAATTGCACAACAAATTTACCAAACAAGTTCTAAATGATCAAACTTTAATTATCATCTTAATGTAGATTTTGATCCCTACACTCTCACAAAAGTAAGATTTAGGACCACACATTATGGAGTTTAAATTTCTAGACAAATTTTTAACATTATTTACAATTCGCCACACAATAATTATAATTTGATGAACAAAATTATGTGCAACAAACACAATTTTATTTTACTAACAGAAATGCGATCACTTTACACACTATTATAGTTTTTTTAATTTTAATTCTATACGTTAACTAGTTGCGTAAGTTGAACTCTCAACTTGCACTGCTTTTCTTCTATAATAATCTATTTGCATTAAGAGAAACAAAAGGATATGAGATGAAAGAAAATAGAGGGTTTTAAGTTTTGAGTTCTTGAAGAAAAAGAGAGGGATGGAAGGGTAATGGATGAATTACATTTACATTATATTTGGTTGGGATGAAAAGAGAAAAGAAACGGAGTGAATTTGAAGGTAAATGGTGATTTATGTCGTTTGATTTTAAAAGAAATATAAAAATAAAATAAATTAGGAGAATTTCACATAAAAAAAAATAATTCATCAAAATTTGGATGGATTGAGATATTAATCAATATAGATTTTTTGTCATTCACTTTTCTTCCATCATAATCAAACAAAACAAAAATAATTCTATTTACTTCCCATAATAGAAATAAAAATTTCCTTCCTCCCTTTCCCCTCCACTACAAAAAAAATTATTATTAGTGACGAAAATTAACGATGGCTAAGTAACCGTTCTTAATTTGAGATGGAATAGCGACAACAAATAAAGTTTTTAATTTAAATTTATTTTTTAAAGATTTGTCAGTTAGCCGTGATTAATCCTTCGCTAATGCAAACTGAAGTATAAGCAGGTGTTGAAAGGCAAAACATTTGTGGAATTATGAAGTATAATTCATTTCAAATTGCATTTAAAATTTCATTTATATTAAATATAGATAAAATTATATATATTTTTTATTTTATTAAAATTAATAGTAATGAATTTGGTATGAAATTTTATATAAAAATAAAAGTTAGAATATAATAATAATAAAAATAAAAAATATGTGAATCTTATAATATTTTATGTCAAATATATATATATAAGATATATTGATTATTTTATAATAAATTTTTTTTAAAGAAAAGTGTCAAATTGAGATAAAAAAAATATATAATATTTATTATATAATTTTCATTATACATAGTAAATTATTTAAAATATTCGATGTACATATATCGAGTGTACTTAAAATTTTTTTATAACTTATAAAGAAATAAAAATCAATTTAAATACTCTCTAAATATAATAAAATTTTTTATTTAAATTATAATATTATTTGTAATACACTTAATTTGTATATAAAGAGTTTCATAAACATTTCTTTTAAAACAAAAGGCGTATCACTTTATCAAACTTATTATTTTGGTGCAATGATATTTCACAAATCATGATACATTTTGTAGATAAATGATACTAAATGTCAAGGGAGGATAGAATTGTTTTAAATTTTTTTTTGAGTAATTTTTATTTTTACTTTTTTAATCAGTAATTTAGATTTAATAAAAGGTTATACAGACTTTAATGAATTGTTATAATTTTATTATCATTTTTAAATGACTTTTTGAATTGTTCGGATTTATTTGGTCCATGTATTACTTAATTATTTAATATTTTTTGAATTTTAATAGTCCACGTAATAAATTCGTATTAAATATGAAAGAGTTATATAGAGACATATAGCAATTCTAATCTATTCATCAATTTTTGAGATTTGAGATGCTAGCTGTGGAAAGCAATGCGAAGCACAGTTGGCTTAACGATGAACGTGGAGGTGGGGATAAGGATGGCTCAATGTCAAAAAACATGACAAAACTTAAACATCCTTCATAGTTCATATCATTCAGACAAGAAAAACTCTATTATAGGGGTTACTTAGGTCAAGAAAGACGTTTCTCACTCTGAAAGTGCTAGCCTCAGTGGAGAAAATACATATTCATGTGGCTCTGCTTTTGTCAAGTTTGATGAAAACGTTGCACTAAGACTATGCTTTTATGGGTTTTGTCCACATATTCAATTAGTTGGTCCCAAGACTCTCTACAGTCATTTTTCTATTGCTCCAAAAGCCCAGGTCAATATAGATCTTTTTCATCTATTTTTGCATTTTGGTTCTGTATTTATCAACAAATATTGATTCTTTAGATTGATTGTTTGTTCTTCTTCTGACTCTGGGTTTGTGTCGGACAAGTTAAGTATAAAACCGAGAGAATTACAAGAAGTTTATTAGTCTTTTCTTAGCCGAATGACACTAAGCCATTTAGCTTTGCCCCTATTGCAGCTGCTCTTTTTTCTTGAATTTAGATGGAGATGTAGGCTGTAAGTTTGCTAAATTTGGGAACTTGGATCTCTCTCATTTTTATGCTTTTCTTTTTCCATTGCTGCAAATCTTTAGTCGATGATAACATGGCACAATCTTGACATGGGATTCACAAAATCTACTTTATGTTGGTTCCTCGTCATTTTCTCCTCTAATTACATTAATTGGTTTACAATGGGGTTTTCGCATAGTCTTCCTCAGGCAAGGTTCAAGAATCTCAGGGAACCTAAAAGCCGAAGTCTTCTACTTCCATGTCTACGGCATCCTTTTGCAGAGATGGGATCTACATTTCACCAAAGTCACCAATATCTCTGCCAGAAGATCCTAACCTCTCTATGGTCCCTTTCCTCTTCAGGAATGTATCCGCCCTTCCCCAACGCATTCACTCATCAATGGCTATACTGGTGAAACCTTAACGTTCTCTGATTTCAAAAACCAAGTTTCCGGGCTCACTCATGCCCACAACTGATTTATTATTTTTGAAATTAATTTTTAAATCGAATAATTTCATACTTATTTTTTATTATATCTTTAAGTTATTAATAACAAATATAACAAAACTCATAAAAATATAGGATCAGTTGTTTATTTTTTTTTAATATATTTAAATGTATATATTCTATCAATAGATAAAAAAAATTCTATAATACATATAATTTTAAAAAATACTTTAAATTATTTTACTAACAATAATATTTGCCTAAAATTCTCTATCTAATAATTTATTTATAAAATTTATATATCTGTAAATATTTGTCAATTTTTTATTTAATTATCGACAATATCTCCATGCTAACGGAGACCGACGTCAACTAGTTTAGAATCATTAAAGTGCCAATTTTAAATATTGTGCCATTAATGCTGTGTACTACTACTTGTCCCACAGGGAAAAGGCCGTGTTATCGTATTATACAATTTTATAAGGTTATTGGTTAGTTTAAATTAAAAATCTATATATATATATATAAATAAAATAGGAACTGCACTGCTATAACCTTTGAAATAAAGTCTTAGGTGTCATGCGAACACTTTGAAACTTTATCAAACTCTTAAACTCTAAACCAATCTTTTCAAATTCAGTCCCTAATAAATAATGAAATGTCCCTCCAATGAATTCATACTCCTAATCCGTTCAAATCACCTTAAATTCACTCCCTATTTAATAATAGAACTGAGCAAACGACATTACATTGTTCTTTACATTATATTCACTATATCTGAATAGAAGAGGATTCATTTGACCATTCATCTTCAATCACATATTAAATAGTCTCCTACGAAGACTACACAAAACACAGCCTACATACATTCCACAATGGAACAATGAAATTTAGACGGCTTATTCTCCTTGGGAGGTTTTGTTGGGTCAGATAAATACGGTGAAGCTGAAGAAGTGGGGTACGGGGTGGCTACTGGTGCATAGGGAGATTGACCTGGTGGTGTGCCCCGTACGGCAGAGGTGCGCCATATGATGGGGCAGAGGAAGCCGGAGTATATGTGGTTGAGGTTTGAGAGGAGAGAGGATGAGTTTATTGGAATATCAGCAATGAATTTTTGTGGGAGAATCATGGAATGCCCAAAGTGTTCATTGGTATAAGGGTATAATCCTAAATCATTAAATGATCCTTGCATGTGCCACAGGAGTCCAAACGAAGACAAAGATGCTGACTGTTTATTGAAAAATGAGGAATGCTCAACTTCAGTGACTCATGGAGAGGTAGATGAAGATGACTTGGATCTTTCATTTTTTACGGGGGATGATAAGATTAGGTGTAGTAGATATAAGATTGCATCACTCTCTAGACCATTTAAGGCGATGTTGTATGGTAGCTTCATGGAATCACGGAGAGAGAAGATAAAATTTTCACAAAATGGAATATCTGCAAAGGGAATGAGGGCTGCTGAAATAGCGAGACTAATGCGTGGACTAAGGGCTAGAACCAATTTCCCTTACAACACGAATAATCCTCAGACATCATCTTCAAAGCTTCTCTCTACCACACTGAGTGTTGATACCTTATCTGAAGATGAAAAAGTTGTTTTGTCCTAGATTCTTTATTGGGTGGCTATGAAACTATTTCCCTCTTAATGGATATGGTAGTCGTTAGGGACTTTATTATGTGTACCTTATCCTTCTGTTTGTACATGGATAGCATAGAAATGTCTTCCCAGTTTTTTATATTATCAACGATTTATTTGGTCGATTTGGAAACCCATTCACATCAAAATGATCAAAACCGATTGAAAGAATGAAGAAGAAATAACATTGTGTTTACTCAAGTAAAAGAAATCACTTTTTTTGCATAAAGTTTTTCTTTGCATGCAAAGAATTCTAATTAACATTGAATGGAAATTTGAAAAAGAAAATCCATGGATTCACCTCTGTAGTAGCAGGAGCAGGAGGTCCCAACCAAGGTCCAACACAGCATAGTACGGTGGCATACCCAGCCATGACTAAACAAATTTTGTGAACTTAGTTAACTAAACAAATTTCATGACTATAGTTTTGTGAGAAAATTTGAACTCAGAGTGGCTACTATAATCAGGGCAAACACAAGGCTTAGCTAGGGGCAATAGGGCTCCCCTAATTTTTTTTGAAACTCCTATAAATAGTAGTAATATTACATCATAAATTATAAATTATTGTATATTTGACCCCTTTATTTTTTTAAAATCTCTACTAATAATGATATATTAAATTTCGATTCTCTCAATATTTGTTATGCGTCCACACCTGAATATATTATGTCATTCTAATTTATATTATTCAAATATTGAAAAAGCATTTGAACTTGAAAGACTTGACTTCAATTAGAGAAATACTTGGTTATAAAGCAATTCCCATTAAACTGGGAAGATTACAAGAAAATGGATTTCACTCAACAAGTAGGAGTTGCTATAGATATCCGTC
Organism: Voacanga thouarsii; assembly: GCA_026120185.1. Lineage (NCBI taxonomy): Eukaryota > Viridiplantae > Streptophyta > Magnoliopsida > Gentianales > Apocynaceae > Voacanga > Voacanga thouarsii. Next base: position 5,336,322 of record JANUWF010001322.1, on the reverse strand, counting down.
TTTATATCTCTCTTGCAATGCTGATAACTATGTCAATACAATTGTTTATGCTAGTTAACGATCCATGTTCACCACTGCTAAATCAAAGAAATTTTTAGGCGAATCTGTTCCAAAAAAATGAAACTTTTGTTGCTAAGGGATGACGGGTGAAAATGTGTCGAAAGGTGGGCTGGTGATGGTATATTATATTAAATAACCTCATTAATGAATTTTATATTTTTTTTAAAAAACAAACATTTAATTTTTTTAAGTAATAAGTTATGAGAAAGATACGCAATATTAGTGAATTTTATAATATTCTTATCTAAATATAAATTCGTCTTAATTTAGATTCAATGAATTTAGATTGATGATTAGATTGATGAGACAAGTGGCACTGTTCCGTGTTGATATTTAAAATTATTGAATTTAAAAGCTGATTATATATATATATATATATATATATATATATATATATATAAAGTTATCTTCATTCACTGAATTTAAATAAATCAAATGAATGTATTTTTTTTTTTAAGGAAATGTCAAGAGTATCTGGATGCATTGAAGCTAGATCTTTATCTGAATAATTAATTCATAAATGCTGCATTACCTTTATTTCAATTTAATTGGATTCTTTGAATCTATGTAATCTTGACATTTCCTTAAAAAAAATACATTTATTTGATTTACTTGAATTCATTGAACTAATCATTACTTATCACGCCTCGCGCTCACGAGACGTGACACTACTGCATCTACCGAGTCGTAACTCAAGAATATCTGAGCCTTACATCAAAACTTAAATAACAAAACACATTTTCTTCCAAAATGATAACTAAATAATTTCATAATTAAATCTTCCTCAAAAAATTTATATCAAAACCCATAAAACAATTCTTACATTTGTCTCAACGAGTATTAAAAACATAGGTAGAACTTAAGATAATAAGATAACATAAGCTACTGATTAAAATCCTGAAATTCGACTTCGTGTTATACGTTCAACACAATCTTAGTAGAAAGGGCTTTCGCACCACTGATCATCGCTATCATCTGAAAGGAGGAAATATTGAAGGGGTGAATCAACCACATGTTCAGTAAGTAGGAATGAATCACTTCTCCCGAATAAAATTTATTATACTTTTACATGATATATATACATAAATACTACATTAATAATCATACTTACAAAAAAAAATAATCACTACCCAACATCTGGTTCTAAAACATTATTATAGCAAACTTTAGAAACATATAGACTTTTGTTTACCCAAATAATTCAAAAGACGTCAAATTACTTTTAATTTGCACAAATTTTAAACATTTAAAATATGCCAATTGACTTCTTTCATTGCAAAATTCAAAACTAACCAATATAATAGAATTAGCATTAATTAATTATACATATATTACTTGTACTTTTACAAACACATAAGCCATGCTCACGGGTCCCAACAATAGACACACCACCTACTGTTCTTTTTTTTTTTTTTAACACCCGAATGCTTCCATTAGCATTCTGTGGGTCACTTCATGGCATTAAACGAAAAAGAAAATCATGGATATAATTATTATTATTTTTTTAAACCAAGAACAAAGCCTATCATATGCTGGCTCTCGACTGTCTCGTTTCAGGTGACTGCCGGTACAGCCATTCTTGTTTTATATATATATATATATATATTGGAACATCCTTTTGAATCTAAAGATTGATAACCAAACTAACACAATACATTCATTCAATACCACACAATAAATGACTGGGAATATAAACATATAAAAATATTCGTTCACACAAATTCATATAACCATTACCTTTTTTTAACTGAATTAATTTATTCAATTAGGAAAATCTAAAAAGGTTTAACCCGACCTTAGCGGTCCAAAAAGATTGAAACCTTCATATTGCATAAATCCAAAAAAGATGAATTCAATCTTAATATTATTCCAAAAAGGTTTAACCCACCTTTGAGGCATCATATTCAAATCAACTTAAACAAATCCATCATATACCAAATTCATCAAATATATTCATACGGAATCATGTATCCATATAATACAAACATCGAAATAAACACCATACATTAACCCATTATTAAAACTTATACTTTGGAAAAATATCATACTTTATTCGGGAATTTTTAACCAAAATAATATTTTTATCATATTATTTGTACCAGAAAATCGAAGAGATTCATCCCCACTTACCTCTCAATTTCGACGCTTGAAACTCTAGTTGAACTCTCCCCCTCTTTCTGATCCTGATGACGGCTATTGGAAAACAACGATATTTTCTATAGGTTTTCCTATTTAATAAATCGTATGGTTTCCTTAACTTTTAAATAATTTCAATTAGGTCTCTACTTACTTAAAATATTAACCCTTTAACAATTCCTAAAATTAAAATATCACCATGAATAAAGACTTCCTAAAAAATACGGGTTTTACAATTACACTAACCTTTTTGAACCTCCTAGAATTATGTTCTTTTTAATTTCTCATTTTTCATCTTTTTGGAAACTCCGAAAGTATTATTCTATGTTTATACATTTCATTCCTCCAAAAATTTGATTTTTTATTTATAAATATCATTGTTATTTGAATTGGGGTTTTTTTTTTTTAAATTAGAGTTATCTAAATTTTTTGTTCTTTTAAATATTAGAGTTATTTTTTTTATCTAAATTTTGAATGCAAGAAAATTGAGAAAATTAATGAAATTAACTCGTGCAACGCACATGCACCAACCTAGTATATATAATTGTATATGTGGTGTTATTTTATTAATAAATCTTTTAATAAAATAACGTCACATAAAATTTTGTAGATAAAATCGTAAATATTATACATAATATTATGATTGATGCTATGTGTATAAATTATTTGTGAAAATTAATTTCACAATCGTGAATCTTTGGGTCCAAATTACTTCTAAAAAAGGAAAAGTTATACTTAGTGAATTTTTACGACTCAAAAGAAAGCATATTATATTTTGAATGGTATAAATGTATAATTGAAAAGAAGTCATATAATTATTATCGAATCATAGATTATTCAATCTTCAAGTTTACGTGATACAATTTAATTTTCTACACTCCAAATTTCGTATTTAATGTTCAGTGTTTAATTTTTTTTAATTTTATCGAATAAGTTTAAATGTCAAATTATAATTATTATTCTAATTTCTAAGGTAGGTTATGATCCCTACACTCACAAAGGTAGACTTTCATGGAGTTAATTACACGGTAATTTTATCAAATAAATCTTTATTGCAAGTAAAGATTTCATTCTTATTTTTCCCTCTTCTTTTTCTTTTTTTTTCTTTTGTGAATCAAATATAGGGTTAGTATAAAAGTTTATACTTTAATGCAGTTTAAAAATGGGTAAAAATAGAGGAAAATGATCTCTCATTTAATAAATTTTAAACACTTTAAATTATCCATAATAAATAAAATATTTAATACTATAATATCAAAATTAATAAATAAAAATATTAATTTAAATTGTATTATTTCTTTTATTCTTTTCTTAAAATGCTATATTTAATTTTTTTTCTATATTCATAAATAATTATTAAAATTTTTTCTTTTTCTTCCCTTCTATTTTTGTCTTGCTCCTCTACTCTCCTCTATTTTCCTTTCCCTAAATCCAAACAGTCCCTAAAAGTAAAATTTTATTTTGGGAGGTATACATGACTGTGTAATTTGTCGTCATAAACCAAATAAAATCGTTTTCCCATTTTTTTCTTTTTCTCTTCAATACCCAAAACTCGGGCAGGGGAAAACGCTTAAAGCTTTCTTTATATGAAAAGCGTGGTTAAAAAAAAAATTGAAAAAGTTTCCCTCTTTTGAGCGGGAAAACGTCTCCCCGTTTCTCTCTTTCTTCTTCGATCTCCGTGGTGTCACTCTGCACACCGGACTTCACTCTGCAATTTGATATCCGCTGAACTGAGAAGACGAAAGCTCGATCTCACAGTGGCAAAAGACGACAATGTCGAGATTCGACTATCCAAGGCTGCCGCGGCACGAGATAATTGGCGTTCTCAACGATTTTCAGATAGCAAATGTCACCGAGGCTGACCTCCTCCACCCCAACTCCGAATTCGTAATCAACCTCTATTCCACTATCCTCCTACACATCGCAGTTCTCCCGTAATTCTTCGATTTAGTAACTCATTTTTGGATGTTGTTGTGTATGTTCTCAGAACCCTAACCCTAGTTGGATTTCTTTTGGTATGCTGTTATTTTAGAGAGGACCAGGAGCAGTTTAATGACCAGGTGGATTTTGATGCTCTCGAGCGACTTGAGAATCCGGAGCACCATGTGGACTCCGTTCGAGTCATGAATTTGTTCGAGAAGATCAGAGAGGTTGTTGCTGCTGTGGAGTGCCCCAAACGGTTCACTCTCAAGGATTTGCTTAAGCCGGACACTGATCGCACTGAGACGTTTCTGAGTGCAATTCTCAATTTTTGTCTTCATAGGTATGGAGATACGAAATGCATTTTGCTGTTTAGTAAAATTTGAACTGAAACGTTTAATTTCTGATATATCCTTTGAAGATATACATTCAGTAAATAGCTCAGTTCTTGTACATTTGATTTTCTTCGATATTTTTAGCTGAATTACTTTTTCTGTAATAAAGAATTGTTCTGATGATCGTTCCACACAAAAAGTATATTAGATTACATCCTTATTTGAAAATTGCAGGCTTAGGATTGTAATAACTGTTTATAAGCTCATTTTTGGCTATGTCCGAGGTTAAGCAGCTGATGCATTCTGAATAATGTGTTTTTATCTACCTCTTGTTATCCCTTTTTGCTTTGCTCCTTCCTGTCTTAATTCCTTCATCTTGTGTAGAGAAACAAAATTGAATCTATTCAGACCTGTCGTGGAGGAGTTGACCATTCTTGAAGAGCAAAAACAACAGTTTGAAGCTAGAATATCTCAGGTATATTTGGTTGTAGAACTGTATGATATATTGTGTGAAATTACTTACTTATCTTCCTGCAGTTGCAAGGAGAGATTGCAGAGTACAAGGAATTAAGGCAAAGTGAGATGCCACTTGTTCAAGAAGTTGAAGCTAAAGTTAAAGAGTTGCGACAGAGCATTCAAAATTTTAACAGCCACCAGATGTCCTTGAAGGTTTCAGTGAGAAAGATGAAGGAACAAGTTAAAGAGATGGATGAAAAGGTCTACTTCTCAAACTATCTGTTTTTGAGATTTAGTTTTGCTCATTGAGAAGTTCAACTGCAAGCTATATGCACATATGTTTTAACTGATTATAATACTTGGAATGCTTTATTAGTTCTAATGTCTGACATATTCGCTAAATTAGGCTTGTAAAATTCTAAACAATGTATCGTTGCTAATCAACCTAAATCTGGAAGATTTTTTTGAGCAGAGAAAGGTAGATAATTGACTAATATCTTCTCAATCTACAGCCAATTTCCTGTATGTTGTGGCTCATTGATTTTTCTTATACGTGGTAACCAAAGCTGTAGACTAAGCCATAATTAATTAGCAATTGCCTTCAAAACCCCTGTATATATTCTTTGTTACTTTTACTGGTCCATCACGACAAAAGCCTCATTTTTTTTCCTGTTATCCTATGACGTTGATTTGTTTCTTTACTAATTAGGGTATATGTACACATTGTCTTGCCTATGATTATTGATATCTCATTTCCTTTTGGGGATACTTTGTTTTGGTACTGGAGTCGTTTAGCTATGCCTAATTTTCAATCAATTAATCCATCTGTTTACGTTGCAGATTTTTCTTCTGTTCTTATACGATTGCATTATTTGAATTTTATTTGTATTTTTTCATTTCCTTTTGTTGGGCATCAGATTGTTAATTCTTCTATGCTGGTCATAGTGGTCACATCTATATGTTGATGTGCAAATATTTAGTTACTACTCTTGTTCACAAGAGCTCGCTTTTTCTGGAATAAATTTTTTCTTTGTATTTCAGATTGCAAATGCTGAGTTTGACTTGGTGCAAACCGTTCAAGAAAATGGGAGTTTACAATCTAAAATTGTCCAGTCACCTGATAAGCTTCAGGTACCAGTTCTAACACTTCTCTATGTGGATTGCTAAACTCATTTTAGCATTCTGGAGAGTTGTGATGGATTTGAAGATCAAATGGATGCTTATACTGATCCTTGAATCTAGTATTCAATGACAATAGAGCATGTTCAATCTTCAAGCCCATAGAGATGTTTTGCCAGAAAAATCTTTTCATGTTTCGATCGAATTAGTGGTTTCTTGGCAGAGTGCTATTGTTTCATGTATTTGACATGCACTTATTGCTAACTTGCCATGTATTGTTTCCACTATACTCTTCCATATCCCAATTTGAACTGGTCGCATTGCCCTGAGTAAGGGAACACAAAACCAAAGAAGACTGGTAATCTTGCCCGTTGCTGGTGGGAATCAAATATTGTTAATATTGTACACGAAAGTTATCATGAGTTTAATTCTAAGCATGACCTCAGCATGTGAGTTCATAGTGTAGTATGGAATCTAGAAAAAGCTTTTGAGATTATGTTTGTCTTTCACTGAGCTGAGAAGAGGGAGGTTGCCATTCGCTGTGTGCATATTAAGTGTTTTACTTTTTGAAGGATGGCTTTCATGCTTGGAAAATTTTACTAGCATATCTTCCTTACTTCTATTTGGATTTCCAACATAATGCTTTTTGCTATTTCATGTTTCTTTATTATTATTATTATTATTATTATTATTATTATTATTATTATTATTATTATTTTCATGTTTTGCTTTTTTCCTAATTGTAGAGGGCACTGGAAGAGAAAAAATCACTTAAAGTTGAGGCCAAAAATGCTGAAAGAGTGGCGATGCAATCTTTTCATGATAGGACTACTGTTCTTGAGATTTATTCCAAGGTATTTATTGCCCAAACTGCTTCTTTCTTTTGTGCTTTCTAACCCTTCCAGGCATATTAGTGAGAATTAAAAATTTACTTGCTCAAATGTGTTCTTAATTATCAACGAAATTGTGTTAAGAAAGAGCTATAAAACAATTGTGTTAAGAAAGAGTTATAAAATATACTCTGTGTTCGATAGCATTTTTCTAATTCTGATGATAATGGTAATAATGCTTTGCTGGTAATGACAGAGAAATATGATCCTTGAATAACCCTTTTCTTTTATTCCATGCATTTGTTGTGCGTACTTACAGAAATGAATGGGTGTAAAAAGGTATGATGATATAGTTCCTTGTTATCAGCAGAATTGTTGTGCCATTCATAGACTATGACATCACCTTTGATGCCTCACAACTTGAATGTGTATTCAATTTCCCCCCACTTTTCTATAAACAGCATTCTGCAGGTTAATATTGTAATATATGACCAAAGTGTTTCTTAGCTCTGTGATTTAGAAATGAGTTAACTTCAAATGACTAACTCTTGTTCTCCTTTCCGGAATGGTGCAATTGTTATATAAGTATGGGAGTTCAAAATTACCCATAACCTCTCTTGGCTCATTCTGATGGATTTTTTGTTTTCTTTGGCTCAGTATTTTATTTGACTGCAAGTAACTGCACTCTGGATATTTGGATGTTTAAAATTCCGTGCATTTTTGAAATACTTACTTATTGGCCATACAGTGATGTTGCTGTTAGCATGAATCAGCTTGGAGAATTTGCCCTTTCCTGAGATTTTTCTGTCACTAGACTATTTGGGAACGAAATGATAACTATTGTGGTGGTCAGCCATTAAGCATGTTTTGTACTAAGAATAATAGTCGACCTTCAATGAAAGTTCTTCAGTGCTATTTAATTACAAGGAAAAAAAGGGAGGGGGGCAAAAGAGCACAAGGACACTAGCGAGGAACGGAAATATGGTTGAGATGATAAGCCATATTTTTAATACTAAAATCCCTTTCATGCCATGCCTTCGGGTTCTTTTGTGCTGATGCATCTTCTGCAAATAAATCACATTGCACCTTTATTGATAATGTCTATTCTTGGTTTATGTTCTTCAGGCTTGCAAGAAACTGTCCAAGCATGCTGCTCAGATGAAGGCCATTCAAGAACAGGTCTGGTTTATAATGTTTGATTTCAGTTGCTCTGCATTTGCTCTTCTTTGAGAGAGCACGCAGTGGTGCTGGATGAATTGAGCGGAAACTATTTGAATTTTCTTATGTGACTTGGAACTGACTTCATATATCTTACAATGTTCAGCTGGGATTCCCTTTATTTGTTATTACTCTTCCAAATAGTTTATCTGTATTCTCAGAAACTACATTTTTCCACAGATTGTATTGATTTACTCTGAACTTCTATGTTCTATGCTGAATCGGATAACTAATCTGTAAAAAGGTGAAAATCAACTCAGTGGAATTCAGAAAGATTGAGAGAGATTGCTCTTACTTCTGTCTTTTTGTTTTTATTAACATTTTCCAACTTGAGCTTAGGATTATGCATGCTTGTGAGACTGCAGAAGCACTTTTTCATTTCTTCCAGCATGTACAAATAATGCTGGAAGTTCTTGCAGGTGAACTCCGCCAAATCAATAGAAAAAGAACTTAAAGTACTTAAAGTTAAGTTGGGTGATGAAGGAGTATTAGACAAGTCACTTGAGGCTAAATTGGTGGAATGGCAAGCAAAAGGTTAATTTAAGTTTTTCTTTCTGGAATTAGTTGAAATAAAATATGCTACAACATCAAAAGTTTCTGTCCCTCAGCTGATCGACTGGGTGAATTAAAGAGGCAGCTACAGCAAGAAAGAGATCTCCATTGTGAGGAGGCTACAAAAGAACTAAACAATGTGAAGTCAGAGGTGGAAGCAAAGAGGAGGGGTCTCATGGCTAGGCAAAAGCAGGTGGAAGCTGTAGTCACAGAGGTATCGTTTCAAGTTTCAATCCTTCTAGTAAAAATATTATTTTGATTGGTGGTTCTGGTTTTCAAGTCTTGTTATCCCTTTTGTCAGGCTGATACAGTAACTGCCAAAATTAACTCAGTCAAGGAGTCTGGAGCAGCTAACATGCATGAATTGGGCTGCAAATGTGAAGCTATTGTGAGAGAGGTACAATGTTCAAAATGTCTATCTATCGTCTCATCTGGAGAATTTGGGTCACATATTAATTATCATGCAAGTCTGAACGGCACTTTTGTTCATTGGCTTGTTATGTCTACTTATACAGAAGTTGTGCGATTCCTTTTTCCCTTCATTGGTTCGTATTCTGCCAATATGTTTATATTTTATGGATTCTGGAACTGTTCATCTTATAGTACATAAAGCTTTCTAGAACTTTAAATTGGATTCGCACAAGGCTTTTATGCAATAGAACATTTCTTACATTTAGAATTATGGCTGGCCATTTGCTAAATTATCTTGGCCAATGGCACACCTTGTAGCTAATAGTACTTATAATGGTGGTTTCAGTTTTATCAGTACTCGAATTCTATCCGGGACTTGCTGCCAGGGATCGATGCTGGTTTTCAGGCGAAGTGAAAGCTTTGCTGCTTCTCCCTAGGTAGCTCATTCATCCATCTCGCGGTAAATACACATGATGTTGAAGCCATAGCCTGCACCATGCGACATTAGGGCGATTTAGTATGGGACAGTTGCTGTCACTGCCTGGTGATACTGTGAAATACGCATTTCGGTTTACTTTCTAACTTTGTTCCCTTTAATGTGTACAAAAACAACGCAGTATTATGACTACTTTGGTAACCTGGTGTTGTAAAAGGGAAATTTTTGTTACTTTTTTTCTGGTCCTCTCAAGAAAAGACTTAAGTACGAGTATATTATTGAAGATCTTAATATGATAAGACTCAGATTTCGCTCCTTTATCCTCACTAGATTCTACCAGCGGCTTTGAGGTCGATCTTTATCTTTAGAGGAGGATATTTACATAGACGTTTTTACCTTATTATTGTACTTGTTTGTTGTCATAGTTATATAGGTGTGTTTGTTTTGTATGTTCACTTTATATGAAAGTGTTTGATTCAATGCTTAGCTTAGGAGACGGACACGCTATGAAAATGATGAACCATTGAATTGAAATAGGATATAGTAATATTTTTCGAACATGTAAAATAATTTTGTAAACATGTTAAGTATAAATTTTTTGTCATTTGGGTAAGGGTTCGAGAAAAGAAAATCTTTTTTGTTCCTCTTTTCCTTCTCTCCTTGTTCCAGATCTTCTCTAAAACGCCTAAATTATTAATTCCACCCCTTTCATCTCCTCTTCTTCCCAAATCTTTTTGTCCAAACAAGTCCTTAGTTTTATTCCGTTATCTAAAGTTTTTTATGAAGATTATTACCAAAATAATAATAATAAATCTCTCAGATAATGTTATTTTTGCCAATTGAATATTATGCTGTTTTAAAATATTAATATAAATATTTATTTAAATATTTTGTTTGTAGAATTTTGTAATTTTGAGTATATGTTAATTTAACGGTTCAAATTTAATTTGTCATATTTAAGTAGAATATTAGGGTTCTTGAGTCGTCATTATCATTAGAGATGACAATATTTCTGCTTAAATTGGGGGTTCGAATGGGCTTGGTGAGTCGGGGATTCCCCGATTTAAGTAGGGACGGGGTCGGAGGCAGGCTTCATTTATCAACTTGTCAACCTGGGGCGAGTCGGGAATAGGACTTGCATCATCCTCGCCCTCTGCCCAATCCTACCCGCCCCACATATATTTTACATTATACATACATATATATATATATATATATATATATATGTATATAAAATTTAAAAAATAGAAGTGAAGAGGAAAAAAGAAAAAATATCAATTATCAATTTTACTTTTACTAATTTAGTGATATGATTAATATGTGAACCATTAGAAACCATCATAAAAGTTTTCGAAATGATTAAAAAGTGTTGAATAAAAATATATTGGAAGTCAAAAAAAATTTCTAAAAAAAAATCTTAAAAAGATTTTTCTAGCCCAACTAGGCCCCCGCTTCCCCACTAAGCAGGGACTGGGGATTATTTTATCCCCGTAGAGTCAGGGACGAGATCTCTGCCTTTTCTCATGTCGGAGACGGAAAAACAGGAGGTATGTAAGGGTGAGATCGGGATTTCTAGTCCTCAACCCGATCCGGCCCGATCCCGTTGCCATCCCTAATTATGATTGTTATTACTGTGTTATGAAGCCTGATGGTTTGTCTCTGTATTCCATGCATTCTTACATTCTTTATCAACTTCTTATCTCAATCCGTAAACTCTCTGTATCCTCTTGATTACTAATAAAATTATTTCTTTTTTTTCTTTATATTATTCCAAATCATAAAAATTTGGTATCAGAGTAATTTGTGGTCTTGTGGGTTAAACTATACTTGTAACTAGAAGTCAAGAAAAGAAGGAAGGAACAACAAGAATGGAGATTGAATTGAGGGAGTTGCAAGAGTATGTTGGAGCCCCAAGCTAAGCAAATTAGTTCTATCAAACTCAGTGTAAAGGAAGATGGATATCATCTCAACTCAATTAGTAAGCCAGTTGAAAATCTGTAGTCTCAAGTAGAATATAATATTACACATTAATGCCCTTATTAAATGCCCTTATTGGCAGTATAAATAAATTGACTAAGAAGGTAGAGATAAAAGAGAGAAAATAGATTAAAAGTAGTTTTAGTGGAGGAATAGTAGTTTTTTTTTAAATCAACATTTGAATAATGACCCTAACAGGTTTGGGAATAGAGGAAGTAATAGGTATGGAGTTAAATTATTAAAATTGGATTTTCCTCTGTTTGAAGGTGTTGGCCCTAGGGAATTGGTAAACAAGTGCAAGAGATATTTTAAATTATATAATATTCCTGAAGTAAAGAAATTAAATATTACTGAATTGTATCTGAAAGCGAAGGCTTTTATTTGGTTTAATGAGTATAGGTGAACTCATGATGGAAGTAGTAAGGCTATTTGCAAGATTTTTGGAGAAAGTACAAATGCTAAATTAATGAAAGAATTCAGTAAAATTGAACAAAAAGGAGGCGTGGAAGAGTATTTAGACAAGTTTGAAGAACTCAAGATAGTTATTATATATAATATGCCTTAAACAATTGAAAATTATTATATTTCTGTTTTTATTGGTGAATTGAAGGAGGAGCTTAGGTATATGGTGAAGATGTTCAAACCACGTACCCTTGAAGACGCTCGTGAGCAGTCATTATGTTAGTGAAATTCACTATCAACTGTTAATAAATCTTCATAATCTTGCAATGTTGAGCCATTCATAGCCTAAAACTCCAAACTCAATAGTAGTATACTAACTAATCCAGATTTTAAGAAAATCACTCCATTAGAGTTGCAAGCAGAGAAAAGGGTTTCTGCTTCAAATGTAAGGATAAATAATCACCTGCATATGTATGTCCTAAAGCATAGTTAAATTAAAGCATAGTTAAATTTTATTGTAGTTGAAGATTTTGAGGAAGACAGAGGTTGGTTCAAAGATGAAGGTTAATCTACTGATAGCCTTGAGAATAAGGATAGTTTGAAGGAAGGGGAAATGTTATAATGCTTTAAAATATTAATAAATACTTATTCAAAAATTTTGTTAGTGGAACTATATAGTTTTGATATCCGTTAATCTAATGGTTCAAATTAAATAAGTCATATTTAAGTAGAGTATTAAGGTTCTTAAATTGCCATTATCGTTATTGTATTTTGAAACCTGATGATTTTGTCCTTGTGTCGTCTGGATTCCTATATTTTTTTATCACATCCTTATCTCAATCTACCAAATCTTTGTATTCTCTTCATTATTAATAAAATTATTTCTTTTTATTTTTTATCTTTATATTATTCCAAATCATAACATTGATTTAGAAATTTGCTCCTGAAAATGTTATTTTTACGTTCCCACTTTTTTTGGGTTTAATTGGGCCTCTTGCTCATGGATATCGGTGTTTGGAGCCCACGGTCCACTATATAATTGTGGGCTGCTTTGGAGATTAGCTCAGAGAAATAGTTCGAAGCTTCCCGCGCGATTCACCTTCGCAGCCAGCCAGCAGTAGCACCTCACAGTTACAGAACTTCTTCGGATTCCACAGTCGATTGTCTTTCCTAGACACAAAAGCAGTGCAAGCAATCCTGGTACCAGTGTCTGATGATATGGAAGCTATCGCCATCGAATCCTCGACGAGCAATGTTCAACAGTCTCGTGCAGTCACTCATCCAAAACCCACCTCAACTCACACTTTACTCCTCAGTTTTCCAATTCTTAATCGGCGAAAACCGTCTCAAACTGGGCCAACAACTGCACGCCCACATGGCCCTCCGAGGCCTCATCCCCAGTGCTTTCCTCGCGGCAAAGATGGTTGCCATGTACGCTAGCTCTGGGGACCTTATCTCTGCGTTTAACCTGTTCAGGGTCACTGAGAACCCTTCTCCACTTTTATTCAATGCGATTATTCGTGCACTTGCGCTGTATGGAGAGTCCCGTAAGGCAATCGAAATTTATTCACAAATGCATTATTTGGGATTGCGGGGAGATTATTTTACTTACCCATTTGTGTTGAAGTGTTGTGCGGATTTGTCTTGTCTTGGGCTGGGGAAGTGCGTTCACGGGCTGAGTTTGCGAAGTGGTTTGGAGTTTGATATATATGTGGGGACTTCTTTGATTGACCTGTATGTGAAGTGTGGTGAATTGGATAATGCCCGGAAGTTGTTTGATGAACTGCCTCTTAGAGATGTGTCATCTTGGAATGCTTTAATTGCTGGGTATATGAAAGATGGTTTAGTGAATTATGCTGAGGAGTTGTTTGGAGGAATGAATAATCGGAATATTGTGTCTTGGACTGCAATGATTTCGGGGTACACTCAGAATGGATTTGCAGACAAGGCGCTAGGATTGTTTGATCAAATGATGAGTGGGGATTCAGAGGTGAAGCCAAATTGGGTAACATTAATGAGTGTTTTGCCTGCTTGTGCACATTCAGCTGCACTTGAGCGAGGGAGACGGATTCATAGTTTTGCTAGGGAGAGAGGTTTGGAGTCGAATACTTCAGTAAAAACTGCTCTAATGGGTATGTATGCAAAATGTGGTAGTTTGGCTGATGCTCGTTCTTGTTTTGATAGAATGAGGCCAAATGAGAAGAACTTGGTCGCATGGAACACAATGATCACTGCATATGCTTCTCATGGTTGTGGCAGGGATGCTGTTTCTGCGTTTGAGAATATGATCAAAGCTGGGGTTCAACCTGACGGGATTACATTTACAGGTTTGTTGTCAGGATGTAGTCATTCTGGCCTCGTTGATGCGGGGTTAGAATATTTCTACACCATGAGAACAGCATACTTGGTTGAACCAAGACATGAGCACTATGCTTGTATTGTGGACCTTCTGGGTCGGGCTGGGCGACTGGTGGAAGCCTATAATCTTACTTCTCAGATGCCAATGAAAGCTGGAGCAAGTGTGTGGGGTTCATTACTATCCGCTAGTAGGAACCATCGGAATTTGGAGATTGCAGAATTAGCAGCTAGACAGTTGTTTGTCTTGGAACCAGGTAACAGTGGGAATTATGTTATGCTGTCAAACATGTATGCAGATGCTGGAATGTGGGAAGAGGTAAGAAACTTAAGAACTCTATTGAGATCCCAGCATGTGAAGAAGACTCCTGGGTGCAGTTGGACTGAAGTCACTGGGAAAGCGCATTTCTTTCTTGGTGGAGATACTTCTCATCCCCAATCAAAGCAAATATACTCATTGTTGGAGGAACTGCCTCAGAAGATTAAGTTAGCTGGTTATATACCAGACACTAGTTTTGCACTGCATGATATTAGCGAAGAGGAGAAAGAACATAATCTCACCACTCACAGTGAGAAGCTGGCTGTTGCCTTTGGGCTTCTTAATACAAACCCTGGTACTGTTCTTCGTGTGACAAAAAATCTTAGAATTTGTGGGGATTGCCACACAGCTATCAAACTCATTTCCGAAATATATAGACGAGAAATCATTGTGAGGGATGTGAATAGATTTCATCATTTTAAAGATGGATCTTGTTCCTGCGGTGACTTTTGGTGATTGTACAGTGAGCATTATTGTTTGAATCTCAGATGCCAGATTTGGTTGCAGGTCCTTTCTTGATTTTCTAGCAAGAGTCTGAACTTGTATGTACCAAATGAAACTAACTGGTAGAGAGCGGAAAAATTGCAAGCATTGTTGTATTGTTACATTGATAATGCCACATCCCATACTAGTGCTGCATTCTGGTGCTAAGGAGTAAATATCAATCTGAGAAAATCAATGCCACCTACTTTTGGTGGCCTTCTTGTGAACTCTGGAAATGTTTGTTCTTCTTAAAAAAAGCACCATTTCTAGCTGCTGATAGCTTGCCATGTTGGATATCATGATCTTTTGAGCAGCTGTTATGTTGGGAAATACATTTTTTTCTTTTTCCATCTTTCTATGTATGGTTCTTCATAGATGAGATCCGGAGGATGGACATGGTTGGTGATCAACTAACAAAGAAGCCTTTCCATGGTAATGGAAACCCTTGTGATGTGGTTTGAATTTCTAATTTTTAAGATACAAGATTGCGCATGTTAACCGCACTATGAAATCAAAACATACTGATTTGAATATTGAAGAAGCAGATGACTAAAATTTCCATATTGGTCTTTGTTGTCTTCCTGCTTTGCCCAGGGGCTGGGGTGGCTTCAGCTTCGAGACATGCTGAATGTGTTAATCTAGATTATAGGTGTAGTGTTCTTTACTATGAAGCAAATGGACAGAATGCTAAAATTCTGGCTTTGTCTTAGTTTGCATGTTTGCAATTAACTAACCAATACAATTCCCATTTTATTAATGTTACGAGCTGGGTCCGGAAGGATTTTGTGTTGGACCTTTTAGCATATTGTATAATTGTATCTTGTTTCCTTCCCAACTGCCTTCACTATGAAATAAGTAAATTGTCTCAAGTCCTCTTTGGTTGATATTGCCATCATTTTATACGTACTAGGTTTTCTTTTGGGCTGTTTGTATCTTCAATTCCACCACCGGCTAATCCATGGTCAAAGTTGTGAAATACAGCCATTTTTCAAAATGGTTTAGGGAAAGGTTAGCTTTTGGAGGTTGTTAATGATGTAGATGCCATGAAGTTGCAAAAGTTTTTTTCCTTACTAACTGCTTTCGCTAATGATTTAAGTACATTGTCTTTAAATCCTCTTTGGTTGATATTGCCATCATTTTGTAAGTGGATTATCTGCTTATTGCTTGAATTTCTATTTCTGCCAAAACCCCTACCTATTTGATTCCTTTTAGAGTGCATACGATCCTTTCAAGTCAAATTTCTGAGAATCAAGTGCCAAAACCTCAAAGTTGGAATAAATTTACCTTTCTTCTTTTGCATATCGCTCCAGCATAATTTAGATATTTAATTGGCAATACAGGTTTTCAGACAGATTGGTGCTGAGCAACTTGAAGTGGGAAAGGAACCAATGTTAACTCCTAGAACTGTTTGCTTCCTCAAAATTGGAGGACAAGTTTTGCTGGAAGCAGGAGCGATTTTGAGGTGGAAGGAATTTTGTGAGCACAAAGGAGATGAGATTAGATTAGATTATCGTATATGTTACTTTTTGCTTCCTATTTTAGTGTTCTACTTTGAAGTGGAAGGAACTCTGTGAGCAGAAAGGAGACAACATATGTATCTCAAGGAGGAGTATAGTTTATTCAGCAATGCAGTAATTTCTCCTGTGTAAACGATTCTTCTACTGCTAGAGATTGCAGTTCAAAACGATATTCATTTTTCTATAGCCTTTTGTCTTTGATCATTTTTATTAACCATCATTTCTACTTCCCATTCATTTGTTGGGAGTGATATGAATATGGGGTAGGCGCAAGAAAAAAATTTTGAGGGTTGAAATTTGGGGCGGCCGCAGAAGATTTTATTTATTGTCTAGTTGATAAAAAAGAGTTAGAAATGACCGAATGAGATAAAAAGGTACTCTCTCTGTTTTAAAATATTTATTCATGAAAATTTTTTTATTTTGTTTCAAAATATTTATTCATGTACATATTTTTAGAACTAATAATTAGTTTCTTTCCATTTTACCCTCATTTATTTTAAGTCAACTGCATAACTTTTCAAAATTCTTCTTTCTCCTTGCTCTCAAAATTTTCACCAACTAATAACTATCATGTTTTTAATATGGATAGAATAGGAATTTCATCTAAATTGTAATATTATTTTCAACACGCTTAATTTGTGTACAAAAAGTTTTATGAATAAATATTTTAAAACGGAAGGAGTATTAAATAAGTACTTTGGTGGGTCAATAAATACTAAAAATTTAGAATTTAAGAAACATAAAAGAGAAAATAACTAATAAATTTAAAAATAGTCCAATAATATAACATATATATAAATATTTTGTAATTCATAATTTAATATATTATAATTAATAAGAATTTTAAAAAAAATAGGAAGGGCCAAGAAAATAAATAGTATAATTAATATGAATTTGAAAAAAAAAAAAAATGGGAGGGGAAGCCCCACCCCCTCCTATTAATTTGGACAAATGGCTTGAAGAATGGATTTTGAAATCTATTTGAAACCAAATACCAGAAAATTTGGCTGTTCTGACATTAAGAATGAAGTAGCTTTTGTTCACTCATCTTAATATAATAGTAGATTCTCGATCCTTTAATTCTTCTTTATCTTAAGTTAAGCTTTTGATTCTTTTAGATGTGTAAACCACAGTAAATTATGTTTACGGATTGTAAAAGTAAAATTTGAGTTGAAATATTTTTCTCTCAAAACCTTTCCTAAAATGTGGATCCTGTGAATGCATACAAGCCAAGCATGGAAAGCTTCTAAAGAATAGCTAATGCCTCAAAAAATGGGGCAATTTACTAGCAAGAAAGCTTCTTAGCATCTGTACAAACCACACTGCAATATTTTCCTCTTCCCTATACAAAAATGTCAATGTATCTGTGAGTTGAACTAATTGTTGATAATCCCAATGCAAAACCTACAAATTTATCCATGAATTCACATCGGGAAACTCAAACTCCACATCTTCCAATGTGCAAATCAACCCTGCACTTCTCTATATAAGCTCAAGTTTGGGCTGCTTTCTTCCATCGATCACACACTCTCCACCAGTAGGTGAAAGTAATACTAATCTATTCTTGATCATCAGTCACTCAAAAAACAGCTGAAAATGAAGTTCTCAGCCATCTTCGTCCTCTGCCTCGTCCTCTGCGTTGCTTCAACGGGCAATGCAGCCATAACTTGTGGCACAGTGGACGTGAAAGCTGCTCCTTGCGTGACATTTGCCCAAGGTAAGGTTCCAGCGCCACCAGCCGCATGCTGCAGTGGCCTTCAGCAGCTTGCTTCAACCGTGAAGTCAGTGGATGACAAGAAGGCCATCTGCAGATGCCTCAAGGCTGGTGTTAAAAACTTCGGTGGTGTTCAGGACAAGTTCTTGAGCAAGATCCCTAGTGCTTGCAAGATCAATGTTGGCTTCCCAGTCTCCATGAACACCAACTGCGAGACGTAAGTAATTAATACGATGCAATAGATTTTTGATGAATTCCATTATTGGTTTTGCATTTCTCATTGATGGGTTCTTTTACATTTTGTTTCTGCAGGATTCACTGAGGTGCATTGGATTGAAGAATGTTGCTATGGTAGGAGAAGGAGTAGGAGGAGTTGAATAAAACGAATGAGGCAGTCAGTGTGTGTTGTGGTTTGAGGCCTTTGTTGAAGCCACAATCTTTCTTTAGGAGTGCACTGCTGCTTGCTCATGTAATGAAAATGCTTCAATGAATGAATTTTCTCGTTTTCCATCTCATTCTCAGGCTCAGTTATATTACTTTCGAGTTCAATTCTTTGCCTATTTCACTCTGCCAAAAACATGAAAAATGAAATGGTTAGCAAACTAGAGGAAAATTCCTATTTTTATTGTGAAATATGCAAGGAAAAATATAGAAAATAAAATGTCGGCAAAGTAGAGAACCATTTGGGGCCTTTTAGAAAAGAGGGATGAGGGGGAAAAAAAGATAGAGAGAATATACAACAAAATAGAAAAGGGAGAATACGGGGCCTTTTTGCATTATCCGGGTAGTTAAAAAAAATTACAGCAAAGTAGAAAATTTTTAATGGAACATTTTTCATGTGAATTATGCAAAATGGGGGGAAAAGGGGGGAATGCGCAGCAGAGTAGAAAAATTAAAGGGAAAAAAAAAGAATATAGAAAAAAATTTCGTGGGGCCTTTTTCATTGTGCATTATTCAAATAGGGAGAAAAACAAAAGAAAAAAAATACAGCGAAGTAGGGAAAATGTTATGGGATCTTTTTTCACTGTGAATTACGCAAAAGGAAATAAAAAGAAATTGTATGTAGGTAAAATTAAAAGAAAAAAAAAAGAGATCAGAGAAATGACAAGGGACCTTTTTCATTCTGAATTATGCGAAGGAGAAAAGATAAAAAATTAAAGGGAAAAAAAAACCAAGAATCAAAATAATTCAAAGGAGAAAAGAAAGAAAATGCAAATAGGAAAGTAAGAAAAACAAAAGAAAGTTTCAATGGGGAAAATTGAAGGACAAAAAATGTATATAGAAAAAAGTAAAGGGAAAAAAACCAAAAATTAAAGTGTTGTTAGGAGAATTGAAGGGCAAAAAATGTATTAAAATAAAATAAAGAGAACAAACTGAAAATTAAAATAAGAATTGAAGAAAAATGTTGGGGTGAGAGAGGCTCGAACTCTCGACCTCAGGATTACTCAGAAAGCTATGAGACCTACGCGCTAGCCAACTGCGCCACCACCCCTCTATTGGGAATGGTGGACAACTATATATTAATAGAATAAACCAAGTCTCCTTCAGTTCAAATTTTAGTCTAATATTCTTAAAAAGACTGTACACAAACTCCACGTGAATGATTTAACAACTTGCTTCCAAAATTGTTTGGCGATGATCATATTATGTCAGTGTCACCTTCCTCAGCGCTCATATTCTGTGTTACCAGAGTGTTCTCGTTGATCTAGAGAGCCAAGAAGAGAGAGTATAAAGGTAAACAACTAGTATAACTTATTCGTGGATTGCTCAAAATGCAAGAAGCTTCATGTATACAGACATGAACTATACACATTGTTCAGTGAGTATTCAGAAGTTTATCGTACAATTAGATCAGTAGTCAATTGATTTCTAGAACTGTTCTTTTCCAACCAACAAGATGAAACTGTGTGATTTATCTTTACTGAAACTGGGAAGAAGACAAATCCGTTAGGGTGATTCCTCCACTGGAACACTTGTATAAGTACAGGAGTAGCTCTCTACCTTTTCACCATTTTCTTTAACCTTGGTCCAGGATACTCTCCAAATCTGGAACAAACTCAACCTGCAAAAAACATAAATGAGTGCATTGGAGCTGAGAATATGTAGCACAAAAGGCAACTGGAAATATATGAAGTTCAATGCTCAAAAAGACTAAGTATCAGATACCAGCGTCCACGAAAATTTCAGTGTGTCCAACAATAAAAGCAATAATTAGGACTTGGGATTACGTAGCTTCATGAGAAAACTTCATATTTGCTTCTCTAACATTACTTGCCTTGTAGTTGCAATTTAAATTGATTCCATAAAACAAATACTCCACGTCTATAGGAATTAGGAGTTTGCTGTTTGCTAGTTCAAAACACATTATTATTGTTCAAATTCAATTGGTAAAACCCGGATTTCAGACACCGAGTAATCAATTCCCCCCTCCCCCTCCCAATCCTCTCTTGCTCAATGGCTGTTGAAAAAGCCCAACTCCATGAAGCCTAAAAATCCACTACCAAAACTTGGACATGAGCTGTAACAGGGTACCTGACGAGACATGATTTACCAAGCAAATTCAGATCTCCCAATAACCCATCGCAATTTCCATCAACAAGGAATTAATCACTAGAAGACATAAATAAAACATGCATTTTTTAAGAGTCATAGAAAGTAGAAGAGGCAGAAGAACTAATGCTACCTCTCTGTTTCAATCTCTCTCTTTGCAAGCATCAGTGTCAAGAAGACGGGAACCATTGCTGCAAATAGATGCTTGAGAGTATGACCACTGACAATGTGATGAGTCCATTTGTAAATTGGTTTATCAGCTGCTTCTTCAACCTTAGCTATAAGATAAAATCCTGTAATATTATGCAGTAAAAGCTTAAGCACAAAGCACAAGCATAGATTGCAAAAGTAAATCTGAGCATCCATTGAGAAAAAGGAAAATCCAAACCTGCGGCCCACAACCAATAAGTAGAATAAGTATACATCGGAGGCAACAAGATAGCCATTATGGGGATGGCTATGCAAGGCACGAACTGTACTAACGCATAAGGACGGAGATCATCATAAAACCTATGAGATAAAATATGAGATCAGTCTGTAGTTGGAGCTAAATGGTCACAACTAGGAATCTTCAAATACTAAAAGCTATTTAGTGGAGAAAATCTTTCTATGAAGGCTTAAATGACACTATGCAATGAAGGAAATTGTGCAAAATGAAGAACTCAAATTTCATGCAAATCACAAGGGGTAAAAAAAATATACAGAATCTGCTAAAATCTATTGTATATTAAGGGCAATGAACACTCTTTCATACCTTAGAGCTACATACTAAGAAGCAACTTAGAATTGTATGGAGAAACACAATGCTTAGTTATAAGGAACATTAACTGATTGCCAGGCATTGAAATGGACAATCCTTGTCACTAAAAGACGAGCATGCTTACCTCCAATACAAGATGCTGACTATGCCAGCCAACAGCAGGGGAGCAATTGACAGAGTTCCCTTTCTCTCATCCACTCGTTCAATGATAAAGATGGCAATGATGGATGTGAAGGCAATCGTCATCTACAGAGAATTTGGATCCTGAATCAGCAACAAAGACTAGAACAAAACATGTAGAGTCACAAATTAAAGGTTTGTGCAAATCACTGCTAAATAAACTTACCGGCAAGCGATCCCACACAAGACGTGCATCATCAGGTTTAAGATGATAATAAGAGGATCCAAAAGCAACAGCTGCCACCCCAATGAAGAAGATTGTCCAACCCCATAGCTCGCCTTGCAAACTTTTGCACTCATGTTTTAAGCAGCATCACAGTCAGCAAACAAATTACTTATTAAAAAAAAACAGAAAACCAATAAAACAAAGACACAAACAACAGAAAAACTACACAGACTCTGTTACCTCAACTTGAAATAGTTCCCATAAAAACAAAGGACAAGTCCTACTATGCCGACAACAAAGAACGGAAAATTTGATATCACATTCAGTGTATTTGGTATTCCTGCAACTCATCAACAAATATGTTAAGAACTATTGCTGCACAGTGAAAATTGAGTGGAAGACTTGGAAAACAACATAAGCTTAACTAATTTAACAGTCTAAATTCGCAAAGGATCATGATTTATGGAAAACAGCAACAGTTTAACAATCTTCCTAAAATTGAACAACCCCCACCCCCCCCCCCCCCGCGGCAAAAAACAAAAAAAAAAGAAAATTTCCAAACCCTAAACTCTGACATGAGATGATCAAAAGGACGTGAAACAAACCACAATTTTTCCGAATAACAATGAAAATCAAAATTAACAAAAATTTAGGAAATAAGATGGAGAAATTCACCGAAGAATTCACGTTGATCAGCGAAATCGTGGTATTCTTCAGACTGAGGAATTTTAGGAGTGACTATCATTAGAACTATGAAACACAAAATTGCTACTCCCCACACCACCGCAGTCCGGTGGTGCCTATTCGTCAACATCTCCTCTAGTTCGGAGTCAAGCCAAAACATTCGCCGGAAAACCAAATTGAAGACTCGCCGGGAAAGAGAGGTCAACTGTCTGACAGCTTCAATAGAATCAATACCAGAGGCTAACGTTCTCAGGTTAAGTAAACGGTGTCGTAACAAAATGGCAACGCAAAGAAAGAAAAATACGCGCGAAATTTAGACAAATTGTTGGGTTTAGTCCCTAAACTTTTATATTTTGGTATATTTGGTCCTTAATTTTTTTTAATTTTATAGGTCCCTTATAATTTTTATTTTGTCACATTAGGTTCCATATCTTTTTATTTTATCACATTAGGTCCTTTTGACCATATTTCGGCGAATTAACCGGAAATCAACAAGTCAATTTCGATGTTGACATTTTTATTAAAGGGCAAAATTGTCATTTCACTGTGCAGCACCTTGAAAACTGAATCAAAACCATGGACTTGTTGACTTGGTCTTCCTTATTTTGGACTACATCAAAACTTCCTCTTTGCAAATTAGAAGTAAGCCACATTCAAATGATGCGCGCATTTGAAGAGCAAGATGATCGAAGATCAAGGTTCAAAAAGGTGAAAACTGCTTCTCCGACAACCCACTAACTTTCTGTAGCTGTGGGTTTGCAACTATTATTCGGACCTCATGGACAGATCAAAATTCAGGAAGGCGATTTGTAACCTATGAAAACAATGGGGTAATTTTTTAAAAAATGTATATGTACTGGTTGATCATTGTACTAGAATTTCTTTTTTTTAAAAAAAGATTTTTTACAGGTTGGGAAAAAATGCCGTTTTCTTCAGTGGGTTAATCCGCCCATGTGCAACAGTGCGAAGGTTGTCACACCTGGCCTACTGAGAAGGATAGGGAAAATGGAAGTAGAAAGAACCTCATTTCAGAGAAGACGAGCAGCTTTCTGGAGTATGATAATTATATATTGGTTTTTGATAATCCTGTTGTGGTTATCAAGAAATTAGAGCAAATGTCGATTTGCTGAACAGAGCTTGCAATTCGTTGATGAACAGAGCAAATGCTGGTTGTTGATTATGTACTCTGAAGTTTGAAGGAAATTTATGTTTGTGTTGTCCTGATGATGATGTATTAGACTATGGAAAGTAGACATCTTTTGGAATTTCTAGCATTGTAGTTTGCTGGAATTTATGTTTGTGTTGTCTTGATGATTATGTACTCAGTGGTAGAATTAACTCAGCTTGTTGAGATTTCTCTAGTGCTGTAATTATGTGTATGTTGTTGTTTTTGCTAAGCTACTATGAATGCAAGTTCAAGTTAACTATCAAAAGTTTCTTATTTTACCTTTATTAAGTAGTCTTTCAATTTGTGTTTGTTGGATCTACACAACGTAAAGTTAATGTACCAAAAGCTCAATTGTCTAGATACCAATACAGATAATTCTACTTGTAATAAGCACAGAAGATTGAGAAAGAAATTTTCATATTTCCATTCCATTACTGTAAATAGGCACACTTCTTATAATAGTTTCCAAGTGCCTAGTAGGAGAATATTACAACCCCAAAATGCCTACAACCACTAACCATCCATGCACTAACCACTAACCATCTGCCTGCAATAAATAGCTATCTTTTAGCCATAAACATCCATCCACTAAACAACCATGTCACTAGCTTTAGTCCAAACAAATGTACAGAATAAGTAGGATATCTCCTCATAACTATGGACATCTACTTCCATTACTGTAAACCATAGCTCAATCCAAATTCCTTGTAGCCATATCCATCATGTTTATCTTAGAATACAAATATGAACCTAGACGTGAGTACCTAACTCTATTGTGTCCGACTTCTCCACACCAGCTGCATCTTGTTGGCCTCCTTACCTTTTTGTCCTTCTTCAAAGTATATAAAACATAAAATAGTTTAACTCAGTAATTATGTATAATCAACTAAGTAAAAGTAGAAAAATAGCATCATGACATAAATTGTACCTTAACACTTTCATTAACCTTTTCATAGGACTGATCATCTGTGCCAGCAGAATTGATGCATGGAATGTGAGTTTCAGTTACTTGATCTACACACGTTGAAGATCCATGAGTACCTTGGGCTTGCTGGGCTTCCACTTAAACAACACTTAGGTCACTTGGAAGTTGAACTTAGCATTTTCTCCTATTATGCCCTAGTTGCCCACATCTACCACACTTGTTCAAATTCTGTCTATGTTTGCTATGAGTTTCATGTGGCACACTTTGGCCACCTTCACTATAGGACTGATCATCCTGGCCAACACATTCTACTGATGCAGGTTGGCCAGCACTTGATGGAATTTGTCCAGTACTTTCATTCACTGGACCCATGCAAACTGCAGGTTTCTCAATGGTGGTATAAGTTTGAATTGGGCACTTTCTTGTATTATGTCCACTTTGGCCACATTTTCTATATTTGTTATTACTAAACCCAACTCTACTCATCCTCTGAGGTCCACAGGCAAGCTTGTTGCTACAATTTCCCCCAATTTCTGGCCTCCTTTTTGTCTTGGGCCTTCCAGGTAACTTGACGTTTTCTGGTGGCATTAGTAGCCTTCTATTTGAACTAGGCCAGTTGTTAGGTCCATTTATGGGGCAAACAACTGGTCTATAAGCATTCTTATATGCTTCAATGCTGTAACATTGATCCACAAATTCCTCAGGGCTTTCTCCTGACTTTGCTAGGGCAGGCATAACATGCTCACAAGGGATGTCTGAAATATCCCATTTTCTACAAGAGCAAGTTCGCATTCCTACATCCACTGCAAACTACTCATCATTTGACTGGCTAACTTGAAATTTAGTTTCACTTGCATAAGATGCAGACCAATTTGCTGAAGCCTTCTTCACTGTTTCCAGTATTTTGATAATTGCTGGGCAAATATTTCCCTGCTGTTTTGAAATCCACTTCCTATACTTTTGTTGTTTCAACATAATGTGCACCTTTGTTCTCTCCAAAAACATTAAAATCGGCTTTGACCTTGCATGTAGAAGATGCTTATTGAATGATTCACAGTGATTGTTCAACAAAATATCACATTTGCTGGTTTCTCTAAAGTGAGATCTGCTCCAGAAGCTTGGACAAGTGTGTGCTATCAACCAATTGTAAGCAGCCCCGTCAAATTCCTTTAGTGCATTCATTTCTGCCTCAAATTTGTTAGGGTATGTTGATTTAGCACACTTCCATAGTTGATCCTTCAATTTATCTCCTGGATGTGATTTCTGAAAATTATTATGTAGGTGGCGGACATAGTGTCGATGTTCAATTCCAGGTAATAACTGTTGAAAAGCTTGAATTAATCCCTATATAATTAAACAAAATAAACTAGTGAGTAATTGTTCTCCAAGTCTAAAAAAAGGAATTAAAATTCATGGAATACAGCTTTTCCATACCTTCTGTCTATCAGACATGAAACACCACTCCTCAGACTTGTATATGTCAAGATCCTTTATTAGGCCTTCAATAAACCACTTCCATGTTGATTTGTTTTCAACTTCAGTTACTGCATAAACTACCGAGAAAATGCCATTATTGGCATCAACACCCACTGCTGTTAACAACATCCCTCTATGGGGTCCCTTTAAGAAAATCTCATTCAAGCCAAGCACTTTTCTACAGCCAGCTTTGAATCATTTTCTAAGTGCATCAAGACATACATAAATCATTCAGAATACACTAACTCCGATGTCCTCATTCAATGTAAACTGTTGTCCCGGGATTGCTTGTCCTCAACTCTTCACAATAACTCCACGATAATTTGTATTGGTCTTTATATTTTCCCTCAATCAACAGCTTTGCCTCTCGTCTGCATCTATAAACCTTCCATTGTGAAATGTCCAGAATCAAATCTTTGTATACTTTATCTTGGAACTCATCCACCTTGACCCCATTAACATATCTGAAGTCATCTATGTGTTTAGCTGTAAGGTACTTTACATTTGCTAGATTGTGATTCAAGCTCTTTGAACATTTATGCTTATCTTGTAAAGTTCTAATTTGAAAGGAAGGAGTATCCCTCACCTTATGGCCATAGATAGTCCACTTACATGTGTGTCCTTTACAACATGCCCTCACTCTTTCTTTATCATTTTTCTTGAAAAAAACTTCTCTACCATGCTTGATTCCGTGGTTTATTGTTGCAGCCTTAAGGTCCTCTTTGGTGTTAAATTTCATGCCTACTTCAAAGATAGGATCTTGTCCATCCCTCTCATTGTTAAATCTAACTGCCTTAGCCCTCTTGTTACTTAGCTGCTCATCATCACTGGTGGAATCTCCATCAAAATACTCATTATCTGTATCTAGCATGCTTTGTTCCTCTAGGCCAAGCTCAACATTCTCATTTGCAAATTCCTCGTTATTTTTATAAAAAGCCTACTTGTACATCCATGTTCTTCGTCTACCTTTGATATCACCTCTATTTCTTTTAATGTTCTGTGTTTGTTCTTGGCCAATTTCCACAGTTGTTTGTGCATGTTCATTAAGCTTCTCAACATTTGCTTCCTCATCTACCACATTATTAGAATTTTGCACCACTATAGTCTTCTCATTCAGTTTGCTAATTTCATCATCAATATCAGCATAAGCATCCTCATTTCTTTGATCATTATCACTCAAAGGATATTTTGAGTCCTCAAAGTCTTCACCCTCCGAACAAGTTGCATTCATCTCATCTTCTGATTCCAACTCATCATTCCTGTTCTGATCACTACTTTCAGCATTAGTCTTACTCTTATCACTTGCCTGCATATCTGGTCAGTCACATTGTTCCAATTGATCCTCTCCTCTATTCTCAATTTTAAGCACTTCAACTCTTGTGTGTCCTTTGAACTCACCATGTTGCTCCTCATCATTACTTACAATAGAGACTACATAACCAATAATGTCATTTGGTAGCTCAACCTCAATCTCAATGGCATCATCCCCTGTTTCAATGAGATGTTCCATCTATTCAGAAATTGCTGCTTGTACATCCATGGAAGTTCTACCAATTGTAGAATCTACACAAGCTGATGAAGCAGGAAGTTCAAGCTGTTCTATTCTTCTAGTAGGTGAGTTAGAACTGATCAAGGTATCTCCTTCAGCTGGTAAGGTATCACTGATCAATATATCAATTTCAGTTGAAGAATTTAACATATGTCTAAAGGCATTCAGATTGTCTACTGTAAACCAATCCTCTTTCATCTGTGTTGCAATAAACAACATATATAATTGCACTATCCATAATATGTAAACAAAGTCAATTAACACAACATTTATGGAAACATGAACCAGAGTAGAGGGGCTTACAAAATAAAGATAGCCTTTAGAGATGCAAAAATTTGTTGATACATTTTGCAGAAATAAATAAGCATAATATAGGACATAAACTCCACAATTTTCCCCATTTGTCTATTGGGGAACCTAATAAATTATTTCACTTCTAATTAGTACAATATTATGAAGCCATATATAAGAAAGGAAAAAATACATAAGAACTGTAAATGTTAAAATGTCACTTACCTTGGGTATCATAAGAGGAATCTTCTTCACTGTATTTCTGTCCATAGGCCTGCTTTTCGTTTTAAATATATCTAGCACAAAACTTTGCACAATAGAAATATACTCCTAATTAGTACAGTATCTAATTGCTTCATCTAAAAAAAAAAATGAACAAAACCAGTAAGGCAACCTAACATAGGCTCTTATTTCAGCCTCAATTCTGTGTTCTGCAGATTGAAGGGGGTCCAATAACACCATGCACTAACTACTTGACTCTGATTCTTCATTAAAGTTGCACAATATCAATAGAGACTAGTGAGACCTACAGAATCACATGTGAGAACGACTTAATTAACAACTTGTGAATGGCATTATGTCTGTTCACCTCTTTTACTGTGAAGACGACAACTATGTAAACAAATCCGAGCCACATACTATAGAACAATAGGCACAATAATGTATTTCATGGAAATAATATATTTTTTCTTCATCTATTCCAACACCTTTTCTTTATTGATAGATGTATATATGTAAAACCATAATGAGTCAATCTGAACAAATGCATTTCTCTTCTCATCAGGAAGTTCATTCCAAATTTTATTGCAAAATCCACTACTCCCATTAAAAAACGTGCGGGCAAACCAACAAGTTCATAGGCATGTGCAAATTTTAAAATGTCTTATTCTAAGTAGCGTTCAACAGTTTGCGAGTCCAGCATTCCTTGCAAAATTTCCCATCTTGGTTGCAATTCCTTCGACGCCTCTGACTGCGCAGACAAAGAAAGCATATTTTTGATACCTTTTCTGTGCATTTTATAGCATTATCTTGAAAAATTATAGCTTCGTGCGTCTAGACGGTAGTGGTTTGGATCAAATATAGCGATGGATTTTATCAAGGACGGCGATGGTTTCAATCAAAGATAATATTTGCTCTCGGTGATAAAATTTACCTAATGGCTTCGATCAATGTCACACATTTACCGAGTGTAAATAAATGAAATATTGATTTCGTCCTTTCAAAATGCGTTAATATCGGAGTTCAATTGTTCATTTCAGATTGACCAGCCGGAATGTGGTCATAAGGATCTAATGTGACAAAATAAAAAAAATAAGGGACCTATAAAGTTAAAAAAAAAAAATTAGAGACCAAACATACCAAAATACAAAAGTTTAGGGACTAAACTCAACAATTTGCCAGAAATTTCTCACTAATTTACTTTTTCTTGGTTCTTAAAAGTTAATAATAACAATAAATGAATTATTGTTATAAAATTTGGGTAGTGTTAGAATAAAATCTACACACTACACACTAATAAAACTCTAACTATTCTTTGCACAAGAATTTCTCTCACAATTTTCCCTAATATTTCTTTCACTAATCTTTCTTTCACAAAATAATGGTGTATTACAAGCTTAGAGAATAGCTCTATTTATAGAGTTCTAATTAGTGAAATACATCATGGCATACATCATCTTCCACTAATCTTAATTAGTGGTGTCTCCATTAAATGGTGGACATCCATAAAAATCTTCTCTAATAATTCACATAAATTCATAATTAGTGGAGCCTCTACTAATTAATGGAGCTTCCAATAATTTTAAGATATTCATAACACTCCCCATTGGATGTCCATCCATTACATAAAGAATATGCCTCGTTAAAACCTTACTAGATAAAAACCCAGTGGGAAAAAAATCTAGTGAAGGAAAACGAGTACACTATTCTATATGTCTGATTATTACTCCCCCTGATGAGATGATTCCTTTAAATCTTTAAACCGACACATACCAATTTTATATCTCAATTTCTCAAATGTTGCAGTCGGTAAAGTCTTCGTGAAAATATCTGCGAGGTTGTCACATGACCGAATTTGTAGCGCATCAATTTCACATTTCTTCTGGAATTCACGAGTAAAGAAGAATTTTGGTAAAATATGTTTTGTCCGATCTCCTTTAATATATCATCATCGTAATTGAGTTATGCAAGCTGCATTGTCTTCATAAAGAGGAGTTGGAATATCTTTGATCGATAATAATCCACAACTTTCTCGGATATAATGAATCATGGATCTTAGCCATACACATTCTCGACTTGCTTCATGAATGGTTATAATTTCAGCATAATTTGAAGAAGTTGCTGCTTGGAGATATCGAATGACTTGTTTAATTCCATTCCAATGTCGTCGTGTTGGTGAAGAACTAAATTTTACTCATAAATTAATAGCCAGCAAAGGCAATATCAGGTCGTGTATTATTAGTAAGATACATCAATGCACCAATTGTACTGAGATATGGTACTTCAGGACCAAGAAGTTCTTCATCCTCTTCTTGAGGTTGGAAAAGATCTTTATTCACATCTAATGACCGGACGATCATTGGAATACTCAATGGATGTGCTTTGTCCATGCCAAATCTTTTTAAAACTGTTGCTGTATATGTTGAATAAATGTTCTATTTGCCAAATGTTCAATTTGTAAACCAAGGCAAAGTGTAATTTTACGACCATCCTTGATGTCGAATAATCAATTATTTCTTGGAGCTCTTCAGGAGTTCCAATAAGATTAATATTATCAACATATATAGCTAATATCACAAATTTAGAATCAAATTTCTTAATAAAAACACATAGACATACCTGGTCATTTTTAAATCCCGCTTTCAATCACTATTCACTAAGATGATTGAACCACATGTGCCTAGATGGCTTTAGGCCATATAATGATTTCTGCAATTTGATAGAGTAATTTTCACGAGGATAGTATTTATATGCTGTAGGCATATGAAATCCTTCAGGAATTTTCATGTAAACATCATTTTCTAAATTTTCATCCAAGTAAGTAGTGACAACATCTAATAGGCGCATATCTATCTTTTCATGTACTGCTAAACTGATAAGATATCGGGGTGTAATAGTATCAACAACAGGAGAATAAGTGTCATTATAATCAATACCTGGTCTTTGTGAAAAACTTTTAGCTACTAACCGTGCTTTATATCGTACGATTTATTTTCATTGCGTTTTCGCACAAATATCCATTAGTAGCCAATAGGTTTTACACCTTCTGGTGTTCGAACTGCAGGTCCGAAGACTTCACGTTTTATCAGTGCATTTAATTCCGATTGAATCGCATTTTTCCATTGTAGCCAATCTTTTCTATGCCGACATTCATCAACTGATATTGGTTCATGATCGTCATTATCCCGTGTAACATCAAGAGATATATTTGATGCAAATATATTATCAATAACAGATTCTATTCGATTCCAACTTCTACCGGAAGTGGTATAATTGATAGAAATTTCAATATTACTTTCATCAACTTCTGATTCATTGTCATCAATATGAACATTTGGAACATTTAATCATTTTTTTCTTTCGAGGATTTTTATCTTTAGAACCAAGAGGTCGGTCACGCTTCTGGCGTGTTTTTGGCTCAGCAGCTATAGGTATAATCTTTTGTTCTGCTGGAACTTCAAGTTGAATAGGAGTATCTATAGTTGGAATATGCGATTTTGTTACTCTTCTGGAGTCAATAAAAGCGTCTGGCATTTGATTTCCAATGCTTTACAAATGCATAATACTGTTGAACTTCAAGTTCACACACGCTTGTATGCGGATCAAAATAATTTATAATGTTGTCCAATCAAGATCTTTCTTATACTGTTTCTGTTCTCCCCCTAATTTAGGGAATAATGATTTCATAAGAGAATAATGAAAAAGAAAAGGAAATGTAAGAACATGAAGACAAGTAGGAAATGCCAAGACATTTATTATAAAAATCTTCTTTTTTTTTTCTCTTTCCGGTACCGACTTTTCCTCTTCCTCTCTTGTCTTTTCTTCTCTTCCAACCCTCTACCTACCATCTACCTCTTCTTCTTCCTCATACAGATATATATATATATATATATATATATATATATATATATATGTATGTATATGTATCGATATATATCTCAATCATCAGTCATTAGTAAACATAAAAAACAAAAACCACAAAGCAGATATGGAGATTCGTAATTCATTTGAGACATGGTCAAATTTTGATTTGGTTTCTCCAGCAGATTTTGATGTATTTTCCTTTCCAACCCAACCGCTTCCTCCTAATTTCAGGTGAGATACCTTTAAGGGCTTCCTTTTTTTTTTTTTTTTTTAGTGTGCTTGATAATGAAATTAAACTATCTTTTGGTTTGTTTTGATGTAAATCAGTGAACATACTGCTTGAGACCAATTTGATCTACCCATGCAAGAGACTGCTTTTGATGCTGTTCTTCTTGATGCTATTCCTCTGAATGAGGATATGCTTGTGCATGATCCTTTCTACTCCTTAATGGATTTTGAACAAAGCCAAAATATGATTCCAGGTTATCATATATTCAAATATGAATTTTGAATGGTATTATCTTTACTAATATTATTTTTCTTTTTTTAAGAGAAATAATGAGTGGTATTGGTAATGAAGTCGGAGTGAGGACCTATGACATGCATAATATCGAAGTTTAAAATATTATTTCAGACGAAATTCCTATAGAGAATAAAAGGATTAAGAGGCAGAGAGAGAAGAAGGGCAATAACTCACAGACACTATCAAGAGAAACCATTTCGCAATACTTTTACCTGCCAATCAAGAGTGCGACCAAAGAACTGAATATTAGCATAACCCGTCTCAAAAAAAGATGTAGAGAGTTAGGAATTCGTCGATGGCCTCATAGGAAGTTGATGAACTTGGAGACCCTAATCCAGAATGTTCAGGTTCTCTCTCACACATACTTATAATTTGCAAGTATGAAACTATGAAAGATTTATAAGTAAATAACTGATGATATCATTTCGATTTACAGGAGATGCAAAATAAAGAAGAAGAATGACATATGGCTGAGAAGAAGTTGAAAGAAGCCATTGAGATACTGAAATGTGAAAAGCAGTTGGTGGAAGAAAGTCCTGATACGCAGTTGGAGGACCAAACACAGAAATGGAGACAAGCATGCTTCAAGGCCAAATATAATGAGAAATTTAAGTATAATAAACTTAAGGGGATCATAAAATCCCAATACTCATTTCACAGTAATTTCATGGCTAATTCTGCTGCTAGTCTAGATGCTGGCTCAAAAAGGAAGGAAAAGGAGGAGGATGCCGAAGAAGAGGAGCTAAAGTCCATAATTGCTAATTGTTTGTCTTCCTCTAATGTAAATATTGAAAAAGAGCAATTACAAACATTCATCTTAAATTTGTCAGCTTAATTGCAAAAGAGCAATTACAAACATGTATCTTCAAATTCATGTGAACACTAGTGATATGAATAAAAGATGTGATGCTTATTATTAATTGAAATATCTTTTTCCTTTTCTATTTCACTTCAGGTGACCAGTATTTCTCTGTGATAAGGGAAATATCGAGTGTGTCCATGACCATAACCACAGTCATTGCCACAACTATGACTAGAACGATGGCCTCTGTTGGAGCCAACAACATTCACTTCTGGGAGTGCTGTTGAGCCAGTTCATTTGGCTTCATGATTTCTCAATAATAACTCATGTTAAATTTGTCAACTTTGGATACCATTTTTCTCGATATTGTTACTGCAGGACAATATTTGAGGTATGAAAAGTGGAGAATGTCTTCTCCAATTTTTTCTTCGTATAATTTTAACTGAGATGTAATTTTAATACATCGCGGAATTTACGGTTTTAAAATCTTGCAACTTCAGGTGCAATCATTCATATTGTACAGTTGGTAGTACAACAATCTTCAAGTGGTCAAATCTTTCTTTTCAACAGTTAGATGTATTTCTATATTAAGAACCCATGACATATAATTTTTTTTCAGAAATATCAAGGGTTACAAATTTGAGTTTAGCAAGGGTAACCATAGAGATTAATAAATGCGTACCTGTCTTCTGGGTTTAATAACGACAGAGACTCGTGCTGATAATGTGTTATAAAATTTGGGTAGTGTTAGAATAAAATCTACACACTACACACTAATAAAACTCTAACTATTATTTGCACAAGAATTTCTCTCTTTCTTTTCTCTTACAATTTTCTCTAATCTTTCTTTCACAAAATAATGGTGTATTACAAGTTTAGAGAATAGCTTTATTTATAGAGTTGTAATTAGTGGAATATATCATGGCATACGTCATCTTCCACTAATTTTAATTAGCGGTGTCTCCACTAAATGGTGGATATCCATAAAAATCTTCTCTAATAATTCACATAAATTCATAATTAGTGGAGTCTCCACTAATTAATAGAACTTCCAATAATTTTAAGATATTCATAACAAGTATTATTTTATTATAAAAACGAACCCCTCACCTCACCCCCAAAAAAAAAGAAAAAAGAAAAAGGAAACCTCAGATCTTACAGGGATAGCACGTGACCGTCACATGCCGAAAACCTTTCCCGGCACTGTGTAAACCTCTTCTCTTCCCTTGCAGGAACACAGACGAGACGACCAAAAGAGTGTCCCCACTCTCCTCTGACCACCGCCGTCGTCTCTGTCTTCACTATAAAGCATCCAAAACCCTCATTTTTCTCCCTTCATAGGGTTTCTCTTCCTCCCTCCTCCGCCACTCTATCTCTCAGACGTATATACATAGTCATACTGATACAGAAAGAAGTATATACAAACACGGTGGTGTTTAGTGATGGCGCAGTCACTGGAGTTGTTGTTAATTCAATTTCTGATGCCGGACAATGATGCAAGAAGGCAGGCGGAGGATCAAATAAAGCGGTTTGCGAAGGATCCGCAGGTTGTGCCGGCGCTTGTGCACCACCTCCGCACAGCCAAGACGCCTAACGTGCGGCAGCTTGCTGCTGTGCTTCTCCGCAAGAAGATCACTGGGCACTGGGCTAAGCTCTCGCCTCAGGTTCGGCAACTCGTTAAGCAGTCTCTAATAGAGAGCATCACTGTGGAACATAGGTCAGCAATTTGTGTTTATGTTTCATTCGATTCTTACTTTCACTATAATGGAATATATACTTTATGAACGGGAAGTGAATTGTACATGGCAACTGCATTAACTAACTTTTTTTTTTTGAAAGAAATTTCTTTGTTTTTGATGTCTAATTTGATCATTATAACGTGATGAATGTTTAATTTTTCAGATAAAATTAGATTCATTTCTGGAAGCAAGAATGGATTTTTATGGGTTTTTTACTTTTTACAGTCCTCCAGTGAGGAGAGCTAGTGCGAATGTGGTGAGTATCATAGCAAAGTATGCAGTGCCAGCAGGAGAATGGCCTGATTTATTGCCATTTCTGTTTCAATGCAGTCAGAGCGTGCAAGAAGACCATCGAGAAGTGTGTTTCGTTGCCTTAACACTTCAAGATCATTCTTTTACCCGTCTTTTATCTAAACAAGAAAGTTTCTTTTACTACTGCCCTTTTTCATATTACTTGTATTTCATTGTGGTTTTCTGCGAATTGTGAATTGCAATAATGAAGGAAGCATAAGTTGCACTTCATTCATTCAGTTGCTTTTCTTTTGTAGAATGCTTCTGTTATCTTGAGTTGCAATCTGTTTATTACTTCTTGGGGAATTTATTACAACTCCTTTTCCATTTCCAAAATAAGGTTGACTGTTCTATTATTTATAGTACTGTATCTGATTACCTAATCTGATGGTTGCTTGCTTTTGGTGTCATAGGTTGCTTTGATACTTTTCAGCTCCTTAACTGAAACAATTGGGAATTCATTTCGGCCATATTTTGCAGAGTTACAGTCTCTGCTACTCAAATGCCTTCAAGATGAAACCAGCAACCGTGTCAAAATTGCTGCTCTCAAGTAATTTTTTTGGTTTTATTCCTCTCTATAACCACCCTATACCATTCCTTTTTCTCCTTGGCAGATAAATAAGCAGGTGCTTACTTTTTGCATTCATTGATGTCTTTGTATTACCAGGGCTGTTGGCTCATTTTTGGAATTCACCCATGATGAGGGAGAAGTGGTGAGCTAAATTTGTCTTCCACTTTCTTTCCTTGCAGATTAAACTTTCAATAGAGTATCTAGAAAATTTATCCCTGAAAAACTCCTCCCTATATTTGATTTATGTGCTTGATTTAGCTTTTTGATCCTTCTCATTAGTATTTTGCATTTCTCTATTCCTACTTTTCGGGCTTTATGTAACTGCTTCTAGTTCTAAGATCAATAGTACCTTTAGAAATTTGTCTAAATTGCATAAGTTTATTGATGATGTGGTTGAAGTACAGAGGAAGAATGATAGGATTTTGAGCATCAAGATCATGATTAGTGACAAGATTACTACTGTTATTAGTGTGTATGCGCCACAAGTAGGACTTGATGATTCGGATAGGCAACCGTTTTGGGATGATTTAAATGAGATTGTACAAAGTGTACCGTGTGCAAATAGGCTTTTCATTGGTGGTGATCTAAATGAACATATGGGTACTGATCAGAGCGGGTTTGAGAGTGTCCATGGAGGTCAGGGTTTCGGAGTTAGAAATGAAGCAGGAACTGCTATTCTTGATTTTGTCTTAGCCTTCGATTTGAGTATAGCAAACACTTGGTTTAAGAAGAGAGATTTCACGTAGTGACTTTTAGAAGTGGGTTAAATGCTAGTTAGATAGACTTTTTTATTATGAGGCGTAAGTTTCGTAGTGGTTGTACAGATTGTAAAGTTATTCTAGGTGAGAGTGCTGCTGTTGGTCCTCGATTTTAATTTTAGGAAA
This sequence comes from Voacanga thouarsii, assembly GCA_026120185.1. Lineage (NCBI taxonomy): Eukaryota > Viridiplantae > Streptophyta > Magnoliopsida > Gentianales > Apocynaceae > Voacanga > Voacanga thouarsii. The sequence continues at coordinate 5,299,440 of JANUWF010001322.1, read as the reverse complement.
ATGGGTAAGCAGCGGAATCATCGGGTTGATCCTAGGATCACGTGGTGGAAGCTACAAGGGGATGTAAGAACAACCTTTGTCAATAAGGTAATTCAAGCGGATGACTGGTCTTTTGATATGGATTCGGATCCAGATACTATGTGGAGAAAGATGGCTCAATGTATTAGGACAATAGCTAAAGAAGTGCTTAATGAATCTAAAGGAAGAGTACCACTAAACAAGGACATGTCGTGGGGGAACAACGAAGTGAAAGAAGCCGTAAGGAGTAAAAGAAAGTGCTATAGAAACTTAGGGAAGTGTAGGAGTGATGGGAATTTTGAGAAATATAAGGTCACAAGAAGAAAAGCTAAAGAAGCTGTTAGAAAAGCAAGATTCACAGTTTACAAGGATTTATATGAAAGCCAGATACTAAAGATGGGGAGAAGAATATATATAGAATGACGCGTTTTAGGGAGAAGAGGACGAAAGATATCGGTGTGGTGAAATGTGTTAAGGACGAAAACTATAGAGTTTTGGTTAAAGATGAAGAAATCAAGGAGAGATGGAGGTCTTATTTTGATAAGTTATTTAACAGGAGTTAAGTTCAAGTTTCGAGTGTGGGTAGCCTTGCGATTTCGAACGAAGAGGTTAATCGTGCATGTATTCGTCGTATTTAGAAGCATGAAGTTTGAGAGACCCTTAAAAGGATGAGACCAAAAAAGGCAGTGGGATCAAATGGTATACCGATCGAGGTTTGGAAGTGTTTAGACGAGATAGGTATTGCGTGGTTGACTAGTCTGTTCAACAAAATATATAGAGTTAATAAGATGCCTACAGAGTGGTGGAAGAGTACTCTGATTCCTCTGTATAAGAATAAAGGGGATGTTCAAGATTGTGCTAATTACCGGGGGATTAAACTCATGAGTCATACTATGAAGCTTTGGGAGAGAGTGATTGAACATAGGTTAAGGAGCATTATACAGATTTAGATAATCAAATTGATTTTATGCCTGGGCGTTCTACTATAGAGGCAATTTTTTTGTTATGGCAAATGATTGAATATTATAGGGAAAGAAAGATAGATTTACATATGATATTTATTGACCTGGAGAAAGCCTATGACAAGGTGCTTAGAGAAGTAGTTTGGTGGGTGCTGGTCAAGAAAGGTGTCTCACTAAAGTATATTATTCTCATTGAAGATATGCATGAGGGAGCATGTAAAAGTGTGAGAAGTTGCGCCGGAGTGACTGCAGAGTTTCCTATTACTATTGGGGTGCATAAAGGATCAGAGTATATGGAATCCAAACATGGAGTGACTTGTACTATGCAGGAGGCTTGACCATGGTGTATGTTGTTTGCTGATGATATTGTGTTGATTGAGGAGATTAGAGTCGGTGTAAATGCTAAATTGGAGTTGTGGCGACAAACGTTGGAGTCCAAGGGCTTTAGAATTAGCAGGAGTAAAACAGAGTATATGGAATGCAAGTCCAGTAGTAGCAGAAATATAATTCAGAGTGTAACTTTGGATGGTAGAGATATACCGGTAGGTGATTTGCTTCCGATATCTAGGATTTATTATTCAGAAAGACGGAGAGCTCGATAGCGATGTTGCACATCGAGTTACAGCAGGTTGGTTGAAATGGAGGAGCGCGACCGTTATTCTATGTGATCGTAATCTACCATTAAGCTTAAAGGAAAAGTTCTATAGAACAGTCGTAATACTTGCCTTGCTATATGGCACTGAATGTTGGGCAGTTAAAATGTGTCATATTCACAAAATAAAAGTAGCTGAGATACGTATGTTACGATGGATGTGTGGATATATTAGAAAGGATAGAGTCAGAAATGAGACCATTAGGAAAAAGGTGGGAGTGGCATCTATTGAGGAGAAGATGAGAGAAAGCCGTTTGCGTTGGTTTGGACATGTACAGAGAAGACCGAGGGTGCGCCTGTTAGGAGGATTGAGGGAAGGAGGCAGAATAGGTTAGACAGATGTAGATGCAGGCCTAAAATGACATGGATAGGTGTGATTAGGAGAGATATATCTTTGTTAGATTTGGATGAAAGTATGACAGTTGATAGAAGGAAGTGGAGAGAGAGGATTCATGTGGATGACCACATGTAGCCTAATATTGGTTCATGTAGCCGACCCCAAGTTTTTTGGGACTAAAGCTTAGTTGTTTGTTGTTGTTGTTGTAGACTTAAATCATTTGTAAATTGATGTTTCTCGGTAGGAAATGCATTATGGTATAGTTTTTGCCACTGTGTGATATTTATCGTTAATGTGGCCAGAATTTTAATAGATACTTGATTTTACTGTGTACCATTGACGAAGAACTGTATCATAGAACTGTAAAATACCATGTTTGCTAGATTTGATTAACTTCTATGCTCTTGTTGTCTACCTGGTACTCGGAAAAAGAAGAGATTTTAGAGTTATGCATTTTCAAATGCATGGCATTGTTTGTCTTAAAACTTGCTAGCATTAAGGCATCGTTTGATTAGCATATGAGAAAGTAATATTATATAATTTAAATTTTGAAAAAGTGAATCCACAGACTATTATTCCAGATAGGTTACGTTTTTCTGTTTGGAGGTTATAACAAATATTAAAGGAAAGTAATATAAAACATTTTTAATACTTTAGAATAAAACATTATACATATAAAAAATTTTAAAATTATTTTTAAATCTCTCTCATAATATTGTACATTTTAATTGTAGATATTTTCTTTTAAATGGTTATAATAAATGGAAATCATATAAATAGTGTTTTCATATATTTAAATATTAATTTTATTTTTATTTTATTCAATATTCTAATTCTTCTTGATCTTGGGTTCAAATTCTAATATTGATAGAAAATAACATTTGATTATTGTCAAATTAAAGTATCTATAGAAAATTTATTCTTCATATATAATTAATTCAATAATGATATAATTTTTAAATTAAAAATTTACAATTATTTAAAAATGCGTAGTCTTTCAAATTTTTTAAAAAATATATATATTATAATTGGGAATATAGAAAATTTTAATACACTACTAAGTTGGTGGAGGTGTGAGGGGAGAAGAAAATGTGAGAAATAAAGTAAATAATGTAGATAGGAAAAAATTTTGTTATTTATCTCTAGTTTTTATAATTTTTTATATTTTATTGTTAGAATCATTGAGAAAAGAATCACAATATCATATCCCAATAAAGATTCATCTTCTTAATATTCTGCATTTATTTTTATTTTCCTACATTTAAGGAATCGGATTTTTTTTCTATACCATGAATAGTGAATCAAACGCTAGATTTTAAAAATGAGGAATGTGATTATTTTATTACTTTACTTTCCTTGACAATCAAACAGAGCTTAAAGGAATGTGCTGAGGTGATCAAATAAAATGAAAATTCAAAAGTTGAAATTTTGAAGGCTGAGACATATTGTGTATACCATAAATTATTGATCAATGGATTCATATAAATTGGTACTTTGTTTTGCATCTAGATATCTCATTATGCTTTACATTACATTGGAATCTTGTTGCCGTTGAGATTTTAGGATTGTAAATTGTTTCCATCATAAAAACTTGGCACCTGGATTATTTAAGGAAATTTAAGAATAAAGTCACACATATGCTCATTGAAAAAAGCTAAATAGATTACTGCACTAGCACAGCTACACTAATAAATAAATAAAACCCTTCTTGGTTATTCTGGAGATGTATTAATTTTGTTTAGTTTGCTTGGAAAAATATGTTTTCTTCGGAATTTAGATATTGTAAACCATGTTTGTCATCTCAGTAGAGAGAATCTTTTACAGTTGCATAGTGTCTGAGCCATTAAAGTCTTGAATTTTATCATGATAAGGGTTTGCGATTTCTTTTTTACTGTAGATGAAAAGAATAAAGCTTGTCTCATGATATTGGATGTGATATGATATTTTGCATTTCTAAAGCTTTATAATTGCTAAGCTGATGTAGCACTCAAGTCGTGTACTGATTTACTACAGTTGACAAGTCTTTTGAACAGTAGAAAAGGTGAATCTTTCATTGTACCTTTGACTAATGTCCTTCACCTGGTAGTAGTGGGCCACTTTGATATTATGAGTTCATTAGATATACTCAGTAACTTTACTCTTTGATCCTTTGATTTTGGTGGTTGATACTGAATAGGAGTGTAGTGTACATGTCTAGTTGGTTCGTTTCATTTTTTTTTTCTGAAGCATAAAGTTGAATCATGACTTTCTAAATCTGCCTTTATGCAACAGAGATGATGTTTGTGACTAGCAATCATTCTAGACTAAATTGATTGCTGTTCTGCCATTGGTAAATGCCATTTGTATTTAAAATACTTTGTTTGTCCATTTCAGATAAAGTTTCGAGAGTTCATTCCCAGCATTTTGAATGTATCAAGGCAATGTCTTGCTTCTGGTGAAGAGGATGTTGCTGTGCTTGCTTTTGAGATATTTGATGAACTGATTGAATCTCCTGCACCACTTCTTGGGGAATCGGTGAAGTCCATAGTGCAATTCTCTCTTGAAGTTTGCTCAAGTCCAAATCTTGAAGCAAATACACGGCATCAGGTAAAGTTGTGTCAAAATGCGATACCAATACAATAAGATTTTCTTGCCCGACTTTAAACTGGTGATTTTCTCTTTCCTTTGTCTTTATTTTCATATTAAGCTATTCGCTACATCTATTATATCTTATGTGGCAGGCTATTCAAATTATTTCATGGCTTGCCAAGTATAAATCCAACTCTCTGAAAAAGTACAAGCTGGTCACACCAATTCTGCAAGTTATGTGTCCATTACTTGCAGAATCAACTGACGGGGATGAAGATGATGATCTTGCTCCGGACCGAGCTGCTGCAGAAGTAATTGATACCATGGCTTTGAACTTGTCAAAACATGTTTTCCCTCCTGTTTTGGAGTTTGCTTCTATCAGCAGTCAGAATGCTAATCCAAAGTTTCGGGAAGCTTCAGTAACAGCATTGGGTGTCATTTCTGAGGGTTGCTTGGAGTGGATGAAAAAGAAGCTGGATGCTATTCTTCACATAGTCTTAGGAGCTCTTAGAGATCCCGAACAAATGGTGAGAGGAGCTGCATCATTTGCTTTAGGTCAATTTGCTGAGCATCTGCAGCCTGAGATAATATCTCATTATGAAAGTGTCCTTCCATGCATCTTAAATGCATTGGAGGATGCATCAGATGAAGTTAAGGTATGTTGCTTGTCAAATATAGATAAATGCAATTGGAAACTTGTTTTCTATTCTTTATGACTGGATTTTATTTCTTTGAAACAGGAAAAGTCTTACTATGCTTTGGCAGCATTCTGTGAGGACATGGGTGAGGAAATTCTTCCTTTCTTGGATCCTTTAATGGTGAAATTACTCAGTGCCCTCCGGAATAGTCCCCGTAATCTGCAGGAGACATGCATGGTGAGAGGGCTGTTAATGTGCTCTATTATATACTGATGTTTTCTTTTGTCAATAATTGATGATTTTGTTCACCTGTTGCTGTGTTTTAGTCCGCAATTGGTTCAGTTGCATCTGCTGCGGAGCAAGCCTTCATTCCTTATGCTGAGAAGGTTCTAGAGTTGATGAAGATCTTTATGGTACTTACAAATGATGAGGACCTCCGATCACGAGCAAGGGCTACTGAATTGGTTGGAATTATTGCTATGTCTGTTGGGAGGACAAGGATGGAGCCAATTTTACCACCCTTCATTGAAGCTGCAATTTCTGTAGTGAACTTAATTGCCTTTTTCTCTTATTTAAAACATTTAGTCTTTCCCAGAACCTAATTTATTTGGTTAATGTCAGGGCTTTGGTTTGGAATTCAGCGAGCTGAGGGAGTACACTCATGGGTTTTTCAGCAATGTAGCAGAAATTTTAGATGAAGGTTTTACTCAGGTAACCCTTGTTCTGTGTGAACTACATTTGTTCTGTTATTACTATGACATCCATGATGTGCATGGGATGATTTTTTGTAACAGTACCTTCCCCATGTGGTTCCTCTGACATTTAACTCCTGCAACCTTGATGACGGCTCTGCTGTGGATATTGATGATTCTGATGATGATGAGAATGTTACTGGATTTGGTGGTGTGTCATCTGATGATGAAGCACATGATGAGCCAAGGGTTCGTAATATTAGTATAAGAACAGGTGTATTGGATGAAAAGGCAGCTGCAACTCAAGCCCTTGGCATGTTTGCTCAACATACAAAGAATTCCTATGCACCGTATCCTTGTTATTCAACTAAATACATCTCAAAATACAACAATCAAATTTTTAGTCAATCTTTCATTCCTTAATTTATCTAAAGGTACTTGGAAGAGTCACTGAAGATCTTGGTAAAACATTCAAGCTATTTTCATGAGGATGTTCGTCTCCAAGCTATTATTGCTCTAAAACGTAAGTGCCCTGCATGTCTTTTTTGTCTGTGGCTAGAGTTTTCCCTTGTTGAAATCTCACATTTTCCCATGTTGACGTGTTTACATACTGATGATACTGTATGGATCATATTCCAGCATGAGTCATTTTGAATGTTGTAGTGATTTCTGTTGTATCTTTTGCAAGCAAAAGGAATTGGGCATGCTAAAACCATTATAAAATTTTACCCTAACCATCAAGGGAAAGAGGAGAAGGGGGGGATGCAAGGATAAAGAGATCCCATCCCTCCCCACTTTCTTTCACTGCCTTTATGTAACCATATGTACATGGATGTATTTGTCTATTCACATATGTTTTAGATTTGTGCACTGGAGCTATACTCAATTTTAAGCAAAGTAATTTGTTCTCATAAATGCACGTATCAGAACAGTTTAGTTTATTATCCAATGCATGCTCATGTTCAATTATTTAATGTTTTGCAGATATTCTAGCAGCTGCGCAAGCAGTTTGCCAAGGTCACAGTGTAAGTTCAATATATTCTTCATCGCCTCTCCCAAAAGAGGGGTATACTCAGCTCCTTATTTCTTTCCACACGCATTGGCTGGGTGGGGCATTTGTCCTCCTCCCTCTGGCTGAGAGTGAATTGTTGTTGCCAAGTCTTTTATGACAGTGGAAAATCAATTATCATCTAGTTCTGATATGTTAGCTAAAGACTTCTTTGCTTGTTCAAATACATTTTTCATTAATCTTAAGATTTTCAAGTTTTATAATTGCCTTTGTCTCTAATGTATTCTGCTTTTGATTACAAAGCTCCTTTAATGATGTATTTCTGTGAGCTTTTGTAGTTGTCTGATTTGTATTATTCTAACAGAGTCTTGATTGTCCTTAATTGCAGGAAGGGATGACAAAGATAAAAGAAGTTCTTGGTATGCTGGTTACTTATTATCAGCAACTTTAGTGTCTAATTAGTCTCATTCCTTACTTCAGCTGATGAGAATTATCTAAATCTGCAAATCCAGACACTGTGATGAACATTTATTTGAAAACAATGGATGAAGATGATGATAAGGAAGTTGTTGCTCAAGCTTGTATGAGTGTTGCTGACATCATCAGGGATTTTGGTTACATGGCTGTGGAACCCTGTAAGCATTATTTTACTGGCTTCCTTGTTCCGTCTCCTTAAATGCCTGCTGCTTCAAAATAATGCTTAATACCTTGCACTTCCTACTCTGCTTGGATTCTAGATATGCCCAAGCTTGTGGAGTCTACTTTGCTATTGCTTCGAGAGCAGTCTGTTTGTCAGCAGATTGAATCTGACAGTGAAGTCGATGAGGATGATACTGAACATGATGAAGTTCTTATGGATGCTGTTTCTGATCTCCTTCCTGCATTAGCTAAGGCTATGGGCTCAAATTTTGCCCCCATTTTTGCTAAGCTGTTCGAACCATTGATGAAATTTGCTGTAAGTGGGCAGCTGCCAGCATCTCTGGCATACATGTTGAGATGTTATATACTGATTCAGTAATTTAATTTTTTGTCCTTTTGGTTTTTTTTGCATTATAGAAAGCTTCACGTCCACCCCAAGACCGGACAATGGTAGTTGCATGTTTTGCAGAAGTTGCTCAAGATATGGGTGCTCCAATCGTTGGCTATATTGATGTACGTAAAGAATATGAAATTGATTGTCCATTTGTTTGCCTTTTGTAATCTCCATATATATTGGTGAGATCTGTAATCTCAAATTAATATTTGCTAAATTCATCTCAGGTTGTGATGCCTTTGGTGCTCAAAGAAATGGCATCATCAGAGCCAACTAATCGGAGGAATGCAGCATTCTGTGTTGGGGAACTCTGTAAAAATGGTGGAGAATATGCTCTAAAGTATCCTTTCTTTATGTACACCTAAACTTTTGACTCTTTTGTATGTTCATGACCCTTTTCATTATGCATATCATTGAGTATGCATCTTTTCTGTATCAGTTCATTTTCCTTAAATTGATATTAGATACTATGGTGATGTTTTACGTGGTCTTTATCCATTGTTTGGAGAATCTGAACCAGATAATGCAGTGAGAGACAATGCTGCTGGTGCTGTGGCTAGGATGATCATGGTGCATCCAGAGTCTCTCCCGCTTAATCAGGTTTATGTCCTTGTTCTTGTAATTTTCAGTTAAAAAGACTCTGTTTCAGTTGTGATATATTTTCTCCTTCTTGTGGGTCCAGGTCCTTCCTGTAATGTTGAAAGTTCTTCCTTTAAAGGAAGATCATGAAGAATCCATGGCTGTTTATAGCTGCATTTGCAACCTTGTTTTATCATCCAATCCCCAGGTACTTCTTTCATTTGACTGTTTTTCTTGTTTTAGTTTTCAGTCATTGATCCTCATTGCTTTTCTGCATTTCTGCATTTCGGGTGCTATGCAGATTTTGTCTTTAGTCCCGGAGTTGGTTAATCTTTTTGCCCAGGTTGCCGGATCACCGGTTGAAACTCCAGAAGTAAAAGCCTTTATAGGCCGAGCTTTCTCACATCTGATTTCGCTGTATGGTCATCAAATGCAGCCTCTTTTGGCCAACCTTTCACCTGCACTTGCAAATGCTCTTGCAGCTATTGCACCTAATAGCTGACAAATACTCAATCCAGCCACAGTCAACTATATCATTCTTCATTTTTTAGTATTTTTTTTTGTTGCTGTGCTCCATATGGTGGGATGGCTTCCGGAATGGAGGATTTCTCAGACAGGTTTGTTATTGATTCCTTGTAATAATATTCAAAGACATTCTAGGCAACATTTTATCACTCCGCTGCATGAGAGAGAAATTTTACCGCATGAAGTGAAATCATGGTAGTATTTCATAGTATCTACGCCATCTGATCCTTCCAAAAATTTTCTCCATTGTACATTACCCCAGATCTAGTATACACCTAGGGTAGAATATGAGACAAACATGTTCTTGCCGGCACAAAACAGACTCACCCATGTACCTCACCACAAATGGTGCAATGCAATGGCAGGGTTCCTCTAGCTACTTCTAAGACTAACTTGGGGAATTTTAGCTAGATCAGACGTAAGATAGAAAGAAATGTATAAATGTGATGGTTAAGTATTTAAACGGAAGGTAAGTGTTGGAAAGCTAGTAGGAGAGCAAGAGAGTTTTGTAGGAGAACTTCACTTGTATTCCAAGTTGAATGAGGCGTTTGACTCTATTTATAGGCAAAGCCTTGGGGTCTGGAATGTTGCACTTGCAAGTTGACAACTTGCATAGGAACTTGGCTCCATTGCAAAACTTGCATATCCTACACGATTTTAGAATTTCTAAGTGTTTTATACAATTGTAGGTTCTTTTACTGTGTATAAGAGTCTCTTAGAATTTTCTTGAAACTTCTACAAATCTCTTATAAATTTGACAGGTCAAAACTGTGCAACAGTCTGAAACAATCCATTATACCTGTCTTGACTCTTGCCATACACGTTGTGCCTGATCGCTTAGGGTGTCGGGTCAGTTCTGTTTTGTGTCGGTTTTGTCCCATTCGACTGTTGGTTTCGTGTCGGTCATGTCACTCTGACCAATTTGGTAGGATCGGAAGCCTTTTGAGAAAGGAAAATTCTTAGGTGCTCCCGATGTGCACGAGTGCTTTGGATGCTTGTACCATTTATTAATAATATTATACACAGAATTTGCTGTATAACTTTTGTTGCGAGTGGTATAATCACTCAAAACATTCGATGCACGGGGTGCACCTAAGAATTTCCCTATGAGAAGGGGCTTTATGCAGAGTTTGGTAGAGGAAGGTGGAGAATAACACCTTTTATTAGAAGACAATATGGGAAATCATGCAATAGTAATACCATCCTTGGCTGATTACCACTTCTCTCGAATATGGCTGCTGATACATTTCTTCTTATCTCTTAATGCAGGTTTTTATTTGCTCATTTGGATGGTGTCTCCGATTTTCCAGTGGGGAGATGTCACCTGCGGTTGTCTATTCTCAAGAATCTCAACAGCCGTTTCCTATTTTCTTTTTTCAGTTTGATTTTTATATAAAAGTCATTCTTTATTTATTATATGGCTTGGTTTTGAGGTCAGTTGAGATGATGCAGCAGTGTGAGATTTTTGTAAATTGCATCTCTCTCTATTTATGAGATGAGTGAGTGTATATTCGTTTCACATCAGGCTTTTTTGGTCTTAGTATTTATTCCACCATTGTGTATCACTGGCATTTATATTTCTATTTTATGTTACTGTTTTTTGTTCTTATTGGGGGAGAAGAACTCCTAAATTTAGTAAGAAATAGAAAAATATATATATATTTATGTAGTAAATTATACTTCTGCATTTGCAAAACTAAAGGCAAAGCAAAAAAAAAAAAAAAAAAAAAAATCAACTTAGCCAATAAGTTACCTTGTCTTTTAGTTTTCTAATGTAGTCTGCTCCTAGTACATTTGCATCCCACTGCCCAAAAAAACCAAGAAAAAGGTTTGTGATAGTAATTAAAACAAGAACTATGGAAAGAGTGAACTAAACAAGCTTCTACTTCAAAAGAAAATTATGAGTGCATTTACCAAAAGGGGAAAAAAAAAAAGAAGGAAAAATCTATTTAGCATTGCAATCATATTGTATATTCAAAAGATTTACCTACTTTCTTCATTATGCATGTGAAAATTCTAAAACCTTGTAGATGTGATTCAACAGAGGCCTATCATGCATGAGTTCAAAGATTTTTTTTTTTTCATAATTAATACCCAACTTTTAATAAATATTCAATTTAGTCGTAATTTTTAATTATTTATTTTTAGCATAAACATTGAATATTAATTAAATTTTATTTATCTTTCCCACTTGCGTTTTACATCTATACTACAATAACATTAATACCCTCCAACTCTCTTTAATTCCAGTAATATGAAAATTAAAATATACCTTTGTATTATACAATTTTCCTAATATAAATTTATTAAATATATAAAAATATATACAAATTAAAGAAGTTATAGAACCCTTAACGAGAGAAGCCAATCCATATTATTTCATGTTTTTGTAATGGTTATTTTAAACATTTTACGAAGAAAATTGGTGAAAATATAAAATTATAAAGTTTAATTATAATTTACTATCATTACTACGATTAGTTACTTGTACGGATGTTTTAAGGGGTTGTATAATACTATAAAGAAATTGTGACTTAGAAATTTTTAGGTATAGTAGATGCATTTAGGTGGTTAGACCATGTACAAATAAAATTATACATAACATTTACTGTACAATTTTCATTGCATGTGATACTATTACCTAAAATATTCGGTGCAACTTCTGTTGCATATAATACAATCACCTAAAGTATTCGATGCACATGTACCGAATACACATATGATTCTTCTCGTACTTTAATATATAGGAAATTATTGCGTGCACCTGATGTACGTTCATGGTGCATAGATATTTGTAAAATGTGTAGATAAAATTATACAAAATATTTATCGTACAATTTACAATGCATATAATACAAAATTTTAATGCACCGGAGGGAACGAGCATTTCCCTTGATACAAAAGATGTAGATGAATGGAAGTACCTGAATATGAAGCTGGTAGCAGATTCGTTTCTGGCAGATGGAAAGAGTAGAAGCGGTTCTAATGTACACTTCTTCAGCTTCCATATTTTCAAGAATTCTTGAGAAAGCTTCATCGTCCCCATGCCGCTCTTTGCATATCTGCACAATTGCTTCACCATTTTCAACTTCGTTAACAGAAAGAGTGAGGGTTTGAGCTTCTTGATTCAGCTGCTGCTGCTGCTGCTTCTTAGTGTTATCTTTGGTCTGCTTTAGTTTTTCAATCTCATTCTCCAGTTCTGGGATGTATTTAAGAACCCTATCCACTATGGCTGGTGCTGTCCATCTCTTCTGTAAAGATGGATGACACAGTGTAAGTTTGAAAGAAATGATGTGAGAGGAGCTTTTCAGCTTTCATAAGCTTCTCCTTTCACAAACAAATTGTCACCCCTGGGAGTTTCATGAGCTCGAGAACTTGACTCATGCCCGGCAACACTCACGACTAACTGTCACTGCTTTTCGTTGCGCCAAAATAGATATTGGAGTTCATTGTTGGCAGGAGAGATCAAATCATGGACTGACCTTCTTTCTTCTAGGTACTTAAATCAATTTCTATATGTCATTCACACTATGTATTAAAATCTCACATGTAGCATGATTTATCAAATTGTTGGCTTTTCTTCTTGGAACATATTAGGATTTTTTGTAATATTACCTTTGATCTTCTTGGATCTGGTAGGAGGGCGCGCAGGGCCAAGTAAGATGCATTGAGCCTCATTCTACGCATCCTCTCCCTAGCATTGTGGTCAAGTTTCTTTGCAGATGATGAGCCTTCTCCTCCAGCACTTTCTTCCACTGCTGACACCTTTTCAGCTAATAATTTTTTCACTCTTCTGTGCCTCTCATGGATCTTTACTTGATCGGCAGTGATTGGAAGTTTTAGACCCTCTTCTGCACATGTTGTGACACCATTGAATGATTTTCTAGCTAGATAGTGCACTTGAATTCATGTTGTACTCACCTCTGCTGTCCTTCTCTATGCGAGTATGGGGAGCTGCAAAAGTTTCCTGTGGCATTTTCTGTGCATCATTTGGGTCAGATAAAGGGCGAAAGTAACAGTCTTCATGATGGGGATTACTAAAATGTGGCTGATTCGACATATATGTGCAAGCGGGATGATCAGTTCAAGATCAAGTGCCTCGACCTGAGAGATTACCTAAAGTAATCAAAGTATTCTTATCAAACTTCAGATTCTTGGCATCTGTATCAGCTGGCAAGAGCTGGAGATACCCTCACGTAAATATTTCAGAAACAGTCATGGATGCTTGAATCTGCTGCAACAAGGTGTATATTTATACATGTCAGGGAACGGACAATCTTAGGCTGTAAAAGTGCTCGGCCTTCTTCTCAATATCTTAACCTCTAAAACCCTAAATCTGCAACATGAGCAAATGCTAAATTTTGAAACAATGGCAACAGTCACCATGATCATCAGCGAAACATGCAAGAGATTACACCGGCTTTGTACAGAAAACCCATACGAGGGAACACGAACCGCAGCAGATCTAAAATCATAGCATTTGGAGAAGAATACAATGATGGGATTCATGCAATCCAAATGAAAGATCCCTTGGCATGTAGAAGATTGGAAACTTATTTAAATTTGTCCGTATTAATTATGTGCGTTTTGATTCGTCACATGTTTTCCTCATAGCAGAGGCAGACGATATAGAAAAAGAAACACGAAACTTAAGTCCTATGACCTATACAAATGTATTGTATCTAGCTTAAGGCTAAAAGCACCCCGTGATCAATCCAGTACAGCAAGGCTATATCATTTGTCAAGAAACTTAAATCGCAGAGAGATCAGAGTAGGCTGTGGCAAACAGGGAATTAATAATTTGATTTAAGAATAAAGCTTAAAGAAAGGGAATGAAAATGAGCATATCTGATGAACTTGTTGTACCTTCTGAATACCAGAAACAAAGACTCAGAGATGATGCAAAACCAGGAGAAAACTCCAGAGAGAGAGAGAGAGAGAGAGAATGGTTTTGTAGTGGCTTTGAATACGCAATCTTGGCTTAAGAAATGTCATTTTCAATGGCATTTGATTTGTTCCATGGCACAGAGGTATGGAAATGCAAAAAGTCAATGGAAAAAGAGAGAAAAATGACAAGAAGAGCTCTTCATGACCTGAATAAGAAATGCAAAGATTATTGTGGAACCAAGATTGATGATATCTTTCTTCATATATAGATAGATATTATTTATAAAATCCAACAAGTAAACAAATTAATTGCATCTCTCAAAGTTTGGAAAAATTTTAATCTATGGCAGGACTTCTTACTTTATAGTACAACAATGTTGAGTAGTACAATATGGCCTTGTATGCAGAAGTACAAAGTCCCTTGTACGCTCATTTTGCCCTAATCTTGCCCAGAAACTGCAGCTGACCATTTGGCTGATTTTACTTCGCCATTGGGCTTGGCTCATGAGTTAGGAAATAGCCACTTGCTAGTTTATGAGCCTAAAATGAATCAAACATTTATAAAATATTTTGAAAAGATTGCATATCCATGTTTATATTTTAGTAATAATTATTATTTGAAATGAATTTTTTATCGTAAAAATATATTTTATACTTTAAAAAGAAAGATAATTTTATTATTTGTCCATTATTATCTTCTAAATTTAATAAAATAATGTATAGAGAGAGAGAGCATTCTTCCATTCCTCATTTTTACAAAGTACAGCCTTTCAACCTCAAACAAATTATAAAGCTTAGCTTACCATTGCACAAAAGGATAAATTAGGATTTCTTTGACATAACCAAATATTAGGTTTTAAGCATAGTTCCTCAAATTGCAATTGAAGAAAGCTAATACTCATCTTGATTTTCTTATACGTGTGAATTTAGGAATAAAATTATAATTCACTCCAAAATTCACCCTTCTATATTTGATTCTATCAAAAATAAATTCTTTTTTATCTATTATAAATTAAATTTAACGTTTTTATTAATAAGCCGTCTATTTTAATCAATTAATTATAATACCTTATAACAAACGTTCTTTATAAATATATTTTTTAATTTTTTATACTGTTATAGTTTCATCTCAAATTCTTTTGGTTAGGAATTAATTACTCTTTCATTAGATTTTTGTCTCGTCCGTCCACGCATATAAACGGTGTTAAATCCCAAAAAAGAAGAAATATCGGATCAAATCCAAAATTTCTTATTACTTTAGGGACCATATTGCAATTTCCTTCCTTTCCTCTCAGCTCGAGTAGAGTGGTTGCCACTGTAAAGACCAAATTCCAAAGAAAAAAGAAAAATGTCAGTGTTTTCCACCATAGCCGCGACCTTGTATTCATCTTCAAGCAGAGTACCTCTGCATCTACTAGAAGGACTCGGCCACTGTTCTCCCCGACCTTTGCTGTCTTCTTC
The DNA here is from genome assembly GCA_026120185.1 of Voacanga thouarsii. Lineage (NCBI taxonomy): Eukaryota > Viridiplantae > Streptophyta > Magnoliopsida > Gentianales > Apocynaceae > Voacanga > Voacanga thouarsii. The sequence continues at coordinate 5,284,079 of JANUWF010001322.1, read as the reverse complement.
GTTGCTTCGCTCTCGATTCCACAGAAATCCTGATGCATTTCACAAGAATTCTTTATCTCGGGCTTTGCCTTTCGACCTCTGCCCTCCTCCCATCGACCATGAAGATGACTGCCTCCTTGTGAGTCTAAATTTCTCTTCTTTTGGTATTGTTTGATGGGCTGTTGTAGAATCTTGGATAAAGTTGTAATAGCTGGTTTTGCTGTTGAAATGGGGCACGGATAAGTCTCTATAGTTTCAGCAACTTCGTCTCTTTTTTCGTTCGTGTATGGTATTGGTTTTGGTGGTGGACTATTTTCAGGATTCCTCGACCGTTGCCGGAGAAAAGGTTTTTGAAGATGGACTTATTGCACAGTTTGCTAGTGATGATGAGGCACTAGATGCTGCTGAAAATGGTGCCGTTGTAAGTGTCAAGTTTGCTATACAATTTTTGACGACCTTTTTCTTTGCTTTGTATTTTTTGCTATAAAGCCGAGAGCACTTCTTTCCCCTTTATTTGAGAACGAAAGAATTGTGGCATGAGCTTTCTCACATTTTTTATTTGAATTTAAACTTTACCCAACCTAGTTTTTCTTCTTTGGTATTTTTGTTAAGTTGCTAAAGTGGAATTCAACCCTGTGTTTTCAATACCTGAACTTGCATAATGTTGAATCAGTTCGTTTAAGTAACAAAGATTACCCCTTTGGTGTTATGGCCAACTTTCATACATTTCTTTTGGGGTTCCATTTAGTGTTTTCTTGATACTTTAGGAAAATTTTTGTATATACTAATTGTAACTCCTTTCTATTCAAATGAAATGTTCACCTGTTGTGGTGCTACATATATGTTATTTTGTTTTAACTAAACTTGTGAACGTGTTAACTGCTATGTGCTGGGTGTTTAGGTTGTGGATGTTTCACATTATGGCCGGATAAGAGGTAAAACTCCTCCCTCTTGTCGTTCTTAGCTATGAAGGATGACCTATGTGCTAATTTCTAGTTCAGCATTTGTTTAGCAACAATCTTGAGAGGAACAAAGTTGTCTGTCTGAGTGTGCGAGATTATGGTATGCAATTGGATAAAAAAGATGTTACCACATGAAATAAAGAGGCAGTAGATGAGAATACAAAATTCAGAAATTGCATGAAGTTTCAGAAACATGCAAAATTCTGTGAGTGCAAGGGGCTGTTGTTCCTGCTAAAAATTTTTGGGAAGTTACTGCTGCCTTGTGCTGTCATGGGAGAGCCCCAAATGCTTTAAATGACAGAACATTGTTCAGAGAGTGGATATTTCTATTAAAAAAATATATATATATAAAATATAAAAAGAAACACTTACTGCGCTTTTATTTAATGGTAAAGGCCCTGTATCGTTTATCTTACTTACTGGAGACTAGAAGGCATATTAATCTTATCACCTTCGAGTTTTAACTTCTATTGAAGCCATAGCAATATAAAGTTGATTCCGGCTCAAATGTTTTGGGAGGCTATTCTTTGTTTTCTTAGGTAGGAATGGTGCAGGGAAGATGTACAAACTTCTTTATAGAAAAAGGAAGAAGACATAATGCTTATTGCTGCACTTTTTTAACCCTATGTAGAGATTCGTAAGTGAGTGATATCATTTGAGATTCAATCTCCTGAGCAGATATTAAAAATAATGGCCAAGGTACAGCATTTGATAAAATTGTGCATGTTGACACCATGTTACTAGCAACATTATTAAATTCTTGTTCTCACCATCAGCAGCACTGTGGTATTCTTATTTTGTAAGAAAATAGAGATCATTGGGACCTTTAGGTGAGAAAATGTGACATAACTTGACATCACTTCAACCTGCATATCAGTTCCACAATCAGCACCGCCATATCTACCTTGTCCAAGTGCTTGAATTCTTCTTATACTAACCTATCAAGGCTTATGAACATTGCCAAATTTGTATACAATGGATGAAAGGGTGGTTTCCTAGCGTGCATTTACTGCCCGGGGGGGAGGAGGGGAATTAGGAAGAGAATCATATTGACAGTTATGGGATCTTCAAGTATTGTTCCTGAAGATTGTGATATGGTTGGTGTTCCAGTAGCTAAAATATCTTTTCCAAGTTTGCCTGAGGTACTGTTGCTTGAGATGTGATATGAAAGTTTTAGTTCAGCGGAATTATTGGTGCTTCTACTTAACTAATTTGTTGGATACTTTATTTATTGCTTTTTGCTGCTTACTCTCTCTCTCTCTCTCTCTGTCTCTCTCTCTCTCTCTCTCTCTCTCTATATATATATATATATATATATATATATATATATATGAATTTATCAATATCTTGTTTCTCTTTTGTGATTAACACGAAGTTGGTGGAGAAGATCGATTTCAATTTCTTCACAACCAAACTACTGCAAATTTTGAATGCCTTCGTGAAGGCCAGGTATTTTATATCAATTTTGAATGAGATTAAAATATTAAGTTCATTTTTCATTTATTATTTTAATAACCGTGCTTCAAATTTGGAGGGATGTGATACTGTGTTTGTGACACCAACAGCTCGAACAATCGATATTGGGCATGCATGGGTCATGGTAATCACCTTCTTCTCTCTTGGACTTCTGGTTTCTGGATTTTTCTGACATTTTTACATGTCAGTTTTTTGTTTCCTATAAAAGAAAAAACATCTTTTGTTTGCAGAAAAATGCTATTTTATTAGTGGTCTCCCCTTCAACTGGAGAAAGCATAACAAAAATGCTTCAGAAGTATGTTCCTACTGCAAAATAAGTTTTATTTAATTTCACCTATATATATTGTATGTATAGAAGATGATTGTTGTCGCTCTTTTAGCGGATATTGTTTGTCTTGGAACTATCTTTCTCTTTGATGCACTGCTTATTTGGTAATATCTTTAGGTCATGCACCGTGCTTGGGTGGAAGCCACCAAGTTCTGCACTTGTTATGTTGATTACAATTATGAATTATCCAGTGTATTCTCGTTCATGCCGTAAGGATTGAGATTAGATTTAGCTGTTTTGTGTTTTGTTGCACTTATCTATCACAACATTTTGCGGTTGACTGGTTGCATGTTCAAGTGTGTGGTTTTTAATATATTCGGCTGAAATGATGCCATGGCTTCACACAAGAATAGAATATTAGATATTTCAGCAAATGCAACTCTAGAAATTTATCTCTTCTGGGAAACTTTAAGGTTTTCTTAAAGGATCATTGTTTCTTTTCTTCTATATTCACTGGGGAACAGGATGTGATGGATGTTTGCCGCTGTTTTAGTGCATTAGCAATTTTATCTTTTCGAAAAGGAAAAACATTAAAAGTGAGAAAGGAACATGTTTGTTTCAGAATGTTATATTAGAATTTAAGGTGTTTTCCCCTTAGTAAATGTTAATATGCTTGAGGTGAAAGGAAGTAAATTATGAGATGATTTGCTCTCGCAAAGCCTGGATTTTATTTTTTCATCTTTTATTCCCCCTTGTCTGAGGATAGAGGTTTTTCCTTGTTTAGATACTTACTCACTGACCTTAATTATGTTATTACAGGTATATATTCTTCTCTGACAAAGTAGAAATTCAGGACATCACCAAACAAACCTGCATGTTTGTTTTAGTGGGACCTGCAAGCAACCAAGTATGTAGAGCAAGAAATTCTCCATCAGATAAAGTTTCTTGCGTCAAATAGATGTCTTTTTCATCATTCTGAATTTTATTGTTCATGAGCAGGTGATGGAGAGGTTGAACCTTACTGACCTGAATGGACAGCCATATGGCTCACATCGGCATTACAATGTAACTTTTGATTGCACATTATTCATTTGTCATACCATATTCTTTTTTCATGGCTGTATATGAGTTTATTCTGCTCAATTGCAAAATGGCCTTTATTAGTAAAGAGCAGTCTAGTAGGAACCAAGAGAAAAAGGTGGTGTTTGGGGTGTTTTGGTGGGGGAGGAGGGGGGTTGCATGCTTTGGTGGCTGTTTGTGTCCTTTTAGGAAGCTGTGCTTTAAGAAGGCTGGATATGGAAGTGCAGTTTGATACTTTATAAACAAAACCAAAAAATTTTACAGCTGCCAATGCATCTGTTAGATATACTCATCATTTATGAGGAGTATTTGTGATTGCAGGTTAATGGGATGCCAATTACTGTAGGTGTTGGAAATATTGTTTCTGAAGAAGGTTTTTCATTGTTAATGTCTCCAGCTGCTGCCAGAACAGTCTGGAAGGCTCTTATAGGCCAGGGTGTGACACCCATGGGTCCTAATGCCTGGGAAACACTAAGGATTCTTCAAGGTTCACCTTTAACTAAAGAACTTTGGGTTTTCTTTTTTCAGTTCCTTGTGATACTAATGTTGAGAGATCTGAATATGCACTAGTTTGATTGTCAGCTTTTTGCATGATAGGATATTCTCAGCAGCACTCCATAATTTAATATGCAAATTTAGCTTTTTTTTTTTTTTTTTTGGGGTTCTGCTCATTTATATCAGTATTCATTAGCTAGGAAAGAAAACTTCAATGATTGGAATGGAGAGAATCTGATATTTGACCAGATGAGCAGAAGAATGCAGCTAAACTTATTTAATTTTTCAAATGACAATAAAAAACAATTATGATGTTAGGTTCCAGTAGAGAACAATATTTGCAGTCCCGAACCTAACAACTTGTAGGAGAGGATTTCCTTCTCCAAGGACAAGGATTTAACTCCAATTGTTCTGCTTGTACTAGAGGTTAAATAAATGTTGTATTTCAAATTGTTATTTCCTTACATCTTTTGTCCCTGTTGCATCTGTTTGACTATAAAGCTCTAACTGCCTAATCACTACAGGAAGACCAGCTCCAGGTACGGAGCTTACTGATGAATTTAATGTTCTAGAGGCTAATCTATGGAATGCCGTTTCTCTCAACAAAGGTTTGTGATTCTTTCCTCAGCTTTGCTTTGTAAACCACATCTCCAGTTATCATTCTTAGCTACAAAGAGTTCACAGGTTGTTACAAGGGACAAGAAACCATTTCTAGACTTGTAACTTATGATGGCATCAAGCAGAGGTTGTGGGGAATTCATCTATCATCCATGGTTGAACCAGGCAGCAGTATTACAATTGATGGCAAAAAGGTGCTAGTCTCCTGCTAAACTCTTCACAAAAATAAATAGATGTTATGGCAATTGAACTTTTGTAACATTTCAAATGCAGTATGTGAATGCAGTAAAAAACTTCTTCCCTTCACATTCATATGCTGGTGCAGGTTGGCAAACTGACAAGCATTACAACTGGTAAAAGTGCTTCTAAGCCTTTTGGATTAGGTTATATCAAGAGAAAAGCTGCATCAAAAGGCGACACCGTTACTGTTGGTGACAATGTTGTTGGGATAGTGGTGGAAGTTCCTTTTCTTGCTTGCCAGCAGGCACCGTTGAAAAATCCAACACCTTAATTCACCTTAATTGCTGATGTGTGTCCAATTGGATGATGAAATGCCCCTCTTGGGTGGCTTGGCTTGCTTCTAGTCAGGAAAAGTAGTACATATGCAACTTGCTTTCAGGAGGTTCGCTACTGATTCTGATTGCAATAGGCGCTGCATGTTCCACGAGCTCCCAGTCCTTAGTTGTTTTACTTGGTTGCTTAGCCATGTGTACATGCAAAATAGTGCTGGAAAACCATAATAGTTTAAAACTTGGGTTGGGGAGCTTGTAAACCATCTTCCAATTGTGATGGAATACTTTCTTGGATATGCAAAAGAAGGTGATCTCCAATGCAAGACTCTCATGGAGTCCTCTTAACTCTGATCTTTTAACTTATTTTCACCTGAGTAGATGGTATAATGCAATCTTTTTAACTCAATCTTTATCCCCTAACTCATCGTTTTCTCTCTATATATTGGATCTAGTTTGCTTTAAAATTCATTTATTTTTTTAAAAAAAAGTGAAAGTCTACTTCGTTTCCAATGGAAACCCTTGTCAACTTGTATCGAGAACCCCTATTCATCAAATCTCATACTATTTTTGAGGGATGCAAATTCTAACTTAAATCTTCTGATGGTACAATGTATATTAGCTGGAGATTTTTTTGTTGTCAAGAAGTAGAGATGAAATCAAATTCAAATTCCGAATATTATTTATCATTTCTTTTTCTTTTTTAATTTTAAACTTGACCTATATTAATTCTTTCCTTGTAGAACCCTGCTGTTCTTAATCCATTCCGGGGCAGGTAGAAGTCCAGCCCTCATGTCATCTCTCTCCCTAGTGCGAGTCAAACTGCATACCATCGGCACTTCTCTTTACCATGATCAAGAATACAAACCTCAAGGTTTGATGGGCACTTCTCTTTACCAAGAATACAAACCTCAAGGTTTGATTGCACATGCAACGTCAAGGTTTGATTGCACCTGCAACGTTTTCCTCGACGATAAGCCTTTCAATAAGCACCTATATTACTTCTAAGACTAACTTGCTCTAGCTAGTTCTAAGATTTTAGCTAGATCAGGCCTAAGATAGAAAGAAATGTGGAAATGGGATGGTTAAATATTTAAACGGAAGCTAAGTGTTGGAAAGCTAGTAAGAGAGCAAGAGAATTTTGTAGGAGAACCTCACTTGTATTCCAAGCTGAATGAGGGGTTTGACTCTATTTATAGGTAAAGTCTTGGAGTCTGGAATGTTATTGCAACTTGCACTTGCAAGTTGACAACTTGCATAGGAACTTGGCTCCATTGCAAAACTTGCATGTTCTACATGATTTTAGAATTTCTAAAATATTTTATATAATTGTAGGTTCTTCTACTACGTATAAGGTTCTTATAAATTTGACATATCAAAACTATGTAACGGTTCGAAACGACCCATTAAACCCGTCTCGGCTCTTACCATACACGTTGTGCTCGGGCGCCTAGGGTGTCGGGTCATTTTGTCTTGTGTCGGTTTTGTCCCATTCAATTGTTGATTTTGTGTTGGTTGTGTCACTTTGACCACTTTGGTAGGCTCGAAAATGGTAGGTTCGAAAGCCTTTTGAGAAGGAGAAATTCTTAGATGCACCCAGTACACGTGTAGGGGTGTTTTGAATGCTTGTACCACTCGTTAATAACATTGTATGCCGAATTTGCGATACAACTTCTGTTGCGAGTGGTACAATCACTCAAAGCATCAAGTACACGTGCACGGGTATACCTAAAAATTTCCCTTTAAGAAGGGGCTTTATGCAGAGTTTGGTAGAGGAAGGTGGAGAATAACACCTTTTATTAGAAGACAATATGGGAAATCACGCAAAAGTAATACCATCCTTGGCTGATTACCACATATCTCGAATATGGCTGCTAATACATTTCTTCTTATCTCTTAATGCAAGTTTTTATTTGCTCATTTGGATGGTGTCTCTGATTTTCCAGCGGGGAGATGTCACCTGCGGTTGTCTATTCTCAAGAATCTCAACAGCCGTTTCCTATTTTCTTTTTTCAGTTTGATTTTTATATAAAAGTCATTCTTTATTTATTATATGGCTTGGTTTTGAGGTCAGTTGAGATGATGCAGCAGTGTGAGATTTTTGTAAATTGCATCTCTCTCTGTTTATGAGATGAGTGAGTGTATATTCGTTTCACATCAGGCTTTTTTGGTCTTAGTATTTATTCCACCATTGTGTATCACTGGCATTTATATTTCTATTTTCTGTTACTGTTTTTTGTTCTTATTGGAGGAGAAGAACTCCTAAATTTAGTAAGAAATAGAAAAAATATATATATTTATGTAGTAAATTATACTTCTGCATTTGCAAAACTAAAGACAAAGCAACAAAAAAAAAAAAAAAATCAACTTAGCCAATAAGTTACCTTGTCTTTTAGTTTTTTTAGTTTTCTAATTTTCTAATGTAGTCGGCTCCTAGTACATTTGCATCCCACCGCCCAAAAAAACCAAGAAAAAGGTTTGCCATAGTAATTAAAACAAGAACTATGGAAAGACTACACCCATGGGGTTTCATTCTATTTCGTTTCCAATGGAAACTCTTGTCAACTTGTACGAGAATCTCTATCCATCTCATCATACTTTTGAGAGATATAAAATTTAATTTAAATCTTTTAAATGCGCAATATTTATTAACACGTACGTAATATTTATTAATATTTACATATACAGAATTTAGGCGGGAGATTTTTTTATGGTCAAGAGGTAGAGATAAAGTCAAATTCAAATTTCAAATATTATTTATCACTTTTTTTAATTTTAAACTTGACCTATATTAATTCTCCTGCCATTCATCCAGGAGTTTTCTTCAGTCTCAACTTCAAGAACCATGGAACCTGATCGAGAGGATCGAGAATACAAACCTCAAGGTTTGATTGCACCATGCAAAGTTTCCCTCGACGATAAGCCTTTCAATAAGAACCTCGAGGCCAACAACAATGGCAACAATGGCAACTCCAGTGATGATTATAAAGATTTCTTTGCTTCTCTCCCGCCTGGTTACCGCTTTCGTCCCACGAAAGAAGAGCTTATTGAGAGCTACCTGTTGCCAAAGATTAATGGAGATAAATTGCCTCCTAGCCATATAAGAGATGCGAATCTTTATGAACATTGTCCAGATATAATTACAGGTTTTGCTTCTTTTTTCTTTCTTTTTTTTGGTGGGGGAGGGGGATTTTCTTTTCCGACCAATTTCATCTTCCCTAACGTAAATAAATTACGTTGTTATACGCCAGAGAGGTACCCATCAGATGAGAATGAGTGGTATTTTTTCACTCCGAGGGACCGGAAATATCCTAACGGTGACCGGCCTAACCGAGCAGCGGGTACCGGGTATTGGAAAGCTACAGGAGCAGACGTAAAGATTAAAGATTTTGATAATGAAACCATTATTGGATACAAGAAGTCATTGGTTTACCATGAAGGTAAAGCTCCAAATGGTGAGAAAACCAACTGGATCATGCATGAATATCGAGTCTCCGGTAAACCTAAGGAGGAGAAGAAGATGGCCAAGATGAGGGTAATACTTTTTCTTTTCACCTCCTACCTACATTCCTCCATAACATAACATATCCATATATCAATCTCTCCAATCATCACAAGGGAAATAACTTCTCACTTGGATTTTGCTCAAGTTTGTCCTGCGACATTCCCACCCATCTTGATTTTTCTTTCCTTTTATGGGTAACAAGACTTCAAGGGGTTTTTAATACCCATCCCAGATACTAATTTCTATGTTCTTAATGTTTTTGCAGCTAGATAACTACGTTTTGTGTAGGATTTATAAGAAAAACGGTAAAAGTTTCAATGGCAGAGGAGAAAGGGTTAAAGAAAAGGTTGAAGATGCTGGTACTAGTACTACTGCAGCAACTTGTGTGAAGGATTATGACACTACAACAGGAGTGGATTCGACTAGATTGATGAATTCTCATCAGGACGGGCTCTTGATGGATGCTCCAAGCGTTCCTGTCAACTACTCCTATCATTTCCCTATTGCCGGAGTCGCACCACTCGGTTTTGGACAGTTTTCTTCTAATCAGAGCATGAGTCTGTCCATGCAACCACAGGAGGATATTGCTTACCAACCTTCACAATGGGACTTCTGTTATCCAGAGTATGCCCATGAGTTTGAGGTTCCTTGTCCAAATGTGGACAACATCTTTGACCCAATAGATGATTATCTATCTCCTTCTCCTTCTACTCCTTGATGTGAGCTCAGCTACCACCTTGGAGAATACTTTAGACTATGGTCTATGGCACCAGCAATTGTTTATATTATAGCCCTAGGGTTAGATCCCATTACTTACTATGGCTTAGATTTCTTTTTTTTTTTTAATACTAGTATTAGTAGGGTTTAATTTTTGGATACTTTTTGTTTTGTTCTTTGAATTTTATGGTGCCATACATAATTTTACCTCATTATTGACTCATTTTTTACTAACTCTGACATGTACTATCAATTTGAAATCATAGAAATATATTTTACCCAATTCATGATAAATGTAGCTCATACCTTATTTATTATTCATGACAATTTAATCGTCTAAAAATTAAATTTAAGTTTTTAAAATCAAGATAAAATTTTCTTTAAAAGTCAATGTAAAATTGTTTTTAATATATATATATAGTGTGCTTGTTTTTAAAGATATTGAGCAAAATACAAGTATGTTGACGTCCAAAATGTCATTACCTTATAGAAACACTTTAATGCAATGCTGAGAACTATTCTGCAGATTGCAAGTAAGATGATACTTTCTCTGTGTTTTTAGCAATTGCCTTGATTAATCATGAGGTTCCTTCTCAGTTTTCTTTTCTGTTTCTTTGAGTTGTTGAGTGCGAGTAGAGATTAGAGATTCTTGGTTATTTTGATCGTGCAGCAAATGGTGCTAATTTGCAAAAGTGAACCATTTTTATGAAAGTTCATGTGGAGCTTAGAGCTACGTTGGAGCACAGCAAACCTGAGAAAAGAGAAGTGGATTCATTTTCTCCTTTCTTTGTTCATATGGTTTGCAGCCTGGTTTGTAGCCTTGCAAGAAGACAACTTGCAGGCTGCCTTTCCGGTGGTGGAAAAGAGAAGGGAAAGACAATCCAAGTCAAGTCCCACCAAAGCCGTCAGTGAGAAAGTCCAATCCCTTCAAGAAAAAATGGGTGGTGAAGCTGACAGGCCGTTGTAACCATTATAAACGCCGGTATTGCTATTATATACGCCGGAGAAATGGTTCATAACCATGGTTGCAAGCATTACTAGCATCAATTTCCTTATCACCCCCAGTGGCATCTCTTGGACACAATCTGACGATGTTTTGACTTTTGTGTTCCACACACCAGCTGCAATCTACCACTGCCACTGCCACAACCATTGTCATCACCAGTGCCAGCAATGTCAGTTCCGGCACTCCCCTCCCAAGCACCTTCAAAATCCTCTAATCTTCCAATTTTGTTTCCAAGTCGTCATCCATTTTTGTCTCAGTCTCCCACGAAATCATCTAAGCTTCCATCATCAGCATTACCATCTTTATTGCTATGGGGATCACTTTTTCTCCCTTTAAAATTTCTTCTTGCAATTTGCATTGTCTGAAGTGGTAATCTTATCCCTCACATACTAAAGAAAGACAGTTTGCCTTAATAAATTGGATGTTCTGTTCAGCATAAAATGGATAATAATTGACTCTAGAAGGAAAAGAAGAGAAAATCTCAACAATATTGGAAAACAGCAAAGAATTGGTTTTGTTCACAGTTCACAATGTCAATTCAGAGGAAAAATACATCAGTATGTAAAATCCTCTGTTTGATTTCAAACCCAATGATCATCTCCAATAGGGCATCTGTATTCTGGGATGCATCTATACATATGATTTCCGATACCTATTTGTGGGTTCTGCCTAAAGCTAACATCATGTACATATTTCTGTCAGCCAATCTAAATTCTGTTAAAGACAAGTAACGTTCAACAATCAGAAGCAATCTTGTAATATGTTCACAACATCAGAGCGTTGTTCTTCACTCAATTCTACAGGAAAGTCAACAAGAAACTTGAGTCGGAGGTCCCCTCTTGTTCTTCCATCTCTACTATTTGGCATGCCTTGTCCAGGAAGGATTTTTTCATATCCTGGAAATATGATCTCATCATGGAGTGAGAGATTTATCTTTCCCCCTCCTAATAAGGGAACAGAGATTGTACATCCTGTCAGAGCCTGAACCAAAGGGATCTCAACTCCTAGCTCTAAATCATCGCCTTCTCTCTTGAAAATAGGGTGCCTTTTCTCCTCCATTACAAAAATTATATCAGCTGGATGCATTCCTGGTTTCTCATCTCCCTTGCCTTCAAATGTGATCTTTGTTCCTCTTCTCCACCCTGGATTGACTCTTATCCGTAGTATCTCCTCTTCTTCAACTAACAGCCTGTTACAAATGAAGAAACCAAAATTTGAGCCGAAGGGACAAGATTGAAAAGATCAAAAAGGAATCTTGGAGATTAATAATAACGAAGCAAGTTACACATACCCCTCATTTGAGATGACATCTCTCGTAATCTTCACCTTCTTGACACATCCGGTGCATAACTCCTCAAGCGTGCATTCAAGCTTCTTCTCTATTGGATTGGGTCTTCTTCGAGCCGTCGACTGCGAAAAAATAATGGGGGTTGTGTTTCTTCTGCTCGCCATTTTTGACAAAGTAACTGAATCTGGTGGGGTGCCAGGGGATGGTGGGGTGTTAAGAGTCTCGCTAGTACTCCTTGAATGCCTATGAAAATCTCTAGGTGTTGGTGTAACGCTCCTCCGGCTTGAACTATTTGACAATGCTCTTGGTGTTCCTGTTGGGGTGACACGACGGCTTGTGCTCGAAATAAGGGAAGGGCTAGAAATTACAAAATCATCATCTTGGCCATTGTAAAATGAATTTTCCGATGATTTCGAGTGATTTGAACCTTCCGGTGATTTTGTGCCACCATGACTGGACCCGTTTCCTTCCTCTCTCTTTTTAACGCTGAGAACCTGAAATCAGTCCACCACAAGAAAAGCAACAAAAACATGGCATAAATTCTACAGGGATGAATTTGCATGGACTGCATGAATTCCATTCATGAATAAAAAAGAGAGAAGGGGGACAACGTTGCATACCCTGTAGGCTTCATCGATAGATTTGATCTTGGCTTCGGCTTCGGCTTTGTTGGATGTATTTCTATCTGGGTGCCATCTCATGATCAGAAACTTATATGCTTTGCCAATTTCAGAAAGAGATGCAGATTTTGGAAGTCCAAGAATGTTGTAGAAATTCGTTGTTCCAGTAGATGTGGGTGATGAACCAGGATCTCCCATCTGACAGACAGAGTGATTGGCTTCACAAGCAAGGCAGAGAAAAACAGAGATGGATTTTCCAGAGGAGACACAGAGAGAGAGAGGAGAGGAGGGGCTCTGGGCGAGAAAGCAGGAGAGATGGTCAATGAAGGAAGAAAGTAGTTTGTGTTCAAACGAGGGTGTGACAATGGGAACCAAAAAAATTGCATTTATATGAAGCTATCCCCACGAGTCTTGAATCGAGACCTTCTAGTCCAACTAAGACGGGTTTTGCCAGGTAAACCAACATCATAATACATTGCCAGCAATTATTGCTCCATGCCGTTTGTGTAAAATATGCATATAAGTTAAAGATTTTATTGGATTGACCAAGTCCAACTGCCCAATCTAAGGATTATATATATTTCCACATCAAATGGATCTTGGTCCAGCCAGATATTTCTCAAACAACACATCAGAAAATCAAAATGGGAGGTAATTGGAAAAAAAATAAAAAATTGCTCTAGAAAACACAGTGAAGCTGTTGGATTCATCTAGGACAAGACTGCAAGAGCAGTAGTTTAAGGCAGCAGGCACTCTAAGAACACTATAAACTGCAGAGCTTGCTGCCAAAGAGAAACTTCAGAAGTATCCCTACTTGATATATCTAAACAAGGAATTGGTGTTTTTCTTATACTGCATAGATTATAGATTGTTGGCCTTGTTTGTGTGTAAAAAATATGTTGAAGGACGACAAAAGGGATAAAGTAGTGCCACTACATGGGACAAGAGCACACGACCACCAAAAGGGCTCTCAGTCTTGCCAAATATTCCGGCAGTTTCTCATGGGATTGGTCGAGATAAGCTTTCATGATTCGACTCAATTGGATTATGTAATCAATGGAAGAACAGAAAGAACAATTACAAACTTCTGGCATTCCTTTTTGGGGGAGGGGGTGTATCAGAGGCTTCTAAATACCAGTTACTATTTATGGATGACTTGAGCTTATGAAACAATTTATTCTTATGCTTTTCTTTCTTTCTTGTCCTTGACAATTTGCAATGGATAAAGGAGAAATATCAGTTTCCAAATAATGCTAGAAGAGGAGGAATTAATCTATAATCATAAATGCTGATTCAATTGACAGTGCAAACTATTAAAAGTTGCAATCTAGTAATGAGGTTTACTCTTAATTGGATGAGGATATCCAAAGAAAATCAGACTTACTATATGATATCAAGTGTGAGATGAACTATACAACAGTTGAAGACTCTGCTTAATGTCTGCTAGAACCATACACAGAATGCAAGAGGTTTTTATCAGCATAAACTGGCCTATCTAAAATTTCTGGGATCTCAATGTCTCCTTCAAGCATTTTCAGTGCAGCCAAAATTGTAGGCCTTAGAGCCACCATCAGATGAGCACATAAAATTCCAACCATCAAAAATCTTTCCATTATCCTCTGTGGATTTTTGCTTACAGATTCTTCATTTCTCAATAGTGAGGGATCAAAAACTTCCTCTACTTTTCCGGCTTTCACTAGTGACCAAGCCCAATCTGTGATTAGAAATGTGCTAGAAGATTCACATGATGATGGATCAAGAACTTTCCTTCCTGACATGATTTCAAGAATCACCACTCCAAAACTATAGACATCACTTTTTTCAGTCAATTGCCCGTAAAGTGCATATTCAGGAGCTAGATAACCATGTGTTCCTGCTACTTTGGTTTTAAGACGAGATTCACTTTCTCTGCTTTGCCTTGCAAGCCCAAAATCTGCTATTCTTGCTCTCATATCTACATCTAGTAGTATGTTTGTTGCCTTGATATCTCTGTGGTAAATTGCAGGCTTTACCCCATAATGAAGATAAACTAGACCCTTCGCCACATCTAATATTATGTTCTTCCTCTGAGGCCATGTCAAATGCTTCTTGGCAATCCTCGTCCTATGACTTCCTTCAGAAAAAAATAGATGTTGACTAAGATTTCCGTTTGGCATATAATCATAAACCAGGTAGCTTTGGCCGTCTCCAGCAGAACGTCTATTTCTATCTGAAACGCAAAATCCAATTAGTGCCACAAGATTTCGGTGATTTAAACTGCTAATGGTCTCAACTTCATTGAAGAACTCAGCATCCCCATGAATATCTGAGTCAGCCATCAGTTTCTTGACAGCAACCACACTTCCGTCCTTTAGAGTCCCTTTGTAAACAATTCCAGATTGACCTCTCCCAATGAAATTCCTAGGTGAAAAATAGTCAGTTGCCTCCTCAAGTTCTTGAATATTGAACCATACTGCTCCCGACTTGGTTGTCCAGTGGAACCGTGGTCTAGGAACACTCGGGTCAATGGCAAAATTACGCAAGAAGGCTTCAGACCTCTTCTTTCTCCTCCAAATGCCCCACCCCAGGTACAAACCTAACAAACAAGAAACAAATAAAAGAGAAGAACCTGCTCCAACAGAGCCAAATACCAGTGTCAATTCTCCAGTGTTGGTCGATTGCTCTTTCAAGGGCACAGGCAAGCCCATGATGCACGAGACTGCCCCCATGCTCTCAGGGCCAAACTCATTTACAATACCTGCAGCATATAAAACTGTGTAGTGAAAGCAACCTGTGGCATGGGAACTATTCCCGTCTACCGCAAGTAATTGGGAATGAACTTTAAAGCCAGCCAAGACGCAGGCATCACAAGAAGTGAGATCAGTAAGGTCTTGCTTACAGTCAATGTCCAGGGCGGTAGACGGGCCAAGCACCTCAAGCCAGTCTTGCTTAGTCTGAATATTAGCACAAACATTGGTGCTGTTAACATAGCGCTGAGGATCAAAGCACATGGAAACAAGAGAAGAAGGTAGGGAAAGGGAATTGAGCTTGGCTTGGAAATTAGAAAAACAATCAATGGAAGTGTTCAGGTCTGGAAGTCTGAAAAGAGATGTTCTTTTGAGGTATTTTGCAACACCTATGCCATAAAGGCTTATCAGAGTCTGGCAACAAGTACTGTGATTACCATATCCGTTTGCCCTAGTTTCCAGTTCAAAATTTTGGCAAGAAGAAGTGTCCCATGGGATGCTTAGAACAAAATTTAGGTCTATGGGACATGAGAGCGTGCTGATGGGGGAATTTAAGGCTACATTTCCACAAAAAGAGAGAGATATCACTGATGCAAGAACGATCAAAATATCAAACATCATCTTTCTTGCCTAAACAAATAGTGTATGTTAGGCTGTCATCAAAGAAAGAGGGAAAGAGCCAAGAGCACCATTCGTGTAATCATGAAGTCCCTCTTGAGCTACTGAGTTTTATCGTAAGCCAACTGGTGTGCTAATATCAAAAACTGAGTTTTCTTTGAATAGGAAATTTCACCATCTTTCTTGCTTTCAATGGAGAAGATAACTGACAATCAAATATAATAAATTAATAATGAAGTCCACCTCTCAAGTGAAAATAACTTCCACTCACATCTCTAAAACCAAATACAAAAGGGCCACCAAGGAAAGAATCCGATGCAATGAATCCATTTTACAGAACCTTACAAGGAAACAGAGATGAGATTCTTACATCATTTTTGTGTGCCACTGATTGTTGTGTTATTGCTATGCTTTAGTTCAATTCTTGAGCACATTCCTTGCAAGCTGCAACTTCCAAAAGCACCGAGTGTCAAGAAAAGACCATCCCGGTCAATTCTGGATCAAAGGACAAAAATTTCACGGTTTCCTTGCAATTTCTAGAAAGCTTCAAGGAATGGACCAGCTACAGAATTGCCACGAACATTGTTTTCACCTTACATACGTTTTATTTGTAAACGTTACGTATAAGTTAAATATTTTACTATAAAATTATAGTTCTTGATTTTATTTAAATATTACGCATAGTATTAATTACATTAAATTACTTTAGCAAAGATCTTTTAAATTAGACCACAAATGAAAGTCTATACCAAAGACCGATTTGGATGGATGGCCGCTGCCCCCAAACTGTTTAAAAATGATTTTTTCTGAAAATTTTTGTATAAATATTACCTATTATTCTGTTAAAAAAAATTAAAAATTATAATATTATCTTGTATTTTTAATATTTTTTTTAAATCTCTATCTCAAAATTTAATTTTTTAGTCCAGTCCCTTGTCTATACCAAACCTCTCCTTAAAGGAAGGGCCTTGGAGGCCCAAAAATAAAAAAAATCGAATGATAATTATATCAAAATTGTGATACTTTAATCTCACTTAGAATTATGATTAGAAGAGTAAACAATATATAAGGACGAGTCAAAATATTCATTGTCAATTTTGGATATCTGTTTTAGTCTTTAATGAGGACGGTGGTTAAATAGTTGATTCTCCCTAATATTTTATTTATGTATTATTTTTTTAGCTCTAAAGAATAGAAGATGTAAATTCATCACTATTTTTAATAAAAGGTATTTTTAATTAATTGAGTTAGAATTTTTATATCAAATTGCCAAATAATTCAAGTCATTATCGTGAAGGAAAAATAGACATACAACTTCGTTTTGATTTTTAAGACGTAATTAGATTGGAATTCTTTTAAATTAAAATATTTCATTTAATTAAAAATTATTAAAATTTAAATAATTTTCGTCTTTGATAACTATCATATACAATACACCATCCTCTATTTTTGGCCTTACCTGAATCATATCTTAACCCTATATGTTTATAATTTTTTTGTTATTTACAAAAAAAAAAAAAACTCATTTTAAAAAAATTATTATACAAGTACATACCAAGGTATTACTAAGGAAAAGCTTTTATCTATACTAATATATTCACTTTATAAGAAATAAAAATAGTGCAACAAAAATGTTGAGCCCTAGTCATCAAACAAAGAAAAAAAGTATCTATGTGACCTTCCGAATATACGGCATAACGGTATAAATAATAATGATATCATAAAATTACGAATTTAATTTATTTTTTCCACAAAATTCAAAATAAAAGTAGTAAAGACGCATGCGATGAAATAGTTAAAAAAATCCGATTATTTCCTTGACTTTCCCATCCTAAGTCCTCCAGTAATCCTCTCTACTTGCATGTCATATTCAAGATCAACCAAACCAAATGGAAGATGAGCACAACAGCTTCACATCGACCCTTGAAAATGAGAACGACAGCATCGCAAAGACCCTTCAAATTTCTCACTAAGTTTTTTCAATTCAAAGTTCTTATACACCACATTCAATCAATCAATGCTGCCATTTGGCATACCCTTCTACCTTCAACTTTTCCTTCTTCTATGGCACTGTGCAATTTGGGACCGCCGCTGACTTTAAAGAACTCTATATTTGACTTCTTGATTCATTGTTTTCCTAGCATCTGTTTTCCATTACACAGTTAGCGGAACTGCTGACGCCTCTCCAAGACAGAACAACCAATTTATCATAGATAAAGTTGATTTTTTCTGTGTCCCATTCTTACCTTAATGTGGCTTAATTCAGTTCTTTTTTCAGACACCAACAGAGGTTTAGAATTCTGTTCACTTCGAGAAGCAAGAAATGAGGAGGAATTCTGATTTCTTGATTCTCCTTCTTCTTCTATTTTATCTTTCTGCATCAGATTTTGCAGCATCTAGCAGTTCCACTGCATCTGCTACCTGTCCTATGGATCTAAACTATGTTCTAAGAATCCCCTGGTCTACTGATGGATGCAAGAATAATCCCAATCTCAATTCAAGCACAGCTGGACAGGTTTCCAGTGGTTCAAATTCGAACAATAACTGCTGCCAAACCCTCCTCTCTCTTTATGGAATAGCCTTTGCACAACGTTTGAAAGAAACTTCTTTGTTTCAATTACCCAATTTGGAGACTTCCATGTCTTGCCTCCGTGACTTTCAGTCAAAACTGGATACATTTTCTCTTCCCTCTAATCTCACTACTATCTGTTTTGATCCTATTCAGTTTGTAATCAGCCCAAATGTTTGTGCCTCGATTGAGACCACTCAAGATTGGGTTAATAAACTTGGCCCTTCAACTCCTCTGGACTCTGCTTGCAAGTCTGACCTTACTGATCACACAGCGTGTGATTCCTGTGTAGCTGCTGGTTTTAAGGTTCAGTCAGACTTGGTCAAGATTGATGGTAATACATCTCGCACCAGAGATTGCTATCAGTTCACAAGATGGTATGCTGCCGGTATCATCAATCAGTTTGGGCCTCAAAGTGATGCTGCCATCTCATGTATTCTTGATCTTCAAACTTATACCAAGAAGAGTTCTTTGAGCTAGAAACATTATGCTCTGATTTTTGGGCTCACCGGAGCAGGAATAGCAGTTATGGTGATGTCACTTCTTTTGGGATTTTATCTCAGGTGGGGTAAGAGATTGACGGAAAAAAATGATGATTTTGTTTGGGGACCGGAGGAGACAGGATCCAGGCCAAGAATGAGGCCTAATACAGGGTCCATCTGGTTCAAGATTCATGAACTTGCAAAAGCTACCGATAACTTTTCTCCTAAGAATTTTATAGGTAGAGGTGGATTTGGGTTGGTTTACAAGGGAAAATTGGATGATGGGACGATTATTGCAGTCAAACAGATTATAGAGTCTGATTTTCAGGGAGATGAAGAGTTCTGCAATGAAGTCGAGATCATTAGTAATTTAAAGCATCGAAACCTTGTGCCACTCAGAGGGTGTTGTGTGACAGATGAAGATCCAACCGATGGAGACAGAGAAGGCCAAAGATACCTTGTATACGATTATATGACAAATGGAAACCTTGATGACCATTTGTTTCCAGCGAGTGAGGTTAGAAAGGTGAAGCCACCGTTGACATGGCCTCAAAGGAAAAGCATAATTTTGGATGTGGCAAAGGGGTTATCTTATCTACACTATGGAGTTAAGCCAGCAATTTATCACAGAGACATCAAGGCTACGAACATACTGTTAGATGCAGACATGAGGGCGAGAGTGGCAGATTTTGGGCTGGCAAAGCAAAGCAGAGAAGGCCAGTCTCATCTCACTACTAAAGTAGCAGGAACACACGGATATTTGGCACCAGAGTATGCACTCTACGGACAGCTGACGGAGAAGAGCGATGTTTATAGCTTTGGGGTTGTTGTTTTGGAGATAATGTGTGGGAGAAAAGCTTTGGATTTGTCTGCATTAAATTCATCTCAAGCATTTTTAATTACAGATTGGGCTTGGTCGATGGTGAAATCAGGCAAGATAGAAAAAGCTCTGGATTCTGCTTTATTGAATGATGAAGATCCATCAACTATCAGCCCAAAAAGCATAATGGAAAGATTTATACTCGTTGGAATTTTGTGTGCGCATGTAATGGTGGCTCTGAGACCTACCATCTCAGAAGCATTGAAGATGCTAGAAGGAGATATAGAGGTTCCTGCAATTCCAGATAGGCCAGCACCTCTTCTGCCTCCCCCTGCTTATGTTAGAGAGGGCAACACTTTTTGCATATCACCAGCATTAAGTGGCTTGTGGCTAAATGCAGGAGACATGCTTAGATAGTGAAGGAATTACCTAGTAAATGCTCAATGAAAGACGACATGTTCTTTATCCAACCTGAGAAAGTTTCCTCCTAGTTCTTTTTCAGGATGGAAACTGAGAGACAGATTGCTTACTCTGAATTTTCATGGCTTAGATATGTGATATAACAGAGTAATATGATTTGCAGGTACAGTGTACACAACGACATGATTTCCACAAGACATCTAAAGAATTCTGATCTCTAACTATTTTCATTTGATTTGGTTTCAACCCCAGAAGAACAAATAGGCGAGCCTATAGAAAACACGTGGAGATCTCTTCGTATTACATAGTTAGGTCAAATTGAAAGTGAAAAACCTTAGGGGGTGAATAAAGTTTTTGGCAAACTAAAATTTTTTCAAATATATATATATATATATATATATATATATATATATATATATATATTTTTTGAAGGATAGAAATATTCTTCGAAACTTGGACCGACGACACTTGCAACAGCAAGAGCTTTTCAAAAATATCTAGATTTAGAATGGGGTAAAATACACGATGCAATTAATGCTAGATTGAAGATGTGTTGGTGGACGCCTTTAAGGATTTCTATAAGGACCTAAGAAAATCTAGGCAGGGACGATTTGCATATTGTCCGAAAATAAATGTTGAAAGTAAATGTAGAGAATTATAACATAGGATTTTATAGTAGTCCAATCTACCAAGATATACATCCACTACCTTAAGCTTACATTTACGGATTTTCAACCAAATTTCATTCACTAAACTCAATGGTATCAATTTGTACCAAATACAAGAGAGGATCACCACACTTGGTTTTCCAAAATCTCTCAATCAACCAACAAATTAAGGTTCACCTTAAATGGATTTTACAACACAACCTTGATACACAAAAATGATTGAAGATAAATGAAACAAAAGTGGCTCACTTTTTTGAGTAGATACGCACCAAGAATAAGCACAAATACTTTTACCTTTAAGGCATAATTTGATTTCATTTGAAGTACTTTGATAAAGGAGATTTTTGTTTTCTATAGAGTAAGAGTGTTTCTTTGAAGGATAGGATAAAAATCTACTTTCAAATCGAGTTTTGAAACTTTATATAGAGTTATAAAGTAGAGCACCAACGGCTAGTTTTCGCTGTCAGATTTACTAACATTTTGGACGATGGTGCATCTAAAAAGTAAGTCCAAATTGACACTTTTTCAGGCAGAATCGATTTGATATTGTTTACAAAGTTTTTGACGTAGCTTCTAAATGCATGGTCACCTAAAATGCTCAATCCAAAATCCTGAGGATTTTTAAAACCTTGAAATCTTTTGTTTTAGTGCTTTACGATGGAATTAAATTGAATCAAAAGGTAAAGAAGACATAGGAATTTTTACAAAGAGATACCTTAACAAGGATTCCTAGTCTAAGGTTCTTCCACAACAGATTCTTTGCTTTGCAATCTCTCAAGCTTGATCTTTTTCTTGATTTTCCATTTTCGGATTCTACTGTTTCAAGAGTTGTTTAGTAATTTTATTTGTACGCTTTGGAAGACTTGAGATCAAACATGTCTTATAACAAGTAAATCACACAAGTCAGCCATCATTAATGTTTATCATAAGTCAAAACACAGGAGACCTCCCTTAGAACTAACAATCTTTCCCTTTTTTAGTGATGACAAACTTGATGGGATTGTGATAAATAATAATGACATGTACAGTAAGAACATGTTTAGACCAAGAGAAATAAGAATATTTTTCATTGAAGTGAGATCTCTATTTATAGGATTCAAAGAGAGCTTATAAGATGAAGATGAGAAATTAAGGCATATACTCACAGGCATGGCTCAATGAGCTTATAGCCTAACCTACCTCCATATCCTCCTTCCTTCCATCACACAACTAGTCCTTAAAGAATAATCGTTATAATAAATGTATAAACATGTATAAAAGAAGATATAGCAAATAAACCACAAGATGAGATGTTTTCCCTTAATATGTGCATATATAAATATCTATAAAGTATGAGAGAAAACTGGAGTCAACCTTTAGATGTCCAAAATGTACATCCAAAACTAGGTGGAGGAGAGTATGGAACTTTTCGGAGTTTAGGTTTTGGATGTCAAAATCATGTGTCCAAAAATAAAATATAGTTTAGACAAAAACTAACTCCTTTAAAGGAACTCATTTTTGAACTGAACTTTTGGATCAAGAGAATATGTGTCCAAAACTCTCCCTGTCATAATGCAGGAGATAATGGGTTTTCAGAAATTTTGATTCGTCTTAGTTTTAGTCATAATGTAGGAGATGATGGATTTTCAGAAATTTTGATTCGTCCTAGTTTTAGTCTTTAAGGAAGGTTTTATGCAATAAGAGATGTCAGAATAGCTATCCTAACTATCTAAGATTTTTATCAATGAATATATCACAGAAGCATATATAAAAAAAAAATACCAACAACTCTAGTCTCAATGATACCTTTATACCTGAAGAAAACACTTTGGACAACAAACAAGAGATCAAATTGGTGTCCTTTTTTGACATCAGCAAACTGAGATCACAGATTCTAAATCATTAAAATTTTCACAGTATGTATTTATCCAAATCCCGTCGTCATGAATTTTATAGAGAAAATCATAGAATCTAAACCATATTTAGAGACAACATTCAGAATCAACATATGAGTCTATTTCAACACAGAACATCAATTCAGAGCACAAAATTTCACTGTCATTAGTTTACTACTCAAAGACAGTCAATAGTTAATCATCAATGCATAGTTAACAGTTAGCCACAGAAAGCATAGCATAATACCTCAATGGTGTACAATTAAATTGCCGCCATTCTTTCAAAGTGTACGTGAATGCTCACACATACATACTTGCTTGATCAGCACAATAATCACAGCACAATCACAATAGACCAAGCACAATAATCACAATCAGTAATTTATCCATACTGTTTTATCCAGCAGAACAAGCATAACAAACAATCACCACAATCAATAATTTATCCAGCATATCAGGCAGGCACAATAATCACAATCCATAACAAACAATCATCACAGTCACAATCAATAATTTATCCATACTATTTTATCCATCAGAACAAGCCTAACAAACAATCATCACAATCAGTAATTTATCCAGCATATCAGGCAGGCACAATAATCACAATCCATAACAAACTACCATTTTTTTTCTCCCCCTTTGTCATCAATCAAAAAGGAATAATAATGAAGCAATGAGAAGTGTGTGTGTGTGTGTGTGTGTGTGTGTTGAAGCATTCATAAGTTGAGTAGAGATATTAGTCAAAGACAGAAAATAAGTTTTTCAGATGCTAAAACGGGAATTAAAAATTGTTCAAGATATCAGTAAGAATTGATTTCAGTCTGGGTAGAGGTCGGCTGGAGTGCAGTCTATTAATCTGGTCACTCAGGAGATGCGAACAGTTTCAATCTTCAACCCAACACTTTTTCTGGAGTGTTGTTCAGCAAGCCTACTTGATTTTCTCTTAACCACCACATGTTTCTATCTCTTCCTAGATAAGACACGAGGTTCAGGGGGTACTACATCTTTCTAATGTGGGGATTCTTCTTTGTCGTGCGCAGTGACTGTCACTTCCTCAACAGTTTGTTCTCATGCAGTTTCTTCCTCAGAGACTATTTTCTCTACTGTTTCCTTTACTGGGGAAGGTACTGACAGAGTAGACACTGGTTCATCCGTTCTTGCCTTCTCCTCCATGACAGTTAATCTGTTTCTAAGAGTTTGAATTTCTGCACTAAGGCCATCTAATTCAACAGCTAGAGAATTGATGGCATCTAAGATGCTTTCAGATAATCCTTTGTCCTAAGCCCTCTTTTTCCATTTGGCAGAGGATTCTCCCTGAGGTTCTTCCTCAGGTCTTCTTTTAACTCTAACAGACAGGGCATTTTTACCTTCAGCTTTCATTTTCAACAGTCTTTTCCTTTCATCTCTAGCTGCATCACACAACAGCTTCCATTCATCTTCCAATCTTACATATCCCATGCACTCAAAAGATTCAAAGCTATATACATTCATTTTTGAGGGCGCAGAGGGGACTGAATTTAAATCAACATCAAAGTATCCGAACAGTTTTGTTAGCAAATTCCCATACGAAAGTGCCTTGATAGAGTTGTTTCTGGTCTGCAATATTAATTTGGCAGCCAAGAACCCAAAACTTATTTATCTCCCTTCAGCTAGTGCTAACATAATCACCGTTTGCATTATATTAATGGAGGTTTTGTAACCAAAACTTGGGACCACCATGTGGTGTAGGATCCTGTCTTCTCTATTTAGCCACTTTGTGTTTCTGTTACTAGAATTCTTAAAACTCCTTCCACCAGCAAATATTTCTTCAAACTTCTTTAGATCAAACATGTCAATTCCTTCTGAAAATTTATTCAGTTCAAAGTACTGGATTCCTACATCTCTAACCTCACACACTCGGTTTAACAAATGGTCTCAATATTTTTACCCCCAACTCTAGAGGTGTACCATCTTATCATAAACCCTCATTCGGTTTCCTCAAGTCACCATTTCCTTAGATTAGTGTAGAATTCCCAAATGAGCGAGGTAAACAGTTTTTCATCAACTGACAGTAGACTACCCTAACCAACAGATTCAAACATATCTAACACATTAGAAAAATTCAAGAAAGACAATGGATTTACTCAATAGCCAATAATCAAAGTTCTATTTCTCGAGACCCAATCATTATAATTTGACTCACTTTTTGAATCTAAAAATCGAAGTACCTGAGTTTCAAAACTCTCTTGTTCTGGTGATGATTTTGAGGAGTCATAGTGAGAAGTCGAGAAATCTGGTGCAATTCTTTTCCTTTATTCGTTGCTAATGACTTCTTCTTCATTATTAGAGATGTTTTTCGAACCTTCTTTGGTTTCAATCTGGTTGATTTTGTTTTTGCCATTTCAGTGAGAGGATGAGTGTTTGAACACTCGATTGTTTAGAAAAGAAGAACTTAGAGGATTTTGAGGAAGACGAAGTGAAGAATGGTTGGTTCTAGAGTTCAAAAGAGAGAAATGGGAGAAAGTATTTTGTGAGTACCCAAGAAGTTGTGATAGAAATACACTCAAGTACATCGAAAAAGCTACTTTAATAAGAGATTTCAAAAAGGCGTCATGAGAAAAGCACACGCATTTTGAAATTCAAAATTGAAAATTTGGAACTAGTTATTTTAAAAGGGAAATTCAAAGAATCAAAGGTGATTCCGTTTTGAATTTAGGCCCGATCCGAAATGTGCATCAAAACGGAACTTCTTCCAGAGAGTTTTGGACTAAAATATTGTGTCTAAAAGCTCTGTCTTTAGTGGTTTTGCAAAATAAAACTTTTGTGCAAACATGTCAATCATATTTTTGTAATTCTTAAACCTCTTTTCAAATTATCGAATCTTTCTTCGGTCAGAAATTTTGTAAAGATATCGGTGAGCTGTTCTTCAGTTGAGATATATTCAATACATATATCGCCCTTAAGTACATAATCTCGAATAAAATTATGTTTAACTTCTATATGCTTGGTCCTAGAATGTTGAACAGGATTCTTAGTTAGATTGATAGCACTTGTATTGTCACATAATATGGATACGCAATTAAAGTTAAGACCAAAATCCAGTAATATATTTTTCATCCACAAGATTTTGCGCAGCAGCTTTTGGCTGCAATATATTCGGTCTCGGTTGAAGATAAAAATACACATGCTTACTTCTTGCTGTGCTATGACACTGAAGAGTGTTCAAGAAATTAACAATGTCCACTTGTGCTTTTTCTTTCCACTTTACAGCCTGCATAATCCGCGTTAGTATATCCTATAAGATCAAATGTGTTTGTACGATGATACGATAATCCATAATCATATATGCTAATTAGATATCGAATGATGCATTTTACTGCACATATGTGTGATTCATTTGGACATGATTGAAACCGAACACAAAGATAAATTGAATATATGATATCTGGCCGGGCTAATAGTGAGATAAAGTAAGATTCCAATTATACCTCTATACTTAGATTCATCTACATTCTTACCCTTTTTATCGTTATCAAATTTTATAGAAGTGCTCATAGACGTGCAGATTTCTTTGATTTCATTTATACCAAACTTTTTGAACAGTTCCTTGGCATACTTAGCTTGATTTATGAAGATTTCATCCATTGGCTTGTTTGATTTGCAGTCAAGAAAGAAATTTAATTATCCTATCATGCTTATTTTAAATTTTTGCTGCATTGTCTTAATAAACATCTTACACAAAAAAATTATTAGTGGTACCAAAAATGATATCATCAATATAAATTTGAGCAATAAGGAGATCACCGGATTTTTCTGATTTGATAAACAATATGGTGTCGATCAAGCCTCTTGAGAACCCTTTTGAAAGCAAGAATCTACTAAGTCTTTCATACCAAGTTCGTGCGGCTTATTTTAAACCATAAAGAGCCTTTGAAAGTTTGAAAATATGATTTGAAAAATGCTCATGGATAAAACTCGGAGGTTGTTCTACATACACCTCCTCCTTAATAAAACCATTTAGAAATGCACTCTTAACATACATTTGATAAAACATAAAAATTTTTAAAGATGCAAAGGCAAGAAGCATTCTTATAAATTCCAATCTAGTAATGGGAGCAAATATCTCATCATAATCAATATCCTCTTCTTGATTGAATCCTTGGACAACCAATCTAACTTTATTTCTAATAATAGCTCTATTTTCACCAAGTTTGTTTCTAAATACCCACTTGATACTAATAACCGGATGATCAAGTGGTCTAGGGACAAGTTTTCAAACTTGATTTCTTTCAAATTGGTTTAGTTCTTCTTACATAGCAATTATCCAAAACTCATCATGCAATGCTACCTACATTAATATAATTAGGTTCTATACTTGAGAGTAGAGCAAAGTTATTTATGAAATACCGTCTAATTTTGACTCCATAGTTTGGATCACCAATGATTTGTTCTTTTGGATAACCAGTTTTATATTTTCAATCCATTGGTAATTTTTTATCCATGGATTCTTTAATTTATTGTCTTCCTTGTTCAGCTTGTTGTTCTTCAATTTTTTCTTCTTTTGCATGAATATCTAGTCGTGGTGCTTTGTGTTGGACTTTCCTTACTTCTTTTGAACCTCCTATATCATCATCATCTTTCCTTGGAGTATAAATGTTAGATTCATCAAAAATAATATATACGGATTCTTCCACACACAGAGTTCTTTTATTATATACTCTATATGTCTTTTTATTGGAAGAGTATCCAAGAAATATAACCTCATCGGATTTGCTATCAAATTTTCTAATATTTTCCCAGGTATTAAGGACAAAACATTTGCAGCCAAATACTTTAAAATAGAAAATTGACGGAGTTTTGTCAAACATAAGTTCAAAGAGTATTTTTCTCAAAAACGGTCTCAACATTACTCGGTTTACAATTTAGCATGTTGTACTAACAACTTCAACCCATAAGTATTTTAGAAGAGAGTTTTCACAAATCATGGATCTAGTCATTTCTTGCAAAGTTTGATTTTTTCTCTCAACAACACTATTTTGTTAAGGTGTTTTAGCTGCTGAGAAGTTGTGAAATACTCTATTTTCATCACAAAAGTATGTAAATTCATTGTTGTAAAATTCTCTACCATTATCACTTCTAATAGAAATCAATTTGCATTCAATAGAGTTTTGGACGCGTTTGACCAGTTTTGAAAATTCAGAAATGGCTTTGTCCTTTTGTCTAAGAAATAAAATCCAAGTAAATCTTGAGAAATCATCGACTAACACGTAAGCGTATCTCTTACCACCAAGGCTAGTAGTCCTCATTGGTCCAAATAAATCCACGTGAATTAATTCAAAAGGTTTTGAGGTAGAAATCATTTTTTTAGTTTTAAAAGAAATTTTGATTTGCTTTCCAAATCAACATACATCACAAATTTTGCTTATATCAAACTTCATTTTGAACAATCCTCTAACAAGCTCTTTTGAGGATAACTTGTTTAGCAAATCAAAAGATATATGGCCTAATATTCTATGTAAAAAATAACCATCATTGTCATGCACGAAAAGGCATCTAATACCAAGAGTTATAAGGTCATTTAGATAGAATACATACACATTTTCAACGCAGTTGACAATAAAGACTGTTTCATTGTTTGAGCTATCTATGATAGAGTAAGAATCTTTTTCAAAAATAACTTTGTAGCCATTCTCACATAATTGACTAATTCTAAGCAAAGTATATTTCAACTCATTAATTAATAATACTTGTTTTATAATAGCTGAGGAACCTTTACCAATGTTACCTATACTAAAAATTTTTCCTTTCTTTTTGTCTCCAAATGTAACGAATCATTCATTTATGGTTTACACATCTTCTAATAGAGCGGCATTTTTAGTCATATACCCTGAATATTCGCTATCTAAAAACCACTTGATAAAGCTAATTTTCTCTAATGAATGTGCCTCATTTTCTATCGTCATGAAGCATATGTTGAGAGTTTCGTTTTTAGAATCTTCTTCCTCAGATTCAGACTCATTTTAATCCCAAGTTCCCATCAATTCTTTGCCTTTCTTTGCCATCTGCTCCTTCTTCCTCTTCTTAAGCATTCTATCCTCCTTTTCTTTAGCAACTGGGCAATCAGTAATAAAATGTTCAGTGCTTTTATATTCATAATACTGAGGCTTAAACGCTGAGGTTTGTCATTTTCTTTTTGCGAACTTTTTTCCTCTTTTGAAGTTCCCTTTGTTAAACTTCCTTCTGAATTTCTTTGCTATCATTGCCAGTTCTTCATTGTCTACTTCAGTCTCATCGCCACTGTCTGATTGACTGGTTTCTGCTTCCTCTTTTTTAGCTTTTAATTCTATTCTTTCTTTTACCTTTATCATAATCATCGGATTCTTGAAACCTTTTGAGTTTCATTTCATGTGTTAGAAGAGAGCCAATCAGCTCTTAAGTTGGTAAGGATTTCAAATTCTTAAATTCTTCCACAGCAAGAGCTTTCGGTTGCCAGCTCTTAGGCAATGCATTCAAAATTTTTTGGTTTTGTTTACTAAGGGAATAAACCTTCCCATAGGCTTTGAGATCATTTACGATATTGGTGAATCTGGTAAACATATCAGTTATGCTATTGTTTGTCTTCATTGTGAATAATTCATAGTCATAAATTTAAAACCCCAATTTAGATTCCTTAATTTGGTTTGTCCCCTCAAGAGTGACCTCAAGTAGTTTCCACATGTCATAGGCTGAATCATAGCCACTAACTTGATTGTATTCAGTGGCATCAAGGGCATAACACAAAATATTCATAACTTGAAAGTTCAATGTCATCTAGCATTGTCTTCAACATCAATTTCATCATTTTGTTTAGGCACTTTTTCGCCATCAACAACTTTTATCGGAACAAAATGACCATTTTCAATCAAACTCCACAACTCGAAGTTAATTGAACAAACATAAATTTTCATTCTGTTTTTCTAGAATGTGTAGTTGTTTCCATTGAACAATAGAGGTCGATTTGTTGACAAACCTTTAACATATGGAAAAGATGATAAGTTTGCCAAGAGGATTTTTCCTACAGGGTTGTTAGACCGAGAATAGAGTAGACCAAGCTCTGATGCTAAATGAAAAACCTTAGAGGTGGTGAATAAAGTTTTTGACAAACTAAAATTTTTTCAAAAAAAAAAAAAAAAATTGTTTTGAAGGATAGAAATGTTCTTTGAAATTTGGACTGACGACACTTGCAACATCGAGAGCTTTTCAAAAATATCTATATTTAGAATAGGGTAAAATGCACGATGCAATTAATGCTGGATTGAAGATGGGTTAGTGAATGCCTTTAAGGATTTCTATAAAGACCTAAGAAAATTTTGGCAGGGATGATTTGCAGGTTGCCCGAAAATAAATGTTGAAAGTAAATGTAGAGAATTATAACAGAAGATTTTATAGTGGTTCGATCTACCAAAATCTACATTCACTACCTTAAACTTATATTTAAGGATTTTCAACCAGATTTCATTCACCAAATTCAATAGTATCAATCTGTACCAAATACAAGAGAGGTTCACCACACTTGATTTCCAAAACCTCTCAATCAACTAACAAATCAAAGTTCACCTCAAATTGGATTTACAAAATAACCTTGATACACAAAGATGATTGAAGATAAATGAAACAAAAGTGGCTCACTTCTTTGAGCAGATACGCACCAAGAATAAGTACAAATACTTTTAACTTTAAGGCACAATTTGATTTCACTTTGAAATACTTTGATTAAGGAAATTTTTGTTTTCTATAGAGCAAGAGTGTTTCTTTGAAAGATAGAACAAAAATCTACTTTCAAATCAAGCTTTGAAGCCTTATATAGAGTCATAAAATAGATCACCAACTACTATAAAACGGTTAATTTTCGCTGTCAGATTTACCAATATTTTGAACTCATGTTTTGGACAATGATGTATCCAAAAGGTAAGTCCAAATTGGTACTTTTTCAAACAGAATCAATTTGATACTATTCACAAAGTTTTGGACGTAGCTTTTTGATGCAGGGTCACCCAAAATGCTCAATCCAAAATCTTGAAATCTTTTGTTTTAGTACTTCACGGTAGAATTAAATTGAATCAAAAGATAAAAAAGACATAGAAATTTTTACAAAAAGATACCTTAACAAGGATTCCTAATCTAAGGTTCTTCCACAACGAATTCTTTGATTTGCAATCTCTCAAGCTTGATCTTTTTCTTGATTTTTTATTTTCGGATTCTATTGCTTTAAGAGTTGCTTAGTAATCTTATTTGTACGTCTTGGAAGACCTAAGGTCAAATATGTCCTACAACAAGTAGATCACACAAGTTAGTCCTCATTAATGTTTGTCATAAGTCAAAACATAGGAGACCATCCTTAGGGCAAACAGAAAGTATTGTACTTCTAATCTAATTGTATATAAGCTAGAATTTGTAATGACGACTTGTCTCAAACTTTTAGCCTAAGATACAAACCAATTTTGAGTAGCTTATAGGTTTTGATGCAGTTGCACTTGACTTTCCACAAGTATCAGAGACTTCAGTCCCAAGGTTCACATGCCTAAAGTTGTAATTCAATGATGTTCAGCAGTACCAGCAACTGAAGTACCTTCTTAGAGGATGTCTTCAGGCAACATGACCCTGAAAACAACATAGTGGTGATTCAAACTCCTTTCACCTTGCAATCTGGGAATACTTCCTAGAGCAGCAGCATTTGGATATGGAAGAGCATAAAATATACACTTAATTCTCTGATGAACAAGTGCCATTGCACACCTAAAACAAGAAACCAAATAAGATATCTGAAAATATAAATACCCACAAGATTTAGCAAGGTGGTTTTGAAAATAAGATCATGCAAGAATTTAAAAAGAGAACTCCAAGAAGGTGCCTCTGAGAGGTACATGAGACCAAAAAGTTCGCATATAAGAGTAGCATGACTAAGTTGTATAATTAAACTAGTCATTCTAGGTTTTATTTTACCATATTATGGAGATTGCTAAGAATAGTAAAAAAGCAAAACTTAATGAACAGAAGAAGAATAAAGCCATTTTCCTTACAAGAAAAGACCAGTAAATGAAACAAAGACCAGATAGTGATAGCTTATGGGAACTTACATCGTGCATGGCCCCCAGACAACGTAGATATCATAACCAGTACACAAATATGGACTTTAGTTTCAAAGTTGAGATTCTCATTATCCATAGCTTGAAAGAACAAAATGAAGTAATATGTTTTATAAAACATAACAACATAATCCATCCATACAGAAACTTAAATATAAAAGGAGGGATAAATTATGTGCATTTGTGGGGAAAAAAAATTACTTTCAAGAAAAAAAAAATTCCAAGGAAAAATAATCGTGTCAATTAGATTGCAACAGTTACAATCATTTTTATTTGATTCCATGAAGATGAGTCACATCTCATACTTACAATTCTATCAAACAATATCAATCAATCATTGCACAAACAAAAGTGTCTTTAGTCACTTGAACAATTACTAAGCAAAAGAAAAAAAGAATGGTGACATAAAATGGCTCCAATCCTCCTTTAAAAGGGGACGTTTATCTTGTAATACTTAAGAAATGAAATGGATATCACACAATAATCAAAATTTAGAAGGGATAGAAGGTAGCATACATTAGAAGGATTTTTCTTCTGCCTTTTTGAAGGCAAACCTGCTCTAAGAGAAAGTGAATGACCATCTTGAATAAACTCATCCCCATAATGTCCATCACCATGAAAAAGAAGCCTATCTCTTGTAACAGATGCCTTAATAGCCATCATAGAAGCATGTTTCAAAGGATGCCAAGAACCAGAACATATAGGTAGTTGTTGCTCAGTCCATTGCAATGGATGCAAACAAGATACAAAGTCATATAACCATTCAGGATCACTTGAAGAATGGCTTGAAATTTTCTTTTGATGCTTTTCTGTGTTCAATAACTCACCAAACTTAGTTGGTTCTGAGGGTTTGAAGCAATTTGTATGAGCTTATTTTAAATAAACTTAGTTGGTTCAGCATCCCATAGATCTTATTTTAGATAAAATGGAATTCTAGTGCAATGAAAACTTCAAGTGAAAAAGTTTGAAATATACACACACCCACAAGAGGCTTTTAGCCTGTTCTACTAAAACATGGAATGGACAACATTAACAAAAGTTGGAAATGTATTAGAAAGCCCACAGAAGTTACATCAGTGATTGATGTTGCCAAATCAACAGCATCCTTCATGAAACCCAAAACTGACTGTGTATTCTCTTCAAAAAAGCCAGTTAGGCCAAAGATATTACTGCCCATGAAAGAATGAGACAACAAGCATCCTGCATGCACATTTATTTCAAAATGTTTATAACTTATTTCCTAAATTATTAAACAAGAAATTTGCAAGAATGAGACTTGATGTTCTTAGTCCAAATTGGAGCTAAAAAGAACATCCCAAAGACTGAACAAATAGAAACATCATTTTATCTTAAACATTTACCTCGTTCAAGACCCTTCTTCCGCACACGCTTGACATGACAAAAGTTATCCATGGGCGCAATCTGATTTAACTTCCTAATACCAAAAAGAGATACACAAAAACCTAGCAAAAATATGATCTTTATAAAGTCTGAACAGATACAAAATACTATGAAATGAAAATATCAAGCTCAAAGTAGTTAACAAAACCATAGAAAAGTAATGAAAGTAGAACTCTAAAATAGATAAAAGACAAACCTCATAAGAGTGTTGGCATGTTTTGGTTCAATTACAGCAACATGGAAATTCACTTTCAAGAAAAATAAAATCACATCAAAATAAGGCAAAAATGATAAAATTAAATGAATTAAGAGTTTCTTATGTGGCTGTTCAATTTTACCAGTGGGAGGCTTTTCGATTTTGCAATCCTCGGCTTTAACTTTGACGTTATCACCTTACAAAATCCATATTCTACCTCTAGCTTTCTTTCACCTCTTTTCACTTCCCTGAATATTTCTGGGATTCAAATTTGGTTACGTTAGGACAAATAGAAAGGAGATGAGGGATGTAAGCGAAGAGTGCAAAGCTACCCTGACGATACTCCCTCTTTGCGGAAAGGACGCATGTAATATCCCGTCTTGAACCACCATTAGTTCATGAGGAAAGTCATGGCATAATATTTTATATGGAATTTGATAATTTGAACCATTTTCATTAGCATATGTGATCTATGAGTTTGTTATTTCATGAATTTATCTACTTTGATATAGTTGTGTTGGTTGAGCTTTTGTTTTATTGAGTATAATTTATTAGAAGGGAAAATGGAATAAGTGAGTAGGAGTTAAGGGAATTTGTTGAAGAGATATTTAAACAAGAAATGTTGTGGAATAATGGTTAGAGTTTAGTGTGTATTCTTTGGTGACTTGAGTTCAAATCCCAACCCTTACAAACCATTTCCTTCTCATCTTTGATTAAACCTTTTTTTCCCTTACTTTCCCTTCCCTTGGCCGAAAATTCTAGGGGCTACTACCTTCTTATTTCCCAATTTCCTAAAATATGAGTTTTTTATTATTTTGGATTTTGTTAAAAAGGATTTAATATAAATTAAATTCCTATTATTCTCTAATTAATATTTTATTTCAAACTTTAAGGAAGTTTAATTATTTTATCATTTAGAATTTTCCAAGGATCTTACTCAAGGGTTTCATTATGAAAAAAAGATTATGGAACGTTTATTTTGAAAACTATATTATAGTTACTATTTTTAAAAGAAGGAAAGTTTCCCAAAGTTGTTTTCTCTAAAAGAGTTTATTTGGAAATAAAGAGATCTTGTCAAAAATTTTAAAGGAAATGAATATTCTCCCAAGATTTATGGCATTTTTGAAAGCTAGTATTTAAGAAAAGAAAATTTCAACTTTATTCCAATAATCTAGATTTTATCACCTAATATAATTATTCCTTAATTGATTGTTTTTACCTAAAATAAATTAGAACACTACCTAACTTAATTCTTAGATCAACATTTCATTTTTTATTAACTGAATTTTCTAGAATAAAACCAACCCTAGCAGCCATCTTGATGAGTTTTTTTTATTTCCTTTCAAGTTTCCTAAATAAAGGGGAAAACTTCCCTAAGTAATCCTAATCAATCAAAATTCTTTTAAGCTAATAAAAAATCAGAAATTTCCCCTTCTTCTCACCCTAGTTTCGGCCACCCTACACACACACTCTAATGAAAATTAAAGCTTTCCATTACTCTCAACTTCCTCTTGTCTTAGGCAAAAATAACACACAAAACCCTATTCCTTCCTCCTCTCAATTTTGTCCAAGAGGAAGGCCAAAAACTCGCTTATTTCATCTCTTTTCCCTCTCTTATTTTTGGCCACTCTAATAGCCCAAGAACCCTCCAAAAACCTGATCAAGTTTTGCCATCCCAAAAGAGAACACAAGTTGCCATTTTTTCCTTTTTTGATCAAGAGTCCGAAGCAAGATTCACTTTTCCTAAGTACTAAAACACCAACCCTAACCTAGTCCCTTCATCAAACCAGCCATCACTCACACCCTAAACATCCTCTACTGTCTAGAAATTCCAACCACCAATCCCCTCCAATATCTCGGCCAAAACATCACCAATCTCCACCAAAATCGAGACCTAAAACAAGGTAAGCAACTCTTCAAACCCCCTAACTTTTATTCAATTATTCTTCTTCTTTTCTTCTAAATTTTAAACCAAATGGGACTAATTTACCCTATCATCTCGTGACCTTCGAATCAAGAAAACCAAGAGATACCACTCGACTCTTCTTTCCAAAGTAAACTCAATCAAGTACCAAAGATGCCTTGTGTGGTCAAAGAGGTATTTAAGACTTAACTTTATTAATTTAAATAAGATTAACCTTATAGTGATGCTATTACATATGAAGTCTTGCATGAAAAGTATGAATAGATAGAATTGAGGAGGTTTGATGGTGCAATATTGTGAACTAGGTGTATATGGAGTAAAACATGGTTAAACACTGCTATGATGACCTAGAACTATAATATGTTAAATAAAGACGAGGTCTTTTCATGCAATTAGGGTTAATATATGGAATTGATGGTAGTTGATTATAGAGGTCATTATATAGTTAACGTGAATCGATTATAAGCATGCATGGATGAGATACATAACCATGGAAAGCATGTAGGTGATTTAATGAATTAATCCACCTAAGTGTTATGGATGAATTAGATGATTAATATGATCATAGAGATTCATGATACATGAAAAGATAAGTGGATGCATATTTGGTTTCTAATTGTAGAATCATTGATTCTAGATAAGGAAGAAAGTGAAAAAGAGATCAAGCATTACATTAGTTGATTATTAAGAGTATCCAAGTAAGTCCCTGCATAACTGTTTTGCTAAATATTACGTGTTTGCAAGTATTTTTGTACAATGATATTTGAAATAGTGTCAATATGATGATTAACATAACAATTGGAACATTGGTTGAATATGATGAATTGTACTGTGGTATTTTGATACTTGATTTGAAAACATGGTCATTTTATTCTCTAAATGAGTTTGTTAAATTTCAACTTTTAAACAGAAAACGATTTCTTTTCTTTATCACTAAACGTTTTGGAAAACTCATTGTGAAAAGTCACGTTTTACAAAAACAAGATAATCAACGGTTGTGAAAATAAGAGAAATGATTCTACCCCAAAATGGGAAGCGTTAAGTACTCAGCGGGGGTAAACTAGTAGTACTAGTTTTGAAGAGTTAGAGTGAGTCTTCTGGCAAGAGGCTACCTCTAGAAGATGAATTCAACTTGGAGAGACAACAATACTACTTAGTCAGGTCGGTCTGAGCTAGCATATTGGTTCATGTGGACTTTATTTATCTGGATTGGACAACCGGTGTGTTGAGTGTAGAGATAGAAGAGTATCTCATCCTAGTGGGAGGATCCTTATTGCCCATTGTTAAAAGGTTATATTGGGACGCTATCATTGTGGTAACCATAATATGGATTGTGATACTATTATTTGAATCATTGCTAATTTTCTACCTAATGAACTTATGATTATGATGCTTTTATTGAGAATTGTTTTAGATGTGATAAGCAATGTTCTCTTTAATAACTGGTTATTGATGAAAATGTCTTGCAAACATGATTTTGTAGTTTTGATAAACCTGCATACATAAAATATTTATATATGACATCCACACACACGAGACTTACTGAGATGCCAATCTCACACTATTTTACATCATATTTTTATGGGAGTGCTTTTATGGAGCAGGTTGAAGAGATAAGAGATGATCTTTTGTTTATTTATTTCTGCTTTGTACTTCTTCTGAGAGACGAATTTTAGATTCTCAAACTTGTGTAACTTTTAACTTTGGGTTGTAATAAGATTGTCGCATTATTTTATTTAGTATTTTCCTTTTCTTTTGTATTTCATTATAAAAATCCCTGGTCATTTGGATGGAGTGACATCCTACCCTATTTGGGTACTTAGATTGTGGGGTGTTACAACACAGATTTTGGAAAGGAGCAGCAGCACTGCAAATTGAAACCAAGACCTGGGGCCTTTGTTTTTGTATTGTCTTTTTCCTTTTTTTTTTTTTTGTTTTTTTATACTTTTTTTACTCCAAAACTAAGGGCCAGTTTGGGAATTAAAAAGGTCTTCTCCCCTCTTATGTTCATTTTCTTTTTTGTAAACACTTGCGTTAACTTTCTAATTATTTTAAATTTTAACTCTCATCCTCAAATTAAAAAAATGTAAAATAGTTTATCGAACTTTCTAAACATTGAAATCTTAACAATCAACTCTCTCATCCATAAAAAATCAAGAGTAAAATCATCATTTTACTATTTTTCCTTCTTTCTCCCAAAGGAAAAATCAATTCTGAGGACCAATTATTAAATTAAACCTTTGGGAAACTAGTACCATTATTATCCATTCTCATTAAGCAAAACGTCTACCCGTGTCTCTTCCATAAAAAATAACCATCAAAATCAAGAATTAAAACTACAAACCACACTAGCAAACACAAGCCCAACTGGAATCTGAGTCTTCTTCTCAATGTACAATTTCAGTTCCAAGCTATTTTTAGTTTTTCACCTCGATGGATGAAAATGAACAACCTTTTGCTATATCAAAATAGGAAAAGAAATAGAAATATAATTCAAGGAGAAGTCAAGACTCAAGAAGCATAAAAGACCCAGTTATCATTTTCTTTAAAGCATCCCTAAAATTTTTTAACTATATTCCAAATCTAATCCAGTGGCATCCATATGGTTTTCGTATTAGGATTTTTTGTTTTTCTATAGTTTGTTGAATGGTTGCTGTTGAACTTACGGGGGGGGAAAACCAAAAAATGTGCTACTATATGAAAAGTAGCAATAGGAGCCATTGCAGAAACCATCTATCCAATAGCTTCAAATGCAGTCTCACCCTCAAAATCTATTCTCTACACTAGAAATTAACTCTATCAAAATCTCAGAAATTAACACATTATTAGTATCATTCTTTTTTATCTCTACTCTAGATCTATTCTCTACACCATAAATTAAAAAAAAAGAAAACTAAAATCCAAAATAAAAGTGATTAATTTGGAATTGAAGTAATGAAATGATATCCCAATCCCAAAAAATGTGAATAGTATATGAGAATATGTCTAAGTATCCATTGTTAACTTGGGATATTCATTTTAGTTCTGAGATGACGGCAATCAAGTAGTTGATTGTGGATGATACCAGGCCTATAGTCGTGCACCCAAATCCGCAAGCACCTGACGTGACATTTAGTATCAGAACAGGAAATCAGCCTCTGATATAGGAATTAAGTGCTACACCGTAGGTAGTATGAGCTACCTCTAGAATCCCATGCCATCTGGTTGGTCCTGAGTTTGGCCCTTAAGTGTAGGCCCAGCGAAGACTCTTAGGTCTAAAGGATGGATGAATATAATACCCTAAGCTCATATAAGATTGAGATAAAAAAATACGAATAGTATATGAGAATGTGTCTAAATATCCATTCTTAACTCGCCCTATACCTACGGGCTCGGAACACGACTATGGGTCTGGTATCACTCTTGGGCTTAAAGGAGGGGTGAATATGATACCCTAATCTTGTATAAGATTGAGATAAAAAATATGAATGGTATATGAGGATAGTTCTAAATACCCATTCTTAACTTACCCTATGCCTGCGGGTCCGAAACACGATTATAGGCCTGGTATCACCCACGGTTAACTATTTAGTGGGCTCACACTTAGAGGCCAAACCCAGGACCAACCAGGCAGCATAGGATTCTAAAGGTAACTCTTACCACCCACGGTGTAGCACTTTGTTTATATATCGGGGGCCAATTACCTACTCTGATAGCAAATGTCACGCCATGTGTCCGCGGGTCTTGGAGCGCGAGTATAGATCTGACAATACCCACAGTCAAATATTTGGTCACCGTCCTCGTTGGGCCAAAATGGATATCTTAAGTTGACAATGGGTACTTAGGACCATCCTCATATACTATTCACATTTTTTATCCCAATTTCATTTGGGATTGGGATATCACATTCACCTCTCCTTTAGGCCTAAGCATCCTCGTTGGGCCCACACTTAGGGGCCAAACTCATGACTAATCAGGTGGTATGGGATTCTAGAGGTGACTCTCACCACCCACAATATAGCACTTAGTTCCCAATAAAATGTAAATACCTAACCCAAATTGAATTGGGTTTTGTATTTTGACCAGTCTATATTATGTTTTTTTTCTTTTCAAGTGCCCCATGGGATAGCCCATAGGCCTTAGAATCATAAGAGTTTTAGTTAAATTGAGAGATGTATTTGTTAGTTAGTTTTTTTGGAGATTTAACCTACGTCTTTATCTAGAAAACATTATCTAGTTTCTACCCTCAGTTGCATAGAACGATAATTCAAGAGTTCTAGACTCTTGGGAGAAACCTCTGAGTTTCTACAATCTTGAAGGTGAGTTCTATAGGTTTTGATTCTTAATTTAGTTAGAGAATAAGGATTAAATATTATGAGATTCTCTTCCCTTTTGTTTTTTGAATTTTAGAAAATATGGTTAATTGATTCATTGGGTGTTAGTTCCTTGGATTAATTTTGGTGTTGTATGATTTGATATTAAGGAGCGATTGTGTTGAGTAATTTGCTTGAATTAGAGATTTTAGTCTGAGTAATTGAGTTAAGTGGTTTTGTCATCTTTTATTTTTTTAGAATACTATGAATTTTATTTTCTGTATAAATTGGGAATAGAGTTTGGTTATTTTGTTGGGTTTTGAAAAATATGATCACGTGTGTTGTGTGTGATGTGTGTAATGGCTTACGGGTTTAGGAGAAGGAGAGGAAGAATATGTTCTAAAATTTATGTGTGACTCAAATCTCTCTCAATCAATAAGAAATTTCAATTTGGTCTCATTGACAGGATAAAGAATCATGACTAATATCAGTGATCCTCTTTCTAATTTGAAATTCATGAACTTTTATTGTTATATGTTAATAATATGTTCAGTCTAAGCTTCTACCCTTAATGTTTGGGGGGAAAAAAGAATACACTTCAGAAACTTATTATGCATGTACTGTGTGTTTGTGTTATTAAGAAGAAATAATAGTACTTTATTAGGAGATGGAACTGAATTGTTTGGAAGTCTAATTTGATATAATTCTATAATTAATTTATACAATAATTTAGTAAAAAAGAAGAAGAAGAAGAAGAAAAAGAAGAAGAAGAAGAAGAAAGGAAGGAAGGAAGGAGGTAGAGCGAGGGAGAAGAAGGAGAAAGAGATAGTCTAGTGGTTACATTTGTTGGTGGTGAACAAAGGATAGATGAAATAAGAAGGGGAGAACGAAAAATTAGGAATCAAATCTGGTTGTCATCGTTAGTGGTGAAGGCAAAGAAGGCAGATAAGAGGAATAAAGAGAGAAGGGAGAAAGAAAAGGGAAGAGGCAAATTTGGTTGTGAAGCTAAACAAGGTAGAGGAGTGCAGAAAGAGAGAGGAGGAGTCAAATTTTGTAGTGGTCACTGGTGATGAAGGTGAAGGAGGCTATGGATAGACGAAAGAGGGATGGGAGAAAGAAAAAAGAGGCAAATCCAACAACGATTGCAGTGATGAAGGCAAATGAGGGGAAAGAAGGAGGTTTTGCAACAAAAGAAAGAGGCAAATCCATCAGAGAATGCTTTTGTCATTTTGCTGTTGTCCAATTCTGCAAAATGATATTTAGTACCTTTTTTTTCATTTTTTTTTTCCTTCTAACGATCATAGTGAAGGGACGAAAATACTCTTAAATTATTCACGTGTTTGATGGATGAGAGAGTTGATCATTGATCAATTGACGAAAGTGTAAGATTTGAACGTTTAGAAAATATGAGAAATCATTTTACACTTTTTAGTTAGAGGGTAGACATTGAAATTCAAAATAGTTGGAAAGTCCAAACTTTGCCCGATTATTCCTCAGACTACGAGCCACCCCTAAGACCTATAGCCATGTAAATCCGAGCGGGAAGAAGTGAGAAGAAGTAGAGTGATAAAATCCCTACCAATAGTAGAAAAAAGCTTGTTTCTAATATTGGGAAGATAGCTACAGATGGAGGAAGAGGACTAGTAAGAATTTTTAAAATATCAATTATGCCCTCATCTTCTGCCTTTTTCTACTCCTTCTTTCTGATAAGATTTTCATCCGCCATTGTCAAAACATTAATCAAGAAAGGTTGCATGGGTTGGTGACGAAAATTATTCAATCAAGGGGTATATGTACATAAAATTTCAGAAACGTGTAAAATTTGTGATTATTGAATTAATACGAGTTTGTAGCGAATTAGAGGATAATTGCTTGCAAAAATCTTAATTTATTTTATTTTGGGATTTCCTTATGATTTACATAAGAGAAAAAGAAAGTGGTGATGGTGGTGACAGCAATGGTGGGATGAAGAATTTGAAAGAAAAGAATTAAAAGAAGAACAATGGTGGTTGCCGTGACAGCTATAGTAGAAATTTGAGATGGAGTTTGAGAGAAGACTCAATGATGGTCTAAGCAATGACAATGGTAGAAGCCAAGGGACAGATATATAAAATCACTCATTTTAATAGCCTTTTTTAATCTTTTCTCACTAAACTTCTAAATGAAAAATATAATTATTTTCTTTTCTCTCTTCAAACTTTTGAAAATATTAGAATTAAATCAATTTTTTTCCCCTCATTTCTTTCATAACTTAAGATTTATTTTCTTTTCTTTCTTCTCTTAAACTTGCAAACTGGATCCAAGGCCTTGTAAGTTGCGTACGGTAACTTGTGCGATCATTTAAACATATTCACACAATTGTATGAATATTTCACACAATTATATGAATATCAAAACGATATCGTTCCACTAAAAAAAATTTACACACAATCACTTTTTCGAACGTTGAATTTTTATCCTTTTTTATTTGAACCGTGAAATATTCACGCGTGACCCCATACGCCTTGCGAACTAGCCCTGAAGGGTTTGATTTATATATTCGACCACATTTTTTCCCTAACACTATAATAATGGAACATTAAATTTTTTTTAATTATATCATTTTACTTTTTTGTAAGAAGGAAAAATTAAAGAGAACATTTTACATTTATAGTGAATAAGGGTCCTTCAGATAAATTTGAAATTTAAAAACTATTAATTATTGAACTGAAATCTAAAAATTAAATTCTAAAATTTAAAATTTGTACTTGAAGACTTAATTAATGATAATTTATTTTTATAATATATTTTATTACAATTCATCTTAAATATGAAAAGAATAATAATAATAATAATTAGATAAGTATTTAATATATTCATAAACTTTCATCTATTTAAATTTTATAACACCTTAATCATTAAGTGAAAATAAAAATGTGTAAGCAAAACTCACCGAAAATCACAACAAATTTTGTCCATTTTGCTCTAAAATAACAAATCAAGAGGAAGTTATTAATAAGGTTATTTGGTAAAGATTTTTTTTTTTTATTAGCGTGGGATTCTGGTCCTTCGGACCGACTAGTCTCTACGGACCTAGAGAATCGCCATGTAAAATCCTTCGATAATGTCCGCGACGGAATTCAAACGAGAACCGTATTCCTTATTGGTACCGCCTTTACCAACTGCCCCATGTCCCGCATTTCTTATGATTAGTCGTGATGGTGATGATAGAAGGGGTAAGATAGAGAATTTGAAAGAAAAGAAGAATAACCATCAATGATAGTCTCCGCGATAATTATAGTAGAAGTTTAAGATAGACATTGAGAGAACCTCGATGGTGGACCGAGCGCTAACAATGGTAGAAGGCAAGGGACAATTATGTAAAAGTACTCATTCTAATAGCCTTTATTCTCTTCTTTCTCTAAACTTATAAATGAAAATTAAAATTATTTTTTTATCTCTTGAATATTCCAAATAATATTATAATTAAATCACATTACCTTATGTCTTGTTCAGTTCTTTCTTTCGTAATATCAAGATTTATCTTTATCTTTTTTCTCTCTTAAACTTGTAAACTAACCATAAAATGGTTTGATTCATATATTCGACTACGTGTTTTTCCGTAAAACAATAATAATG
Organism: Voacanga thouarsii; assembly: GCA_026120185.1. Lineage (NCBI taxonomy): Eukaryota > Viridiplantae > Streptophyta > Magnoliopsida > Gentianales > Apocynaceae > Voacanga > Voacanga thouarsii. The sequence continues at coordinate 5,240,841 of JANUWF010001322.1, read as the reverse complement.
GAACATTAACCCTTTTTTAATTATATTTTTTACTTTTTGTAAGAATGAAAAATAAAGAAACCATTTTACATCTATAGTGAATCATGTATGTTTGATAAAGTTAAAGTTTATAAATTATTAATTATGGAACTAAAATTTAAAATTATATTAGATAGACATTTAATATATTTAGAAACTTTTATCGGCTTAAAATTTATAATAGGGTTTATTTCAATTTATTCTTATTAAGTTGGATATAGTAGTATTTTAATATCACAAGTTGTAAAAAATACATTAGACGTTTATTGATTATTAGTCAATAACAGTATTAACTAACGAAAGTAATTCTATGGGTACAAAATATCTATTTTACCCGTACTAACTAAAAAACACTCTAAATAACCCATTAGTAGAGGGAATTTAGCACATAAAATATTTGTAGATCTATAATACTTTTTTATAACTTCTAGTATTAAAGTGCTATTATTCTAACTTAATAGAATAAAATGCAATAAACACATAAATTAAAATTTTAATTAACTTTTTAAAATTAGACATTTCATATACAATTTTGTCAAAATATAAATACGATGCAAATTCAAACATAACAAATTTAAAATAAAATAACAAAATTGTACTAATATTTTTTTTAAAAAAAAAGGCAAAGGTGATAATTTTTCTAGGATGTAAGTGTAAAGAATTAATTTGATATGGGTTTTGTATAAAATTATTAAACTATGGGATTAGACGAGGTCTAAAAAGAAATAATATAATGTGTTATGAGTAAATAATAATTTTTTAAAATAAAAATTATATAAAATGATAATATATTTGAATTAAAGTGATATTTTGATTTGGGATAGGAGGTTTCCCATCCAAGTAAAAATCTCACAAGGCCTTGGTCTCTGCTATTTTTGGAAACTTGAAAACGCAGGTCACAACCCAAGAAAAAACCATTCAAAAACTCTCGTAGAATCACAAAACATTCAAGCTTTTAGTTGGGTTGGGCTTAATTCTACGTTTAGTCTTTGAACTTTTTTTCTGCTGATATGGTTGACTTTTAAATTTAATTTTTAAATTTTCAAGTATTTTTCGTTTAATATACTTGGTATTTTATCAAAATTTTCATTAGTCAATATCAAGTCAACGTAACTTGTTTGACTTTTACTATATTCGTGAGGGCATTTTTGGTATGTAAATTTTTTCGATTACTATAGTCGGTCCATATACTTTATTTTTAACTTTTTAAATCATCTATTTTTTTTTTACTGTCATGTTTGATTCTTATATTTTATTTTTTAACTTTTTAAATCTTTTATTTTTTTCGAAACATACTTGGTCCTTTCATTCAAAATTTAAAGAAGATGTGTCATGGAAGATGTGTCCCATGAGATGGTTAGAACAAAATTTAGGCCTATAGGACATAAGAATGTGCTGATGGGAGAAGATGAGGCTACATTTCTAATAATGAGAGAGATACTACTGATGCAAGAATGATCAAAATATCAAACCTCATCTTTCTTGCCTAAACAAATAATGTACATGTTAGTCTGTCATTAAAGAAAGAGGGAAAGAGCCAAAAGCACCATTTGTGTAATCATGAAGTCCCCTTTGAGCTACTGAGTATTATCTTAAGGCAACTGGTGTGTTAAATATCAAAAACTGAGTTTTCTTGGAATAGGAAATTTCACCATCTTTCTTGATTTCCATGGAGGAGATAACTAACAATCAAATATAATAATGAAGTCCAGCTCTTTAAGTGAACGTTACATCTAGTCACATCTCTAAAACCAAACACAAAAGCAAAAGCCACAAGGAAAGTGTAATACTCAATTCCACGTGGGTTTAGAATGAGAAGTGTGAATAGTATATAAGAATGGGTCTAAGTACTTATTATCAATTTAGGATATTCATTTTAATCCAGCAAAGATGACGATCAAATTAATCCGATAGAATGAACGCATTTTACAAAACCTTACAAGGAAACAGAGATGAAATTCTTACATCATTTTTGAGTGCCATTGATTGTTGTGTTATTGCTATGCTTTAGTTCAATTATTGAGCACATTCCCTGCAAATTCCAAAAGCACCAGCGTCTACTGTTTCATTTGTAAATGTTACGTTTAAGCTAAATACTTGATTATATAATTAACAAAGAATTATAATAATTTGTTTTATTTGAACATTATATATGGTATTAATTACTAAATTACTTCAATAGAGATCTTTTAAATTAGAGGACAAATGAAAGTCTATACCAAGGACTAATTTGGAAGGATGGTATCCGCACTCAAAATATTTAAAAAATAGTTTTTTTTAAGAAATTAAAGTTTTTTATAAAAAAAATGTAATATTTACCTTTCATTTAATTAAATAAATTTTAAAATTTATATTATTATCTTTTTGTCGCAGTGCCACCTCCAAATTTAATATCTTGGTTCTGTTCCTTGTCTCCAAATTTAATATCTCATTAAATGGTCAGAGTCATGACAGGTATGTGCAGATGTGAACTGAGCCGATCTATCACAAGATATTTGGCCAGATTTTTTTTTATTTTTAAAAAAAATTAAATAGATCATAAACACATTAATTATATATATTAAAAAATTATATTATATAATTTTATTATATAATATATAATTTTTTTATTTAAATTAAGTTCATATTAAAATTTTCAAACCTATAATATACCCGTGGTCTAAATATTTTATTTATTTATTATTTTTAATCTATAAGAAAAACATGATGTAAATTGATCGCAAATATTTTTTTTAGTAAAAGGTATTTTTGATCAATTGAGTTAGAATAAAATCTTCACACTACACACTAATAAAACTCTAATTATTCTTTGTACAAGAATTTCTCTCTCTTTCTTTTCTCTCACAATTTTCTCTAATCTTTCTTTCACTAAATAATGGTGTCTTACAAGCTTAGAGAATAGCTCTATTTATAAAACTCTAATTAGTGGATTACATCATGGCATACACCCTCTTTCACTAATCTTAATTAGTGGTGTCTCCACTAAATGGTGGACATCCATAAAAATCTTCTCAATTATTCACATAAATTCATAATTAGTGGATCCTCCACTAATTAATGGAGTTTCCAATAATTTTAAGAAATTCATAACACTCTCCCTTAGATGTCCATCCATTACATAAAGAATATGCCTCGTTAAAACCTTACTAGATAAAAACCCAGTGGAAAAAAAAATCTAGTGAAGGAAAAAGAGTACACTGTTCTATATGTCTGTTTATTACTCCCCCTGATGAGATGATTCCTTTAAATCTTTAAACCGACGCATACCGATTTTATATCTCAACTTCTCAAATGTTGCAGTCGGTAAAGTCTTCGTGAAAATATCTGCGAGGTTGTCACGTGACCGAATTTGTAGCACATCAATTTCACATTTCTTCTGGAGTTTGGTGACCTATGTTGTGTCCGATCTTCTTTAATATATCCTCCTTGTAATTACGCTTATGCCAGCTGCATTATCTTCATAAAAATGAGTTGGAATATCTCTGATATATGATAATCTACAACTTTCTCGAATATAATAAATCATGGATCTTAGTCATATACATTCTCAACTTGCTTCATGAATGGCTATAATTTCAGTATGATTTGAAGAAGTAGCTGCTTGGAGATATCGAATGACTTGTTTAATTCCATTCCAATGTCGTCATGTTGGTAAAGAACTAAATCTTGCTAATAAATTGACAGCAAATGCAATATCAAGTCGTGTATTGTTAGCAAGATACATCAATGCACCAATTGCACTGAGATATGGTACTTCAGGACCAAGAAGTTCTTCAACATCTTCTTGAGGTCGGAAAGGACCGGACGATCATTGGAATACTCAATGGATGCGCTTTGTCCATGTCAAATCTTTTTAGAACTTTTACTGTATATGTTGAATAAATATTCTACTTGCCAAATGTTCAATTTGTAAACCAAGGCAAAGTGTAATTTTACGACCATCCTTGATGTTGAATAATCAATTGTTTCTTGGAGCTCTTCAAGAGTTCCAATAAGATTAAAATCATCAACATATATAGCTAATATCACAAATTTAGAACCAAATTTCTTAATAAAAACGCATGGACATACCTGGTCATTTTAAATCTCGCTTTCAATCAATATTCACTAAGATGATTGAACCACATGCGCCCAGATGGTTTCAAGCCATATAATGATTTCTGCAATTTGATGGAGTAATTTTCACGAGAATAATGTATATATGCTTCTGGCATTTGCAATCCTTTGGAGATTTTCATATAAACATCATTTTCTAAATTTTCATACAAGTAAGCAGTGATAACATCTAATAGGCGCATATCGATCTTTTCATGTACTGCGAAACTGATAAGATATCGGAGTGTAATAGTATCAACAACATGAGAATAAGTTTCATCATAATTAATACCTGGTATTTGTGAAAAACCTTGAGCTACTAACCGTACTTTATATTGTACGATTTCATTCTTTTCATTACACTTTCGTACAAATATCCATTTGTAGCCAACAGGTTTTACACCTTCTGGTGTTCAGACTGTAGGTCCGAAGACTTCACGTTGTGTCAGTGCATTTAACTCCGATTGAATAGCATCTTTCTATTGCAGCTAATCTTTTCTATGCCGACATTCATCAACTGATATTGGTTCAGGATCATCATTATCCTGTATAACATCAAGAGATATTATATGCAAACATATGATCAATAATTGTTTCTATCCGATTCCAACTTCTACCGGAAGTAATATAATGGATAGAAATTTCAGTGTTACTTTCATCTATGTCTGGTTCTTTGTCATAAGTTTTCTCTTGGTCTTTATCATTCTTTGCTTTAATATGATCATCTGGATCATTAATCCTCTCTTCTTTCGAGGTCGGCCATGCTTCTGGCATGCTTTTGGCTCAGCAGCTATATGTAAAATCTTTTGTTCTTCCGGAACTTCAATTAGAATAGGAGCATTTATAGCTGGAATATGCGATTTGTTACTCTTCTAGAGTCAACAAAAGTGTCTGGCATTTGATTTGCAATGCTTTACAAATGAATTATCTTTTGAACTTCAAGTTCACACGCGCTTGTATGCGGATCAAGATAATTTAATGATGTTGTCCAATCACGATCTTTCTTGTACTGTTTCTGTTCTCCCCCTAATTTAGGGAATAATGATTTCACAAGAGAATAAGAGAAAAGAAAAAGAAATATAAGAAAATGATAACAAGAGAATAAGAATAAGAAAAAAATATAAGAAAATGATGACAAGCAGGAAATGACAAGAAAAATATCTCCTTTTTTTTTATTTTACTCTTCTCGGTACTGACTGTTCCTCTTCCTCTCTTGTCTTTTCTTCTCCTCCGACCCTCTACCTACCATCTACCTCTTCTTCTTCCTCATACGATATATATATATATATATATATATATATATATATGTATGTATCGATATATATTTCAGTCATCAGTCATTAGTAAATATAAAAAACAAAAACCACAAAGCAGATATGGAAGTTCGTAATTTATTTGAGATATGGTCAAATTTTGACTTGGTTTCTGCAGCAGATTTTGATGTATTTGCCTGTCCAAGCCAACCGCTTCCTCTTAATTCTAATGCAGAAGATTTTGATATGTTTTCTTTTCCAAACCAACCGGTTCCTCCTAATTTCAGGTGAGATACCTTTGAGGGCTTCCATTTTTTTTTTTTTTTTTGTGTCTGGATAATGAAATTAAACTCTCTTTTGGTTTGTTTTTTTTTTTATGTAAATCAGTGAACATACTGCTTTGGACCAATTTGATCCACCCATGCAAGAGATTGTTTTTTATGCTGTTCCTCTTGATGCTATTCCTTTGAATGAGGATATGCTTGTGTATGATCCTTTCTACTCTCTAATGGATTTTGAACAAAGCCAGAATATGATTCCAGGTTATTATACATTTAAACATGAATTTTTAATGGTATTACCTTTACTGATATTATTTTCTTTTTCTAGGAGAAATAATGAGTGGTCTTGGCAATGAAGTCGGAGTAAGTACTCATGAAATGCATAATATCGAAGTTCAAGATATTATTTCAGACGAAATTCCTATAGAGAATAAGAGGATTAAGAGGCAGAGAGAGAAGAAGGGCAATAACTCCCAAACAGTATCAAGAGAAACCATTTCGTAGTACTTTTACCTGCCAATCAAGAGCACGGCCAAAGAACTGAATATTGGCATAACCCGTCTTAAGAAAAGATGTAGGGAGTTAGGAATTCGTCGATGGCCTCACAGGAAGTTGATAAGTTTGGAGACCCTAATCCAGAATGTTCAGGTTCTCTCACACACACACACTTATACTTTGCAAGTATGAAACTATGAAAGATTTATAAATAAATAACCAATGATATCACTTCGATTTACAGGAGATGCAAAATAAAGAAGAAGGAGGACATATGGCTAAGAAGAAGTTGAAAGAAGCCATTGAGATATTGGAATGTAAAAAGCAGTTGGTGGAAGAAAATCCTGATATGCAGTTGGAGGACCAAACACAGAAATGGAGACATGCATGCTTCAAGGCCAAATATAATGAGAAACTTAAGTATAATAAACTTTAGGGGATCATAAAATCCCAAGACTCATTTCACAGTAACTTCACGGCTAATTCTGCTCCTAATCTAAATGTTGGCTCAAAAGGGAAAGAAAATGAGGAGGATGCCGAAAAAGAGGAGTTGAAGTCCATAATTGTTAATTGTTTGTCTTCCTCTAATGTAAATATTGAAAAAGAACAATTACAAACATTCATCTTAAATTTGTCAGCTCAATTACAAAAGAGCAACTATAAGCATGTATCCTCAAGTTCATATGAACACTAGTGATATGAATAAAAGATGTGATGCTTATTATTAATGGAAATATCTTTTTCCCTTATTATCTTTTTTGTTCCACTTCAAGTGGCCAGTATTTCTCTGTGATAAGGGAAATATCGAGTGTGTCCATGACCATAACCACGGCCACTGCCACAACTACGACTATAACGATGGCTTTTACTAGAGCCAACAGCATTCACTTCTGGGAGTGCTGTTGAGCCAGTTGGTCTGGCTTCATGATTTCTCAATAATAACTCATTATTTTTCTTTGTAATGAGGAGGGTAGTAATTAAATCTGTGTATACCCTTTTTCTCGATATTGTTGTGGCAGAACAATATTCGAGGTATGAAAGGTGAAGAAGGTCTTCTCCAATATATCTTCATCAGTAACTTTTTCTCCGCATAATTTTAACTGAGATGTAATTTTATACATCGCAGAGCTATATTCATTCACGGTTTTTAAAATCTTACAACTTCAGGTGCAATCATTTATACCGTGCAGTTGGTAGTACGACCATCTTCAGGTGGTCAAATCTTTCTTTTTATCCACATGACATATGGATCTTTTTTTTTAACATTTAGATGCATTTCTGTATGACATATAATTTTTTTCAGAAATATCAAGGGTTACAAATTCGAGTTTAGCGAGATTAGCCATAGAGATTAATAAATGCGTAACTATCTTCTGGCTTTGGTAACGGCAGAAACTCGTGCTTAGTCTTCTGGTTTTTGTAACGGTAGAGACTCGTGCTGATAACGTGTTATAAAATTTGGATAGTGTTAAAATAAAATCTTCACACTACACACTAATAAAACTCTAACTATTCTTTGCACAAGAATCTCTCTCTTTTTCTTTTCTCTCACAATTTTTTCTAATCTTTCTTTCACAAAATAATGGTGTCTTACAAGTTTAGAAAATAACTCTATTTATAGAGCTCTAATTAGTGGATTACATCATGGCATACATCATCTTCCACTAATCTTAATTAGTGGTGTCTCTACTAAATGGTGGACATTCATAAAAATTTTCTCTAATTATTCACATAAATCCATAATTAGTAGAGCCTCCCTTAATTAATAGAGTTTCCAATAATTTTAAGATATTCATAACAATTATTAAATTATGTTAAATTGTCAATGATTCCAATTATTATAATGAAAAAAAAGACTTTCCCTTCCTTGGTCCTCCAATCGCATGACAACTTGCGCGGCCATTTAACGGTTCAGATGAAAAAAACAAAAATTCAACGTGTAAGAAAGTGGTCGCGTATAAATTTTTTTTTTAAAATAACGATGTCGTTTTGATATTTATGTAATCGCGTGGAATGTTTATGTGATTGTATGAAATATCTATATAATTGTGTCAAATATTCATGTGAACTCAAATGACTACGTAAGTTATAGTACCACAACTTGCGCGGCCCTATATCCCCTCCGGTCAGCCTCCCCTTGTATGTCAGCTTCAAAATGAACCAAAACCAAAGGGAAGATGAGCACGACAGCATCGCAACGACCCTTCAAAATTCTCACTAATGTTTTCGATTTAAAGTTCTTACACAGCACATTCAATCAATCAACGTTGAAATTTGGCAGATTGTGCATTGATTTGAAGAATACTGCCAAGAATATCCTTCCAACTTCAACTTTTCCTTCTCTTATGGCACCCTGCAATTTGCAGCCGCCACTGACTTAAAAGAACTCTATATTTGACTTCTTGATTTTGATTCATTGTTTTCCAAAGCTTATCTTTTCCGTTACACAGTAAGGTCAGCTGCTGGCGCCTCCCCAGGACAGGACAACCAATTTCGTAGTTCTTTCTTCGAAAGATCATAGATAGAGTCTGTCCTATTCTGAGATGAAATTGGCTTCATTCGGTTCTTTTTCAGACACCAACAGAGGTTTAGAATTCTGTTCGCTTGGAGAAGCAAGAAATGAGGAGGAATTCTGATTTCTTGATTCTCCTTCTTCTTCTATTTTATCTTTCTGCATCAGTTTTTGCAGCTTCTAGCAATTCCACCGCATCTGCTACCTGTCCTATGGATCTAAACTATGTTCTAAGAATCCCATGGTCTACTGATGGCTGCAAGAATGATCCCAATCTCACTTCAAGCACAGCTGGGCAGGTTTCCGGTGGTTCAAAGTCGAACAGTAACTGCTGCCAAACCCTCCTCTCTCTTTATGGAATAGCCTTTGCACAGCGTTTGAAAGAAACGTCTTTGTTTCAATTACCCAATTTGGAGACTTCCACTTCTTGCCTTCGTGACTTTCAGTCAAAACTGGATAGATTTTCTCTTCCCTCTAATCTCACTACTATCTGTTTTGATCCTCTTCAGTTTGTAATCAGCCCAAATATTTGTGCCTCGATTGAGACCACTCAAGATTGGGTTAATAAGCTTGGCCCCTCAACTCTTCTGGACTCTGCTTGCAAGTCTGACCTTACTGATCTCACAGCGTGTGATTCCTGTCTAGCTGCTGGTATTAAGGTTCAGTCAGACTTGGTTAAGATTGATGGTAATACATCTCACACCCGAGAATGCTTTTATTTCACAATTTTGTATGCTGCTGGTATCATCAATCAGTTTGGGCCTGAAAGTGATGCTGCCATCTCATGTATTTTTAATCTTCCAACTCGTACCAAGAAGAGTTCTCTGAGCAAGAAACGTTTTGCTCTGATTTTTGGGCTCACAGGAGCAGGAATAGCAGTTATGGTGATGTCACTTCTTTTGGGATTTTATCTCTGGTGGGATAAGAGACTGAAGAAAAAGGATGATGATTTTGTTTGGGGATCGGAGGAGACAGGATCTAGGCCAAGAATGAGGCCTAATACAGGGTCGATCTGGTTCAAGATTCATGAGCTTGCAAAAGCTACTGATAACTTTTCTCGTAAGAATTTTATAGGTAGAGGTGGATTTGGGTTGGTTTACAAGGGAAAATTGGATGATGGGACGGTTGTTGCAGTCAAACAGATTATAGAGTCTGATTTTCAAGGAAATGAAGAGTTCTGCAATGAAGTTGAGATCATTAGTAATTTAAAGCATCGAAACCTTGTGCCACTCAGAGGGTGTTGTGTGACAGATGAAGATCCAACTGATAGACACAGAGAATGCCAGAGATACCTAGTTTACGATTTTATGCCAAATGGAAATCTTGATGACCACTTGTTTCCAGCGAGTGAGGCTGGAAAGATGAAGCCACCGTTGACATGGCCTCAAAGAAAAAGCATAATTTTGGATGTGGCAAAAGGGTTATCTTATCTACACTACGGAGTTAAGCCAGCAATTTATCACAGAGACATCAAGGCTACAAACATACTGTTAGATGCAGACATGAGGGCAAGAGTGGCAGATTTTGGGCTGGCAAAGCAAAGCAGAGAAGGGCAGTCACATCTCACCACCAGAGTAGCAGGGACACATGGATATTTGGCACCAGAGTATGCACTCTATGGACAGCTGACTGAGAAAAGCGATGTTTATAGCTTTGGAGTCGTTGTTCTGGAGATAATGTGTGGGAGAAAAGCTTTGGATTTGTCTACTGCAAATTCATCTCAAGCATTTTTAATTACAGATTGGGCTTGGTCGATGGTGAAATCAGGAAACATAGAAAAAGCTCTGGATTCTGCTTTATTGAATAATGAAGATCCATCAACTATCAACCCGAAAAGCATAATGGAAAGATTTATACTCGTTGGAATTTTGTGTGCGCATGTAATGGTGGCTCTGAGACCTACCATCTCAGAAGCATTGAAGATGCTAGATGGAGATATAGAGGTTCCTGCAATTCCAGATAGGCCAGCACCTCTTCTGCCGCCCTCCGTGTATGGTAGTAAGGGTAATACTTTTAGCATATCACCGGCATTAAGTGGCTTGAGGCTAAATGCAGGAGACATGCTTCGCTAATGAAGAAATTACCTGCTAAATGCGCAATGAAAGACAACACACTCTACCCAACCTGAGAAAGATTCCTCCTAGTCCCTTTTTCGGATGGAAACTGAGAGACAGATTGCTTATTCTGTGAATTTTCATGGCTTAGATATGTGATATAACAGAGTAATACGATTTGCAGGGATGGAGTACACGACCACATGTGATTTCCCCAAGATATCTAACAAAGTCTGATCTCTAACTGTTTTCATTTGATTTGGCTTCAACCCCAGAAGAGCAAAGAGGCGAGCCCGTAGAAAACATGTGGAGCTCTTTGTAATACATAGTTAGGTCAAATTGAAAGCATTGTACTTCTAATCTAATTGTATATAAGCTAGAATCTTGCAATGATTAGTTGGTTTTATCTCTCTAATTTTCGGCCTAATATACAACCAATTTTGAGTAGCTTATAGGATTTGATGCAGCTGCACTTGGCTTTCCCCAAATATCAGAGACTTCAGTCCCGAGGTTCACATGCCTAAAGTTGTAATTCGATGATTTTCAGCAGTGCCAGCCACTGAAGTACCCCCTCTGAGGATGTCTTCAGGCAACAAGACCCTGAAAACAGCGTAGTGGTGATTCAAACTCCTTTCACCTTGCAATCTGTGAATACTTCCCAGAGCACCAGCATTTGGATTTGGAAGAGCATAAAATATGCGCTTAATTCTCTGATGAACAAGTGCCATTGCACACCTAAAACAAGAAACCAAATAAGATATCTGATAATATAAATACCCACCACATTTAACAAGGTGGCTTTCAAAAAAGATCAGGTAAGAATTATAAAGAGGACTCCAAGAAGATGCCTCTGAGAGGCACGTGTGACCAAAGAGTTCACATATAAGAGTAGTGTCACCAAGTCATACAAGTAAACTAGTCACTCGCAGTTTTATGTTACCATATTATGTTGATTGCTAAGAATAGTAGAAAATCAAAACTAAATGAACGGAAGAAGAATAAAGCCATTTTCCTTACAAGAAAAGACCAGTAAATGAAGCAAAGACCAGATAGTGATAGCTTATGGGAACTTACATCGTGCATGGCTCCCAGACAAGGTAGATATCATAACCGGTACACAAATATGGTCTCACCGTATCGGTATGGAAACAAGTAGTTTCAGAATCGAGATTCTCATTGTCCATGGCCTGAAAGAACAAAACAAGGTAATTCCTTTTATATAACCTAACACCATAATTCATGCATACAGAACCTTAAATATAAAACAAGGGATAAATGATGAGCATTTGTGAAACAAGATCTAGTTTCAACAAAATTAGTCATTTTTCCAAGGAAAAATAATTGTGTCAATTAGACTGAAATAGTTACAATCATTTTTATTTGACTCCATGAAGATGAGTAATATCTCATACTTAAAATTTTATCTAACAATATCAATCATTGCACAATTAAAATTGCCTTTAGTCACCTGAAAAGTTACTAAGCAAAAGAAAGAAAGAATGGTGACATAAAATGGCTCCAATCCTCCTTTAAAAGGGGACCTTTTTCTTGAAATAACTAAGAAATAAAATCAAGAGTATGAAATGGATATCACAAAATAATAAAAATTTAGAAGGCATGGAAGGTAGCGTACATTAGAAAGATTTGTCTTCTGTCTTTTTGAAGGCAAACCTGCTCTAAGAGAACGTGTATGATCATCTTGAATAAACTCATCCCCACAATGTCCATCATCAGGGAAAAAAAGTCTATCTCTTGTAGCAGATGCCGCAATAGCCATCATTGAAGCATGTTTTAAAGGATGCCAAGAACCAGAACATATAGGTAGTTGTTGCTCAGTCCACTGCCATGGATGCAAACAAGATACAAAGTCATATAACCATTCAGGATCACTTGAAGAATGGCTTGAAATTTTCTTTTGATGTTTTTCCATGTTCAATAACTCGCCAATCTTAGTTGGTTCTGAGGATTTGAAGCAATTTGTTTTTGTGCTGATACAACACTTGGGAATAGTACAAGGCCGGACCTGGTCACAAGCACTAGAAATAACCTCTTTAGTTGAAGGATCAACAATAACAGCAACATTCACCACCTGATAGGAATAACTAGGTTATAGACAACAAAAATTTAACCATGTCCAATAGACTTGGCACTGGGGAATTTCTCCATTGTTCAGAATATCAAAGAACATCCCACTCACACAAAATAGTTGAATCAAATATTGAAATGGTTGTGAAACATGACAAGATCTTAGTCAAGCCACAGAATTATTATGAAAACAGACTGAGATTCAACATGTAGAAAATATTAGCAACAACATAATTCTTTTAGTCAGCACCCTCCAGCCCCTTAAAGAAAAGGGTAAAAAACAAAAGCAAAGCAAACTTACATAGTATTAGCATAGAATAGTTTCAATATAGAGATAGAGGTATGGTGAGCTTAGCTACCATTTTTGGTGGATTTTGGTGCAAACCAAGAACAAATTGCAAGACAGTTCAGGAAAATATAACTCCAAATGTTCTGACAAGATCCAAGCTGACAAAGTTAAATACAATTTGAACTGGAACCAAGGCATGAGAAAGCCTTCTGCTTATGTATAGCTGATATAGAGGTCAAGAAACATTTAGTGTTATCTTAAACTATAGTAGAGTTTAGGGAGAAGTTATATTAGACTAAAGGATACTATAGTAGAGTTATCTTAGACTATAGTAGAGTTTAGTGTTATCTTAGACTGTAGTAAAGTATTTATTCCCTTCAGCATCCCATGGATCTTATTGTAGATAAAATGGAATTCCAGTGTGATGAAAACTTCAGGTGAAAAAGTTTGAAATATACACACACCCACAAGAGGCTTTTAGCTTGTTCTGCCAAAACATGGAATGGACAGCATTAATAAAAGTTGGAAAGGTATTAGAAGGCCCACAAAAGTTACCACATCAGTGCTTGATGTTGCCAAATCAACAGCATATTTCATGAAACCCAAAACTGACTGTTTATCCTCTTCACTAAAACCAGTTATGCCAGAGATATTACTGCCAATGAAGAAAAAGAAAACTTTGAGGCAAACTCAGGATTAACATTTCCATAATCATCTTTAGACAGATCCTATCAAGTACTTACTATGTAGGTGGATGAAAGGATGTTGGCCAAAATTTGCACTGTTCTTCCCACTCTTCTTTTGTTGATGCAGCATATCTGCAAACCTGGAACAAATAAGAAAGAGCAAAATATAATAAGAGCATTGGGAAAGAAAATCATGACCATTTAAGTATCAATATGCGAACAAAACAGCCAATAGCCACATAAATAAGGAATCAGAGTGCAGTGTAAGATTTTATTTTTAAAAAAGCCAAAATACGTTTTTGTACCTTTAGCTATTTGCCAATAACAAGGTTGCTTCTTTTAGCCTAGATATTCAAAGCTCATACAATAAGAGTAATGAAAATCTTCATGAGTAGTGATAAGCATGTTGCCTACCCACACCAGTAGGGCCTTATGATAATCATCATGAGTAAAAAGCAATACAACAGTCATCCCCCGACTTCTAACAGCCCAAATTAAAGAACTAAAATCTCATAGTCACAAAATTACAAAGTTCCACAGCGAAGCGTAAAGATAGTAGAGTGTTTGTATGTTTTCCCATGGCAAAAACTGCTTGTGTGTAGAACACGTAAGAATCAAATGGGGAGGGAATTATAAACACCAAATATTTCTTTGTGATTTTCTTGTTTAGAAGGCAAGGGTTCAAATAATGTTTAAAAAATCTGTCAGGCAACAATGCAATTTTATCAAAGTAAACCAGATATTATTGTTTTTTGCCTCCTGGCATATTAATCATGCACAGAATACAGAACAATTCCAAGACAAATCAATAATACTAATGCAAGGCAGTAGCATACATGACATCATCACAATTTCTATTCATGTAGCCAACAAGTTAGATGCAATAGAGAAATCAGAGATGAAAATCACTTGCTATAAAAGCAGAGTTTTAATGTAATGTTGAGGTACAAGATATCTATATATAAAACAATAACACGTCACTAAAAGTTTTGAAGAAAAGGGACTACTTATAAGCAAACTTTGGCCGTTCCCTTGGCATTTAGTTAAAACAAGGTAGATTGACAGGATAATTCGTAAAGGTCTCTGGGAGGAAATTGTCAAATTCTTCTAAAAGGTGAGCAACTTACATAATGGTTGCTGAAAAAGCATAAAATGTAAGACCATACGAACACCCCCCCCCCCAAAAGTGTTTTCCATCTTAAAATGTTTACAGTTCAATATGTATGACTGCCTTTTCAAAAGCATAAAAATAAAATAAAATAAAATAATTGAACAACTATTTAATAACCAGAAATAAATGAGGAAAAAGATCAAAGATAAAAGGATAACCCACTTTAGCAACAAAAGTACTCAACTGGTATTGCTTGATGACCTCAATCACTTCATTAGGCATGCCATCCAACTCACCATCATTTTCCCAAGCCAAGCATAAGATCACAGATAACTCCCATTCTCCTGTCAAAGAAGCCAACTTATATCAACAACTATAGACATGTCATCATCCCGTGAGCTCTCAAGCCAATGATTTCATAACAATGGCATACAAATCTTCGTTGAGGACAGAACCATGTAAGCCATATGCCTTCTTAAGTGTTAATGCTTTAGTTTTCAGCATACCAGTTAAAAATTCGATCTTTTTCATAAATTACAAATTTCTACAAAAGATTAGACCACAATCATTTATTATCATCATAGCAGCTCATGATTTGCCGTGAATCATATATGCCCCATATAGGCAAGGTGAGGTTATTAGCAATAAAGTACACAGAAAAAGTGAATACGGTACTGCCCGAGTTTCTATAATGCACTTTTTTTTTTTGGGGGGGGTTGATTTTCTGCATGCACTTTTTTTTTTTCAAAATGTTTATAACTTACTTCCTAAATTATTAAACAAGAAATTTGCAAGAATGAGACAACAAATTCTGAATCCAAACTGGAGCCAAAAAGAACGTCCCAAAGACTGAACAAACAGAAACATCATTTTAGCTTAAACATTTACCTCCTTCAAGACCCTTCTTCCGCACACGCTTGACATGGCGAAAGTTTTCCATGGGCGCAATTTGATTTAACTTCCTAATGCCAAAAAGAGATACACAAAAACCCAGCAAAAACAAGATCTTTAGAAAGTCTGAACAGACATAAAATACTACGAAATCCAAATATCAAGCTCGAAATAGTTAACAAAACCATAGAAAAGTAATGAAAGTAAAACTATAAAGTAGATAAAAGGCAAACCTCACAAGACTGTTGGCATGTTTTGGTTCAATTACAGCAGCATGGACATTCACTTTCAAGCAAAATAAAATCACATCAAAATATAGCAAAAATGATAAAAGAATCAAGATTTTCTCGTGTGCCTGTTCAATTTTACCCGTGGGTTGGAGGTGAGGTGGAACTGGAGGCTTGTCTGGTATGTGAATGATTTTGCAATCCTCGGCTTTAACACTGACATTATCACCAGAATGATTGCCATTTACAGAATCCATGGCTCAACCTCTAGCTTTCTTTTTCCTTGCCTGGCTCCCCTGAATATATCTGGGACTCAAATTTTGTTATGTTCAGACAAGTAGCAAGGAGATGAGGGACGTAAATGACGAGTGCAAAGGTACACTGCCGTTGCTCCCTCTTTGCGGACGGGGCTTTCTGGCTTTAGATTAGAAGACGAGCAGGAGAACTCGCGAATTGAGCCCGGGGTCCGAGGCCTTTTTTTTTCACCTCAAACCTAATGAGTGTTCCCTAAAATAATTGAGCATTAGACCTTTGGTAATTATATCTTTTTATTTTTTGGAGGAAGAAAAAATAAATAGAAACATTTTACATATATTAGAGTTTGTTTTATAAGATTGAAATTTAAATATGTAAATTATTAAATTAAAAATAATTTATAACTATTAAATTTGAATTTGAAAATTAAATTAATGATAATTTAAATTTATATTATATTTTATTACAATTTATATTAAATATAACAAAAATAATTATTAGTTAAATACTTAATATATTTAAAAACTTTCATTTTATTTAAAATTCTCACTAAAGTCTCAACCAACCTTTTACCCTTGTGAGTGAATAGAACATTTTATATTATTTTACCTAACTTTTAATCTTTAACTTAGTATTTAAGTTGAGTTTTTTCTAACATACATCTTACCTTTGAACAAACAAAGCATTTTACATATTTTTACTAGACTCATCTATTGATTGAGATGCTTTAACTCATTTACTTATCAAATCTCAATTTAAAAAAATAAAAAAAAAAAGTTTTCGTTATATAAATTAAGGTATTTTTAACTCTATATTTCAAGCTAGAACTTTGGTTTGAGTAAACGAAGGGAGAGAAGAAAATAAGAAATTGATGGTTTAGATTTTAGTTATGTGAATTAATTTTTTAAGAAATAAAGGAAATAAATAGGTGGAACAGAGGGAAATTTCAAAAAGTGAGTAGAAACAAAAAGAAAAAAATCTTATTTATAGCTTGTGCCTGTTTGGATTGAAAGAAAATGCAGGAAATGAGCTGAGAGGAAACAATGTTTGAGTTTTAAATATTCGTATTAGTTTTTCATAAATGAAATGAAAGGGATCGAACAATAATAAATGAATTAGATTTAATATAAAAGTTTAAACCTCAATTTCCATCCAAGAGTGGATGCATCATTAGTGAATATTTGTTAATTAGATTAAAATATTTAATATTATTACGTCAAATTAGTGAACAAACATATAAATTAAAATTGTATTATTTGGTTTCTTTTCCTTTCATTTGCTTCATCAAATATTATACTCCCTCTGTCCTAAAAAGAATGTCAAAAATTTTTATTTTTATTATACCAAAATATTTGTTAATTTTACAAATTAGGAATGCATTTATCACATATATTCCTAATTTACTAATTAAATATGTGTGTATTCTTAATCTAATTAATGAATGTTTATTTTTATTGAGGGATATAATAATCATTTTATATTATAATTATATAAGTTTTAGCAATTTCTTAATTGTGTACCATTTGCTATATTGACATCATTTTTAGTACGGAGGGAGTATTTAACATTTTTTTTTTCTTTTCTCTTTTTGTCTAACAAAATACCATAAATAATTATTAGTCTCATCCCATCTCATCTCATTCCCTTTCCTTTCTTTCCTTGTCATATCCTTTCTCTCAATCCAAAAAAACTTTAAACGGTTTAAGATAGCGTAAACTAACTTATAGTATTTTATACTCTACCAGACATACTATTTAGTACTTTAAGATTTCAAAACTTACTATTTACTCCTATTTACTCTTAACTAAAAAGTAAAACAATTAATTTATTTTAAAAATATTTATATTGATTTCCCTTTAAAATTCTCTATATAACATGAAACACTACACTATTTAAGTATTAATTTTATTAGTATAAATTGTTATAAATTCAATTTTTAAGTATTAAATAAATATATATTATATATTTTTAGAATTTAATTTTAGAAATATACAAATTCAAGTAGTAGTCTATTTTTTTAAAATAATTATTTTAAAATTAAAATAAAACAAATATGATACTATTAAGCGAGTTTCATCATAATTTGTTAAGGTAACAATTTAAAATAAAAACAGTTAAAAACATATTTAAACATTTATATTTTATTTTCTTTATTATATCTATCAACATAAAAGTTCCTTCTATTCTTTACTAGTGCATAAATAATATTTTACTTTTATTGCTTACTTATCAATGCACTTATAAAAAAAAAACTCATATTATGATAAAAATGCTAAATTATGTATTTAATATATATATATATATATATATATATTTTAAAAAAATTAAACAGTGCAATTATTACTAACAAAATAATATTAAAATAAAACTGTGAATGATTAAGTAAATATATTTTATCAAATAAATATATTATCACTTGTTATTATATGACTCTATAAATAATATATTTTTCATATATTTATTCGGTGCTTATATGTGAAAAACACTTGTTTAAGTAGTTTTTTTTCTAAACGGTATAAAAGAAAATTAATAATTTTTCTACTAAAAAACAATAAAAGGGAAAGTTGGTGTGTATATATATATAATACATATTTATGTATACATGTATATATATGTACTATGTATATATACACATAGTACATATATATATACATAGTACATATACACAATTTATGTACATATGTGTATATATATAAACTTTGTCAAATCCAAATTCATTTTTTAAGTCATAACTTAACCCAAGAAACCTATAAACCCATTTCTAGAGTAATATAAGTTGCAGACAGATTTCCTGATGAAATCAATGACAAAACCCAACTTCAACGATTTTTAGGATGTTTAAATTATATCTCAGACTTTATTCCCAATCTTCGACAAATCTGTGAACCGTTGTATAAACGACTTCGCAAATATCCAATCCCTTGGGGTATAGAGCAAACCCAAACAGTCAATAAGATAAAACAAATTGTCAAAAAACTTCATTGTTTAGGAATCTCAGATCCAACTGCTTTTATGATTGTAAAAACAGATGCCTCATAACTTGGTTATGGAGATATTATCAAACAAAGGAAAACCAATTCCTCTTCAGAACAGCTAGTCAGATATCATTCAGGTATTTGGTTCTCTAGTCAAAAGAATTATAGTACAATTAAAAAATAAATTCTTACTATTGTTTTATGTATTTCAAAATTTCAAGATAATTTGATAAATCAAAAGTTTTTACTCCGAATTGATTGCAAAGTAACTAAAGATATTTTACAAAAAGATGTTAAAAACTTTATGGCAAAATAGATATTTGCTAAATAGCAAGCCATTTTATCCAACTTTGATTTCGATATCGAATTTATCAAATGAGAGAATAATTCCCTATCAAATTTCTTAACCCGAGAGTTTTTGCAAGGACGTACGTAAACTTTTAACACAGTATTCAACACTATGATGAGTACCGATTCAGTTCAGGAGCTCATTCATACCCCTCTATAAATAGCATGCTAAATCGAAGCAATCAAACATAGATCAGCGACCACGACTTCGTCCACCCGTAGGTAATCGATTTGCAGTCTTAAACTCCTTTCCTCCTCTCCCTACCAACTTAGTAAGCAGACCACCGCTTACTATGAATCTCTTTGATCCAGCCTCTTCTCAAAAGAATACAGAAACCCAAAAAACAGATCAATCATTTTATTCAATTCTTCTCCAACTTCCTTTAAGTAAGCAGTTATTCCCAAGATATCAACCAAACCAGAAAAGCTTACTCACTCTACCAAGGAGAAATTTGAATTCTTACAAAGACAGTCATACCAGTATTAGCTCTACCCAAACAACTAACAGCAAAG
This sequence comes from Voacanga thouarsii, assembly GCA_026120185.1. NCBI lineage: Eukaryota > Viridiplantae > Streptophyta > Magnoliopsida > Gentianales > Apocynaceae > Voacanga > Voacanga thouarsii. Next base: position 5,220,753 of record JANUWF010001322.1, on the reverse strand, counting down.
CCAGAAAGGGAAATTGTCAACAAACTTCATCCAGAAGTTTACCATCAATCCAGCCATGTATTCAAAGCAGGACCCTTGAAAAATCATCTTTACTATGAACATATACTTTATGCCATTGGTTCGATAGAATTTGAACATGAACGTAACCTCAACTGAGCAGATAAAGGTATTGCCTATTCTAAATGCAGAATCATGAAAATCCTTGACTTAAACACTTGGCCAGTCATTGGCATTTACACACCAATCTAGTTCAAAACCCTATTTAAACCTCCCACCTACAATTTCACGGACTATATTGATGCTTTGTACAATTTTATGTACCTTCGAGATCTTACCCATACCTGGTTCATCAAATATGGAAAAGAAACAATCAGTCACATACCCAGATGGTTTTATACTTGGTGGAAAATATTTGATGGAGATAAATCCACTATTTCTAGTTCAAATTTGTAGAAATTCAATCAGTTTGTAATAGAAAGTTAGATGCAGGCTTTATATTTGAATAATCAGTTATGTAAATATTATGTTAAGAAAAAGATTTGTTATGTCTTATGATGGAATTATAAAATTGATTCCATCGACAATGTAAAATATATTTGTAAGGAAATCAAGATCAAATGATGGACTCCGGTTTAGAAAACATAGCAGAAAGACCTCAACATCCAATCTTCTTCCAGTAAAGGAAAAAAGATCAGCAAAGCAGAATTGCAGCTTCAACTACAACTATTACAACAACAACTACATCAAACAGATGATGATGAAAGTGAGTCAGAATCATAGCTAGACTTTAGCATTTTTTATAATAGAGATATGGACAATCCTTTCGGTATTACTCAAACATACCTCTGTCAAAGCCCATAATAACAAGACTCCATTCAAAATGGAAAAGAGAAAAGAGACAACTCAAACTTTATTAGCAATTAACACAGCTTTATCACATCACTCAACTTTATTGCAAAATAATTCAATTGACAGCAGAAAATGGTGAACCACTCCACTCAAAAAGACTTTTTGAACAAATATTCGTAATGGCAAACAACCTGATTCCTTCCTCCACTCAGATGGACCCTATATCAATAATGTAGCAAGCACTCAGAGAAAGTTTTGCCACTTTTACTTATATAAGGCAGCAATTGATTCAATGAATGCAGACTCGTTTGCAAGTTGAGAAACATGAGAGTGAAACCCTTCTATATTTTGATACTTGTAGCATCTCGTGTAAACTTTCAAAGTTTTAATTAAAATCAGAAGATTTGACATTGAAATATCTTGGGTCACAATTATATATACACACACATATATATATACATAGTATACTATGATGTATGTATATATATATATATATATATATATATATAAACTATCAATATATATATATATATATATTCAAAGTTTGTAGATTATAAACTATCAAAATAATTATAAATATTTATTACAAATTAATATATATAATAATCATTTAATATATCTATGTATATATATTGTGGAAAATTATCGTTGTAGTACGTGATAATGTCATTTGTTGACATTTAGCGCATTGAATTTAAATGAATATTTTTTTTAAATGTGAATAGTTATTGATTTAGATAGAGTTATCTAATAAATAAATATTCAATAAACTTTTAAAAAATTGTAAAATTATAAATAAAAATTAATATTTTAATAGAATTTAAAAAAATTATAAAATCATAATTAAAATTTATTTATTTGATGCGTTTTGTTTTACATTTCATCGTACAACACACTAGTATCAAACTAGTTAATATATAAAAATGCAAATCAAATCTTATTTTTTCCTTTCATTTCATTTCATTTCCTTCTCTTCTCCAAATATTATATTTAATATTTCATTTGTTTTTTCCTTCATATTTAACCAAATAACATAAATAATTATTAACTTCCACTTCTTTCTTTTACTTCCTTTTTTCTTTTTTTGTCCCACTCCTCTCCTTTTTGTTCTTTCTTTTCCTAAAATCCAAATGGGTCTTTAATGAACTTAGATAGAAAGTTTATAAAGTTTATATTGCATTAAAAAATAACAAGAGAAAAAAATTACACATCTAAATATATATTTAGTTAATCTTAAATTGCAGTTAAATTAAAGTTAGTGCAAAGTTTTGATTAATTATAGTGTGTTTCTCTAGTTTATATATGTATAACAGTGCAATTATGGTGTATTTAGGTAGCAACTATTTTTAATATAAATTTATTTGGATATAATAAAAATTATAAAACATGTGGATTAAGGTGGGATTAATAGTGTGATAAAGAGAAAAAATTTAATATATTGTAAATACATTACAGTTATTAAAAAAAATATTTGAATTAAAATTATTTATAATTAAATTGAAGATTTGAATTAAATTGAATTCCAATCTAAACAAGTGTAAATTTTATTGGCTTTTTCTTTTATTCTTTTTACCAATAAGAGCCAGCCATGTCAAATTATGACATGGAGAATCCCACTCTGATTTACGATTGCACCCTGCAACTTGCAAAAAGACTAAAGTACCCCAATATACTAAACGTGTCTCGATGTGATTTGATAACCCACGTTGATGTTTGACCAAGGAGGGCCACAGGGAGCCTTAGCCCTCTTCACACTGCCACTCCAATAGTCCCACTCCCTCTCGTTTGTTGTACTGACAGACTGAAAGACTCAAAATCTCCCAAGGTCTTGGTCTTTGCTGTAACTGGGAGCTTGAAAACACAGGCCTCGACCCAAAAAAAAAAAAAAAAAAAAAACAAAAATAAAAAACTCTCATAGAATCACGAAAACATTCAAGCTTTTAATTGGGTTGTCGTCAATGGATGCATTCTGATCTTCCGAAGAAGGGGTTTTGTGGTGATCAAGATTCAGCAATGGCACCTCATTTCAGATCTGGGTTCTGGGTAGTCTTTGCTGTATTTGTCCTTGTTTGCCTTTCAGGGCATTCAGTTTCTGCACAAAGTCGTAGACCCAAGAACGTCCAAGTGGCTCTTAAGGCTAAGTGGTCTGGTTCCTCACTACTTTTAGAAGCAGGGTATGTCCTTTCCCGAAATTTGATATCTCGGTGGTGATCCTAATTGTTATAGTTAGTTCTACATTGTCTGAGTGTAAGAATTGTCGTTATTATGTGGTTTTTTTTAACTATGATTGCTTAATGTTCTTGAAGTTAAACATTGAAGCAGTCCGAACGTAGTTTTCTGGATATTTACCTCTGTATTTTGGGCGCATGTAAGTCAGACCTCCAAACCAAAAATTCAAGCTTTTTTCTGGTGTCAGTAGCAGCAGCATCATGAGCCTTTGATTCTTGTTACATGCTTCGCATGCTTATCAAAATCCACTAGTGTATGAAAGGTTTGGTTCCTTGTGATTTTAGGAACTTTTGGGATGTAGGACTAGCAAGTTAAATACCTGCAAGTACTAATACAGTTAGAGATACAGGACATCTACGGGACACTTTCATCACCAATTCTTATTGAAACACATTTAAATTTCTGAGTGGCTCCATTCTCAAAGTAACTCTGTCTAAATATCAGCTGTCTGCTTGATTGTAGTGATTCCAGACCATTTACCTGATAGATATTGTATGTAATATATTATATTATCAGAAATTTTTAGTAGTTTCCACAATATATTAAAGTATCAAACACTGATATTTCTAACAAAAAATAGTTTTTTCTTGATAAGTAAGCAAGAATTCTTTAACAAGACAGATGCACCAAGGTGCTCCTAATTTACAGACCCATTATACGTCTTACATTCATAAAGATATCCAAACAAGTCAAGCAATAGTCTGATCATTAGAAGGATAGCTTTTCTTTATGAACAAAAGAAGTAGAGTACTAACTCAGATTTCAATTGATCAACAGTTCCATCACATCCTTCAAAAGATTTTCTATTCCTCTCTCTCCAAAGTGTTCAAAAAATGCACGTGGAACTTGTATTCAGTATCATAGTCCTTTTTATCTTCCTCTTTCTGTAGTAACTCCAGCTTATTAGAGTATTTTTGGTTGATATTGGCGTGTACCAACTCGTACAGAACTGCTAAATATTGCCCACAATAAGGTAGCAACTTATGATGGAGTCAAAGGTATTCTGCTGTCTCATGGCTTCTTTTGAACTTGGAGCACCAAGTCATATAATTCTTCCTTCTTTCCTCAAATTATCTCGAGTCAGAGTGCTATTGTTTGCCGCTTCTCAAGCAAAAGAACTGCTCTTTTTAGTCAAATTGGACAGGAGATTAGTTGTATTTGTTGTGAATATGCTTTATGCTTGGTTTGCCTGGTGGTCACTCTTAATATATATATATATATACATATATACGATCCATGGTTCCACCTGTAGAGTGTAACAGGGTTGAAAATGCTTTTTATGTTGTAATTGCAGTGGACAATAAATGCAGGTGTAGTGTTGACCTGAGTTTACTCATTCCAACTTCAAGTTACTTTGTGTAGCGTTGCATTGTTACTATCATTATTATTATTATTATTTTTCTTTGTCTTTGTCTTGTGGTAGCTGGGTGTAGAATGAATTATTTTTACTTTATTCTACTGGATAGATCTATGTAACTAGCTTTTCCTATATAGTTTCTGGATAGTTCATGTTAATAAGTGGTTTATATATTTTGTAATGTTCTTGGACAGGGAATTACTGTCAAAGGAATGGAAAAATCTTTTCTGGGACTTCACTGAATTTTGGCTTCTTGGAGCAAATGAAGATTCTGATTCTTATACAGCCAAAGATTGCTTGAAGAAAATTGTAAATTACGGGAAATCTGTACTCAGTGAGCCTTTGGCTTCAGTTTTTGAATTTTCTCTTACTCTTCGATCAGCATCCCCTAGGTTAGTGCTCTATAGACAGTTAGCAGAAGTTTCTCTTTCCTCATTTCCGCTGGCTGATGATAGTAGCTTGAACCCTGTCAATGAGGGTATATCTGATCCAACTGATAATATCAAAAGCAAAAGGAATGAAGTGAACCCAAGAGTTCCTAATGGGAAATGTTGTTGGGTTGATATTGGGTCTGCAATATTTTTCGATGTGAATGAGTTACAACCATGGCTTCAAAGCCCCAACAAATTGTAAGTCCTTAACATAGAATTGTCTTTTGATAGGTGCAATGTTTGTTCTATTTAAACTATTTCAATGCTCATTTTTTGTTACATAGTTTTAACATGATTGTTTTTTTTTTCTCCCAGAACTGGTGATACATTTCAACAGCCTGAGCTTTTTGAATTTGATCATGTCCATCCAGATTCAAGTGTTGGAACTCCAGTTGCCATTTTGTATGGAGCTCTTGGAGTTGACTGTTTCAGGGAATTTCATGCTGTCTTGGTTGATGCTGCCAGGCAGGTCTGTTTGTCACTAATAAGATGTTCTCTCGTTATTTGTCTAATTAACTTTTTCACTTTTCCTTCTATTTGTGTGAGTTGTTCTTTTTCATTTAACAAGGCACTGCTACTTGTTCTAATAGAACGTGCAACTAGCATAGCATTAGGGCAGATTGGTTTACCATTTGATAGGGTGCATTTTGATTTTTACCAAGGTAAGGTGCAAATGTTTTGATCTGGAGCAATTTGATTAAAGGCTTAAAGTGTGCTAACAACAACATTAATTACTTTTAGTAAAGTTGATGTTTTTGGAATTTGCATTGAATGATATCTAACATATTATTGAGAATAGTTACTCTCAAAATGACCTGCATCCAACTGTCATGGTTTTTGGCCAATAACAATCTGTCAGAAGAACCTTATTCTTTTGTGTGTTTGTCAAAAGTATATAATAAAATGGATTTTAAGTTGGTACCTACTCTCTGAATTCTCATTTGAAATTTTGTTAAAAAACTGCAAATGTCAGGTATTGCATTGATATGTTGATGTTTCATGTAATTTCAGGGTAAAATCACTTATGTTGTCAGACCACTGTTACCTTCTAGCTGCGAATCAAAAAGTGGCCTATGCGGAGCCATTGGTACCAGAGACCCATTGAACTTAGGTGGTTATGGTGTAGAACTTGCTTTGAAGAACATGGAGTACAAGGCTATGGATGACAGTGCATTTAAAAAGGGTCTGTTCTTTTTCTGTTGACTTGGCTAAATAATGTCACTGTATATGCTAATGCATCTCTTGAATTTGACTGTATTAATAATTATGAAATTTCATTCTATTCTTTCCTTGTTTGCCCTACTATGTTTTCCCTTTTGTTGTTTGTTTGAATAATCATTTGATGCAACAAATGACTTTGTGAATAATCTCAAGGTTATGTGGTCCCATATGGAGATAAATGAAGAAACAAGACTGAAGTTGGCTTCATTGAGAACTCCAAATTCTTACCATTGGCTGTGTTGGTTCCTCCTGGATCTAAACTGGAAGAACATCCCCCCACCTTTTATTCCGACCCCCAACTCCGTCCCCCCCCCCCAAAAAAAAAAAAAAACTGAATTTTGTAGATATGCAATCATGATATACTTACTGAACTCAAAATTTGTTTGAAACTGATGTGTTCTAAACCATAAAGAATATGAAATAATGTTTGGTGAAGTTTGCCGTGATAGTCAATCTGGTATAATTTCACTCCTTTGGTAAAATGCGTGTGGAACAAAATATTCACTTGATTTAACTGATTCAAGCACAAATGATTTGTTATTTGGCACAAACAATTAAAATGCTGCAAGAGTTTAATTTTCTCCATCAAGTTCGAACATATTTATAAGAGGAAATTCCCCTCATCCCTCTTGTGGTTGCTTGGTGTTGTGCATTTAAATTATTTAATAAGAAAAAAAGAAAACCCAATTTCTTCCTAAGGAAAATGCAATCAATAGATTCAGCATTGATCTTAGCCTATGTTGTGCAATCTCATTGGAATATGTTTGTTTATGGGAGAAGTGATAAACTTCTTTTGCATGATGATGAAATGACTTAAAAGGGACATTACTGTTCTAGCAAGTGCCAGGCAAACATGGTTTCTGTGCTATATTTGTTACTAAAAGTTAGCTGACCTTCTATGGACTTGCATTTCTACGATGCTTTCGCAACTCCATGTACCGATGCTGATGGGGATTGTTGGACTGGAACTACTACATTTCGTCTTTGTTAAGGAAATTTGTCCCTGAACAAAAAAGAATAAATATAGTCTTTTACTAAGAGAAATACAAAATCTTTCTTATTGAAACTCTTCCACCCCCCCACTCACAAAGCTCTCTATAATATTTTTTATTAAATGTTAATGACTATTTTATATTTATCTAATTTCGTAATGCAAATGGGACTTCTAAATTATCAAACAAAATGAGAATTATCTGTGATAGCTCAAACTGGCAATTAATTAAATAAGTGGGATTGCTCAAACTGGCGACTAATTAAATAAGCAAAAACCCAACAAAACTGTGGTGTCACTACAATTTTGGTTACCAAATGCTTTCTGAGTTGCTGCTTCTATTGATGGATCTTATTATTTTTTTTCAAAACAGTTACTATGATTACATCTTAGTTTAATGCATTAGAGACACTGAAGAATCATCTTTGCATATCTTGCCAGTTTAATCAAAGACGAAGTTGCTACTTTCAAAAGTGTGTGGTAATATGATTACATATAACCGCATTTAAATAAAAAAAAAGTGTTTGCTTTTAATTTCTAACAAACCAAAGAAGAGGGTTTTAACTTCAGTAAATTTTATTTATCCTTGTAGGTGTTACCCTTGAAGACCCTCGTATTGAAGATCTCAGCCAAGATGTTAGAGGATTCATCTTCTCCAAGATTCTGGTTAGTTCAGTAAATATAATTGTATCACATTGATTTAGGCTGTGGGCCCATTTCAGTAACTTTGACAGCCCCGAATGAACCTAACTGTTTCCTGGGGAATATTTTTCTAGGCATGACAAGATTATTTGAGAAAAAATAGTGGTGGACTTTGAGCAATAAAGAGCCCAAAGTTTGGGTCAGACATGCAAATGTTTACAACTATGTGCTTTTGGACCTTGTTAGAGGCTTAGGTTGATGTTTATTGTTTTAGGTGGAACCATTGCCATCTGATTAGTTTGTCCTGCTTGCATTTTTTAGTGCATGAAATCACTGATCTGATCTTAAAGTCACTTATGTCTTTCCTTCAATAACCTTGGGATTATTATTTTATTTTGCAGAGCAATGATAATTCATGATTTTCTGGCATATCATTTAAGGTTCCCAGCAATTATTGATTTCAATGATTTATGTCTATTCCTGGGCAGGAACGCAAACCAGAGTTGAATTCTGAGATAATGGCTTTTAGGGATTATCTTCTGTCATCAACTGTATCTGATACACTGGATGTTTGGGAATTAAAGGGTAATGAACCTAACTTCTTTGGCAAGTCCTGACCATTTCAGAAGCATGTTGGATCTGACTTATTTTTCATTTTTCTTCTTCAACTGGTCCAGATTTGGGACACCAAACAGCACAGAGGATAGTTCATGCCTCTGATCCTTTACAGGCAATGCAAGAAATCAGTCAAAATTTTCCTAGTGTTGTATCTTCCCTCTCACGTATGAAGGTGGGTATTTTATGGCACACTGTACATATAGTTCAACAAGGAGCTGATTTGAGAAACAATGTCCACCACCACCACCCCAAAAACAACCAAAAAAAAAAAAAAAGGAAAAGGAAATGTTGATGCATGAATATTCACATCCTGATATCTATGCATATTCCACCTAAGGGCTGATTGCTTCTCATATGTCAACATTTTTCAGCTCAACGAATCCGTCAAAGATGAAATTACTGCAAACCAGCGTATGATCCCGCCTGGCAAGTCCTTAATGGCTCTGAATGGTGCCTTAATCAATATTGAAGATATTGACCTTTATCTGTAATGCTTTGTTCCCAGCCTTAGTTCATTTTGTCATCCATTCATGCTATTTCTCTGTGATCACATTGGATTTTGTTGAAGTTCTTGAAAGGGATGGAGAAAATGAGATTGTTACCATGAAGAAGTATCCGAATGGATCTAGGTTAGGACTTGGTAAAATAGAATGCTATGTAACCAAATGTAAGCAGATGCTATACTGTTTTCCAGTAAAGGAAATTGATAGAAATTTAGTAGTAATTATCTATTAAAAAAAAAAAAAAGCAAAAACTCCAGCCTATGACTGCTTATGCCCTGCTGCATGGAAAATGGGACAACTCTACGTATGCTCAATAGTCAACAGTCCTTTAGGGTGTTCAGTTTTCACAAAGAATTTCAAGTACCATTATCCTTTAACAAATGTTTTGCAGTGCTTTGGCCTTATGGAGTTCGACTAGATATTAAGAGCAAATTTCATTGCTGGTTCTCTCATTCTTTCTTCTCTTCTCTTAAGTTATCATCGGTCAGGATGATTTTATCATCCGTCTCTACATGAAAATGCCACCTTTGTGTTAATAATATGAATAGGCCCATTGCTATTGTTATCTATTTATAATCCTGAAGTTGGCCTTTCTTATTTATTAGTTTGTTGTAAGCTCTGCAGTTGCTCCAGTTGGTCTAGATATGCATACATAAAATTGTAGAAATATGAGAAGACTGATGATAACAAACAATTTTGCCAAGGTCATGCTTGTATATGATTCATTTTCTACTCTAGATGTTTTTTTATATTTACCAATTGTTTTCTTTGCTGCTACACATTGTTGATTCCCTTGTTTTTTTCCATTTTGACTGCCAACGGTAAGGGTGGAAATTGAATTATGAAGTGGTTAAGCATGATGAGAAGGATTTAAATTGGCTATAAACTTAATTTTCTACAATAGAACTCTCTTCAGTTAGAGAAGATCAATTAGTCATTCTTAAGGCCAAAATTAAATTGAGAGGGCCAAATCCAGTTAGAAGTCTTCCTAAGACATGACTAACCACCCCAATTACTGAAAACAGATCCATCGAACCCTGTCTTTTGAAATCTCCAGCTTCAAGTAGAATATGGGTGTTGCTGCACTTGCATGTGTGGGGCTATACTTTCCCATTGAACGTAAAATGTTGGCTATTCTTACAAGATTATCTCATGTTGCTGTTTTTCTGTCAAAGTTTAACGTGCTATTAACTTGGTTTTTTCCCCCCCTTGCTTTGTTAGGCTGTTTGACATGATCCATCAGGATTTATCTTTGGCTGAACAATATTCTAAATTGAAGGTTTGAACTTTTCATGCTGATGATATACAGTTCTTTCGATTTTTATTGTTTTTGTTTTAATGTGTATTTTCTGCAAAACCTTTTTCTGTCTCAGCAAAGCTCCGGATGATTAAAATGATAGTTGTGTCCGAATTCTTTTCACTCACCTAAGGCATCATGTAGACAACTTTTCTTATCATATATTTAACTGACATATATCATGCATATGAGTGGTTGTTGACCATTGCATGACACGTAATATAATTTTGGAGCCCCTTATTCAGCTGTCATATCCTGCATTTAAATTTAACAAGGATATTGTTATTTAGAATATTTTCCATTTTCAAGGAGCTCCTCTACCTTCAAAGTCCGTTAGCGCAGCCCACACCCCCCCCTACCCCTCACCTTTTCTATTCTTTTTAATTTAAGAATGTATTGAACAAAGTTATTGAGAAAGTTCCAACAATGCACAGGTTTAAAACAATGTATGGTATTTCTGTTATCAGTACCTTTTTTTTTTTTTTTTTCATTTTTTGTTTTTGCATCCTCCTAGGTTTTCAAGATGTGCAATGCAATATCTAGTCAATCAAATGTCTCTGTTTGGTTTTCATGTGTTAATTTTGTATATCATTGATGTTCTTCATTAATAACATTTCTGAAATTTTCAGATTCCTTCAAGTACTGTGAGGAAACTTCTTTCAGTTCTACCCCCTTCTGAATCCAACTTGATCCGGGTAGATTTTCGTTCTACACATGTCCATTTTCTCAATAACTTGGAAGTTGATGCCATGTATAAGCGTTGGAGAAGCAATATAAATGAGGTATATTAAATCATATGACTAAGAGTTCTGTTTCTTAAAGGAGACACTTGGTGACTTGTATTATATTAGACTTGCATCTTAAACAGAAATTTTCAATTTGGTGATGTAGATTTTGATGCCAGTTTTCCCTGGACAATTACGATACATCCGTAAAAACATATTCCATGCAGTTTATGTTCTGGATCCTGCCTCCATTTCTGGGCTCGAGGCAAGTCACTCGGCTTCTCATCTGTGCTCTATTTTAATATCCTGATTGTTCATGTAACCTTTTTAAAGTATTGTAGAACATTGACATGAACATTTTCATATTTGAGATTAATCTCTGTTTTTTAAAATGTTGTAGACTGTTGACATGATTATTTCTCTATTTGAGAATAATCTTCCTATGAGGTTTGGTGTGATATTATACTCAACAAAGTTAATCCAGAAGATTGAAACAAATGTTGATGAGCTCCACCTTGGTAGTATGAAGGATGACAGTCAATTAGAAGATGATATTTCCAGCTTGGTAATTGCTTCATCTCATTCTAGATGCTAATTCCTTCCCCTTATTTCTAAGATAAATAATGATTGTTGCTTGCATGAGGCCATCTATCTCACAGAGAGATCATCATGACAATTCTTCCATATTACGCGCTATGCACTAGCATGGTATTGGATTGGACTTGTTTTTGACCGTTGATAATAGTCAGATATTGTTATTCTTCAAAATTTTGATATGCTTCTCATGAAGCATTTGGAGTAAATTGTGTCAATGAATGTGGCAGAGATCACATTTGTCAAGATTCTTTCATTTTTTATGTCCTATAGACATTGACTATTTTATGTACTGATGCATATACAAATACAGAAAATTACTGGGGTGAGGATAAGTGAATACATAGGTTATTGCAGACAAGGATTGCTATCAACATGCTACATACCATTAAATCATTCCTACCAGTTTTTGGCTTTTAGTTATGATTAATGTAGATACTCCAATCTATCTAAACTTCAAATTGAGAACAGAGTCCAAGTCCAATCAATAGCTCACTCTCTGCAGAAAACTTTCCAACAAGATCCCTAAGTGACATAATTCAAAATGGCAGGATAAACTTAAAATGGCTCCAGATAATGATTCTTCAACAGCTTCACAACTTCTAGAACTGGGTGAAGGTTACCTTGGCAATGCCAAATTTCAAATTGGGGTTGAGCTTGATTTGTGTTTTTTACTTCACATATGCCTTTTACTCTTTGTTTTACTCTTGCTTCACTATGTATCCTCCTCTGTAGGACAAGATGATACTTCAAATGCTCTTATTTTGTTGACAACTCAATTGTGCAGGTGATTCGTCTTTTTATCTATATAAAGGAAAATCATGGAACTCCAATGGCTTTCCAGTTTCTAAGCAATGTACGAATTTCATCTCCTTACTTTTCTCTTGATTTTCATTTGTTTTTCTTTGGCACTGAAAGACTTCACGTTCCCTTTTTATGCTAGCCTTTTTCCCCTTCAATAAAGAATAAAATTCCAATTCTCTCTATTGCTTAACATTGTGTGATGTGCCTATCTCTCTGCTGATTTTCTGGCAAATCAAAGCTGATTGTTAAATTCCATGATTCAATTGGCCGAGAACTTCATGCTAGATATTTGTCTCATGAGTTGAACTAATGTCATCACCCTTGATGCAATACAAATTTCTGGATCATGCTTTGGCTGAGATGTGGTTACGTCGTCAAGTGCTTGCTAAAAAATATTTGATCTAGTATAGATTTGGAAGTGTTAAGTACCTATGACATCTGGAATAGGGTATATTTATGCACCGGTTGGATGCTTTTAACAAGGTAGTGGTGGGTTGGTTGTTTCTTTCCTTCGATCTGTTTTCTGTATTTTGCTTCTGGTCTTTGTTCTGGATACGCCAGCCTAGGATATGGTTTCTGAACATCACGTAGTTAAATTTATTTCTAATTGATTTACTTGCCTTAAAAATGTAGGTAAATAAATTGCGACTTGAGTCAGCTTCTGAAGAACCTCCTGAAGTTCATCACGTGGAAGGAGCTTTTGTAGAAACACTATTGTAAGTTTTGAAAAGAACTGCATGTCATTTAGTGACATTATGCATCATTCTTTAATCTATCCAATGTAAGAACTACATCATTGTTGCTTCCCAAGTTGCTTGTGAGGCATTTACATGATTATATTTTTGTATTCCCCTTGACTCTCTCTGTAGACCTACTGCCAAATCTCCACCACAAGATACCTTATTGAAACTGGAAAAAGAGAAATCATTTGATGAACTCTCTCGGGAAAGCTCCATGTTTGTGTTTAAGCTCGGTTTGGCCAAACTGCAATGCTGTCTCTTGATGAATGGGCTTGTCTACGATGCTAGCGAGGTACTTCTTAAATTGGTTTAGCACTTGTGGCTATTAGTTTAAAATTGTTATGTTTGTCTTGTGATGTTGATACTTTTATAAACTGCTTAGTGCCTACTGTTATGCTCCTGTATTTATTACGACATCATGTCTTATTTATTTATGGTCTTATAGTTGGCTACAATAGTTTCTGTTTCTGAAGTTTGCTATTTGTGGTTGACAACCATGTCTGTTGAAGTCTTAAGTGCTTGCTAGACTGAGGTTCAGTTTGTGGATGTTTATGGCAGGCAAAATTTAGAGTTTTACTTAATAAAGAAATGTTTTATGTTGGAGTCATTCTAATGTTCCCTGCCTTGGCTGCCATACTTGCATTTCCTTTTTGGCTGAGTCATCAGTCAACTTTGTCCTCATTTCTTATTAATTGCTATATTAGGCCGAGTTTGTGCATTGCATTATGCATTCTTCCTAAATTTGTCTTAAATAGTTGGAGGATTTTCAGTTTATGGGGGGTAGTATGGGATCCATGGAAAAAATTATCCGTTTAATTGAGTATGCAACCAATAAACCTCTTCTTATTATAGTATGTGCTTCCGGGGGGGCGTGATGCAAGAAGGAAGTTTGAGCTTGATGCAAATGGCTAAAATATCGTCTGCTTCATATGATTATCAATCAAATAAAAAGTTACTTTATGTATCAATCCTTTCATCTCCTACTACTGGCGGGGTGACTAAGAAGCTTTGCGGTATGAAACGACAAATCTTTCTGATTATTATTTTCAGGAGGCTCTTATGAATGCCATGAATGAGGAGCTTCCTAGGATACAGGAACAAGTTTACTATGGCCTAATTAGTTCTCACACGGATGTTCTGGATAAGTTTCTATCAGAAAGTGGTATCATGCGCTATAATCCACAGGTATAGCAATTTTGGGAACCCTAGTTGTTGAGGACACTGCTTTGTGGTCTAATTTGATGCAAGCAAAAGCTTTTTATAGACATAACCTCTAGTGCTGCCATGTAGATTATAGCGGATGGTAAGGCCAAACCAAAATTTTTGTCGTTATCTTCATCAGTTCTTCAAAATGAATCGTGGATAAATGAGATGAGCTACTTGCACTCCCCTGAAAGTAAGTTGTAACCTAGCTAAAACTGTCAGTCTTTCTTGTCAATGCTGGTTTGTTTAGTATTCAGTCCACCAATGTTGCTGTTTTGATTAATTTCAACTGTCAAACTCTATTTCCAGCCATGGATGATGTAAAGCCTGTTACTCAGCTTCTTGCTGTTGATACAACATCAAAGAAAGGGATGAAGTTACTTCATGAAGGACTGCGTTATCTGGTAATTTATATCCTTATATTTTACAATTGTCAGAATGGATTTTTCACATCATAGTTTTATGATATCATCTGATTTTGAAAATGATAATCAAGTTACTGTGATCATTACAGATGGTTGGTTCTAAAATTGCTCGTTTAGGCGTATTGTTTAATGCTGATCGGGATCTCCATTCACCAAGTTTTATGTTTGTGAAGGTTTTTGAAATGGCTGCATCATCATATAGGTTTGTGAAACAATCTTTCATTTTAATTGAACACTTTGCAAAGCTGGCTGATGAGAATGTTTAACTCTTTCAAGGACCCTATCTATTTGCAAGTAGCCCAATCCTCTGTTCCTTTCTTTTCCCCCCTATTTTACTTTTCTTAAAACGGTTAAATTACTTTTATGCAGTCATAAGAAAGGTGTTTTGAAATTCCTGGAACAAGTGTCCTCATTCTATGAACGTGAATGCATAACAACGTCTTCTCTAGATACTGAAAGCAAACAAGCGTTCATCGATAAGGTCATTGACTTAGCTGCTGCAAATGGGTTACCATCTAAGGGCTTTGAATCCTCTCTCTCTGCATTTTCTGCTGACAATTTGAGAGGTCACCTGAATAAGGTGTGTCATTGTTGTGTTATATTTCCTGTTTCTGAAGTTTATACACAAGTTCATAAGCTATGACATTTTCATTTTGCCAACTCTCTTTGACTAAAGTTGTTTGAAATGCACTTTTTCTTTTTTTGGGGGGTGGTGGTGGTTGGGGGGGGGAGGCATTTTTGGTTACTACTTCCGGTTGAATGATCTGTCCAGCTGTGGTTGCATCTCATTAAGTGTTAGGATTGTCTCCACTTTCCACTGCTTTGCACCCATTTAAAACACTAGACCAAATCATGTAAAAGCTTTCCTATTATGCTTGCTGTGAAAGGAATAAATAGGTTTAGTATCTAGCCGAGGAACAATCGCAACCACAAGTTCTCCTCTCTTGGTTCTTATATAATATACCAGACAGATGGAAGTCATCACTGTACTGGAGAAAGGTTTGTACGTCTTGTCTCCACTTTCACTGATTTGCACCTTATCATAAATGGCAAACACTAGACAAAACTGTGAAACTATCATGCAAAACTGTCCTATTATGCTTGCGGTGAAAGGAATAAATAGGTTTAGTATCTAGTTGACGCATATCCACCACCACAAGTTCTCCTCTCTTGGCTCTTATATAATATAAGAGACAGACAGAAGTCCGCACTGTACTGGAGAAAGCTTTGTACATCTTGTTTCTTACTCTCCATATGGGTCACTTTATTAGATGAATAACCTGAAAATTCTTAACTTGTTTTTTTAGCAAATTCAAAATATTTACTTTTTGCAGTTACTACTTTGGATTCTAAGAGATGGTTGACTATTTGGCTAATACACTATTAACTTGTTAATTTTCGTACATGCAGGTAGCACAGTTTTTGTACGGCCAACTTGGGCTTGAATTTGGTATCAATGCAGTTATTACCAATGGAAGGGTGAGTTTTATCTGGAGTACTTTAATCTTGATTAACTAGGAAATTATCTAAAATATTTCATTATGGTTGTGTTGGATTTGAATATTCGGAACGGTTGGAAGACAAATGACATGGGGTTCTCAAATCTTAATTTTACTAGAGGCAAATTTTCTGGACAAGCATCAATTTGAAGTTTTGAAAATTTTTTATTCTGAGTTTGCTAAGAATGATAAGGGATTCTTGAGAATATAACTTATGATGGATTTTAAAGCAGTTAAAATACATATCCCTGATTCTTGATTTATGTGATTAAGCAATTCAAAATTCAAATGCATAACTACCTAAATCATGTCATGAGTTTGATGCTAGGGCATTGTATTGATTGTATTCATGTCCTTCAATCCAAACATACTCTTACGTAAGCGCAATGAATATTTTTAGAATTTCCTTGATGATTTTCTAGTACAGAGTCTTTTCATCCTTTCTTGAGTGTATTTGAGTTCTTGAGCCTGACGAAGAAAGTGATTGATGTTTAGTTTTAACATTTCTATTTTTGAACTCATTTTCCACATTTTACAGGTTGTCCGCCTTAGTGGTGGGGATACATTTATGAGTGAAGATTTGCATCTTTTAGAATCCATAGAGTTTAAGCAACATATAAAGCATATTTCCGAAATCATTGAAGAAGTTAAATGGGAAAACGTGGATCCAGACATGTTGACAAGGTGTGTAGCTTTGTGATATTATTTATATTTTTGAACCTAACTTGCAATAACGGCAAACTTTTCTCTTATTTGTATTTAAAAAAGTCTCACCCATGGTAGTCTGTGCTAACTCTACAAAGTCATTCGCCAAATATCACCTGAAGCCACTTAATTGTGTAACATTATAGAGCTGCCTACCACTTTTCTCTTTCTTGTCAGAAGGCTCTTAACTATACTCTTTCTTTTATTTGAACCAGCTTATTGCTTTATTGTCCTATGTTATTCATAAAGGAGTTTGTGCTTTTTCATGTTAGTGAGATTTTTTGTTTTTACAAGTTTAAAAGGCTTGATGGACTAAAGGTTTCTATGACATTCTATCTATGTAGCAAATTTATCAGTGACGTCGTTTTGTCCATTTCGTCTTCAATAGCTACGAGGGATCGAAGTTCTGAAAGTGCACGCTTTGAAATATTGAGCACAGAATACAGGTGCAGTCCATTTTTACCAGATACTAAATTGTTATTTATCTTCTTTGGGGTGTAAAAATGGCATTTCCATTTTTCTTCATTTATGTGAACCATAAAACATGATTTTTTAAGTTAGGAAAAATAAATATTTGAAGGTCTCAGAGGAGTTAGAATACAGTCATTGGAAAATTATCTGAGCGCCATAATGATTCTCTATTATTTGGTTGTAGGTAATTTGTCATTTAGTTTTCTGCATTGGGGAATTGGTGATGGTCTTTTGCTATTGCCTCACTTCTGTCTTTTTGTGTCACAGATCTGACATGATTCCCACAATAGATTTTCAGGACATATTTTGAAGTTTCTTTTAACTGTTTATAAAGAATATTGTTAAAATGTCTGAACCAGCTTGACTGTCTTTCTCAAGTCAACTTCTTTCCTTCGTGCCTCTCTTAATTTTTCTTTGGGATCCTTCCATTGGTTATTGGAATATGGTGTTGTGATGCCTGCATATGCAACATATTATTGATAACCTTTTCTTCTTAGATAGCATGTGCTGATACAGTTTACACTTTTCCTATGTGAAGTGCTGTTGTTCTTAACAATGAAGATTCAAGCATACATGTTGATGCTGTTGTTGATCCTTTGAGTCCTTCTGGACAAAAGTTATCATCTCTTCTTCGACTTTTATCTAAGTATGTTCAGCCCAGCATGAGGCTGGTGCTTAATCCAGTGGTACGTCATTTTTTCCCCGTAATTGTCTCTTGAGAACCTTTGAAATGTTTTATGTTTCTTCTATTGATTGCTGAGATATCATTTCTTTTACCGATTTGAAACTGGTTTGCCAATCAGGAAATGAGTAATGACCTCAGGTTAGTAGGTCTATCTATCAATTTTACATGTCTGCCATAAGCATTGTCTAGATACTCTTTCCTCCCAATTAATTGGAAAAAAGAAGTTTAAATGGCTATTTTGATGAGTCCTAAGAACAAAATTATATTTTCAATAACTAATATTGACTTTTCTCCAGTGATTTTTGCAGTTTAATCAATGTTAAGGGCAGAAGTAACTTTCGGAATTAAGCATGTTCAAACATACTCCAGACATGAATACCATAAGTTTAGGCCTGGTTGGAACCTTGAGTTTGGCTTGGGAAAAAAAATGAAAGGGAAATCCCCTTTTAGTCCCCAAGCTATCTACTTAGTGGCAGCCAGAAAAGGCAATTTTCCCAAAATGAAATTGTATGGAACATCTTTTGATTTGGGAACGGAACTGTCCCTAGTAATTCAGGCATTATCTGACTTAGGAAAGGAGAAAAATGATCTGTGACAAAGAAAGTAATGCTGGAAAACTATACTACCAAAACATATTAGGCAATCAACTAGAACAGAAATTTTCAATTCTATTTTTCACCTTCAAAAGATGTTAGGGATATATTTTTCTTGTATGCTTATTTTTCCTTTTCCTTCTTGATTACAAAATTCAAGTTCCAAATGGGACCTAATACTTGAATTTCTAGCAAGGAAGCACTTGAACTGGGATGCGCATGTAATCTGTTTTCCTATTATAATATGCAATCTCTACAATGAGATATCCTGCACAATGCTCCCAAGTTTTGCCTCTTTCTACAATTTCCCTGTAAACAACTTTTGTGACTAAGACATGTCTACAAGTTTGGCATGTTAGCAGAACTTTGGATTTCAAAAATTGATGTTTTCACACTCTTCTGGCAGAGTTCGCTTGTCGATCTTCCCCTGAAGAATTACTACAGATACGTTGTGCCAACAATGGTATCATGAAGTCATCTAATCTTCTTAACCACTTTTTGTAATTGTTTTCTTTTTTGGCTTTGTCATCTTATTCTTTAATCTTGTGCAGGATGACTTCAGCAGTATTGATGAGACAGTATATGGTCCAAAAGCATTTTTTGCAAATATGCCACTGTCCAAAACTCTTACCATGAATCTTGATGTTCCAGAGCCATGGCTGGTTGAACCAGTCATTGCAGTGTATGTTACTTTCTTGCATTTTCCCCCCTTTTGCTGGGGAGGGGGGTGATGTTGTTTATTGCCTCACTATTTTACTAATTCCTTCTGTTGATTATTTTAGCCACGACCTGGACAACATTCTGCTTGAGAACCTAGGCGATACCAGAACATTGCAAGCGGTGTTTGAACTTGAAGCCCTTGTTCTTACAGGTAGAATTGACTTTTTTCCTGGCTTAAATATTAGTGCTAACGCATCTATTTTGAAGTAAAACAAGCTTGTACTAATTTGTGAATAAATTTATATCAGGCCATTGCTCAGAGAAGGATCATGACCCTCCCCGAGGCCTTCAGCTGATCCTTGGAACCAAGAGTACACCCCACTTGGTCGATACCCTTGTCATGGCCAATTTGGGATACTGGCAAATGAAAGTCTCTCCAGGGGTTTGGTACCTGCAGCTTGCCCCAGGTAGAAGTTCTGAGCTCTATGTCATGAAAGAGGATGGCGAAGGAAGTGAGAACACAACTTTGTCAAAGCGTATTACAATAGATGATTTGCGAGGTAAGTTAGTTCATTTGGAAGTGGTGAAGAGAAAAGGCAAGGAACATGAAAAATTATTGGTATCCTCTGATGATGATGAGGGCTATTCAACAGAGAAAGTAAGCACTTACATTCATTTAGATGTGTTTCTAGTCTATGTTTCTATTTTATTAGAATATATAAAGTATTGTTTACTTCCATTTATTAATGGTACAGGTTAATCAGAAGACTTGGAATTCTAATTTCCTTAGATGGGCTTCTGGATTTATTGGTGGCACAGATCCCTCTAAGAGAACTGAGAGCACTTCAGTGGTGATTATGCTATCCTTTGTACTAATTGTTAAAAGTGCAACTTAAGTACTTGAAGTAAGTTACCCTTACATTGATACCTTTCTTTAGGAGCAGGGGAAAAGTGGTCGTCGTGGGAAAACTATAAACATATTTTCTGTTGCATCTGGGCACTTGTAAGTACTCTTGTCTTTCTACTATTTCTTTCTTTCTTTCTTTCTTTTCTTCTACATAATTGTACAATCCTGATCAAGAAAATAGAAGATAGAAAGGATCAATATATGAAAATTGTTTTAGACCACAAGACAGAGTCCAATGTCTTTAAAATATTACGTTTCTGTCAAGTTTTCAAATCATAATGTGATGAAAGAATGTATTCAAATTTTTATGTAGGAAGTTATCTGATATTTCTCAGGGATTTGCATTCCTTTGCAAACTTTTCTCCTTCCTTTTATTAATTTTCATTGTCGTTTGCAGGTTTCCTTTGCTAATTTTCTTTTGTATGCGTATGAATTTCTTTTGGTGGATGAATTCAATGTTCTGTTGCTTGACTAAGTACTGTTTCTGCAGATATGAACGATTTCTAAAGATAATGATACTTAGTGTCCTGAAAAACACAAACAGGCCAGTAAAGTTCTGGTTTATAAAGAACTACCTTTCTCCACAATTCAAGGTTTTATATTTCCAATTATTCTCATTTGTTTCCTCTGAACATTTTCTATAAATGGAGTACCTTAGGAATTGTCTGACATTTCGCTATTTATTGTGCAGGATGTAATTCCCCATATGGCACAAGAATATGGTTTTGAATATGAATTGATTACCTACAAATGGCCTACATGGTTGCATAAACAGAAAGAGAAGCAGCGAATTATATGGGCATATAAAATCCTATTTCTTGATGTCATTTTCCCTCTTGCTCTGGAGAAGGTGTTTAGATTTATAGCTCAAGCATAATTACAATTAGCTTCTTGATTGATGATTCATATAGCTTTTTCGCTTCTGGATTTGGATGCATTGCTCCAGAGACACTGTTGAAAGTTTTTCTTTACTTCTGCAGGTCATATTCGTTGATGCAGACCAGATTGTCAGAACTGATATGGGAGAACTCTATGACATGAATTTAAGAGGACGACCTCTTGCATACACTCCTTTCTGTGACAACAATAAAGAAATGGATGGCTACCGATTCTGGAAGCAGGTAGATCATCCTAGTTATGATTGCCATTTTGGTTCTCCTACATCCTCTCTTATTTTTCTCTATTTTCTTTACCAAGGTAACATTTATCTGCTATAATTGAAGCACTAGAAGAGTTTCATACTGCTGGTTGAATTTACAAGCTATTTTGACAGGGTTTCTGGAGAGAACATTTACGAGGAAGACCCTATCATATTAGGTAAGAATGGCACTTTCTTAACATAGAATATTGTTTTTACAATCACCCTATTTCTGAAAGTATCAATTCTCACCTATGGTGCACAACCTGTAGTGCTTTGTATGTTGTTGATCTAGTCAAGTTCCGAGAAACTGCAGCTGGAGATCAGCTAAGAGTGTTCTATGAAACCCTCAGCAAAGATCCAAACAGTCTCTCTAATCTTGATCAGGCAAGTAAATATATTCATGTATAGGTGTGCTTCAAATATATGTGTATATATAGGTTAGCAATACCTACTAGACATGTTGCTTTTTGTTCATTGTGGACTGCACCAATTTATTCATATACAACTAGTAGTTTCTTGAATTACATTTCCCTTTGACTTGGATCATAAACAAAAAGTCCTCATCTATAATATCATGTCATGTCTGACATTCTGAAGGCCGGATTAATGTTAGGAACACCTCAAAATATCCCATGATGCTTTTTTGTTTCTTGAATTGGAAAACTGACAGAGAAAAAATAAATTGAAAAAGAAAAATTTGATATATTCTCCTTCCTCACTTTTGTATCTTCATTTCATAAACTATTAAAAGAATATTTGAACATCCACATGCCCCTGCATATGAATGCTCTGGAAAGGTGGAGAGAAACGCACAAATTTTAGATGGACATACATAAGTACCTATACATATGCAGAGAAACAGCCACTCAAGTGTGCACTTGCTTGTCATCAAATACGATGCTCATATTCATTTTCTGTATTAGAAATTGATTGGGTATTGATATCTGAAGTTGGTGGAAGAGAGGTATAAGAGCTGGTCCAAAGCGGGAGGAAAAGATTTTGTCAAGTGGGGCTGATGAATTTAAATTACATATACAATTACACTTTTGTCTCTGCATATTTGCTGATAAATGTATCTCTTGTCTCTCAGGATCTTCCGAACTATGCACAGCACTCTGTTTCCATATTTTCTCTCCCACAAGAGTGGCTGTGGTGTGAATCGTGGTGTGGTAATGCAACTAAATCAAAGGCAAAGACAATAGATCTCTGCAACAATCCCATGACGAAGGAACCAAAACTCCAGGTGAATCCTAGTTTCTTTCTACTTCGTAATCATCTTCTTGCGGTTTCTTACAGTTTGATTTTTTTGTTTTACGCTTTTTTGGTTTCTCATGACCTGTAGGGGGCCAGAAGAATTGTTGCTGAGTGGCCAGATCTTGATCTAGAAGCAAGAACATTCACAGCAAAGGTTCTAGGGGAAAATATTGATCCCCAAGAACCTGCAGTACCAGCTCCTGAAATTCCAAGTTCAACGGCGGATGACCTTTCATCAGAGGATAGTGAATCAAAGGCAGAGTTGTGAAGATAAACTACACACGGACTCCTAAGTCAAAGGTGTTGGAAGTTGATTAAAGGCCTAATTGATTTACAGTTCTTCATGAGGTCTTGTCATCACGAGGACCATTTGCTGGAGCACCTATCCTGTTCAAGTAACAATTAGGGAAGAGCAAAATTTATCGAAGCATCCTTTATGGGATATTATTTTGAGATATGTCCATCATCAAGAGCTCATTTTTGTAGCTAGCCCATTTCAAAACTCAAATCTCTACATCAGATACAGTTGACTACAGGATGTAGTGTAGGAAATAATTCTAGGAAACTCACAAGCTTATTTAACAAGTCTACATAAAGAACATTAAGGAGATTCTGTAAACATTGTGTCTTTAATACTTGGTCCCCGTATCATTCTTATGCAGAATTGTCTGAAATGCTAGGAACAGAAAATTTTTAATATACAATAGGCATATCTTGTTATCTAGAGTCTTCATGTAACCAGAGGCTTCTTGAGCCTCTCTTGTTTTTACATTACTTTACCGATCAGAGAGGACTGAAGCCTACTCCCAACTGTGTGATAAATCTCCCAGGCTATTCATTGAATTTTTGAGTCCTGGTGAAGTTTGGAGGCCTAGTGGTAGAGGACGCCACCATGGCTCATAACACATTTGGCAGACTGAATTTCTTCAGTAATTTTAAGAGGGGATGGCTCCCTCTGGTGTTAATAACATTAGAGATATTTTAATCTTTTAATAATGGTAAAACACACGTAACTAAGGATTATTTTCGTTTCATAATATAAATCGTTTTAGACTAGTACAAGAATTAAGGGTTTTAAATTTTACATAATTTTAAAATTAAAATTTTAAAAACATCTCTAATTATGTCTTTATTTATTTTGGTAAAGAGAGATTGAATAGAGAGGTAGAGTTAGAAAAAAAAGTACTCCCTTCGTCTTTTTTTATCGATCTATTTTATTTAAAATTTTTGTCTTAATTTATTTATCTTATTAATAAATTAAGATTATATTAATTGTTATTTTTTACAAATATCTATTTTTAATATAATAAGAATTGTGCACTTGTGGTAGGAAATGAAAGTAAATTAAATATATATACAATATATAAAATTTTAAAATTTGATTACTCCTTAATAAATAGAGCGATTTTTTTAGAGTAAAATAGAAAATATTAATTAATTAATCGAAAAATCTTATTTTTTTAAAATTTGTAAATTAGTTAAAATGCACAGATAAAATGAGACGGAGGGAGTAATAAATTTTTATAGAATTTTATAAAATAATTTATATTGTGAAAAAAAATTTCAAGTGTAAAATAGAGATAATATAATAATTATTATTACATGACATATTTTAATATTATTAAAAAATTAAAAAATCTTCCTGTGTTATTAATTGGTCCCAGTAAGATTGACTTGCTATAACAGACATGTCAACGCAACAAATAGGGCATACGCAGCGTTCTTACATTTGCAGAAAATTCTTTACCCTAACGTAGCTTTGCTCATAATTAGGAACAGAATGTGTCGATTCACCTCAATTTCCACTTTCAACACTAACAATCACTTTCGTACTGACCTCTTACAACAGCTGCTCTGCCCACCGTTGACAATTACACGGATGGCATTGGTTGTTACCCTATACTAACTAACTATTCTGTGGTAGGATGGAAAGATACACTATTTTACTAATAAGAAAATTTGAATTTGATTGTCCCTTTTCAAAATGAATTTCTCTCATAGTTATAAGCATAGTTTTAAAAGTCGAATAAGACTGATCGATTCAACCAGTCAGATTAAAAATCAGTCACTAGTTCGATCCGACTCTATACTATAAATTAATAACAAAGAATCGATCAATAATCGAATCGGTCAAATCGATCAAATATAAACAGCTACTCTACCCACCGTTGACATTTACACGGATGGCATTGGTTACCCTATACTAACTATTCTGTGGTAAGATGGAAAGATACACTATTTTACTAATAAGAAAATTTGAATTTGATTGTCCCTTTTCAAAATGAATTTCTCTCATAGTTATAAGTATAGTTTTAAAAGTCGAATAGGACTGATCGATTTAATCAGTTAGACTAAAAATCAGTCACTAGTTCGGTCCGACTTTATACTATAAATCAACAACAAAGAATCGATCAAAATTAATCGAATCGGTCAAATCAATCAAACCGATCAAATATAAATAGGTGCTCTGCCAACCGTTGACATTTACACGGATGGCATTGGCTAACCTAGGCATTGGCTAACCATTCTGTGCTAGGATGGAAAGCTACACTATTTTACCAACATGAAGTTTTGAATTTGATTCATACCTTTTCAAAATGAACTTCTCTCAGAGTTATAAGTATTTTTATTGCTTGCAAGAAAAAAGGAGGGGGTCCTGTCCTGTATGGTAAGTTATTGCTTTCAAGAATCTTGAATAAGAATCGAATTACAGAGGCAAACAATGCACAAACCTGAAAAAAGTAGTCTTGAGTTTGTCCTGCTTGGAAAGAGAAATGATTCTATTTTTGTTTTCTTTGCAAAAGAGAATGATTCAATCTTTCAAACTGTTTCATTTGTCATTTGCTGTGTTCATGGCGGCTTTAGCTTTTTGCAGATGTTTCTACGAGGGAAATTTCCGAAAGCAGGAAAGCAAAGAACTTACTAGAAGAAGTTCATTCTGCTAAGGACTATTCTACTACTAATATTTGATGGGCTTTTCTACTTGTTTCCTCTTTGATCAGCTACTAGTAAAAAGATTATGGCGTTGGAATATTCTAAGCGTATCTATATATGGAATGAGTTATTCGATTGTTAAATTATTTTCGATATATATATATATATATATATATATATATTCGTAAAATAAATATATATATTTTTTATCTAAACTTTTATAATTAAGATGAATAAATTAAGTATTTATTTTATTATATACATCATAGATTTTTGTTATTACTTAATTGATTAATTAAGACTAATGTAATCTTATTATGTTATAAAATTAGGGTAGTGTTAGAATAAAATCTTCACACTACACACTAATAAAACTTTAACTATTTTGCACAAGAATTTCTCTCTTTCTCTTCTCTCACAATTTTCTCTAATCTTTCTTTTATTAATCTTTCTTTCACAAAATGGTAGTGTATTACAAGCTTAGAGAATAGCTCTATTTATAGAGCTTTAATTAGTGGAATACATCATGGCATACATCATCTTCCACTAATCTCAATTAGTGGTGTCTCCACTAAATGGTGGACATCCATAAAAATCTTCTATAATAATTCATATAAATCCATAATTAGTGGAGCCTCCACTAATTAATAAAGATTCCAATAATTCATAACACTCCCCCTTGGATGTCCATCCATTACATAAAGAATATGCCTCGTTAAAACCTTACTAGATAAAAACCCAGTGGGAAAAAAAATCTAGTGAAGGAAAAAGAGTACACTATTCTATATGTCTGTTTATTACTCCTCCTGATGAGATGATTCCTTTAAATCTTTAAACCGACGCATACCGATTTTATATCTCAACTTCTCAAATGTTGCAGTCGGTAAAGTTTTTGTGAAAATATCTGCGAGATTATCATATGACCGAATTTGTAGCACATCAATTTCACCTTTCTTCTAGAGTTCATGAGTAAAGAAGAATTTTGGTGAAATATATTTTGTCCGATCTCCTTTAATATATCCTCATTGTAATTGAGTTATGCAAGCTGCATTGTCTTCATAAAGAGGAGTTGGAATATCTTTGATTGATGATAATCCACAACTTTCTCGGATATAATGAATCATGGATCTTAGCCATACACATTCTCGACTTGCTTCATGAATGGCTATAATTTCAGCATGATTTGAAGAAATAGCTGCTATAGATTGTTTCGTAGAACGCCATGATATAGCAGTATTTCCACATGTAAATAGATAACCCGTTTGAGAACGTGCTTTATGTGGATCAGATAAATAACCAGCATCTGCATAACCTATCAATGTTGGACTGGTTTTATTTGAATAAAATAATCCGAGATCAATTGTACCTTGGAGATATCGAAGGACTTGTTTAATTCCATTCCAATGTCGTCGTGTTGGTGAAGAACTAAATCTTGTTAATAAATTGACAGCAAAAGCAATATCAAGTCGTGTATTATTAGCAAGATACATCAATGCACCAATTGCACTGAGATATGGTACTTCAGGACCAATGAGGAGTTCATCATTTTCTTGAGGTCGAAAATGATCTTTATCCACATTTAATGATTGGACGATCATTGGAATACTCAATGGATGTGCTTTGTCCATGTAAAATCTTTTTAGCACTTTTGCTGTATATGTTGATTGATGAATAAATGTTCCACTCTCCAAATGTTCAATTTGTAAACCAAGACAAAATTTGGTTTTACCAAAATCCTTGATTTCGAATTCTCTTTTTAAGTAATCAATTGTTTCTTGGAGCTCTTCAGGAGTTCCAATAAGATTAATATCATCAACATATATAACTAATATCATAAATTTAGAACCAGATTTCTTAATAAAAACACATGGACATACTTGGTCATTTTTAAATCCCGCTTTCAATAAATATTCACTAAGACGTGTGAACCACATGCGCCCAGATTGCTTCAGGCCATATAATGATTTCTGCAACTTGATGGAGTAATTTTCACGAAAATAATGTTTATATGCTTCAGACATATGAAATCCTTCGGGGATTTTCATGTAAACATCATTTTCTAAATTTCCATACAAGTAAGCAGTGACAACATCTAATAGGCGCATATCTATCTTTTCATGTATTGCCAAATTGATAAGATATCGGAGTGTAATAACATCAACAACAGGAGAATAAGTTTTATCATAATCAATACCTGGCCTTTGTGAAAAATCTTGGGCTACTAATCGCGCTTTATATCGAACAATTTCACTCTTTTCATTGCGCTTTCGCACAAATATCCATTTATAGCCAATAGGTTTTACACCTTCTGGTGTTCGGACTGCAGGTCCGAAGACTTCACGTTTTGTCAGTGCATTTAACTCCGATTAAATCGCATCTTTCCATTGCAGCCAATCTTTTCTATGCCGACATTTATCAACTGATATTGGTTCAGGATCATCATTATCCTGTGTAACATTAAGAGATATATTGTATGCAAATATATTATCAATAACAGTTTCTATCCGATTCCAACTTCTATTGGAAGTGGTATAATTGATAAAAATTTCAGTGTTACTTTCATCAACTTCTGGTTCTTTGTCATCAGTTCTCTCTTGGTCTTTATCATTTTTTTCTTCAATATGATCTTCTGGATCATTTAATCCTCTTTTCTTTCGAGGATTTTTATCTTTAGAACCAAGAGGTCGGCTATGCTTCTGGCGTGTTTTTGACTCAGCAGCTATATGTATAATATTTTGTTCTGCTAGAACTTCAATTCGAATAGGAGCATTTATAACTGGAATATGCGATTTTGTAACTCTTTTGGAGTCAACAAAAACGTCTGGCATTTGATTTGCAATGCTTTGCAAATGAATTATCTTTTGAACTTCAAGTTCACATGCGCTTGTGCGCGGATCAAGATAATTTAATGATGTTGTCCAAGCAATATCCTTTTTATGCTGTTTTGGTTCTCCCCCTAATTTAGGGAATAATGATTCATCAAAATGACAATCAGCAAATCTTGTTGTAAATATATCTCCTGTCAGGGGTTCAACATACCTGATAATAGAGGGAGAATCATATCCAACGTATATCCCCTTTCTTCTTTGAGGACCCATCTTTGTACGTTGGTTTGGTGCAATTGGAACATATACAGCACACCAAAAAATTCTTAAATGAGCAATATTTGGTTCTGACCCAAAAGCCAATTGCAAAGAAGAGAATTTATGATAATTAGCTGGTCTTATGCGTATAAGTGTTGCAGCATGTAAAATAGCATGTCCCCAAGCAGATGTTGGGATATTTGTTTTCATTAATAATGGTCTAACAATTAATTGTAATCGTTTAATCAAAGATTCAGCAAGACCATTTGTGTGTGAACATGAGCTACAGGATGTTCAACATTAATCCCAATTAACATGCAATATGCATCAAAAGCATGTGATAAAAATTCACCAACATTATTCAAACGGATATTTTTAATGTGATGGTCAGGAAATTGTGCTCGTAATTTAATTATTTGAGCAAGTAATCTCGCAAATGTCAGGTTGCGAGTAGATAATAAACATACATGTGACCATCGGGATGATACATCAATTAAGACCATAAAATATTTGAATGGTCCACATGGTGGATCAATAGGTCCACAAATATCTCCGTGAATCCGTTCGAGAAATGTAGGACTTTCAGCTCCTACTTTTACTGGTGATGGTTTAACAATTAATTTTCCTAGGGAACATGCAGTACATGCGAATTTTTTTGATGTTAATATCCTTTTATTTTTTAAAGGATGACCATGTGTATTCTCAATGATTCTTCTCATCATGGTAGATCCCGGATGACCCAACCGGTCATGCCAAATACTAAAAGTAATAGGATCAGTAAACTTCTGGTTTACTAGATGATGAATTTCAATTGTACGTATTTTTACAAAATATAGGCCAGTAGAAAAAGACGGCAGTTTTTCTAATACAGATTTCTTACCCAAATGCATTTGAGTAATAAAAAGATGCTCAATCCCATTTTTCTCATTTGTTTCAACATGATACCCATTTATGCGGATATCTTTAAAATTTAATAAATTTCTTCTGAATTTTGAAAAAAATAGTGCCTTATCAATAATAATTGTTGTTCCTTTAGGCAACAATATACTAGCTCTTCCGGAGTCCTCAATCACATTTGCACTACCGTTTATCGTATAAATATTTATTTCTCCTATTTTGAGATCAGAAAAATATTTCTCATTTTTTAGTATGGTATGTGTAGTTCCACTATCAATAATGCATGTATCATCATTAACAACAGCCATCTGTCTTCTGGTTTTGTTAATGGCAGAAACTCGTACTTAGTCTTATGGCTTTTGTACCGGTAGAGACTCGTGCTGATAACGTGTTATAAAATTAGGGTAGTGTTAGAATAAAATCTTCACACTACACACTAATAAAACTCTAACTATTTTGCACAAGAATTTCTCTCTTTCTCTTCTCTCATAATTTTCTCTAATCTATCTTTCTCTAATCTTTCTTTCACAAAATGATGGTGTATTACAAGCTTAGAGAATAGCTCTATTTATAGAGCTCTAATTAGTGGAATACATCATGGCATACATCATCTTCCACTAATCTCAATTAGTGGTGTCTCCACTAAATTGTGGACATCCATAAAAATCTTCTATAATAATTCACATAAATCCATAATTAGTGGAGCCTCCACTAATTAATAAAGATTCCAATAATTCATAACATATTATAAATTTTTAGTTTAATTATTAATATATTTTTATATTTAATTTAAATATTAATAAAATATAGTGTAAAAATGAACCATAGTTAATTCAGACTTCATATTTCAAATTCAATCTTGGAATTTCAATTTTCAGAACTCAATACTTAAATATTCAGATTTTAATCTTCAAATTTCAATTTTATGAAGTGGTAATTTGACTTTGGTCAAATAATTTCGTAACTTTTTATATCCACTTTATATGTCAAATTAAAATAAAATATTAAAATTCAGAGAGCAAGAGTATTATTAATTTATTATAACATTCTTTTTGTTTTATGGAAAATTCTTAGGTACACCCGGTGCACGTGCACCGAGTGCTTTGGGCACTTGTACCACCCGTTGATAATGTTGTACACAGAAATTTGGTGTATAATTTTTATTACAGGTGATAAAAGTGCCCAAAGCACTCGGTGCACGTGCACCGGGTGTACCTAAGAATTTTCCTTGTTTTATACCTATAGATTCTAAGAATCCTCAAATATAGTAGTCAAAGGAAAAGAAAGGTAAGGAAAGCTATGTTTGGATTAAAAAAAAAAAAAAGCAAGAAGAGCACTTAGAAGGAAAAATAAAAGCGAGGAGGAGAATAAAATAATTAAATATTTATCGTATTTAAGACATTTTTAATTAAACTTAATCTCTTTATTTTCCTCCTGCGCTTCCTTTTCTTCTATAAAAATCAATCTAAACATTTAAATTTATTTCATTTCTTTCTCTTTCTTTCAAAACCCTTCAATTCAAACATATTCCTAGTGTGTATTTCACAGAACATCATAGTAGAAAGAATGATACTGCTTAGATGAACCAATAGAATTATCCCCAGATTTGTTTGGTAATGAGTAATTATGAATCATTCCAAACTTCTCCAAAGACTACTTTCCTGGCTAGACATATTTCAAATCTCACCACTTGTCATTTATACCTAACATTGTTATCCCCAGAAGTTTCATGGGGCCTTCGTTAGTTGTGCCATCTCATGCTGCAAAACATATGCATATTCAATAAAAATAATGTAGGTATAACTATATTACTTTATTAGGTATATAGTTGTAAAACTTAAAAAAAAAAAGATGACACGTGAAATAAGTAGGCAGTTCAAGTGTTTGTCAAAACTATCATAATTATAGTCATTTAATATTAAATTAGTTGTTCAATAAATAAGTATTCATTCCGTCTTTTTTTATGAACAAATAAAAAGAGATAGAATGAGTACTATCTTATAAATATAATAGTTCAAATTCCAAAATATGTACTAAAGACTACATTATTTGGTGCAAAGGACATGGAACAGATTTGTTCGTGCGAATTTTCAGATCAATAATAATTTTGGAAGTTGTATGTAATTGTTTAAGCATCAATGCAGAGAGAGAGAGAGAGAGAGAGAGGGCCCTCAAGAAGTCCCTCTCAAACAAGGATCCAAATTAAATGTTGGACGCCATAACTATTCTCATGACCGACCCTTATCGCCAAAACTCAATCAAATGAAATGCATTTACGTTTATGGGACAACTTTCATATCATTTCATCTCAGCTTTGGCTCTTCTCTTGAGAGGACCACCAAGAAAACCACCCATTCTTTCTCTTCTTTCTTGTCACACCGCACCTTAATTATTTGTCACCAACAAGAGCCAAAAGGGTTACTGTTTCTCTTGTCTACTCCCTCAGCAATCATGGCTCTGGAGACTCATCTCTAACCATCATTGTTTCCACAACCTGCAGAAGGCACTCTTTGTGTGTTCTAACTGGTAAGTGAATCACAAGAATTTGCAGGAGTTTCAGGAGTTGTGGCTAGGTAGATATTCGTTTTGGCAAATATGGAGATGAAGTTTCCTGCCAAGTGTTTAAACCCGAGCTCCAGCATGGATAAGAATGGTCAGAAAAACATCCAACATGAGGAGAAACCATGCCATGTTGATGATGGCAGTACTAGTTCAGGA
Organism: Voacanga thouarsii; assembly: GCA_026120185.1. Classification (NCBI taxonomy): domain Eukaryota; kingdom Viridiplantae; phylum Streptophyta; class Magnoliopsida; order Gentianales; family Apocynaceae; genus Voacanga; species Voacanga thouarsii. The sequence continues at coordinate 5,188,577 of JANUWF010001322.1, read as the reverse complement.
GATCTCAACAGACTCAACTTGAGGAATCTGTCAAAGCTTATTCTTCCTCCACTAGGCGTTTCCGGTTACAACCAGAATCAAGCAGATTACAAAGGGAGGATCATCTCTCCCATGGATTCAAGATACAGGTTAGTGACCATGGCTGACATTACTATTTGGTTGAGAAATAAGCATGTAAATAACTACTACATGTAATATTGCCTTCATGAAGGCAAACAAAGCATGGTTTGTAGAGGGGAGGCGGGGGAGATGAACTAATAATAGGCGAGATCTTGAATCCATAGTGAACTAATCATAACCAGTCAGGATATACGTGCATATCGGTTTAGTCATGCATTATATTCTTAAGACAATAAACACTTAAAAACTAGCACCTCTTAAGAGTCATTCTTATCCATATTGAATTTATCGAAGATGAATAATCTTGCTAAAACATGAATGGCTGATGTTTTTGTACAAGTACTAGGAAGACATGATCATTTGATCAAAGGCTTAGCTGCTAAGGTACGTAATTATGTACTGTAACTTAATAGGAAAGTTCTGAAGGGCAGCTGATTTCATGTGCTGTGCAGGTGCTGGGAGACCCTAATGGTGCTGTTGGTGGCATACTCAGCATGGGTATGCCCATTTGAGATTGCATTTCTCAAGTCTCATATCATTAAACCTCTCTACATAGCCGACAACATTGTTGATATCTTCTTTGCTGTGGATATTGTCATGACATTTTTTGTTGCCTACATCGACCCGAGAACTCAACTGCTTGTTCTCAACCCCAGAAAGATTGCCACAAGGTCAGTTCCCAGAAGTGGTAATTCTATCTAATTAGCCACGTGAAACTAGTCATTACTTTTCCATGAGTATCAAAATTAAGGTCCTTAAGAAAAGATTAGGCAATTTCTATCTCCCAAGTCCTAACCATTTGTTTGTAGTATAAAATTTGACCTATTCATACACCAAAAGTTGTGGCCAATATCGAATCTTGATGAGACATTAGGCAGGCACCAGGATGAAAATCTGCCCCCGCAGGTTTTTGAGAATGCTGTTATTGTCCTCTAAAATGCACAGTGATTTGCAGAAGAATCAAGAATGGAGAGTGGACCATCCAATCCATCAAGTTGACCGATAGTTTTTGGTCTTAATTGTTGTGGTCAACAGAGTGAGAAAGATATCGAGGCAACCAATGGCCAAAATCTATCAAACCAATCAAGTCCACTAGTTTTTGAGCTTTGCTTGGTAGCCCATGAAACACGTTTCTATTAGTCCAAGCAAAGTTGTGGGGTTGTATGGCTTCCCAATTCTTCAATGGGAAATGGTTTATTAGGAAACCCATGAAGGGTTCTTGTCGTGCATGAACAGACGGTCCTAAGGAATCAGAATGTGTTCTAAAGGGGTTAGGATCAGATCATGGAGGCACAAAATAAATTCGGTTATTGTCTGAGATTATCATCTTCTAAAAAGATTGTTTAAAAACTTTTTTTTCTCTTATTATTGATATTGTATAAACTTTTTTAAGGATAAAAAAGATTTTTATGAATCCAATCAAGTTCAATTGAACAGAAATGAGCAGATAAAAGTTCCAACAAACTAAAACAAATTTAAGTAATGGAAATCATGGTTATCAAATTTTTTGTTCACGAGCAATTTTTTCTTTCTTATTTTTTTCAAAATACTAAAAAATCACTTGAAATTATTAACATATTATAGTTAAAGCATTGGGTATTTTTCAATTTATCCTTTCAAATTTGAAATTTTTACAATCATTCTGCTCTTCTTGAAACTCTCAATTTTCTTTTTCAAAAACTGAATTCAATTTCAATCCTGCCTATGTTATTGTTTAGATTGACAATTATTTAAGGACTTGATTGAAAATGTTTAGAAAAAGTAAGGGTCAGAACACAATATGATCGACGGAAAAATCAAACAGGCTTTCATCTGCAGGAGCGCTGGAGTGGCTTCTTTCGTCTCCTTGATTAGCCATTTAAAACTAAACCAGTGGTGTAAAAAGGTCTCATTTTTATTAATCTTGAATGTGAGAACAACTGGTGAACAGCTGCTTGATCTTTAGCAATTCTTGAACAATCAGTATTAAAATTCTTTTCTTTGCAACGCAAAGAATGATATATGAGCCCAGAGAAAAACGAAAAGGATAAAAGAATCCATATTTATGTGTAAAGCTGTGAAAAAGATCAGTACTTTAAGGGCTCTGAATTTGAGTATGATACAGGTATCTTTCAACTTGGTTTCTAATGGATGTGGCCTCAACAATCCCATTTGAGGCAATTGGCTTCCTGATTACAGGCAATCATCAAGTGGGTGTTTCTTATTCTGTTCTGGGGATGCTCAGATTTTGGCGTCTTCGCCGGGTTAAGAACTTCTTCACTAGGTCAGTTTGTGTTTCTTTCATCGAAGATATCCTTGTTCCATGCAAAATTTAAGGTTGCTTTTAGCTTCATATTCTTTTGACTGTTAAAAGAATTTCTCTGGGGAATAGCTGGTAGAAATTAACTGGGTAGCTTAAATGTCAGTTTAAACTCTTGTAAGTAATGTTGATGGTTGGTGTTTCGTGCTTGTACTGCAGACTTGAAAAGGACATTAGGTTCAGCTACTTTTGGATCAGATGTGCTAGGCTCTTATTTGTAAGTAAATCCCGTGTGTCATCTTCTACTACGCGATGGTATGTGCTCCGAATGCATTTAAAAAAGCAAGAATCAACTAAATATACGTATGCATTTCGTTAAGTATGACTAGAGTTGTACGAATAATGGTATTGGTAGGCTAATCATTGTTTGGTTTCGTCGATGTTATACTTTAGGGGTACATTGCCTACCATAAATTAAGTTATTTGGTATATCCAATGCAGAAATACAATTTGCTCTGTCATCACGTGTTCAAGCGAAGAGAGACAGATGAGAGAATAGGTGTATATAGATAATGGCACGTAGCATTTAGATATGGAGAATGAAGCAAAGTTTTACTTCAAACAACTCAAGAAAGTAATATTTCATTGTAGGTGACACTGTTGCTTGTGCATTGTGCTGGATGCCTCTACTATCTGTTGGCAGATCTTTATCCACGCCAGGGGAAAACATGGATTGGTGCTGTAAATCCCAATTTCAGAGAGACAAGTCTTTGGTTTCGATATATTTCAGCCATATATTGGTCTATGACTACCATGACCACTGTTGGTTATGGAGATATGCATGCGGTAAACAGTGTCGAAATGATTTTCATAATCTTCTATATGCTCTTCAATCTTGGCCTAACTGCTTATATAATTGGCAACATGACAAATCTGGTTGTTGAAGGAACTCGTCGCACTATGGAATTTGTAAGCTTATTTTCACTTTCTTGCCTAGGCCCTGGCTTATGTATTTTACGGACTTCAGTTTCAACTATGTTTATTGATGTATCAAGGTAAATGATCATCCAAATTTTTTGGCTCTGTTGTAGAGGAATAGCATTGAAGCTGCATCTAACTTTGTGAGCCGAAATCGATTGCCTCCAAGGTTGAAGGAGCAGATACTAGCCTATATGTGTTTAAGATTTAAAGCAGAGAGCTTAAATCAGCAACAGCTGATTGAACAGCTACCAAGAAGTATTTGTAAGAGTATTCGCCAGCATTTGTTTTTGCCTACAGTTGAGAAGGTTTACCTCTTCAAGGATGTCTCCAGGGAAATACTTTTGCTCCTGGTATTACAGTTTATTTCACTGCTAATCTCGAAGTTCAATACTCATGTGACCATTTGATTGGCAATTTTGTGTATGTAGATTGTACAATAATTTTTATTAGAGTAGGTACAATCATACCTCATTATCTATTCACTTGATCAGGTTGCAGATATGAAGGCAGAATATATCCCACCTAGGGAGGATGTTATAATGCAGAACGAAGCACCTGATGATGTTTACATCATTGTATCAGGAGAAGTGGAAATAATCAGCAGTGACGTGGACAAAGAGAAAGTTGTTTGGACTTTAAGATCTGGTGACATGTTAGGCGAAGTTGGTGCTTTTTGTTGCAGGCCCCAATGCTTTACATATAGAACCAAGATACTCTCACAACTGTTGAGACTAAAAACCAGTGCTCTTTTTGAAGCTATGAAGACCAGACAGGAGGAAAATATTACCATGATTAAGAATTTTTTGCATGTATACCATCTAACCAATCGGTACTTATTTTCATGAGAAGAAACTCTTTCCTTCTCCCTTTTTCTTTTAGAACACTAGCAATTCAAAAATTCTTCTTCCTTACGCGCCAACTTTCGAAGTGAGATAGGTTTTTAAAATTTTATGTTTTCCACGCCATATGTAATTCAAATTATTCTGAATTAGTTTGTCTATGTAATGTGGTGGCTGCAGCATCACAAAAACCTTAAAGATTTGAGACTCGGGGATTTATTTTTTGAGGTTGGGGATGAAGATGGTGATCCAAACCTTACTTTCAACTTGCTTACTGTTGCCGGTACAGGCAATGCAGCTTTTCTGGATGAGCTTCTCAGGGCAGGGTTGGACCCTAATGTTGGAGATTCTAAGGGTAGAACTCCACTGGTATGGTCCCTTGTCCTAGATTTTTGATACCTGACAAGGTTCTTTCTATCTATCAATAAATTCTATTGGTATTCTGTCCAGAGATCCTCCATAGCCTTTCTTCTAATTCCAGAGATTTGTAATATATACAATTGAAGATAATTAAATGTATAGTTGTATATAGCCCCAAAAAACTGATAAATATGTACCAGACCATGAAACTGAGCCTGCTACTTGTTACTTTCTATTGATCCAGCTTCTGCTGTCTCTGCTTCATTTTTATAATGCTCTTCAAGTTTTTTGTTGTGATTATAACATTCCTTTTCATGTATCAGCATATAGCAGCATCAAGAGGGCATGAAGAGTGTGTAGTGGTGCTCCTCAAACATGGTTGTAACATGCACCTACAGGGTAAACATATTCCTAGCATCTTAATATAGAGCTGCAGACACTGAGAAATTAAAAAATATTTCTTGGACATAATAAGAATCAGGATTGTTTCATGATTGGCAGATTTAGATGGCAATACTGCACTATGGGATGCTATATCAGCAAAGCACCATTCCATATTCCGGATTCTGCACCACTGGGCATCCATTTCTGATCCCTACATTGCTGGTGACCTTCTCTGCACGGCAGCAAGAAAAAATGATGCTACGGTGATAAAAGAGCTTTTGAAACACGGATTGCATGTCAACGCCAAAGATCGTCATGGAATGACTGCTATTGAAGTTGCAGCAGCAGAAAATCTCATCGACATGGTGAAATTTCTTTTGATGAACGGTGCTGACATGAACGATAACCTCAGGCACAAGATTTCATCTGTGAATTTGAATGAAGTGCTGCAAAAACGAGAGATAGGACATTGTATAATAGTGCCTGACACATTTGGTGAAGATGCTTTCAGGAGGCATGAAGAACATGACTGCTGCCAGCAAAGTTTTAAGGACATGCATTCTTCTAGTTTGGGCATAAGGGTGAGCCTGTATAGAGGCCATCCTATGGTCAGGAGAGACACACGTTGCACCAAACCTGGAAGGTTAATCAGGTTACCAAAATCACTTGCAGAGCTCAAAAGCATTGCAGGTAATTCTATCACTTTCTGCCTGGGAATAAATAGAGTTTAGTTATACTAAAGTTTTAAATTCCAGAGCTTTTGTACTTCTGTCCTGTTTTAGGATGTCTGTTACACATATTTTGAAGTAGTCTTCCGCTGCTTCTCTAATGTACTTGAAATCATGGAAATGCTCAATTACCAGACCTCGTAAGCCTTAGTTGAAATTCTTATGGTTCGTGAAAATTTTAAAAATTCACCTGAATCTGATGTCTTATTTAATACTCCCGGAAATAGAAAATATTCACATTTACTGTCTTCATAATCTATCACATAAGGTATTTGCAGAAAAGTTGACAAAAGGCTCTTCTGTCTTAATTTATCTGCCAGGTGAAAAGTTCGGGTTTGATGCAATGGATGCTCTGCTCATAAATGAAGAAGGAGCTGAAATCGACTCTATTCAAGTGATAAGAGATAATGACAAACTTTACCTAGTTGAAGACCCCAATTCTCTATTATAGTATAATTTCTGATTCTTAAATTTATGTATCAAATACAACAATAAATGCATATATAATTTGGCATGCCCTTCTTTATAAGTCCCAAAAAGAAGGATTTTAAATGTTTTCTGGTTCCGGATGAGAACTTAATTTCAAGTGTATGGGGCTACTCTACTTGTAAGAAGCAATACAAGCCAAGGTTCTACAGAAGTGTTCTTTCCATTTTATCTTTAACATGAAAGAAGTAAAGAACTCATGTAAATGAATGTGAGAATTAAAAAATTGTTATTTTATTGACGGCTGCTCTTTTCTTTGTGATGCTTTTTTTTTTAGCAGAATAAGAATTCATTCATTGCAGAAATTTGATAATACATCAAGTCCAGATCCTCTAGAAGCATCACAGAAAAACAGAAGGTTGTAGCAGGGAAGTTAGGAACATTCCGGTTCCAAGAAGCCGATTACCAAAGTGACGGACAGATTCAATATCAACCTGAATAAACTTTCCAGATCTCTTCATGCTGCAGTTTGCTCTGGGATGGGTAATATTAAACACAACCCTTAATAGCTTCTACAATTGAACTACTTGAATTTCTGGAATGGCATTTCACTGTCTTCTTCCATTATATTTTTGTAGATATATGTATTGTCTGCAGTTCTTTACGGCTTCAAAGGTTAGCTTTTGCAAATTTGCTCAAATATCTATCATCCATAAACAATTAGACCAAGCTCCATTCATTTCATTTTTCTAGTCTTGGAGTAAGACTTTAGCCCCTTACTTTCCATAGAGGAATGAAGCTTTAGGGGGACTGAATCATCCAAAGCACATTCTCTAGCTAAACCAAAAGTAAATTTAGAGGCCCAGGTGTGGAGGAAATCAAAAGCAGCACCAATGCAATAATGGGCTTTAACACAATGGTGTACTGGCAAACCATTAACAAACTCAGCATGATTGAGTGTACCATTAATGGATTGATTGATTGATTGATTGATGTCTGAGATGTTAAAAAACTGTAATAAGGTATCTGACGATCAACTCTCATAGTTGGCTAACAAACTGCAGTGTGTTGTTTGTCGCTGATTTTGCTAGTGCACTCCACCAAAAAATGGCTCATAGGAATGCTATTTCTAGTGTTTGGCTATCAAAGCACCACTTGGTTAGTGATTTTGATTCCTCTTTTGGTTTCTGTGCATTCTTCTCCTCTTAGATTTGATTGACAATTCTCCCTCTCCAATTGCAGCATCACCAATTTCGATCATGGTGTCTTATCTTCCCTATGATCCCTACACTACAAAATTGAGCTTCATGGAAACAATGTATTTTGTAGAATCTAGCTTACTTTTTGATGATCGAAGCACCTAGTTGGAAGATTACATTGGGCCCAGAATACCACCTTTCAGTGTTTCAATTGCGATATAAACTTTTCCATTCAGTACACAATTTATAACTTCTAAATTTTTTAAGATTCGAATAACAATAAAAATTAATTCTCAAAAAGTTCAAATAAAATTATTATTATTGTACAAGTTATTATACACATTATTTATTAAACAGAGAATATTATTATAAGTTACGGAGGTATATAAAAGATTCAAACTTAAGTAATCTTTTGAAACGAATAGGTAATATAATAATTCAAAACTCATGCCCCACTTAGAAGCTAGAGCGGAGGAAAGGAGCTACAAATGTTGTTGCATGCCATTTCCATTAGCATTCAAACATGCTCACACATTATTGACAAAAACTTCTTCTATGAAAAGTTAGTAACATCAAGTAATGACAAAAAAATCTCATAAGATCAATTCCATCCTTTAACTTTTTCTTAAACAATCTATTTTCAGTCTCTATAGTTTATCATATGTTTTGCTTCAAAATTTTAAATATTTTTGAACGAAATAACAATTTATTTAAAATTATATATATATATGTATATATATATATTATCTTTTGATAGATTGTATAGGTGTAATCCTCCCACTTATTCAAAAAGAATAAAACGAAGGTGGGTAATGGGGTGGGAGGGGAGGGGCAGGGGGCTTGGCTAATTTGATGTAATTGTGTGAATCAATATATTCCTTTCTACAAAAAGCACAAAAGAATTGCAAACAGTGCCCGAAATAGAATACTGGGGACACAAAAGAGGGAAGCATCTCTACATTCAAGGAACCTTATCATTTTTTTTTCCCTAAATTAACCAAAGCAGAACAAAACAAGGGGGAAAACACATAAAGATTTTATGTGTCCAAAGTTCTCTCAATAGAAAAGGAGAACAGAGAGAATAAAAAATGAAGAAAGGAAGAGAAAAAGCAGTTGTTACTCAGCTCCAAAGGCAACCAAATCAAAATTGAAGAAAGAGAAGAAGAATCTCAGTCAAAGTAGTCAAGCTTTTACAGCCCTAGAAACAAAATCTTTAATTCTCTAGAATGAAGAGCTCCAAACATGGAAGATTTTGGCCCAAAATTATCATTAATCGATATACCCTCTTCAAAATTTAAAAATAATATAATATATCAAACTAATAATTTAACGTTTCATCTTTTTATTATAACACGTATAAAATTATTATTCATGTATATATTATTATATATTAATTTATTAATAATATAATTGCTAATATAATTAATATTTATATCTAGATTCTTATGTCCCATGAAGTTTAATTGTATCTCAACAACTGTATATTTCTTTGGTCATAATCGGGGACTAAATTTAAGTGTTAAATCATAAAATAAGGCCTAAACTTTATGTGAATTGTAAAGGCTAAACTTCACAAGTTCTCTGTTCATTCCTCCCCTCGTAGTGAAGACTTGTGCAAGATTTCAGACAGACATACACCCTCTCCATCTCTCTCAACCTTTTTCCTTTTTGCTGCATTTCTGCCCATTAAATAATGGGAATGGCAGATTCCCAATCATCCCCTCCACTCCATGGGAAGCAAACATCATTGCTCCCAGTAACCAATCCTTTTCACCATATGGAAACCTGAGCTCTTAAGTTATTACTTCACTTTTTTCTTCTTCAACCTTCTTCTGCTACATCTCTCAATTTAAATATCTGTCAATCTCTATCACCTTTTTTCTTCTAACTTCAACTACTAGAACAGCAACATACAATCCCTTTTCTTTACCTCTCATGATGAGTCATTCTTCTTCCACAACCAATTCTGTCAATGGCTTCTACAACTTCCTCACCAAAGGCCTTGACAATCTTGATCACTTGTTTCTCTCTCAGAATTTCATGTCTTTCCAGTTTCTTGAACATGTTCTGTCGTTGCTTCAATCCCTTCATTCTCAGTTAACCTTTTTGATTCAGAAGCTACACTTGCCTGTTGGTGAAAAATGGTTAGATGAGTACATGGATGAGAGCTCTAGGCTCTGGGAAGCCTGCCATATACTCAAATCAGGGGTCTGCAACTTGGAGAACTACTACTCAGCCGGTGCCAACATAGCTTCTTCCCTTGATGATCATCCTATTTTAAACATGCAACTTTCCCGCCAGGTTAGTCCTAATACTCATCTCTTCCAAATAGACAAATTTGGATTAGGCAATTTCAGTCTTTCCTCGTATTTTAACATCAAGAGATAAGTTTTGAATGTTCCCATTTTTACTCTTTTAAGAATTTTTGTGTTCTAATGATTCATTTCTTGGACAGGTGATTCGGGCAATAACAGGCTGCCAAAGAGAAATAGTGGCACTGGAAGAGGAAAACAAGAGCTTAATGGAAACAAGAATACAACATTTGTCATTGAGATTTGATGAGAATGTCATGATAGAATCAAAATTTAACGGGTTCACGGGCTTTCGAGGAGTTCTCTATGCAATGAGGAATGTGAGCTCATTATTGCTACTAATCTTGCTAAATGGCCTTGTGTATTATTTGCCTGAAACAAGTCCCTGGCAAGGTGGCTACGAAGGAAATATGGTATTTGGTTCAGCATTCATGGTTTCAACAGCAAGATTGCATCAAAGAGTGGCAGGTGAAATAAACCAGATTGAAGGGCAACCAAGAGTTCTTCTTTACGAGTTTCAGAAGGCAAGAATCGCCGTGAACGAGCTAAAAGAGGAATTAGAAAGAAACATGTATGAATCAGAAACAGACATTCATGACAAGGTTGAGAATTTCAAGAGTTGTTTTGAAATGCTAAAAGCTGGTGCTGAGACCATAATTGCCCAACTTGATGACTTCTTTGATGAAATTGTTGAGGGCAGAAAGAAGCTTTCAGACATGTGCAGCACACATAGGTAGGGAGAAAGCCAAGGCATAGGTAGCTGGTAGAGAAACAGAGAAAGCTGTAGTCTAAGAAATCTGCAAGTGGGTAGTTTTACACCCCTTTTTCCTCCACTTTTCTTCTTCCATCTTTATGTATTTACATTATCATTTTTCATTCTGAAAGCATCTGGTTTAGGAACTAATGCAATATTGAAGCTTTAAGGAGAAGTTTATTCTATAAAATTACAAGAAGGATAACACAGACGCAAACAGAATGTGATTCTTCCTTTCAAGAAACGTTAAAATTTCTATCTGGAAGGAAGAAACAAGAAGAATATATTTAGACTAAGATAAGCTTCAGTTAAAGTGAATTTTCCAAGGTATGGATAGATACTTTTCATGACAAAAAAACAAAGAAAATGCTTCTGCTCTTCATTCAAAAACCAAAAGTTAAAGAAGTAGAATAAACAATGAGATAGAGAAAGAATGAAAGAATCAACCTTGAAGTTGGAAACTTTTATTCCTTGGTTCTTGATAAGATGTCTTGTGCATAATTCAAACCTCATATGTAACATCAAGTTCCCTATTAAGAGAAACAGAAGCACCAACTAGACGCACCCCCCTCCCCCCCGCCCCCCCCCCCCCCAAGCACAGAGAACCACCAAACAAGGATTCATGCAAAGGATAGGCCTCTGTGTTTTTGGCTTTATGCTTCAAGTGAGCTAAAGCATCTATGTCTATTACCACCAAAAGTATACAAAAGAGTTTTCCACCCAAAAAAAAAAAAATCTATTTTGCAATTACCTTTGTTAATTCTTTTTCATAAAAAGGGGCAGATGAGAATAACTTTTCCGCTGCTGATACTCCAGGGAGCAAAATTTGCTGTGAAAATGAAAGAAGCAAAGAATATGTCTGTGATAGCTCATTTACTTCTATAGTACTAATAGTGAAAAGCATGTTGAAGATGGGAAAAAGAATAGTATTTGATATGATACCCTGTTGCAAAAAGATGATTAGTCTAATTAGAAGATGCTTTCTCAGTCACCACAAGAATGTAGGGCAAAATGGTACTTCAAATCTTAAATTTCTCTTGAAATCTCAACTGCAAAATTTCTTTTGCCTTTCAATCCATTTGTGAATTCCTTTTCCCCTTTTTCTTTTCAGCTGCATTTTCAATCTTGCATGGATGCATAGCATGTGATATAAGGAACAAAATTGATCAATTAAAAGGATTATTAGGTGAAAAGTTGGCATAATTTCTTGTCAAGGAATTATTTGATACTCAAATATGCCTATTTCCTCTTCTGTAAATCAATGGAAAGCTTAATGTGTTAATAGAACAACACTTTTTCTCAAAATTTCAAATGGTTGAGTGCCCTTTGCATAATATCCTTCCCTCATATGACAATTCAAGTGCCAGCTCCAACAAGTAGCAAAAACTAGACAAACTATCCTATCGTTTTTCTTCCTAGTCACTTTTTTAACTCCCTTTTGGGTTTTCCAGCCACCCAAATAGTAAATTGTCTGATTCACACTTCTCCACTACAAAAAGAGAAAATTTTCCCTTTTTTCCTGGCAACATTTCAGCTATCAAAGGCCAAAAAAATCCAGAGAAAATTCAACAATTTCAAATCCGAAGCTCAGAGCTTTCCTTTCCCTCAAGTGGTCAAAGAAGGAAAAAGAAACAGAAGAATTCATGCCAGATATATATCAACCACAAATCAACTCTTCAAGGAAGGAGAATAAGATACATGTGCAAGTTATGTCTAAAAGAGCTTACTGAAACATGATCAAGAAGAGCCTGCATTAATCTAATTCCGTGAACCAACAAGACAACAGAGATATTAATCCACATTGAAGTGGGAACCAATGAGTTACAATTCAAGATTTAGGACAAGAATTACAAGCGTTTTGCTAAATACGAAGCATGACACTACAATACAGACTCATGGTATGCAAGGAGGGATGTAAATTTAGACGTACCCTGTTAGGCCTTGGTTGTATTTGTGACTAAATTTTATGTAAAGGGTGCAAATTGGCAGTGTAAAATGAGTAGGTAAAAGAGATTCCTTTGACAGTGATAGTAAATAACTAATCATTCCACTGGGGAAAAGTGGGAGAAAGGACGATATGGGAGAAGAGAAAGGCAAAGGAAGATAATTGATTACGAGATTCTTTGGCTTCTCTCTCTCTCACAGAAACTGAAAGAAAAGAAGCATTTCTTTTTCTCTTCTCTTCTGGGCAAAAACTTTTGTCTGATCTCCTTATTTTTCCTTGGAATTGAAAGTAAAATGGATTCTACTGGTGCTGTTTGTTTCCTTTATGATATGATGAAAAGCTTCTCAAAGTCGTCTTCTTTTACGTACAACATTTGTCTATGCCTTCAGCTCTGGCAGATTTTTGATTCCCTATGATCCTCCTCTTCTCCTACTCATCATTTCTTTCTTTTCTTTCTGTTATTATGGTCTCTTTTTCACTTGTTCTTCCGGCATGCAGTATGACTGGTTCCTTTCATCAATTCAATTTATGGGATTCTTATGCCAAAACCAATCATTTTCTTCACTACTACTTTTTCCCCCTCACCAGCTGTTCCTTGAAACTCAGCACTGCTCTGCCGTGCTTCAGAACTATTTGTTCAGAGTTTAGAACAACTGGTCCAAATCCAACTCTATGACTAAAATCTTTTTGGGTTAGTGGTTGGTCCTCTAGTCTAACTACACTCTTTTTCTGCTGCTTTATCTTTATTAGCATTGTCTATACGAGAATGAGAGCTACTTTGATCCTTCATTGAAATTATTCCTGGCAAAACAAGAAATTTGGAACCGGAGATCCTCCACTAGAAAAGAGGAAAGGGATAGATGTTTGTATTATACTCTAGAGACAATCATATGTATTTTATATATTTTATATTTATTTAATAATATAAGGTATTCTTTATTTTTCAATTTGTTTTATTTATACTTTCGTATGAATATAACTATTAGATAAAGTCTCAAATATAACACTATGTTAAGAAAATTATAATAGAGATCATGATGTGAAATTCCTACTACACTGGATAGTATTCGTATTTAAATTATCCTTAATCATAATATTAATAAAATATGACATCATTAATGCATCAAGACTAGCACATATTATACTTCTTGATTTGATTAGACGGTGTTTCTCACATACGTATGTATTATGATACTCAAAATTAATACGTGGATGCTTATTATTACAACAAATACATTGGATGACCTAATTATGAGATAATCATATGGATAACTATTTAGTACCCCGTGAAAAAATCTCATCATAGCAAATGTACATGTATCTTTAAACTTTGAGATCTTCAAGGTACTTTGTTTACTAAGTGTTATACTTTGATTCCAATTTCTGGAGTCATGACAAAACCGCCTATGAGATGGATATTGGGTATAACTTAAAATAAACGAAAGAAATTAAAATGATTAATAAAAGATTCACCACTCCTAATAGTAGGAACGAATATCTCATGGCCACTTGTAGGAATAACTACTCGAGAAATCTTTAACCAAGGCGACTATGTATTGAAAATAATTTCAATTGATACACATGATGAGTAATGGATTTCAGAAGTATTAAAATATTCGGGCTAGAATTAGTTAATATTCTAGAGAGAGTTGATACTAATTTCATACTCTAAACCGAATGAGATATTATATGGTGAAAGTAGTTTATTGCACTGTTATTTGCAATTGAAAGATTCATGTCAAGCCACTTGATTTTCTAGACTTTTTGGTAGTCATTATGTATTGTTAGATACCACTTGTGATATGCTGAATATGGATTTATTTATTAGAGAATTAATAAATCAATCATAATTAGAATTAATAAGTTAATTCTAATTATCAAGGATTATTAATCCTAAAGATGTTTGGATTAATTCATATTTTGCTACCAATAAATCAAGAACCTAATAGATCACACACAATAAATGTTGGAGTACTCAATATATTATTTGATAATATTATAGAGTTGATTGTGAGAAGAAAATAATCTTATGGGTAAGTTATAAGTTTGTTATAATTCATAGGCCTAATTGCGATTATACAAACTTTAAGAATTTAATTGTAGTTAATTGATCTTGGGACATAATTGCAATTGGTTAAAATCCTAAAACTTATAGGAAATAAGAAAATCGTTTCCTTTAAATACAAGACACAGAAACCGTTTCTGATTAGTCGTCCTCTTCCCTCTTCTCTGATCAAGAACCCAAGCCGCAATATTGTTTTGCTAACACAGAACTGAATGATTTGTGAGTGTTCAAACCTTCATGTGGATTTCAATAAGAGATAGTCCTATCCTTGGATTATAGTGGCTAGTCTTGAACGATCAAGAAAAGGGAGAAACACCTTATTTGTTGTTGCTGGGTTGTATCAAACCAGTTGAATTTCCTTCGCGTCGATCAACATCAAGGAAAAATTTTGAAGCCTAACGAAGCAAGGTAAAGCCCATGCTTGTTACTTTGATACCTGTTTTAATTCACAAGTATGTGATCTTGGAGCTTGGGTTTCAATTTTTTTCCGTTACTTTTACGCTATTGCATGACTGAAATCTTGACAATAGACACATACCCAGTGAAGATCAGCCCATGATCAAGTATGCGCATTGTTTAAAAATTTACTTTACCTATATACGTTGTCCAGAGATTAACAACTTCCCAATTTAGTGATTTTTTTTTTCACTGAATATGACCAAAATGTGGTTTTTTACTAAAGTGGGTCAAAACCCATTATACTCATCGAGAATGAGATGGGAATTTGAGGTATCCCTATGCAAGAGGTACCTCACGATTGCCAAGCACGAGGTGTTAGTGCACCTCGCATCCAACAAACGCAAGAAATGGGCCAGCCAGTTACTCGAGAAAAGTCAATCCTCGATGTGAGATCTATAGCAGACGCGAAAAGGTCAAGAATCTCTGGCTTTTTTCTAGAGGAATCAGAGAGATTCCTCTGATTCATGGCCTTTTTTCAAAGGAATCTCAAAGGCCAATGATGCACGGGAAAAGTAAATACAGGAACAAAAAGAAAGAAGTCGAAGCACAAGTATTAAAGTTGTATTATTATTTTTTTATTTTGATGGATCCACAATAAAATTTTTTGTTTATGAATTAATTTTAATTTCTATTTTATATTCAATTTTTAAATGTAAATGATATTTTTAAATGTAAATCTAACCATCATTTAAAAGAATTTTATTTTTAGTTCATTTTTAAAAATAAATGATATTTTAAAATTTTCTAATTTTTAGTTTATTTTTTAGTCTAATTATGATTAGTCAAATTATCGATATCGTTTCCAAATAAAATTTGAAAATAATGAAATAATTAAAAATGGAGATTAAAACTTGAAAATATTGTCTGTAATTCGTTTAAATTTAAATTATAATACTTTTTGAGTATAATTATTAAATAAAGTATAATTTGTAATATTTTATTACAATTGATTGTAAATATTAATTATTTACAAAAAGTTTAAAATTTTTAAATGTTAATTATGTAAACTTATAATTTTCTTATAATTTAATTCGAGTAATCTATATTTTAACTGAATTCGAACAACTCACTATATACTTTCAATTTAATTAATATTAAATATTATTCAACTATCGAAAATTTGTATTTAATTAATATTAAATATTTTCAATAAATATAGATTGAATTAATATTAAGTATGAATTTAATATGTATTTAATTAATATGGATTCAGTTAATATTAAATATAGATTTAATTAATATTATAATATATTTTATTAAATAATAGTTGAATATTTCATTATTATTTTGCATTTTTTAATTTTAAAAAATTGTCATGAAAATAAAATCTAATTTTTAATTTAAGATTATATTTAATATTTAATTTCAATAAATTTTAAATCTCAATTATGTACACCTAAAATAATCAAAACCAAGTATAAAAGCTAGTCCCACAATGAAATCCTTGACGATTTCTCGGAGGTTGAACCCGTCTTGAAAGTTGTTGTTGAGGTTGTGTTTCAAGTTGCCCCTCATCTTATTCTTCTATAGCGTAGAATAGATTTACATCCTCCTCAGACAATCCATGTTGTCTCCGAGAGTGTCCAGTAGATGGACCAGCAACAAACTCTTTAACAGAAGTTACGTAGCTAAGATCGAAAATTATATGCTACAGAGTTAAAAAATCATCAGGATTACCTTCAATCGCTGCACCTAGCAAATTATCATCTTCATCCGCTGCACTTGGCACATAATCATTATCGATCGCTGTAAGACCACCTGGCAAATAATTATCTTCGCCTCCATACACAGGTGAATAGTGATGCTGTTGAGGAATTTCGTCAGTTGTAGCACGTCGATGTGGTCATCTACTGCCCCACCTAATTGGTAATGCTTGTCGACGAACTTCTTGTAGAATCGATTGTATCGGATTAGAAACATACGATCATCTGGATGGCTCATACGGCATACGATTTAGACAATATGCTTCGTCACCAGCAGTTAAATGTATGTCTGACAATATCGACATTCTTCTGACTGCTTGTTGAGCGTACTAGACATCAGCATGTTAAGACGCTTCATTACCTATATACAAGATCCGGCACAGCGCATCGGCCTACATATACATTTTCAGGAATGTCAATAAAAATATATATAAATCGAAATTTTATGTATATTTACATGCACGAAAAAAAATTACTTATATATACTTCAAGTATTGAACGACTAGATTAGTAACCCTCAGAGATCGATTGTTATATAGTTGGATTGCCAATTAATTACCGTGTGCGAGTCCAATACCACACAGTATAATTAGTTGAAACCACAACTTACCCAAAAGTGGGCTGTTCTACCATAATATATGCGTGGCGGTTTATCTAGTTAATATAGTGCAGCGCATTAACCTCATCCCACCCAACACTAATAGTCCGTAGGACGATGGTACAAATTCGACCCTGTGTCAATAGCATCAAGAATTAATTGCGCAAATCCAAATTGTCGTATGACTCTATCGGGACGATACAACTCTATCATCTCCTAACACAATAGTGATGTGACAGACTCCCAAATTTGTCACTTATGCATGCAATACAGAGGTAGAGATGCCAACATGTGCTCATTATATGGTTATCAAATAAACTGCAGAAATAGATAATTTTAGTATCAAATAATAAATAATGACAAGTTATAATACTTACATGATTATAAATTCAAAAATATAATACTTGCATGATTGTGACATATCCAATCTAACTAATCCCTATACGCAATCGCACATGTATTGGAGTGCGGAAAAGTTCTAACAGACCCTGTCATGCTATTCCTCTCAGCGCCTGTTTGGCAACGTCCTCTATTAGACGTATTCTATCTGGTCTAATAGTAGGAATATACTCTCATGCCCATAACTATTCCAAAAGTAATAATCATTTTAAATCAGATCTCATAATTATTTTTACAATGAACTACTAATTCAAAATAGTTAGTGAAATTTGAAATTCATTTCGTACCTGAATCAACAGTAGAGGGCCATTGACTTGATGCGCCGTGTATGAAATAGCATTATACATACAATGATACAAATGTGCCAATACTACACTTCCCCGACTAAGTGTCCGGACAACTCTAACTCACGGATGTATTTGAGGAAGCGCAAATGAACACGGTTCTCAGATTTGTCTGAGAACAAAAACCCACCAAGAAGTTACATGATGTGATACCGTGTATATTGTATAACCATATCTGGAGTCGCGTTTGGTGGGAATGGTTGAGTCAAGCTCTCTTGAGTGCACTTAATCTCAATCGAGACCTATCAAGGTCTATGCTCGTTGATCGAAAATCGAGGAGCGCGTCACATAAGTTTAACATCTCTACTTGCGGGCAGTTGAACCCACGACCAATAATCAAATCAACGTCGATGTGTAAACCGAATAGAACCTCTACATCTTGGAGTGTAATAATCGCCTCTCCAACTAGGAGATGGAAGGTATGTGTCTCCTAACGCCATCTCTCCATCAATACCATAATAAGTGGATGGTCAATCTTTATATAAAATAGACGGATGACTCCACTGAACCCAATTATATCCATAAGCTACTCGACGCGAAGATCAAATGTGTTGTCATTACACCTTGCATATAGTACTTAATCTTCTAACTGTTCTGCCCAAATATAAGTCGACTTATATCTACACTGTAAGGTCAGCAGATCCGAGATAATAGGTCCAAGATCAACTCCGTCAGCCGTAGTCTCGTACATATTATCCTGAAACCATGACATGTTTAGAAGAGTAATAAATTTATCATTCAATAAAACAAAGTAAAAATAGCAGTTAAAAACGTAAAGTAAGTAGATGAAATATATATGTTAAAAAATGAATTTATTACATTAAGGCAATATTAACTCAATATTACTAAATGTGCTTGAATAAAATTGATACAATAATTAGAGATATATTATACAATAATTTTCAACCATACAATCCATAATGGAAAAACGCATTATGAACCTTGTATGGCACTGTTGAGACAATTCCTCCTATTATAGCCAGTATGATGATAGCTTCTACAACGAAGAGACGAACCTGGGTTGTGCTTGATCTCATTCCTGATGCACAACGTCCTCATGCGACCGCAACGACGGTTCTTAAACGGATGAACATTCGGGACCAATGTAAAAGGAGGATTTCGCCAGTAATCCTCATGTGGAATGAGCCTAAATTTCCCTGAATAAGTCATTGGTAGCATGTTATAGTGTTTAAAGATGACACGAAATCCCCTAGATTCAACCCTATTTATTAAGAAGCTGTAAAAGCGTGCGAATAAGGTATTTCGTATATTTCCTATTTACAACAGCTACAAGTCCTTAAACCAAGATCAATTTGATATGAATTATTTCCCTTCTCATGCTCACGATATGGTGATAAAATACTAAAAATACCCCAACCTTGATCATAAGCTTACACACAGTGACTTCTCCCATTCAACTCATTCTTCACAAATTTGGATCATATTCGAGAAAGAAAGTGATATCTACTATAGTTAACCTCCTCTTTGTGGTCATTGAAGTGTTTAACTATTTTTTTGAAAGAAGACTCAACAATCCTCTTAATGGGTAGAGCACATATAGCTTTAACAACACTGTTAAATAACTCTGCTAGAATAGTTGTCATATTACCAAATCGATGTCCGCCGTCATAAGCAAACGTCCATTACTCATTTGAAATCAAATCCAGCTATGCCTTCGCCTAAGGGTTTAGTAAATTTATTTCTTCTATAATCTTTATAAATTTGCACTTTTTGCTTTGATCCTTAACTGCATACATCAATTTCTTCAACTGATGATTCCTGAACTTTGCGATGAAGTTGCTCCAGATATATCTAAGACAAAATCTATGCACTGCCATTGGCTCTTGCCGACCAGGTAGTCGATCAACAGCATTCTTTATCCCGATATGTCTGTCTAATATTAAACACACTCTTCAATTCTTTAATGCATACTCTCTGAGTAAGGATAAAAACTAACCCCAACTGTCATTCGTTTTTTTGTTAACGACTGAAATTACAATGGATAATATATGATCATTGGCATCTTGACTAACTATTGTTAAGAGTTTTCCCTTATATGTGTGTCACGTCCCGGAATCGAGAATGACATGGCAACACCCCAAAAAGGAAATATCGAACCCTACATACCATAATTAGCCAAAAACACAACATTTTAATAATACTTAGAGAATATCCTTACATCGTCTTTAAGTTAAAAATAAGACATACATAAAACTAAATAGAAAAAAATGAAATAACTAGTCACTCTAGATCCAATTCAAACCATTCTTTCAACTCATCCTCGTCTAATTGAGAACTTGCAAAATGTTAAGTAAGGAGTGGGCTCACTAGCTCAGTAAGGAAATATGGCTTACGTGGGATTGAGCATGCTACATATATATATATATATATATATATATATATATATATATATATATATATATATACACATTTATAAAACGTTTGCTCCAAAGTAGCTTCGAAGTTAGGGTAAAACACAACTCATGAGATTTTAGAATAACTTCATAGTGGGTTGGTCACACTATATGAAGATCTCGAAATATCACACAAAGAAACAAGAGGGAGGGAAAAAGGAACAATGAATCTCTTAACCTTACTCAATACCGAATCAAATGAGGCATATCAGGCATATGAATACCGAACCGGTATTGTTTACTCAGTAAAAATAAGGGTGAACAAAACAAGCGAGAAAACTATCGCTTCAATAGTAGAAAATCAGCACCGGAGTCAAAACAGAGTGGACCCGATGCCGTGTGGAAGAAGTAAAGTCGGCGCTGGGTGCGTCGGCCAGTGTGAGGCCGGCACCGATCGTGAGCGAGGGGGCCAGCGCCGAGTGCGCTCTAGACGTACTGGCGCGATTTCCAAAATACCCAGAAGCCAACTTGCAACATTTCAACCCCATAAACCAATCCAACCATCCCCTTTCCCAAGAAAAACACTAGTTTTGTACACCAAAAACCATTTAAACATACATGTGCATGTTTAAACATAACTTAATTTACGAAAATGATTCATGCTTAGGGATTTTGATTTGGCTTAACTAATTAGTCTCCTGATTATTATATCCCATTAGGAGAAGAGCCTTAGCTTATCTTAGATATTATAACCCCTTAGTATGGGCCTTATAGCTTATAAAATTGGGAATTCTCTACCAAAGCAGTACCCACAAGCAATTCAGCATTCCCATGAATCAAAATCAGAACATAAATATAGAACCCAACTTAAACTTATAAATTTCCTTCACAACATCAAAATAGAATTTAACAAATAAACATATCATACTCAATACAAATTTTCATATATTCAAAATAGCATTTTTCATAAAGAATTCAAGAACACCATTGCTTTGGAAGAAACAGTAACCAGAAACCAAAACACAGGAATCCAAATTTCCTTACCTACTGAATTTAATCTCTTGGAACCTCCTAAAGCTTTCGCTTAAGCTTCCAAACACTTAATCACCTTCAATTGAAACCCAAACAACATCATTAATCCTCTAATCGATTTTCTCAACTTAGAATCCTAACACTCTAACTTCAATTCAAGAACAATTTACCTCAATCCTAGGCTACAAACATCATAAATCACAAGAGAAAGGCTAACTTAACAAGATTTGATGTCGAAGGCTCAAACCCCTTCTTAGATTCTCCATTCTCTTCACTCCTCTCCTCTTCTGAAATAGCTTCAGAAAATAACGTAACTATTCAGAATTGACTGAGCCTATAATTAAGTAACTAATAAAAGCCCCCTAACTAAATAATTGCAACCTAGCCCCACAACTTATAATACTAACTATTAAGCCTTATGAATCTTAGCCTACTAATTAGAAGAAAAATAACAGCCCAATAAGCCCATTAAAGGAAGGAATCGGTGGGCTCATAATATGTCCCTAAGAAATGTCTCGTCAACGCTGACCATCGATTTTATGTGAAGAAATGCATCAATGCATGATTTGAATATCCAAAAAATATATCCAACTGTCTTAGCCCCATTGGAGTCGATAGGCAAGAAATGTCACGGCACGACGTTGTTAGAATTCGTGAACTCTTAAAAGCGGAAAACATCCACGAATCCTTTCTGATGACTTAAGCCAAACGATTAAGATCGATCTAGGGATCACATAATTACCTCTGTTTGACTTAATCAAAACCTCTATCTTCTGGTTGTCAGACATATGTGCAACTCGAATGATCACCAGACGCTACAATGTGCGAACGTCCTCTATCGGATACACATGGCGAACCAATTCGTTACCTAGGAGTGCTAGTGCATAGGGTTTGAGAGGCTTAATTTTTCTGGTGAATTGGAGGCACAAATATTTTGACAGAGAGCTAATTTCAGAAGACGACTAGGGTTTTTTTTAAAACCACCGGAACCTCTTGAAGTCCAACTCTCATAATATCTTATCATATTTTATTTTAAATTCAAATTAAAACTAATATTATAAGATTCTGTCATTATCTTGGTAATTTAACTAATTAATTTATCGAGTCAGATTCTTATAATATGGACATCTTTTAGATACATCGAATGTGGATATATTTCTAGATTCATTGTATCTGGTCATTTTTCTAAATTCAATTAATCTAGACATATTTCCAGATACATCGAACCTAGTTACCAGAAAATGACCTAACGTATTCGCTTAATGTGTGATCTTATAAGTTCATTTAACACCGGCAATTTATCCAAATCACATTTAAATGGCCTACAAGTTATAAGCGGCTTCTAGCAAAACATTATAACTATCCAGGTTAAATGAATATCAATTATCTCTTCGAACCAAACTATAACTTTATATTTAGTTATTTTGTCACACGATATTCAAATTAAGTATAAGGCACGGAGCATGTCATCCTTATTAAGTTTAATTAATTATTTCTTGATCTCATAGTAGACTGTTCAAACAAATGATATCAATATCTCAAATTGATATATTTGACTACGGTCATGCATTTTAATAGTCTAACTTATCAAGGGGCCCATGGACATCTCTCCTGAAATTGAGAGGGACAAATTCTTTTACTATCAATCATATTCATCTCTCTGGTTTATTCTATATCTAACCGTAGTTTAATTTATTATCTGATTAAAGACAACTTTAGACAACGTTAAAATATAGAATTTATCAATTAGAAAATTATGATGAATTCAGGTTGAAGGACTTCTAATATTATTTAGCTAAAAAGTACTTATGACATGTTCTATGAAGTACTCTCACAGTGGGTCATATCCAATACAATATTCTCTAACATTTATTTATATTTTGACATGATATCACATATATTCATGACCAGTAAAACATAGTCATCAAGTTACAAACGTACTAATCTTAATTTATTATTACTCCACTAATAATAATCAATTAAGGATAATTTAAGAATAGTCATTGTATTTGTTATAAGGTTTTACTATAAAGTTACGTACTTGATGACCACAAAACTAAATACACTATTCATGGAAAGAAATGTCTCATATTATTGCATAATACATAATGACAATAGTATAAATACAAATTGTTTTAGGGCATATCCCTAACAAATTTTCACTTGCACTAAAACCAATTTGACATAAACCGTAATCCCATTGATCTAATATGACTATCATATTAGATTATGGGAGAGGCTTTGTCAGTGGATCAGTAACATTGTCATCAGTTGATACCTTGTATACTTTTATATCTCCTCTATCAATAATTTCTCGAATAAGATGAAAATGTCTAAGTATATGTTTAGATCACTGATGTGATCTTGGTTCCTTAGCCTGTGCAATGGCTCCATTGTTATCATAATAAAGATTCACTATATTCACAATACTAGGAACTACATTTAGTTCTGTAATGAACTTTTTGTTCCAAATTGCTTCTTTAGCTACAACTGAGACAGCTATATACTAAGCTTCTGTAGTAGAATCGGCCACGGTGTCTTACTTTGAACTTTTCCAGCTTACAGCACCTCCATTGAAACAAAATAGAAAATCTAATTGCGATCTATAATCATCTATGTCAGACTGAAAACTAGTATCAGTATAACCATTTACAACTAGCTCGCCTTCTTGTCCCTCCATAAACTAAGAACATATCTTTAGTTATTCTTAAGTACTTCAGTATATTCTTAACAGCAGTTCAGTGTGGCTCTCCAGAATTTGACTAAAACCTACTCCTCATGCTCAATGCATATGAGACATCGGGTCGAATACATAACATGGCATACATGATAGATCCTATAGCAAAAGCGTATGATATCTTGTTTATGCACTCTTCTTCATCCTTCATGGAAGGACTTTGAGTTTTGTTAAGCTTAATGCCATGTGATATTAGTAAGAATCTTCTCTTAGAGTCTTGCATACTGAACATTTTCAATACCTTGTCAACGTATGCACTTTGACTTAGTCTAATTAGCTTTCTAGATCTATCTCTATAGATCCTTACACCTAAAATATAGGCAACTTCACCTAATTCTTTCACTAAGAAACAATTTTCCAACCATGTCTTTATACTTTGTAGAGTTGGGATGTCGTTTCTAATGAGTAAGATGTCATCAATATAAAGTACTAAAAAGACTATTGCATTCCCACTGGTTTTCTTATAGACATAAGGCTCATCTTCATTTTTGATAAAGTTAAATTCTTTAATTACCTCATCAAAACAAAGATTCCAACTTCAAGATGCTTGCTTCAATCCATAAATGGACCTTTAAAACTTGCACACTTTATTAAAATTCAAAGGATTATCAAAACCTTCAGGTTGTGTCATGTACACATCTTTGAGTAAGTTTCCATCAAGGAACGCAGTTTTGACATACATTTTCCAAATCTCATAATCATAATATGCTGCTATAGCAAGAAAAATTTTAATAGATTTAAGCATTACAACTGGTGAAAATGTTTTATCATAATCAATACCATGAGTTTGTCTATAACCTTTTGCTACCAGTCGTGCTTTGTAAATATGCACATTTTCCTCCATGTCTATTTTCTTTTTGAAAACCCATTTACACCCAATGGTTTTTGAATCGTCAGGTGGATTAACTAAAGTCCATAATTGGTTATCATACATGGATTGCATCTCATACTTCATGGTCTCTAGCCATTTTTCAAAGTCAGAACTCTTAATGGCTTCTTGATAGGAAGTGGACTCATCATTGACCATGAGCTCCACATTGTGATCATCAGTGATGAGGAATCCATATCTCTCAGATTGTTAACGAACCCTATCAGATCTTTGAGGTCCTTGTTCTATAGAAGTAGGCTTATCTTGGGCTTCTGAGCCATCTAATCGATGTTCATTATTCGGTTCAGATACTAATTATGGCTCTCGAATCTCATTAAGATGTATTTTACTCCCACTAATTCTTTTGAAAATAAATTCTTTTTCAAGAAAGAATCCATTTCGTGCAACAATTGCTCTATTTTCTTTTGGGAGATAAAATTGGTATCCTTTAGTTTCCTTAGGATACCCTACAAATATGCATTTATCTTATTTGGGTGCAAGTTTTTCAGATAATAAATGCTTTACATAAATTTTGTAACCCCAAATTTTGAGAAACGACAAACTAGGTCGTCTCCCAGTCCAAATCTCATATGGCATTTTCTGAATCGATTTAGATGGAATCCGATTCAGTATGAACATAGTAGTCTCTAGGGCATAACCCTAAAAGGAGAATGGGGACCAAGGTGCTAAGAGGACCTAGGAAAAATTCAGGAGATATTTCTGGAGATGTACTTCTCGGCCACTTTCAAGATTAAGAAGGAGAACCAATTCTTTAGGTTAGTTTAATTAGAACAGATGAGTGTAATTGACTATGCAATCAGGTTTAACTCATTAAGCAAGTATGTGCCTGTAATTACTCGAGACCCCACTTCGAGAACCAACCGGTTTGTGCATAGATTGTTGGCTAGGATTGTGGAAGGTTGTCTGTATTCAGACCCAGTACTTACAAAGAGGCTTATCAGGGGAGCTTGGACATCGAAGCGGAGTTCAGAAGTTCAAATGAAGACAGGGACAAGAAGAGACCTAGGGCAGTGTTTAGCCAAGAGCAAGGGTCCAGGCCAGCAATCAATCAGGGTCAGAGCACCAGGCCAGGATTCAATCAGGGTCAGAGGTTTAGACCGACATCGTCAGGCTAGCCTGATGCTAAGAGGAGAGCTTTTCCTAGTCAGCATATGCCAATTTTTTTAGGGGCACCGACAGTAAGTGCAATAGGATCTACAACTTTGAATGTCGACACTTTATTTAAAGAATGCCCAACTTGTTATATGAGGTACTTAGGGGAGTGCCGATGGGCGCTTGGAAATTGTTTCAGATATGACAAGATGGGTCACAAGATTAGCCAATGTCCTAAACCAGTAGCAAATCCGACCCAAGCAGCAATTAGTGCTCAGGCGCCTAAGACAGGGGGAGCAACGGCAGAAGAGTAATGCTTGGGTGTTTTCCCTGACCCAGGAGGAGGCTAATACAGCTGATGATGTGGTGACATGTATACTTCTGATTAATTCTATTCCTGCTATTGTGTTATTTGATTATGGAGCATCGCATTCGTTCATATCCCGTAGGCTTGCTAAGGCCTTAAAGTCAAGTCCTATCCACCTAATTGACTCCTATAGTATAGCAGTACCCAATGAAAAAGTTTTGGTGATTAAATTGGTACATAAGGAATGTTGGGTAGCAATTGGTGATGAGGAGCTTGATGCAAACCTAATCCAGATTAATATGGTTGATTTTGACTTGAGTTTGGGTATGGATTGGTTGGCTAATAATCATGCTTTGGTGGATTGCTACGAGAAGAGGGTGCAATTTACTTTGCCGGGTAGAGCTGTCTTCCATTTCTAGAGTGAGAGCAGAGTAGTGGGCAAGGGATCTATGCCAGTGATTTACGCAGTTAGGGCTCGCAAGAATCTGCGCCAATTATGCGAGGTTTACTTAGCTAGTATGGTGGAGGTAAAGAAGCAAGAACTGCGAATTGAGGATATACCAATAGTGAATGAGTTCCAGGATGTGTTTCCAGAAGATCTGTCAGGCGTGCCACCTGAGAGAGAGGTTGACTTTGAAATCAACTTAATTCCAGGAATGAAACCAATTTCGAAAACGCCATATCGCATGGCACCAATTGAGCTACGAAATTGAAAGTTCAACTTCAGGAGTTGCTAGACAAGAAGTTCATACGTCCCAGTGTGTCTCCATAGGGTGCTCCCCTCTTGTTTGTGAAAAAGAAGGACGGAAGTATAAGGATGTGCATTGATTATACGGAGTTGAACAAGATCACGGTGAAAAATAAATACCCCCTTCTCAGAATTGACGACCTATTTGACCAATTGAAGGGAGCAAAAGTGTTCTCTAAGATCGATCTACGTTCCGGATATCATCAGTTGCGGATCAAACCTAAAGACATACTAAAAAGCACATTTCGAACTCAGTATGGGCATTATGAGTTTCTAGTCATGCCATTTGGATTGACTAATGCACCAGCAGCTTTCATGAAGTTAATGAATCGGGTCTTCAAGGATGAGCTGGACAAGTTCATGGTGGTGTTTATAGATGATATCCTAGTATATTCTTTCTGAGGAAGCGCATCAAGATCATCTAAAAGTGGTGTTGCAGAGACTTAGAGAGTAAAAGTTGTATGCTTAATTCAGTAAGTGTGAGTTCTGGTTGGGGAGTGTGTCTTTTTTGGGGCATGTGATTTCTGAGGAGGGGGTCTCCGCTAATCTTAAGAAGATTGAAGCAATAGTTGATTGGCCTAAGCCAACTAATGCGATGGAAGTTAGAAACTTCTTGGGGTTAGCTGAATACTACCGGAAGTTCGTGGAGGATTTCTCTAAGATCGCTACTCCATTGACTCAGTTGACCTAGAAGAGAGTTCAATTCAAGTAGGGTGAAACTTGTGAGAGGAGTTTCCAGGAGTTGAAAAAGTTACTGACGTCAGCACCTGTGTTAGCACTATCGTCTGAGGTAGGGGGATTTTCTATCTACAATGATGCTTCGAAAAACGGATTGGGCTGCGTGTTGATACAGAATGGTAAGGTGATTGCCTATACTTCTCAGTAGTTGAAGCCTTACGAGCAAAACTACCCGACTCACGACTTAGAGTTAGCAGCCGTAATATTCGCACTAAAGATTTGACGACACTATTTGTATAGGGAATCGTGTGAGATTTTTACCGATCATCAGAGTTTAAAGTATCTGTTTATGCAGAAGGAGCTTAACATTAGGCAAAGGCAGTGGCTAGAGCTGCTTAAGGATTACGACTTGAAGATCAATTACCATTCTGGGAAAGCTAATTAGGTAGTGGATGCTCTTGTAAAAAGAGGTCTGGTACTTTAGCAGTTTTACTCACAGATCAGGATCGACTTATCACGGAGTTTGAAAGGTTGGAACTAGATGTGGTGCAACTAGCTTCGGAATGTTTGGCTGCTATGGTGGCACAATCGTCTTTGGTTGAGAAAATTAAGGAGGCGTATGCGGGAGATATGCAATTGGAAAGGAAGAGAGCAGTGGCTCTTGGAGGAAATCAGCAGAACTTTTAGATTCATGTGGATGGCAATCTTCGTTTCAGGGGCAGATTATGTGTTCCTGATAAGGAGGCATTGAGGGTCGAGGTATTTAAGGAAGCGCATAGCTCGAGGTTCTCAGTTCACCGGGAGGAACCAAGATGTATCGGGATCTCAAGAAATATTATTGGTGGAGTGGTATGAAGTGGAATATAGCAAAATATGTGTCTAAGTGCTTAGAATGTCAGCAAGTTAAGGCAGAACACGAAAGACTTGCTAGATTACTCAAGCCTTTGAAAATTTCGGTATGGAAGTGGGAGTATATCACGATAGATTTCGTCATTAGGTTACCTAAGACCAAGACGGGAAAAGACACCATTTGGGTGATGGTGGATCGTCTAACCAAGTTAGCGCACATCATGCCTATGAAGGTAACAGCTTCTATGGAGGAGTTGGTTAGAATGTCCATGGATAAGATTGTCAAGTTGCACGGGGTGCCAGTGAGTATAGTGTTAGATAGAGATACTAGGTTTGTGTCCCAATTTT
This sequence comes from Voacanga thouarsii, assembly GCA_026120185.1. Lineage (NCBI taxonomy): Eukaryota > Viridiplantae > Streptophyta > Magnoliopsida > Gentianales > Apocynaceae > Voacanga > Voacanga thouarsii. The sequence goes on along the minus strand of JANUWF010001322.1, from coordinate 5,159,688 downwards.
GGAAGAGTTTCAACAAAGCCATGGGAACCACCGTCACACTCAGCACAGTGTTTCATCCTCAAAGCGACGGTCAGTCAGAGAGGACAATTCAAACATTGGGGGATATGTTGCGGGCTTGTGTGTTGAACTTCAAGGGAAGCTAGAGTGACAGTTTAGCATTGGTAGAGTTTTCCTACAACAATAGTTATCAAGCCAGCATTGAAATGGCACCGTATAAAGCTCTTTATAGATGGAAGTGTAAGCCTCCAAGCTGTTAGGATGACGTAGGGGAAAGAAGTATAACCAAACCAGAGTTGGTACAGATTGCTGCAAATAAAGTATTGGTTATTCGAGCAAGATTGAAAGCTAACCAAGATCGTCAGAAGAGTTAGGTTGATAGAAAACGAAGGCCATTAGAGTTTCAGTGTGGTGAGAAAGTATATTTGAAGGTATCCCCTACGAAAGGTGTAATGAGGTTTGGTAAGAGTGGAAAGCTGAGTCCAAGGTATGTGGGGTCGTATAAAATCTTTGAGAGAGTAAGAGATTTGGCTTACAGGTTAGCCTTGCCTCTAGTATTATCCAAGATACACGGGGTTTTTCACGTATCCCAACTTTGACGGTATGTTTCGGACCCAAGTCATATTTTAAAAATGTTGCCTTTATGAGTACATAAAGACTTGACTTATGAGGAGGTACCGGTAAAAATTGTGGATAGGAAGTTGCAAGTTTTGAGGTAGAGGACGATACCTTATGTTAAGGTGCAATGGTTAAATCACTCGGAGCGAGAAGTGATTTGGGAGTTAGAGGAAGATGCACACCAAAAGTATCTGTTCCTATTTGAGGACCAAGGTGCGTAAGTTTCGAGGATGAAACTTTTTGTAAGAAGGGTGGAATGTAAGCTCACCGATTTCTCTTCTTTCATGGGCTTATTTGGCTGTGGTTTTATTTTAATTAGTGGGCTAGGCTTTATAAGGTTTAAAAGTTAAGTATTATAAGTTGAGGGGCTAAGTTACAATTATTTAGTTATGTGGCTTTTATTAATTTCTTCATTATAGGCTCAAGCATGTTTTGAATGGTTTCGTTGTTTCTTAAGCTATTTTAGAAGAGGAGAAGCGTCAAAAGAAGGAAGAATATGAGAAGGGGCTTGAGCCTTTGGCATAAACTCTTGGTAAGTTAGCTTTCCTCTTGTGTTTTATAGTGTTTGTATCATAGGATTGGGATAGATTGTTCTTGAATCAAAGTTAAAGTGTTATGGTTCTAAATTGAGAGAAATTGATTAGAGGATTAATTATGTTGTTCAGGTTTCAATTGAAGGTGAATAAGTGGTTGGAGGCTTGAGTGGAAGCTTTAGGAGCTTCCAAGAGGCTGAATTCAGTAGGTAAGGAAATTGGGTTTTCTTATATTTGATATTGGTTACTGTTTTCTTCAAAATCATTATATCTCTTGATTTCTTTATGAAAGTGGTATTTTAATTATATGAAAATGGTATTGAGTATGATATGTTAATTGTTACTTCTATTCCAATGGTTATGTTCATTCAAAGTTATGATTTTAAGCTAAGTTCTATGCCTATGTGCTGATTTTCTGATTTATGTGATGTTAAATGCTTGTGAGTTTTGTTTTGGTAGGGAATTCCCCAATTTTATAAGTTAGAAGGCCCTACTACGGGAATATAACACCTAGGATAAGTTAAGACCCTTCTTCCAATGGGATATAATAATTGGAAGACTGATCAGTTAAACCAAATTAAGTCCCTAAGCATGAATCATCTTCGTGAATTAGGCTTTGTTTAAGTATGTATAACTATGTATAAATAGTTTTTTATGCACAAAACAGTGTTTTTCATTGTTAAAATGGGTGGTTGGAACTGTGTTTTTGGACTGAGATGTTGCAAGTTGGCTTCTGGGTGTTCTAAAAATCGAGCCCGCCCATTCCAGAATGCACCCGGCGCTAGTGCTAGCCCTCTCGCTCACGACTGGAGCCGGGCACATACTGGCCGGGTACCCTCTGTTTTGATTCCGACGCCAGTTTTCCTCTATTGAGGCGATAGTTTTCTCGTTTATTTTGTTTATCATTATTTTCACTGAATAAACTACACGAATTCGGTATTTATATGCCAGATATGCCTCTTTTGGTTCAGTAATAAGTAAGGTTAAGAGATTCATTGTTCTTCTTTTCCCTCCTTGTTTCTTTATGTGATACTCCGAGATCTTCACATGGTGCGACCAACCCACCAGGAAGATATTCTAAGACCCCATAGATTGTGCTTTACCCTAAACTCTTAAGCTTTTTAAAACAAACGTTTTTGTAAATAAATATGTGTATATAGCATGCTCAATCCTAAGTAAGTCAGATTTCCTTATTGAGCTAGTGAGCTCACTCCTTATTCAACATTTTGTAGGTTCTCAGGTAGATGAGGATGAGTTAGATGAATGATTTGAAGAGGACCTAGAGCGACTAGTTGTTTTATTTCTATTCAGTTTTATGTATGTTTTGTTTTGGATCTAAAGACTACGTAAGGATGTTTTCTAAGTATTATTAGAATGTTATATTTTGGTTATTTATGGTATATAAGGGTTCGACATTTACTTTTTGGGGTGTTGTCATGTTATCCTCGGTTCCGGGGCCTGACATTTAATACCACTATTCAACCATTATCCAATATTCATGAATCAGAAGTAGATAAATTAATTTTTATAACATAAATACCTGAAGTGGCAGTCTCACTATCCTTGTTCTTCTTTGCTTCCAAATAAAGCTTGCAATTTCTTAACCAATGTCCTTGTTCACCACAATGGTGGTAAGCTCCTTCCTTCGGTATCTTGGCCTTAGGTTTAGGCTTGAACTTGAACTTAGCTTTGTCCTTGCCCTTACTAGCCATGACTTTGCCCTTTTGGTTGTTCTTTTTCATTTGTCAGAGGTAATTCTGTGATCCCTAGATCGATCTTAATCGTTTGGCTTGGGTCCTCGGAAGAAATTCGTAGATGCAAGGATAAGGTTAAGTTCAAGTTCAAACCCAAACCTAAGGCTAAGACACCAAAGAAGAGAGCTTGCCACCATTATGGTGAACAAAGACATTGGTTAAGAAATTGCAAACTCTATTTGGAAGCAAAAAAGAAGAAGGACAGTAAGACTGTCACTTTTGGTATTTATGTTATTGAAATTAATTTATCTACTTTTGATTCATGGGTATTGGATGCCGATTGTGGATCTTACATTTGTGTAAATGTGTAGGGTCTAAAAAGAAGTAGAGTCTTGGCAAAAGGCAAGGTGGACCTACGAGTTGTGAATGGAGCAAAAGTTGTTGCAGTAACTGTAAGAACTTTTGAATTAATTTTGCCCAATGAGCTTGTTTTAAAACTGAATGATTATTTTTATGTTTCTGCTATAAGTATGAATATTATTTCAGTTTCTTGTTTAGATTTAGAAGGTTTTGAATTTATTATTAGGAATAACATTTGCTCCATTAATAAAAATGGCATTTATTACGGAGATGCCTCATTATCAAATGGGCTCTATATTCTTAATTTTTGTGGATCTTCAAACAAGTCTATCTATAACATTAATACTAAGTGATTGAAATCTAATTATTTAAATCAGACTCACTTTTGACATTGTCGTTTGGGTCATATAAATGAGAAACGCATTACAAAGCTTCATAATAATGGGCTTCTAAATTCATTTGATTTATAATCTTACGAAACGTGTGATTCTTGTTTATTAGGTAAAATGACTAAGGCACCTTTTAAGAGACAAAATGAAAGGGCAACTAATTTATTGGACCTAATACATACTGATATAGGTGGACTAATGAATACACACGCTATAGGAGGATTTAAATACTTCATTACATTTATGGATGATTTCAGCGGATATGACTACCTATATCTAATGAAATATAAATTTGAATCGTTTCAGAAATTCAAAAAATTTCAAAATGAAGTACAAAATCAGCTTGGCAAAAGTATCAAAACACTTCGATCAAATCGAAGTGGTGAATACTTAAGTCATGAGTTTGATGAATATCTTAAGAATTGTGGAATTATCTCCCAATTAACTCCACCTGCAACACTTCAATGGAATGGTGTATTTGAACCGAATAATGAATTTCGATTAGATGGCTCACAAGTCCAAAATGAGCCTACTTCTATAGAACAAGGACCTCGAAGATTTAATAGGGTTCGTCAACAACTTGAGATATATGGATTCCTCATCACTGACGATCACAATGTGGAGCTCATAGTCAACGATGAGCCCACTTCCTATCAAGAAGCCATTAAAAGTTCTAACTCTGGAAAATGGCTAGAGGCCATGAAGTTTGAGATGAAATCTATGTATGATAACCAAGTTTGGACTTTGGTTAATCCACCTAAAGGTTTAAATACTATTGGGTATAAATGGGTTTTCAAAAAGAAAACAGACATGAAGGGAAATGGTTATACTTACAAAGCACGATTGGTAGTAAAAGGTTATAGACAAACTCAAGGTATAGATTATGATGAAACCTTTTCACCAGTTGTAATGCTTAAATATATTAGAATTCTTCTTGCCATAGTAGTATATTATGATTATGAGATTTGGCAAATGAATTCAAAATCGTATTCCTTAATGGAAACTTACTCGAGGATATATACATGACACAGATTGAGGGTTTTGATGATTTTTTGAATTATAATAAAGTGTGCAAGTTTCAAAGATCCATTTATGGATTGACGCAAGCATCTCAAAGTTGAAATCTTCATTTTGATGAAGCAATTAAAGAATTTAACTTTATTAAAAATGAAAATGAGCCTTGTGTCTATAAGAAAACTAGAAAAGATGTAAACAGGATTCTCATCTTATAAGGCTAGCATATACCGCGATAGTTGGGTAAACGAATAAGGTTAATATCCATATATCATCTCAATAGCAAGCCTCCGCGCATTCCATCCTTTTCTATAAGATGGAGTGAAATGTAATATGTTTTGAGTATGATTGTTTATCTCACTGACTTTAATCTCCGAATTATCGTGAATCATTGTCAAAATGTACTTCGCCATAAACTTCACACTTATATTGCAATGGTTCCCACCCACTATTTGTACTAAACAATTGTGCTCTCCATTCCAGCTAGAAATCTGCCATAACCCATGGCTTTTTTTCTTTTGCGCATGGATCCACCAAGGATATGGATGCTACTGAGTTGAATTTTTACACTCGGTAATCCACAGTGCACTCTTACTTTCTACTATCCTAAACTCACGACCAATTCTAATAGACCGCGACTGAATAGCCCAAAGTAACTCACCTTTGTCCCTAAACCACATGTCAAACCTCAAGTCATTGTTCGATTTTGACAAAAAATCCATCCCACTGCTACTTGTTCCCATTCCATTAGCTTCGTTTTCAAGGTACATTGAATAGGTAGATTATATAAACATCCCGATTTAGCGGGTCTATAGGCTAATGTTGCATTACAGAAGGATTGGGAATCTGTTCTTCAGTATCGCCACCCCCTTCGTCCTTGTCCTCGTCGGGAGCATCTTCCGCAGCTGGCCCATCAACGTCCGACGTATGTCCTAAACTATCAACAGTCGCCTCTAATGCACCCACCCAATTGCACTCTCAAGCAAACCATTCATCAACTGGAGTTATATCTAGCGAAACACTGATTTCTACAGCTGAAAACAATTGTGTGGTCGCCTCTGGTTGGAGGGGTTGAGTTGAGTGTCGACATGAAGTGTAGATGTAACAAACCCTATCGAGATTGATACATATTGATTGCTTGGTCCAACAATTAGGGTATCTGGAACCGATATAATGTGAAAGGATTGGAAAGTTTCAATCGAGATATATGGTTGAATATTGGGGTCAACAGGTGTAGATAGATTTAAATCATAATTAGGCATGTTCTTAAGAGTAGCTGAGTTCAGTAATTTTGTGAATATCCTAATGGTAGCTAATAGGTTGTTATGCTCACGAAGATATGTAGTTGTTGTATTCAGAATATGGATGATCTCATGATGAACATGTAGATCAATTGGTTGTCCGTTCACAGTAGATGAATAGTATCACAAACTTTCCATATCTTCATCATCCGTTATGAAAGTTGTTGTAGACCTTATTGCAATACCAATAACAGTATCTTCTCTCATTGTGATTTGTAACTGAAAAATAGTCATATTAAATCCTCGGATTGCACATATTTTATTAACTAAACCAAGGAAATTAACTCGATTTCTAATAATGAACGTCTTACAACAGGGACCATAAAAAAATTGACGTATGCAGTGCTATAATCTTGCAATCCCAATATAACCGTAATCTAAAAAGTTGTTCTAGTGACATTGTATCTATATAAATTAGATAAATTTTGTCTATTAAAAAATTAAATTCTAACAAAAGCTATTATACTATATCGACCAATATCATTTTAATCAATTAATAAGTCATCTATGTATAATACATAACATCATTTTATTAGAAGGGATTTGCTAACATACTACATGAAGGCAGTATGTTAGCATTGTACCCATTTTTTTTAGACAAAAAAACTAAAACACATAGTTTTATCACCTCACAAAATAAAGGATAATTTTGTAAAATTATTAATATTATGTAATAAATTATGAAGATCAATCAAGATCCCTTTAAAATAGCTTTCTTTCATATGTTTCCTAGTTATAATATAAATAACAATAAATTCTAAATTATCAAATCAATATTATAGTAGTACCTGCTTTTCTTTTTTCTTTTTTTTTTTTAAGATCATTTGTTTAATAACAAAAAAAAAAGGAAGTGAATAGCTCCGTTTGTATTTTTAAGGGAACAAATAATATAAAACCAAGCAATACCTCCTTTTATTTTTCGTTTGTTTAATGGTGAATATCCAAATTAAAAAGTGCATTTTGCAGATCCATAGAAATTTATTAACTAAAATATCATATACCGTAAAGGAAAGAGGAATCGAAGCTTTCCAAAGTTTTTGTTTATTTACTAAATATTAATTCGATAATTTAAATTTATTGGCATCTCTATTATAAGTAAAAAATATAAGAAGATTTATATAAGGAAGAGAAGTTATTTTAAAGGAATCTTGATTGGCCTTCATAATTTATTACTTAATATTAATAATTTTACAAAATTATCATTTACTTTGTGAGGTGAAAAAACTACGTGTTTTGGTTTTCTGTCTAAAAGAGATGGATACAATGCTAACATACTACCTTCATGTAGTACGTTAGCAAATCCCTTATTAGAAATATCTTTATTAAATTAATTATTTATTATTTATTATATCATCAATTTCTTTTATTAGTTTATTTCATCATCTTTATTAATCAGCACATATCAAATTATGTCAATAATAATATATAACAATAATAAATAATGAATAATAATTTTAATAACAATAATACTAAATAACTAACTAAATAAATAGATAAATAGACAATTAAATAAGTAAATAAAATTCCATTACTCCACTTAATTTCTAGCATCATTAAAAAAAAAATCACTTATATCAAATTTCATAAGTATAATCTTTCTTTGTAATCTACTAAACTCTAAACCCATATATATAAATATATATATATATATATATATATATATATATATATATATATATATCAATATCAAATTAATCAAATAAACAACATAAATCAATCAATTATAATATACATGTTGAAGGTTCCTTGTTGAACTATATTTTAATTTTCATATTTTTATAGTAGTCTTGGATTTAGGGGATAAATTTTCTCATAAAAAATGAAAATTAAATTAATACTAATATGAGAACAAATATATATATATATATATACACACACACACACACCCCCTAATCATTATTTACCCAGTCCACCAAACAATCAATCTAGTTGACTGAGTGTTGATGGAGTGAAATGTCATATGTTTTGAGTATGATTGTTTATCTCACTGACTTTAATCTTCGAATGATCATGAATCATTGTCAAAATGTACTTCGCCATAAACTTCGCACTTATATTGCGATGGTTCCCACCCACTGATTGTACTAAACAATTGTGCTCTCCATTCCAGCTAGAAATCTGCCATAACCCATGGCTTTTTTTCTTTTGCGCATGGATCCACCAAGGACATGGATGCTGTTGAGTTGAATTTTTACACTCGATAATCCATAGTGCACTATTGCTTTCTACTATCCTAAACTCACGACCAATTCTAATAGACCGTGACCGAATAGCCCAAAGTAACTCACATTTGTCCCTAAACCACATGTCAACCCTCAAGTCATTGTTCGATTTTGACAAAAAATCCATCCCACTGCTACTTGTTCCCATTCCATCAGCTTCATTTTCTATTTTCTAAACAATATCCAACTTATCAAGGTACATTGAATACGATAGATTATATAAACATCCCGATTTTACGGGTCTATAGGCTATTGTTGCATTACAGAAGGATTGGGAATCTGTTCTTCAGTATCGCCACCCTCTTCGTCCTTGTCCTCGTCGGGAGTATCTTCCGAAGCTGGCCCATCAACGTCCGACGTAGGTCCTAAACTATCAACAGTCGCCTCTAATGCACCCACCCAATTGCACTCTCAAGCAAACCATTCATCAATTGGAGTTATATCTAGCGAAACACCGATTTCCGCAGCTGAAAACAGTTGTGTGGTCACCCCTGGTTGGAAGGGTTAAGTTGAGTGTAGACATGAAGTGTAGATGTAACAAACCCTATCGAGATTGATACATATTAATTGCTTGGTCCAACAATTAGGGTATCTAGAACCGATATAATGTGAAGGGATTGGGAAGTTTCAGTCGAGATATATGGTTGAATATTGGGGTCAACAGGTGTAGATAGATTTAAATCATAATTAGGCATGCTCTCAGGAGTAGCTGAAATCAGTAATTTAGTGAATATCCTAGTGGCAGCTAATAGGCTGTTATGCTCACGAAGATATGTAGTTGTTGTATTCGGAATATGGATGATCTCATGATGAACATGCAGATCAATTGGTTATCCGTTCACAGTAGATGAATAGTATCACAAACTTTCCATATCTTCATCATCCGTTATGAAAGTTGTTGTAGACCTTATTGCAGTACCAGTAATAGTATCTTCTCTCATTGTGATTTGTAACTGAACAATAGTCATATTAAATCCTCAGATTGCATATATTTTATTGACTAAACCAAGGAAATTAACTCGATTTCTAATAATCAACGTCTGACAACAGGGACCATAAAAAAATTGCCGTATGCAGTGCGTATAATCTTGCAATCCCAATATAACCGTAATCTAAAAAGTTGTTCTAGTGACATTGTATCTATATAAATTAGATAAATTTTGTCTATTAAAAAATTAAATTCTAACAAAAGCTATTATACTATATCGACCAATATCATTTTAATCAATTAATAAGTCATATATGTATAATACATAACATCATTTTATTAGAAGGGATTTGCTAACATACTACATGAAGGCAGTATGTTAGCATTGTACCCATTTTTTTTAGACAAAAAAACTAAAACATATAGTTTTATCACCTCACAAAATAAAGGATAATTTTGTAAAATTATTAATATTATGTAATAAATTATGAAGATCAATCAAGATCCCTTTAAAATAGCTTTCTTTCATATGTTTCCTAGTTTTAATACAAATAACAATAAATTCTAAATTATCAAATCAATATTAAAGTAGTACTTGCTTTTCTTTTTTCTTTTTTTTTTTAAGATCATTTGTTTAATAACCAAAAAAAAAAAAAAGAAAGTGAATAGCTCCGTTTGTATTTTTAAGGGAACAAACAATATAAAACCAAGCAATACCTCCTTTTATTTTTCGTTTCTTTAATGGTGAATATCCAAACTAAAAAGTGCATTTTGCAGAATCATAGAAATTTATTAACTAAAATATCAAATACCGTAAAGGAAAGAGGAATCGAAGCTTTCCAAAGTCTTTGTTTATTTACTAAATATTAATTCGATAATTTAAAATTTATTGGCATCTCTATTATAAGTAAAAAATATAAGAAGATTTATATAAGGAAGAGAAGTTATTTTAAAGGAATCTTGATTGACCTTCATAATTTATTACTTAATATTAATAATTTTACAAAATTATTATTTACTTTGTGAGGTGATAAAACTACGTGTTTTGGTTTTCTGTCTAAAAGAGATGGATACAATGCTAACATACTACCTTCATGTAGTACGTTAGCAAATCCCTTATTAGAAATATCTTTATTAAATTAATTATTTATTATTTATTATATCATCAATTTCTTTTATTAGTTTATTTCATCATCTTTATTAATCAGCACATATCAAATTATGTCAATAATAATATATAACAATAATAAATAATGAATAATAATTTTAATAGCAATAATACTAAATAACTAACTAAATAAATAGATAAATAGACAATTAAATAAGTAAATAAAATTCAATTCCATTACTCCACTTAATTTCTAGCATCATTAAAAAAAAAAATCACTTATATCAAATTTCATAAGTATAATCTTTCTTTGTAATCTACTAAACTCTAAACCCATATATATATATATATATATATATATATATATATATATATATATATATATAATTGATTAATCAAATAAACAACATGAATCAATCAATTATAATATACATGTTTTAATTAAATATATATACTATAATAAAATATATGATATTAATCTACCATTATTTCTTCTTCCTTTAATATTAATTTCTATTTTCGTTTTATTTGATATAATTAAAGATAGTTTGATAATTTTCATCTCATTTAAATTAATGTTTTTCTAATCAATTTTTGTTTTAACAGATTTAAATTCTCTAAATTTAGAATAGATTAAAATTTATTCGTATAATATTTAAATTACAAATTTAACCTAATATGTTTATTGTTAGAAATAATTTGAAAATGATTTTTCATTTTCAGTTAATTTAATTGCAATATTTTTGTTTAATTTTTTCCAAAATATGTATTTCTCAAATTTTATCTTTTTAGTATTCGCATTTCAAAATTATTTTGTATATAAAAACTTTTAGATCAACTTTTCATCTTTTAAACAATTTTTTTTTTTTTACTTAAAAGAAATTGATGAAAACTGAATTTAATTCAAACTGCAATTTCAAAACATTTAAATTCTCAATTATAAATCAAACGATCAAAATTTACATTTTAAACATTCAATTTTGTGATTTTTTTGGATAAAAATTTGATCACAACCAACATCTCACTCATTTAAATTTTCATTTTCAGTGTTAGTTGAATTGCCACAAAATGCATGGCTATCACATCCCACAATTTTTATCTTTTATAAGACAAAATCTGACGTACAACAGATTCATATCCAGTCTCACTCACTGCAATCAAAGTCAAATTTCAACCCTATGCAATTTATACACATTCACCACAACACAAATTGGACCAAATTAACAATTTATCCCAAATTTTGATTCAACATAGCAAAACAGATTATAAATCAGTAAATAATTTAGTCAAATTTCAACCTTATGCAGTTTATACCCATTCACCACAACACAAAATAGACCAAATCAACAATTCATCCCAAATCTTGATTCAATAGATTAAAGTAGATTATAAATTAGTCAACAATTTAGCAAATATAATTTCACAAAATCCCAATAATTTCACTACAAGTACACTGTCACGCCCCGCGCCTGCAGGACGTGGCACGGCCGTACCACCAAAGTCGTAACCCAATAATACGAAGTCTTACATCAACACTTGAACAACCAAATATATTTTCTCCCAAAATGATAACTAAATAATTTCATAATTAAATCTTCCCCAAAGAAATTATATCAAAACCCATAAAAACTAATTCTTACACTTATCTTATCGAGTACTAAAAATATAGGTAGAATTTAAAATAAATAAGATAGCATAAGTCACTGAATAAAATTCTGAAATTCGACATCGTGTTATACGCCAAACATCTTCTTAATAGAAAGGGCTTTTGCATAACTGATCATCATTAAAATTTGATAGGAGGAAATATTGAAGGGTAAGCCAACCACATGCTCAGTAGGTAGTAATGAATCACTTCTCCCGAATAAAGTTTATTATATGCCTTTACATAATATACATACATGCACACTATATTCACAATCACATTTACAAATAATAATAATAATGATAATAATAATAATAATAATAATAATAATAATAATAATAATAATAATAATTAAAAAAATAACAACAACAACAACTATTATCAAATATTTAGTTTTAAATTATTCTTGTAATATACTAAGAAGAATATAAGCTTTTGTTTATAAAAAAACTCAATAAATCTCAACTTATTTCTAATAGATATCAAATTTAAACATCTAAATATATTAACTAATTTATTTTGTTCCAAAACTCAAAGCAATTGATTTAACAAAATTAATGTAAGTATACTTAGCAATTTCCTACAGCATGCAAAGGTACCTTGGGTCACGAACCAAGACTCCAAAACTCTGACACCCATTTTTTTTTTTTTTTTAACAAACATTCGAATGGCATGCAGTCATGCCTTGGTCGAAACACGTGACCTACACTGAAAGCAAACATTGAGAATCTATTTTATTTTATTAATATTTTTTTCAAACCTTAGAATGGCATGCAATCATGCCTTGGCCAAAACACAAAACCCTCTGACACCGAAAGCTAACATTGAGAATTCTTTTTTTTTTTTTTTTGTATTGCAAGCAACATACCAGAATTAAAGAAATAAGGCAAATGACATACATACCGGTAAAGATCAGAAAATAAGTAGAAATATTCGTTCACATAAATTCATTCAACAATTATCTTCTTCTAACTAAATTTAATTTATTCAGTTAGAAAAATAAAAAAAGGCTTAACTCGGCCTTAGCGATTCAAAAAAATTAAAACTTCGCCTTGCATTAATTCCAAAAAGACGAATTCAATATTAACATTGTTCAAAAAATGTTTAGCCCACCTTAGAAGCATCATATTCAAATAAACATAAACAAAACCCATTATGTACAAAATTCATCAAATATATTCATACAAAATCATGTATCTATGATATTCGAAAACACAAACACCAAAATACACATCATACATTAACAAATCATTAAAACTTATACTTTGAGAAAATATCACATTTTATTCGAAAATTTTTAACCAAAAATAACGTTTTTATTCTATTTTTCATACAAGAAAACAGAAGAGATTCATTCCTACTTATCTCTTAATATCGATATTTGAAAGCTGTAACAGCTTACGGTGTTCTTTCCTTCAAACCCTAATTGAACTCTCTCCCTCTTTCTGTATCTATTGACAGTTATTGAAAAACAACGATATTTTCCACAGGTTTTCCTATTTAATAAATCGCAGGATTTTCCAAACTCTTAAATAATTTCAATCAAGTCCCTACTTATTTAAAATATTAACTGAATAGAATTCTAATTCTTATTGTGTTAAGATTTAACCCTTAACAAATTTTAAAATATCACCATAAATAAAAGACTTCTTAAAAGTGCGAGTTTTACATACACGATCTAATAATTAATTTTTTAATAAATTCCAACATATCTATTTCAACAAATAAATGAATAAATTAATACAATCTATTTTTTTTTTTTTTAAAACCTGTCATGCTTGGCAATCGCGAGGTACCCCTTCACGAGAGTACCTCAAATTCCCATCCCATTCTCAGTGGGTATAATAAATTTTGACCTATTTTGGTAAAAACCCCAGCCAAAATGGGTACAATCGTGCAAGTGAACGAGTACATGACCGTATTGACTCAACAACCAGTAGGAGTGTGTAAGCGATTTTTTATGTTTGGTTTTAAAATTCTGTTTTAATTTATCTTTTTAGAATTTTTATTAAAATCAACCTGAATTAAATTTTTTAAATAAAAATCATTACAACTGAATCGAAATAATTGAGCATTCGATGCAACTACTAGGGATTTTTTTTAATTTCGGTTCGGTCCAATTCGGTTTGATTTTAAATTGAAATTTGATTGATTTTAATTTGTTTGAATTATCTATTTAGCCCACTAGTCCATCAACCTAATATAAATTCAAACTCATACAAATTAATGTAAAGTTCAATACAAACTAAAGTCCATATACAATTTAAAATCTAATATAATTTAAAATCTAAATTTAATATAAAGTATAATACAAAACTAAAGTCTAAATTAAAGCCTTCTAGAGTCCAGAGGTCAAATCAGTAGAAACGAATACAACGGCACTATAGAAGTTACAAAAAAAGCCACGAAACAAAGCTTTTTAGAGTTTTTAAATTCTAATAATATGTTTTCTTATTAAATTATTGTAAAAATAAATAATATTTTATTTTATTTGATTTTTTGATTCAGTTTGATTTTAATTTAATAAAACCCAATATCGAACTGAAATTATAGAAAAAAAAATTAAGATCGAATTGAATCGAATCGAAATAATTAAAAATCGAACTGAATTTCGAAATAATTAAAAATCAAACTGAATTTTGCTATTCAATTCGATTCGATTCAAATCAAAGAGTGGACAACCCTAACAACTAGTGTTGTATTGAGGATTTTCCCTAACTTAAGTTAGATCAAATTTGGACAGGGCATTTGAAGTAACGTTTGATGGCTGGGTGTCAATATTACTTACTAAATCAGGCCTTCTACTTATTTTTCAACACTGAACTTTTATTGTGTTACCAAGATGTTCGTTGGGTTTTTGACCGAAATGGGTCAAAACCCATTTTCCACGCATTAATGGGAGCAGAATTCGTGGGCACGGCGCAGAGGGGGTACCTTGCGTTTCCGAAACGCGAGGCTTCCTTTTTGCCAGCTTCTGAATGAGCCGCTGAAAAGTATCACCTCCCGTTTGCTAAACGCGAGGTGAACTTTTTTATAAAAAAAAAAATCTTTTATTTTGTGAGGTTTTGTTTTATTTTTTATGAAATTCTAAATTTTTATTAGAAAGAATTCATATTTTTTAAATAACACAAAATTATATATAAATTTAAATAATACATAATTAAAAATTATTAATTTATATTTGACCATAATAATATACATATTTTTATCATAATTAATTTTATTTATAATGATGTTGAAAAATAATTATTTTTTACGGTTAATTTTATTTATATTAAAATTTAAAATAAATTTTTAATTTTAATTTAAATTGAATTAATTTATAGTTAATTCAATTTTAATATAAATATTTTAATTTTGATATTTTTAATTTTAATATTTCTATATTAATATTTAAAATGTAAATATTAATATTTATAATTTTAATGTTTAAAATATTTTTAATTTAAATTTTTAACTTTGATATTTTTAATTTTAATATTTCTATTAAATATTATTAAATATTTAGCTAATTTAAATACTGAATAAATGTAAATAGTTAATTTATAATATTTAATTGTTGAAGAAAATTATAAAAATATAAATTATCAACTATCTTAATACATTAAAATTATAGTGTCAACTATTTAAATAGTATTTAAATTTAAATCTCAATTATATAAATTTCATAATCCTCTTACATTTCATAATTCAAATAATTTATAATTTAACTAAACTCGAATAATGTGTGAAATGTTACAGGTTTAAAAAAATTATTTAAAAAATTACATTATATTTGTCTTTAAAATTCTATTATTATTTTTATTAAATGGCCAAAATAAATCGAACTTATTGTTCTTTCTATAATTTTTAAATATAAATTATATAGCACATGTGCACTAGCTTTTCACGAGGTCTCTTTTTTTTAAAATTTCTTTTTTCTTGTATTATGCATTTTATCATTTTGCGACTTTTTCTTCTCATTTTTTATGAAGTTCCAAATTTTTATTAAAATGAATTAATATTTTTTAAATAACACAAAATTATATATAAATTTAAATAATGCACAATTAAAATTTTTTAATTTAAATTTGACCATAACATTTAATGTACATATTTTTACCACAGTTAATTTTATTTGTAATGATTTTGGAAAAAAATTATTTTTATAGTTAATTTTATTTATATTGGAATTTGACCAAAAAAAATATTTTTAATTTAAAATTGAATTAATTTATAGTTAATTTAAAACATTTAATTATCTTACTTGAGATATTTGGTATTTGCTAATTTATTGTATATATATTTTAATATTGGTTGAGTTGAATTTTTAACATTGTCCCCAAATCTTTTGTGATTTTATGATATTAATAGGTTATCATGCATGATTGAGAAGACATGAACTTTAAAACGCGATACAAATAATAAATAATAAACTTTATTACACATGAAATAATCTAAAAAAAAGGATAAAAACTAGTCACGCAATGAAATTCTCGACGGTTCCTTGAAGATTGAACTCGTCTCTGAGGCTATTCTTGTTGTTGTTCTTCTGGTGGTTCTTCTGGTTGTACTGCATCTTATTCCTCATAACGGTGGGATGGACCGGGAATATCTATAGAATGCCTGTGCGCTATCCGAGACCGTCCAGTAGATGGGCCTGTAGCAAATTCATCGACTGAAGATAGGTACCTAGTATCGAAGACTAGGTGCTACGGAGTAATAAAATCAGCTTGCCTATCTTCAACTGTTGCAGGATCACCATGTTCATAGTTGTATTCTTCGCCGTGTACTGGTGAGTAGTGATCCTGTACAGGAATATCAGGTACAACACGTCTGCGTGCTTGTCTACCCCCTCTCCGCACCGGTGGTACCTCGCGATTGATTTCTTGCGGGATCGGAGGTATCGGATCAGCAGTGTAGCTTCGTCTGGCTGGCTCGTAGGGTGGGTGGTTCAAACGACTTGCCTCACCTGCGGCAGTTAGCGAATGAGTAGCAAGATCTGTTATTGATACAAACACTCGTCTACTCACAGCATCCGCATTTTGATATCCCTCATTGCCAAAATACAATATCCGATGCATCGAATCAGCCTATATATATTTCGAAATGTCAATAAATTATTTGAGTGTAAATTTTATTATTTTTTAATAATATGTATAAAAAATATTACATACCAATATTTCTATCACTCCACTGCTCGATTGGTAGTCCGAATGATTAGGTTGCGTTATAGTCGGATTACCAATCAATCGCCTAGTGTGAGTCCAATACCATGCTGCATAGTCAGGTGAAACTATATTCTGATTGTAGCTGAATTGTCCAACCATTACTATTAAATGTCTATCAATCCACTTTGCGTAATGTATTGAATCAATCTCAAACCACCCTACACCAGTAGTTCTCATATCACGGGCATACAAATTGTCACCAGTGTCAACTGCAATAGGTATTATATGCACCAATTCAAACTGTCGCATGACTCTATCTAGGTGATGCACTTCTATTGTTTCCCAACAAATTAGGGATGTGATAGATGCCCAGATGCGTCGTCCATGAGTACAATATGGTGGTAAGATAGCCAACATGTGCTCATCATAAGGCTACCAGATAAACTGCATAAACGTAAACTGTCAGTATTAATAATAAATAACGAACTTGCAATTAGTGTTGAAAGCAAAGTGGTGAAGTAATACTTACATGATCATGTTGCATCCTATCCAACTGATCCCTATAAGTAAGAAGCACATGTGTCGAAGTGCGGGAAAGCTCTAATGGTCCCTCCCGTGTTGATCCTCTCGGGGCCTGTGGGTCAACGTCCTCAACTGCACGAACTCTAGAAGGTCTGATAGTAGAGATACGCTCCCAAACCCACAACTATTTCAACATTAATAACCAATGCTTAGGAAAAAAATATCTATTATATTTTTAAAATACTAATAATATTTTCCTTTTAAAAAAATGTGCGTTTCATACCTGAACCAACAATAACAGGCCACTGATAGTATGTGCTCTGTAGGATGTAGCATTGCACAAACAACGATACAGATGAGCTAATACTGCACTTCCCCAACTAAGGGTGCCGGATACCTCCAAATCACGAATGTATTTTAAGAAGTGCAGATGTACTCTGTTGCCAGACTTGTCCGAGAACAGAAAGCCGCCAATGAGCTGCATAATACGACAACGTGTATGCTGGCCTATCATTTCTGGTGTCGCATCTGCAGATAGTGGCTAGCTCAAGGCTCTTTCGAGTGAAATGATCTTCAATCTATATCCATCTAGCTCTGTCGGAGTCGGTCGAAATCCTAATAGTTCATCGCACATGTCAATCAACTCTAAAGGTGTATGTACGAACCGACTGTTACAGATTGGATTACCATCTACACGTAATCCAAAGAGAACCTCTACGTCCTGTAGGGTGATAGCAGCCTCTCCAACTGTAAAGTGAAATGCATGCGTCTCCTGGTGCCATCTTTCCACTAATACTGTAATCAGTGGATGATCGATCCTCATATAACATAAACGGCGCAATCCGCCAAAACCGGTCATGTCCATGAGCTGCTCAATACGGTGATCGAATGGTCGAACTTCCCAAAATATACTATCATTCCTCTTCGCAGTAATAACATCACTGTATAGTTGTCCTGCCCAAATATGTGATGACCTGTGTTTGTACTGCAATCTCAATACGTCCGGTATAATAGGACCTGGATCCACTCCGTGAGAAGTAGGCTCATACATTTTGTCATAATTAATAGAACCGATATATAGAAGTTAAAAATAATGTAATGATATATAATCAACATACCAATTAAATGCAGAAAAAAAAATTTAAACACAAAATTAAAGATAAATAATTCGAATCACAAATAAACATTATTATCTAAATCAATTTAGGTAACAAATAAACATTGTATCTAAATGAATTTAGCCAACATGATACAGAATTAATCCGTGATTTTTTCATTCTACAGCACCGTGAGTGCAATTTCTCCTATTGTATCCACTGCGATGATATAAGCCGCAACGAGGTGGTGAATCAGGATTGCGTTCATCCATCTCATTCCGAATACGTGCCGTCCACAATCTGCCCCTCTAACGGTTCTTGAATCGGTGAGCAAATGGTGCCATGCTGAAGCCAGGATTTCGCCAATAATCTTCGTGTGGAATGGGTCTGAACTGTGCTGCATAAGTTATTCTATAGGATAGTGTTGTGTTTTCTGATGACACTAAATCCCCAGGATTCAATCCCAATTGCCGACATGCTGCAAACACGTGCAAACAAGGTATTCCATATATTTCCCATTTGCAACAGCTGCACTTCCTGGCCCCAATATCCACCTCATATGAATTATTTCTCTTTCCATGCTCACGATGTGGTGCCACAATATTAAAAATACCACGATCCCGATTAAAAGCCAAAACACGGTGTGTTCTTCCTTTCGTCTCATTCTTCACAAATTTGGCCCATATCCTAGAAGGAAAGTAATATCGCCCATGATTAGCCTCCTGCCTATGGTCGTTGAAATATTTGACTGTTTTTTTTGAAGGAAGACTCCACAATCACCTTGATGGGTAGGGCACATATCCCTTTGACGACACTATTAAAAGATTCCGCCAAATTGGTTGTTATGTTGCCATACCGATGTCCACCGTCATAAGCAAGAGTCCATTGCTCTTTCGGAATCAAATCCAACCATGCCTTCGCTTGGGGACTTAACAAATTAATTTCTTCCATAATCTTCAAAAATTTTCGCTTTTTGCTTTAATCCCCTACTGCGTACATCAACTTCTTTAACTCATGCATTTTGAACTTGCTATTGAAGTTACTCCGAACATGTCTAAGACAAAATCTATGCACTGCCATTGGCTCCTGCCAGAGGGGTAGTCGATGAACTACATTTATAATCCCAATGTGTCTGTCAGATATTAAACAAACTTTTCAGTCCTTTAACACATGTTCTCTTAGTAAGGACAAAAACCATCCCCAACTCTCATTGGTTTCTTCGTCAACGACTGCAAATGCTAGGGGCAATATATGGTTATTGGCATCTTGACCCACTGCCGTTAAAAGTTTTCCCCTGTATATACCCCTCAAGAATGTGCCGTCAACGTTGACCACCGGTTTCATGTGAACAAATGCATCAATACAGGGTCCGAACGCCCAGAAAACATATCCAAATGTCTTGGCTCCATTACTGTCCATAGGCAAGAAGTGCCACGCCACGACGGTACCAGGATTCGCATCTTGTAAGGCTTGCATATATCGCGGTAGCTATGCGAACGAAGAAGGTCAATCCCCATAGATCATCTCAATAGCGTGCCTGTGTGCATTCCATCCTTTCCTGTACGATGGGGTAAAGTGCAATGTGTTATGAACATGACTATTTATTTCGCTGACTTTTATTTCCGGATTATCATGAATCATTGACATGATGTGTTTCGCCAAGAATTTCACACTCATGTTTCGATGGTTCCCGTCGACTGTCCGCACTAAACAAATGTGCTCTCCATGCCATCGAGTAATTTGCCACAAGCCACAACCTTTCTTTTTCCGTGGATGGATCCGCCAATAACATGGATGCTGTGGAGTTGAATTTTTACACTCGGCAACCCAGTATGAACTCTTGCTTTCTACTACCATAAACTCACAACTGAGCCTGATAGACCACGACCGAACAGCCCATAACAATTCATTCTTATCCCTGAACCACATGCCAATCCTTAAGTCATTATTGGATTCTGACCATAAATCCATCCCCCGACCTGGATCCATGCCATCAGCTTCGTTTTCCATCTCTTGTGTAGTATCTAACCGGTCAAGATAGATTGAATATGGTGGATCGTACAAACGGACCGGTTCAGATGATCTATTTGCAGGTTGTTGCAATACAGAAGGACCAGGAATATCTTCTTCGGGATTGCCATCCCCCTCGTCCTCATCGGGTGAATCATCCGCGGTAGGCCCATCAATGTTTGACGTAGGTCCTAACCCGTCCACAATCGCCTCCGGAGTACCTACCCAATTACGCTCTCGAGCTACCCAATCATCAACTGGAGTTACATCCAATGGAATACCAATTTCAACTGTTGAAAATAATTGATGGCTCGTCTGTACTTGAACGGATTGAATCCTGTCATGAAGTTGAGGCATACCAAACCCAGTAGAAGTCGACACCATTGCTCGATTGCTAGGTCCAGCGATTAAGGTATCCAAAATTGATGTACTGAAAAGTGATTGGAAAGTCTCATTTCCAATCTGCGGAGGATCGTTGGCTACAGTTGCTAGAAAATTTAAATCAAAGTTAGGCATACTGACAAGAACAGTTGAGTTCAGTAATGCAGTGAACGATTCAGTGATAGGAGTTGGGATATTATGCTCAGGAAGAGTTGTTGTTGTTGCATTCGGAATCTGGACAATCTCATGGTGAACATGCAGATCAATTGGTTGTCCCCTCACGGTAGATGTATAGTACCACATATTTTCCATATCATCGTCATCTGTTATAGCAGCGGTTGTAGACCTCGTCCCAATACCAGTAACAGTGTCCTCCCTCATTGTGATTTGCAACTTCACATTAGACGTGTCCAATCCTCGAATAGCACATATTTTGTTGATTAAACCTCTAAAACTAACTCGATTTCGAACAATCAATGCCTTACGATATGAACCATTAAAAAAATCGCCGTGTGGGGTGCGCATAATTTCACAATCCCAATATAACTGTAGTCTTACAGGTTCTTCTAATGACATTGTGTCTAAATAAATGATGTAAGATTTTTCTATTCAAAAGATAGAGCATGTTACAACTTTGAATTAATATATGAAGCAATATATTATAATCAGTACAAATCTATCTCAAATAATTAAAATATTTGATATATGCAAAATTTAGTATTTAATATATTCCACACTAATTATTACATATTATAAAACTTACTAAGATAATTAAGATTAATTATTCAAGAAGTTAACATATATTTAATTTAAAATCCCAAAATCCCCAAAGCTCAAGGTTTTCTTATTTTAGAAAATCTTTTCAAATCTCAGTGATAAGTGAAAAATTAAGAAAAATATGAAGGATATTTATTAAGTTAATAGCTAAAAAAATATGCAAATAATAATTTTCATGCTATATGAATGTATATAAAAAAATTATTAAATAAACTATTCAAATGATATGTAAATTATCATGCTAAAAAAATGTAAATAATAATTTTCATGCTATATGAATGTATTATCAAAAAAAAAAAATATTAAATAGACTATTCAAATGATATGTAACTTTTATGCTAAAAAAAATATGTAAAATTTTAAGCTAAAAAAACATGTATATAATATTTTTCATGCTATACGAATGTATTTAAAAAAATATAAAATAGACCATTCAAATGATATGTAATTTTTTATAATATTTAAAAAATATGTAAATTTTCATGCTAAAAATATATATAAATAATAATTTCCATGCTATACGAATGTATTTTTAAAAAAATATTAAATAGACTATTCAAATGATATGTAAATTTTCAAGCTAAAAAAATATGTATATAATATTTTTCATGCTATACGAATGTATTTAAAAAAATATAAAATAGACCATTCAAATAATATGTAAATTTTTATAATATTTAAAAAATATGTAAATTTTCATGCTAAAAAAATATGTAAATAATAATTTCCATGCTATACGAATGTATTTTTTTTAAAAAAATATTAAATAGACTATTCAAATGATATGTAAATTTTCAAACTAAAAAAATATGTATATAATATTTTTCATGCTATACGAATGTATTTAAAAAAATATAAAATAGACCATTCAAATGATATGTTCATGTCATAGATGTGACTATGTTTTACGCTGGGTCAAATGATATGTAAATTTTCATGCTAAAAAAATATAAATAATAATTTCCATGCTATACGAATGTATTTTAAAAAGAAATATTAAATAGATTATTCAAATGATATGTAAATTTTCAAGCTAAAAAAATATGTATATAATATACCGTCTATACACAGTCTATAGACGTTTTAAATATTTACACAGTCTAGAATCTATGTAAATATTTATAAAGTATAATTAAAATACACAGTATATACACATTTTAAACAATTAAATTAAATAGCTAATTCAACTATACAATTTAATTATAAATACATAATTCAACATATATCACATCATCATAAAAAAATAATTCACACAATAATTTAACAAATAATATCTTTATTATAATATTTACACAGTCTACATTCTATGTAAATATTTACAAAGTATAATTAAAATACACGGTCTATACACATTTTAAACAATTAAATTAAATAACTAATTCAGCTATACAATTTAATTATAAATACATAACTCAACATATATCACATCATCATAAAAAATAAGTCACGCCAAAATTTAACAAATAATATCTTTATTATAATATTTACACAGTATATACACAGTCTACGGTCTATGTAAATATTTACAAAGTATAATTAAAATACACAATCTACACACGTTTTAAACAATTAAATTAAATAACAAATTCAGTTATACAATTTAATTATAAATACATAATTCAACATATATCACATCATCATAAAAAAATAAGTCACACAAGAATTTAACAAATAATATCTTTATTATAATATTTAAAGAAAAAAACCTGTAAAATATATGTCAATATATACGAACTCCCGCGAAAACTTTCTCAGGCTCCCTCTTGTGCAAAATTTCTTCACACCCACAGCAAAATCTTCACCGATGCCAATGAAATGGAAAACACAGAAGAGCGGAGAATAGAGAGGAATGAGAAGAACAAATGAAGAATGGATATATATAGGCAAAAGAAAGTGTTTCTGTGTGCATGTGAATTTCGGTCAAAAATTTGCAAGTGAATACCTCGCGTTTCACAAACGCGAGGTCTTCAGCTTTTCAGTCTTGTTGTCAGCGGCCCATGTGACTGCTGGCAAAAAGGAAACCTCACGTTTCCGAAACGCGAGGTACCCCTCTGCGCCGTGCCCACGAATTCCGCCCCCATTAATACGTGAAAAATGAGTTTTGACCCATTTCGGTCAAAAACCCGATGTGGGTTCCAGTACAGTCCCCCGCATACACTGGCATTTGAGCAAGAACTAATTCTACCAAGGAATTGCTGTGTAAATCAAATTTGATCTCACTTCAACAAAACAAAAACCTTAATATCCAGAACGACATTCGAACCCTCATCTAATGTCTAAAAATCACCCAGGTGAGGTACCCGTAAAGGGTATGAAACCATAGTTCTTGATTCGATAGTAAGCTGTTAACAGTAAGTGATAGGTTTGGACACAACTTGGCAAAAAAAATCCATCAAAAAATCTCATTAAGAGTCTTTCTCACAAAAATTATAAGATGATTACACGAGTAACAATGACAGAAAATCTTCAAGCCCATTTATGTCACTACCCGAAGTTAAAACGAAAGTATGCATATTATATTTGCAAATTTATAACCTTAATGGAGTCTTTGTTGGGGGTAATTGCCCACATACTAATAATGTATATGCATGTACAGCAACAATCAAGTGATGTCGTGTAGGAAAGCTTTCTCGGTTGATTATAGATAATTTGCCGGACTAGTTTAAACATCAAAACCCGGCATAGCAAACTGCGATGCAAAACTTTCAACCCGTGTCCGAAGCTCAAGTATGTCTTTGTTGTTCTCAAGACCCTTTGCAAAAGCCTTTGGCAGCTTCCCGTGTTCTCTCTGCACCACACTGGCAATCTGTGCAGCTCTGAGAAGGAAGTCGGCTATTGTCTCAAAATCAGCCTCTAGGCAGCCTCTTGATGTCATAGCAGGAGTCCCTATCCCAGCAAACACAAGCAGACGTCATAAAATGCTCAATTATTAGAAGTTCTCACTGGGGTTGATGATCTCAAATTCCAGATATCACTTACCAATCCTTACGCCTCCAGGGGTAATAGTGCCATTATCATCAGAAATTGTAACTTTGCTAAGAGTAATGTGACACAACTCACAGACCTTCTCAAAGTTCTTACCTGCAAAAGTAAGAAGAAAGAAAGATGAGTTTTCCTTCGATTCTATCCAAAGCAATTAGAGAAGCCCTCAATTTCAAACCATGCATGTCATCAGTCATCTTATTTAGGAGATGTTCAACTCAACAAACAAAACTATGCAAATTTTCAACTCCACAAAAGCAATCATCCTCTAGTTCGGTACACTAAGGGTTACAAGACACTGGTGACAATACAGAGAGGAACTCACTCATGCCACATATATCACAAACAAGAATATGAGCCATTTGCTAGAAGACAGCAATGGTCCAAGTCCTCAACTACATCAGTAACGAGCAACAAATTCTACACAGATACCAAATCAAACAGAAACAACAACAGAACAAAGGACACACAAGTCCAGACACTAGGAAGAAACCCAAGTAAGCATTCCATTAAATGTATTAGAGGCAACAAGGAACCTATATCAGACGATAAATAAAATCAGTAGCAAATAAAGAACTACGCAAACTCTCCCCACACTTGATCTCTTCAAAAGAACTTTATTCTTAAAACAAAAGATCAGTGCCTTCGTATATAACACTGTGAAAAGAGAATATCATGCCCCATCATTAAATGGAAAGAAAAATCATTTTGCAAGAAAGTACATGTGCTGTATATAGTCTGTGTTCTTCTGATGTGACATGCCAGAACGATGGCATCTTTCACACTGGTGAAAAAAGGGGAATATGAATCTGATCCAACTCAATAAATAAAGCCTTCAAAACTGGCCATTGGGCAAATTTCCCATTGAAAGGCTGTTAATGAATATATAACTTCAAAATTATAATCTTCTATGACTCTTGACTGCATATAACCACCATATGATTCAGCAAATAGAGTTGACATTTCTTAACTAACATATAATTTCAAAACTATAATCTTTTATGACACTTGACTGCAAACCCACTATATCATTCAGCAAACAGAGTTGACATTTCTTAATTCTCCAATTGAATAATGACTGCAGATGTAATGTCAGAATGACATTTTACCTTCACGATGAAAATACTTGCATACTTGGATAGTGCCTAATGATTATAGCATAAACCGTGTTGAAAACTTTCAAATCCAGAAGCACATTCTTTATATTCCACTCAACAGGACACAAAACCACAATGCCAAATCTAACAAGATGTAATAGTATCCAATTATAGACGGTAGGAGTAGACAAACACAGAAATATCAGACAAAATAATATACCTGTCAATCCAAGGGATCTTAGATCCCAAAGTAACAAATGATTGTCAGTGCCTCCAGTCACCAGCCTACAATTTCTTCTCAATAAAGCAGATGCTAATGCCTGAGCATTTTTCCTTACTTGTTGCATATATGCCTTGTATTCAGGAGTAGCCACTTGTTTCAATGCAATTGCAAGGGCAGCAATGTGGTTGTTGTGCGGCCCACCTTGCAATGCAGGGAAAACAGCAAAGTTTATCTTCTCCTCAAAATCATATCTATCACTGCCATCACCTTGATTCAAAAGCATCCCTCTTTTCCTTGGCTTGGAACCCTTCCTGTAAAAGATAATACCCCCTCTTGGACCACGAAGACTTTTGTGTGTTGTTGATGTAACTACATCACAATAATCAAAAGGGCTAACACATTCCTGCAGGCAAACCACCACCAAAGGCATAGCAGGATCAGAAAAATCATATTTTTGTCAATTGCCCCCTGATCTAAAGACAGGTACCCAAATTTCAATATAACATGGTAACTTGGTGTAATCCAGCAGATACAAGTCAAATGGATGAAAGTTTGAAATCATGAAATTTGACATTCAGAACTGAAGTTAGAATTTGATGTACAATTAAGATTGTGATGAAAGTTTGAAATCTTGAAATTCGAAAATACAAAACTGAAGTTAGAATTTGGCGTACAATCAACCTTATGAATAAAAACCACTTCACCGAATTGGCACAGGCTTAACACAAGTAGAGCTTTGATAACACAGTACCTCAAGTGTATTCAAGATATTGATATCAGCCACTAGACCATGAAGTTATTCAATCCAAAATTCTTTCAAAAAGAAAGGAGGGAAAAACACACCCAAAAAAAAAATAATAATAATAATAATAAATTCCAGGGTACAAGCATTCCTATCCCAGAAAGAGTGCATTTAAGGTGTCTATTAATGGGCTGATGTGTTCCAGAAATGTGTGCAAACATTTACATATGAAACAGAAGAGGAGGCATGTAAAGAATTTTGGGTTACCTAATTGCCTTTTCAAGAGTATGCTCAAGACAAGCCATTATTCTAGGATCAACTCTCACTAATATTGAACTTCTTATCAAACACATATACTTGAGTCACCGCTGCAATAGCACCCAAGTCACGTGCCCTTCATTTTGGAGTCTCCTAAATAAAGAAACACTTCACCTGATAAGGATATCCAATATCATTAGTTTTTTTTTTTTTTTTGTGCAGGTCAGGACCTTGCTAGCATCTTTCTTATGGCTAATGAACTTGACATGATATTCCAGTTAATATTGCAGGACTTGTCATATTTGTTGTGCTTCTATTCAACAGCGTTTCCCTAACTGGGGTGCAGCTATTATATAATTGGTATAGCCACTACATTTATCTAAATTGCAACTAGTTTCCCACAATAATAGAAATTAACAGAAGATTAAAAACATTGAGCAATTGGATGAATAGAATTGATAATAACCACCTAAAAACAAACTATAAAGTCTTCAAATCACAGCTGCAGAGCAATTACGAGGAACTTGCCAATGGACAGAATTAATTAATATATACCAACCAGGATGCGTCACGACTGAAAACACAACCATTTATACAATTGATTGTATAAACCACATTTTGATGCATCAACACTGAGAACACAGTAG
Organism: Voacanga thouarsii; assembly: GCA_026120185.1. NCBI lineage: Eukaryota > Viridiplantae > Streptophyta > Magnoliopsida > Gentianales > Apocynaceae > Voacanga > Voacanga thouarsii. The sequence goes on along the minus strand of JANUWF010001322.1, from coordinate 5,131,993 downwards.
AAAACATGCTAGAAAACTTACTAAAAACATTATAAGAAGAACAACATCTGACCTTTGCAGCAATAAGACCACTAATCTGAGCCATATCACACAATAAAACAGCTCCACACTTATCCGCTATTTGTCTAAACCGAGCATAATCCCATTCACGGGGATATGAACTCCCACCACAAATAAGTATCTTGGGACGAAAATCAAGCGCCCTCTCCTCAAGCTTGTCATAATCTATATAACCTGTTTGAGGGTTCACCTTATATGGTAAGCTCTCAAAGAAAATGGAAGCCCCCGATACCTTCCTCCCATTTGGTAAATAATAGCCATGGCTAGTGTTCCCACCAGAGGGTGTATCTAATCCCATTATCCTATCACCAGGTAACAACAACCCAGTATAAACAGCAAAATTGGCAGAGGTACATGAATAAGGTTGCACATTTACACCCCAATTCTCTGAATCAAGACCAAACGCAGTCAATGCTCTTTCACAACATAGCGTTTCAATCTCATCAATATATTGATTCCCACCATAATACCTGGCCCCAGGCATCCCTTCTGAATACTTATTAGTCAAATGGCTCCCCAGAGCTTCCATCACGGCTTTACAAACAAAATTCTCCGAAGCTATCAATTCAATTCCTCTATACTGTCTTTGCTTCTCCTTTTCCATAATCTCAAACACATCTGGGTCCGCTTGTCTTATGGTCTGATTACCCCATGCCCTCACACTATTTCTCCGTGACTCAAGCTCATTCGAAACCCTTCCAATCTTGGACGACGAAGAAGATGATGACACCGCGTCGCAGTCCCGTTTTCGCTTCAAACACATAGAATGCCCTAAGATACGAAACTCCTCTACCTTTTCTTCACCTTCACTCCCTTTATCGCCACTCTCCTCCTCTTCCTTAAGGTTCTCACTTTGCTGCTCCATTAACTGAAGCGGAATGGACGGCAGCGGATGTGCTGGGTCGCGAATTCTAGAATCAATTTGAAACGAAATCGAATCATCAGCGATTTGCGTCCGATTACTTGATATAGGTGCCGGTGACGAGGCGTGAGAAAGAAAACCTAGAGATAAATTACTCGATTGCGAGTGAGATAAATCCATAACATCAGGCAATTCCACTCAATATTCCAAACAACAAACCACTTCCGGGATCCCTTCCTGTTTCTATCCACAAGAAAAATATAACTCTCAGAATTTTTTCTAGGGTTTTTCACTGACAGCTAGAGCAACAAAAACAACGACAAAAGAAGCACCGGAAACAGCGACAAGAACAAGAACGATAAGAAGCGGAGTATGCAGTCGATGATGATGATGACGAAGCTGCCATTAATTGAAATGAGAAACCCTAAAAAATTAAAAAAAAAAAATGGCAGATATTTGGAGACGAAGATTCTATACTAGTGACCTCAGTCGCCTGGAAATGCTTACATGATGAGAGAGAGATAGAGAGAGAGAAAGGAGGAGAGAAGAGGTGGCATGGGCCTACGCGTGGCTTTGACGGAGACTGTAAGATTCGCCCGGGGGCTGGCGGGCGTGGCTTGGGGGGTGGGGGGGAATGTACCTGGACGATTTTCTATCACGAGGACCAAAGGCAGGGCAGACTCCGACTGTGACTGGCTGTGATTTTAACGAAACTCACGTCGGAATTAATGACCCGGAAGAGGAGGAATGTAGTGTGAGCGGGTGCGTTTTTGGTACATTGGGCTGAGGTGTTAGCCTTACTGCTCCTTCCTTCTTCTGTTTATGGATCATGTTTGACTGTTTGGTTACTTGGGTAGCCCAAATTTACTAATGTGGACTGGGCTTTTTTAAACAAATAAATATTTTAAAGGCATTTAATAATATTTAAATTATAAATTTACCTTACTAGTTTGTTAAGTTAATAATAGGAAGGAGATTAATTTTTTAAATATATATGAAAAATACATTTATTTTAAACAAATTCGTTTCAGACAACTCAAGAGAAAATAAATATTCACTTTATAATTAGAAAAATTCTTAATTTTATTTAATATTGTAATCACTAGTAGATAGGATCCCAATTTGAGCCTCATCTTGAAGGTTCCTTGTTGAAATATATTTTAATTTTCATATATATATATATATATATATATATATATATATATATATATATATATATATATATATATATACCTAATCATTATTTACCCAGTCCACCAAACAATCAATCTAGTTGACTGAGTGTTGAGATAATTGTACCATGAAAAAGATAAGGCAATTGAATTTGTACGCGAATTGGTTGGTCAGAAGGTTCTAGAAGCCCAATCCTTTAAGGATACTCCTTATAGTATTTTATTTCCTCGTGGTCCGGCCATTAGGGGCTTTTATTATTATTATTATTATTATTATTATTATTATTATTATTATTATTATTATTATTATTATTATTATTATTATTATTATTATTATTATTATTATTATTATTATTATTATTATTATTATTATTATTATTATTATTTTAATGAAACTTTTTTTAAGTTATTTCTTTTGAAAAAAAAAAACGTTTTCTAAGTTAAAATTATAAGCGAACAAATAAAAAAAATGGTTCAAAATAAGTTTTAATTTAAAATGAATTATTTTAAATAATTAAAAATAAGATTTTACAATGCAATTAAGTACTGACTCATAATTATTTTTACTTATTTCTCTATATATTTATTATTACTTTATTATTTTAATATTTACTCTTTTCGTCCTAAATTATCTATTATATTTAACCGAATACGCAAGTATTAAGATAAGTATATTTTTTTTGTTAATGAAACATTTATTTTTATTTTTATTCTTAAAATTTAATTTATTCTCTCCCTACTTATTAAAAAGTATTCAAATTCTAAATCTTTGATACACTCTAAATTTCTTCTCTCGCCTATTAAATAAACGGGATTAACTTGTTGAGAAAAAAATTATTTAATATATTTGAGAAATAGAGTGTCATTAAATAGGAATAAATTAATATGTTAAATCTTAATTTCTTAATGAAATAGATAATTTATGACAAAAATTAAATTAGAAACAGGACAGATAATTTTAAACGAATAAAACACTTTGACAACTCATTAAAAAAATATAAATTTATTTATTTATTCTCAAAATATATAATGCGACGATAAAGAATGAATTTATAGATAATTGTGGTAAGATTCTATAGAATATGTGAAAGCTCTAAGTGATACCCAAAAAGCATTGTTTTTGGGACTGGATTGGTCGGTCGGATCGATTGAACCGTGAACCGATCCCTCAATCGGTTCGGTTCAATCTAATAAACGGGACAACTCAAAAATCGCATAGGATCATTTAGACCGGTTTGGATCGGCCGGTCGGACCGATCATTTATAAAAAAAAAATTTGAGTCAAATTTTATAATTTTTTGGAGTAAATTAAATCATGTAATTCAATAAATTACTTTAATGTGTCAGATTGTTGGTTATAAAGTAAAAATTATTACTTTTAATCATGAATTTGAATATTTATGTCTTTATGACCTTAAATTACACTATATCATTGATCATTTTTTTTAAAAAAAATAATTACATTTTTAATTTTTAAATTATAATATTATCGATTCAATTACGATTTAATTATGATTGAATCATTAAACCGTAAATCAATAACTTTTTCGATTCGATGACTACCCGATTCTGAAAACATTGCCAGAAAGAGCATGAATTTGTTCTTATAGTTTGGACAATCTCTTATGTAAATAAGTATGTTGTCGGATGCTTGTCGCCCAGGAAGCTAAGATTAGATGGGGGCTGCTAACTTAACCATGACATGCTTTTATCTATTCGATATAATTTTTAATATAGTTTCGACAAGTACGTCACAAAAGAGACAAGACAGAAGAGAGAGAGAGACAGAGTATCTTCAGATTTTCCTCCGTGTGACCAATGTTTTATTCATGTGTGTAGAAAAAATTTGCTTTGTTTAAGGACTCTTGTCGTTCACAAATAAATTATTTAATTGATAAAATCACGTAAAGAATTATAAAATTTTATAATAAAAATAATTAAAATATTATTTATTTATTTTTTAAATGTAAACAAAATTTTATTTCATTAATTATATTCTATCGCTTTAATTCTCATGAAAAATAATAATCAAGTAAAATTTTGATTTTTTTTATAAGAGAATGTATTGTTATTGTTAGTTAAAATAAATTTATTACGGATAGTTGTAATGTTAATTAAATGATGGAAAATTAGTGTAGGTGTAAAATTGAAAAAAAAATTAATGTGCCCTGGGTCTCGCCTTGTACCTGCTAATCGGGAAGTGTGACTATGAGCCTAGCAAAGCCCACGATCAACTACTTGGTCGTCATTCTAATTGAGTTAAAATAGATATCTCAAGTTGATAATGAATACTGCTAATCAGGAAGCGTGACTATGAGCCTAACAAAGCCCGCGATCAACTACTTGGTCATCGTTCTAATTAAGTTAAAATAGATATCCCAAATTGATAATGAATACTTAGACCTATCCTTAGGTAGAGCCCATACTTAGTTCTCATGTCGAGTGTAACCTATCATATAGCGTTCTCATTGAATCCATACTTAGTACCCATATCGAGTGTAACCTATCACGCCCCGTACTCGTGGATCCGAAAGCTCGACTATAGGCCTGACAGTACTCATGGTCAACTACTTAATTGCCATCCTCGCTAGGCCAAAATGAATATTCTAAGTTAACAAACAATGGGTACTTAGACCCATCATTGTATACCATTCACAATTCTCATCCCAATCCTATGTGGAATTGGAGTAAACACCCTACATTTAGAAAATGAACAATTATTTTTTGACAAATTAAAAATAAAATTAGGTCATTTATTTGTGGACGGAGAGAGTACTTCATCTGTTAATTAAAAGTATAATTGGATAGCAGTTTAATTGAAATAAATTTATATAGATACAATAAAAAAATTACTCCATTTCTTTTAAAATGGATATTCATTTAACTATTTGCACACAAATTAATGATGTTAAAAATAATGATATTTTTTTATATATAATTTCAATTATAACACTAATAAATATTCTTTTATTTTTCTAAATTAATTATTCTTATCTCTATCTCTCTCCTAGTCTCCCACCTGCATTATAATATTAAATGAGGGATAAGGTAAGGAAATATTATTGATTAATATATTGAAAAATATAAACAAACATCTATATTGAAGCAAAATAAAAAAGTTAAAAGAACTTCTATTTTAAAATGAATGAAGTATTAAATATATAAAGTCATATGAAATTCAATGTGAGGTTAAAGAAAGAAATTATGGTGGAAACAAAATTTATTTTACTTATTATTATTTTACGTTAAATTTAAATTTTTGATTGGGATGAAAAGTACCCCAATCCCATCCTAAATTACCAAAAACCTTATGAGATTTTAGTATTCCTCAGAATCTAAATTACCAAAAGTCCCAAGAGAAATTTTCTACAAGACATTTTGAATATTGTTATTTTAAATATGTTAGTAGATAGAAATTATATTGAGATGAACTTGTAAAAATATAATAAATATGTAAGTTATGTGAGATTTAAAATGGGATTAAAGAGAGAATATGATGTGTTGTGGTTATATAATATTTTTTTGTAAAATAAAAATATATAAAATAATAAAAATTAAAATTAAAATAATTTTAAATTGTAATAGAAATAGGTATTCAAATACACCCTAAATTATGACCTAGCTGAACTAATTATGTTTTACATGTCATCAGCCTCAATGTCGATTTTAAAGAAAATTAGTGAACCTTTATGGCTTTTGACAAATTGATACCTTATATTTGCATCTAGTTTTTTTCATTTTTGATAAACTTTCCCATTTAAAAAAAAAAAAAAGAGCATGATTTTCATCTTTTTTTATTTTTAATTTTTCGATTTAAATGTATAAACTTTGGACTTCCGAATTGAGTGGCCCACAATTCAACTTGGATTAAGGGCGGCCCAAAATAAAGAAATGTATTTCTTGGCCTTCCTTTGCGTACGGGATCTGAATTCCTCTTGGACAAGAAAACACCTAATTGCATTCTTCCACGCCTGAATTTAAAAAAAATGTGAAACCCACTATACATTTAATATATATATATATATATATATATATATATAATATAAATTTAAAGCAAAATTAGACTAGAGTCTAATAATGTGTAATGGTGGAAAATAATTTCATTGTCTGACTTAAGATAAAGCAGTGTTTCTTGTATTGGTATCGTTTTTTTGAATATAAAAAAGGTAGAAAGTAAAAAAAAGGAAAAGAAATAGAAGATTGAAAACTTCTATGATTATTTCAAAATATTTATTTATGAAGCTTATTACACACAGATTAAGGGTATTAAAAATAATACTATAATTTAAATAAAGTTTATATTCTACTCATATTAAAAACACGATAGCTATTAGTTGATAAAAATTTTCAAAAAATAAGAGTTTTAAAAAGATCTATAGTTAACTTAGAATAAATAGGGATACAATATGAATAAACTAATCATTAGTTATAGAAATATGTATATGAACAAGTATTTTTAAAATAAAACAAAAAGTTTTATGAACAAATATTTTGAAACGGAAAAAATATTATATTTTAACATATCATTTTATATAACTTACCATTAATTTTAAATTTCTAATTCGATCCTAAACTAGCCTTGATTTCATTAAAAAAAGAAAAAAAAGTTCCAACTACTTGGAGACTAAAACATAACATCAAGGAATGCATTTAAATGCCCACTAGGTACACTATATAATGGTATGGTCAACAAAATTATAAATGCTGCTCTTTTAATATGCACATTATCAACGTGAACAAAATCTGCATTTAATTCTCTATAGGCAGGAGAGCAGATTAGTTGAGTATGACCATATTTAGAGGGTTTTCACCATTCCCAAATATTCCCTTTTTTGTTTTTTTATACATGTCATTTATTTCTCTATTTATCTGTCACATTTAATTATTTTACATATTTTAAGAAAAATTAGTTAATCTCTTAAATTCATATAATTTTATTTATACATTTCAAAATTATCTTTAGATTTAATATTCTCCATAACTGTTTTCTTACTTTATTTGCTCTATTCTCTTTCTAAAATTATTACACTTTTATTTTTTAAAACTATTTAATATAAGAGTATAGTAGTAAAATTAACATTAATAACACTTAAATTTTTTTAATGTGACAGATAAAAAAAGACACCACAACTTTTTAGTTGTGACAAATAAATAGGGACGGAATGAGTAATTTTTTTAAAATCTACATATTATATTATAATATTAATTGTGTTATTATTTTAAAGAAAAAAAAAGATGATCTTTCTCTATTAAAGCTTTATAAATTATATAATCCCTTTAGTCTTTTTACACTAAATAAAAGTGATAAAAAAATTGAGGAAATATTAGATTTGAGGTATGGTTATTCTTTAGAAGACAAATGCAACGGATGATTTGACTGTAAAATATTGTATTTGAGTCTAACTACATTGTTCCTTATAGATTGTAAGGGGAACTCATTCTCATTTTAAATTAAAAATAATTTAAATAATTTCATTTACTGAAAATTGTCACATATTCACAATTTATTATAATCTCTCTTATTAACTTTATTTAAACTTCATATTTATCTCTCATATTTAATAATTTTTTTATTATATTCATTCATTTTTATTTCAATTCAATTATTATCTAAATACACACAATAAATTTAATAATATTATATAGATACAAAAATACTTATAATTAATTAAATTATTATTAAAAAAGAGAAAATGAATTGCATAAATGAATAGCACCACACGTAATGCAAGAGGAGCTATAAGTGGTTGAAAATAGACTCCCCCCTATCAGGGGCGGACCTACCTGTAGCATTTGGGGGGAGCGGGGGATATAAAAAAAATTATATATATATATATATATATATATATATAATTTAAAATAATTTAACCTCTCTAAATATATAAAATTAGTTTGACGTAAATATTATAAAATAATATAATAGTAAAAAAAATTTATTGAATGTGAGATTTCATTAAAGGTGAAATGATATAATTAAGATCGTAATTTGATTATTTTCATTGTGGGTACAAGTAAAAATTATTAATTTAAAAAAATTACTTATTATATTTGAATTATATCAATAGATAATCAAGATAAAAAAATTTAAAATTTATCTATTTATATATCATATAATAACCTTTGTTCTTATTTTTTTAATTTTTACAGTTAGCACGAAATAATTTTTTTAGTTATGAGTATGGTAAAATAAAATTTCGAAGTAAGACGAAAGATGTTTTTTTATCAAATTATTTAATAATATATATTAAAAAGAAAATTAATATAAATTTATTTATAAATTATTTTTATAATTTAAAAGAATTAGGATCTGTATTTTAATATATAATATTTTAACATTATTTTAATATAATTTAATATTAATATTTTTATAAATTATTACACATATTAAATTAAATTTAATTTGTTTTTGACCCCAACGATTTAGTCCTGCATCGGCCAGCCCTACGCCTTACCATAGAGTATAAGCAGCCACCTTCCTATCATCATGTCATATTAGAACAAAATGCCAGTAGTAGCCATTGAATTTGGGTACGCCACCGTTTCCGATTGGGTCCCACACCCACTGAAATCTGGACACTCCCTATGCTACAGCGAGACACGTGGTCAAACTTCGCCTGCGATTTGTACCTTCCGCTTTCCCTCCTTGGGAGGAAAAACGTGGTTCTCTGTAGACCGCTCCACGCTACTTAATGTGGCCCATTAGGCGAGTACGGAGCGTCCTCCTACTCTTGAGAGTGGGGATTGCGCTGTGTCCCGCGGGGATGACGTGTGTTTCCATTTGGCCAAAAGGCATTGGGTGTGGAGCCAGCGTTGCAAAGCGTCACATCTTACCGGATCCCTTCCGAAAGGCGTAGAGTAATTTGGAAAAAGTAAGCATTTTTAAATGACCTTTTTGTCCTCGTTATTTTGTCAAATTGACCGTTAGTGTTTTTGTACGCCAAGAAATAGACGTTGTATTTCTTTGGCCTTGAAATACATACACACCAAAACAACTTTTTGGACATTTTGGATAAGGACCAAGAGGTCCCGCCAAAGTCATTTATTTCCCCACATTGATTGGTTTGTTGTCTGGTTGTCGGGGTTATATCTGGTATTTCATTCTATAAAAGACTAAATTTTATTATTACGAAGAAATAATTATTATAGTAGATTCTAATTATTTAAAATATCTTATAAACTTGCACGTGTAATTTTTGTATATACAGATATAAAATAACTCTATATAAAAATATAAATAAATACATATCTAGTAGTAAATAACATATATTTAATATATAATTTATTATTTTCTTATTTTTCACAATTACAGATTACTAACCAATCATAATAGCATGTGCATTTTTTATTTAATACATTTATTAACTAATCATAATAGCATGTATATAATTAAAAAGAAATAAATCTTTTTCTTTAAGAGGAAATTAATAAAGATAAATATATACCAAGTATCAAGTTTGAAATACTTTAGGATGCAATTAGATTAAAATACGTTTGTTTGAATCAAATAAAAAACTGTTAAATACGTGGAGTCAAATGAAAATTAATATAGAGTTAAGAGGAGAGAATATGTCATGGTGTGATTATATGATAATTTTTAAAAGTAAAAATTATTTTAAATAATATTATTGAAATTGAAATGATTTTTTGAAAATTCTTTTCCAATCACATTCTTTAATTTGTTAAAGAGTATATTTTCAGTTAAATTATTACTTAAACTCTCTTGATAGTTGATATGTACTATCTCCATTTTACAATATGAGTCATTTTAAACTTATACATAAGAATTAATTACTTAAAAATTTCAGATAATTTTAAAACTAAAATTTTAAAAATGTCCCTAATTAAGTTTTTGTCTACTTTAATAATTTGAAATAATTGGATCATAATTAGTGAAAATAGAGATTGTAGGGAGGGGTAAAGTTGAAAAAGAATAATAAATTTTTATAAAACTTTATAAAATGATTTATAGTAAAAAAATAGGTATAAAATGATTTATATTGTGAAATAAATATTAATTTCAAAATAGAAGTAAAAAAAAAAACAAAAACAAAATCACATTTGCTTCAAGAGGGTTGGTAGCGCCCCAACTACCCCCTGGATTTGCCATTGAGTGGCGCCTTCAATTGGATTACATCTTTCAAATAGTAACAAAATATCAGAGAAAAAAAAGAAGGATGTAAATTAGAAGATAAATATATAATTTATGTAATTTAATTAAAAAGGAAAGACGGAAGAGGTAAATTAAAAGAGAATGTTTTATTCTTTTAAGTACTATATATGTTCATTAAATTTATTTATTATTCATTTTAATTAAATAAAATTAAAGTAAATTATATTTACTTTTTTTAAAAATAATTTAAATTTCGTTTCTTTCTGTATTTCTCAAATAAAACTAAAGATTCTCTTCTTTCTTTCGCTTCTTCTCTATGAACCAAGTATTGAATAAAAGGTTTTTGGGATACATTTTAACTGATTAACTAACCTATGATAATTTTTGCTGTCAACGACAGTATGACTGTTCAACTCTCACTGGAAATTTGAAGCTTCCTTTGTGGGGTTGTGGGGGTGGAGGTGGCTATGCGATTTACATCTCATAAGAATTAGAGCGAATTTTGAAAGATTAGGATTAGTCGGACGAAATCTGAATATCTGACTTATTAAAAATATATATATAGAATAAAAGTTCCTATGCTTTATTGTATCAACATGAGTATTATTTCAAATCAAAATGATAACAACGTTATATTTCCAATTTTACCCTTTCCAAAGTTCCATCACTTTGTATAAATGGTCTTGTCCTTAATGCCACTTGTACTTTTTTCTCTCTTTGTCATAAACCATGTGAAAAATACATTAAATCATTAACAATCCCCCATTCATCAAAGAAACGAAATGATCCTCAGCCAAATATGAATAAACTCATGTACACTGAGCCACTTAAAATACTAATAATAGTAAATTTTGTTCACACATATAACTATTTTTTATATAAATAATTCATAATTCAATATAATCATACTCTTATTATAAATACATAATAATTCAAAGTTAAAGATTCATAATTTACAAATTGTATTTTCAAATTTTAAAGATAAAAAAAATATCCTTACTGGAATATGATATTTGTATATTATAAGTGATATTTTTAAAACTTATATTTAACAAATACCTCCATTATATATATAAAAATTTAAAATATATTCCTTCTATTTTAAGCTGTTTGTTATTATTACACAATCACAAAAATTATGACATTTATAATTTTTTTAGAGAAAAAATTGAACTATTTGCATAAAAAATTGCATAGTTATTTTAAAATTAAAAATTAATGTTATAATTTAGAGAAATAATAAATTATAGATGTATAGTTAAAAAAATAAATTATTTTTAGTTTTATAAAATAAAAATAATAAAGTTTTTAAAAATTTTAAAATACAACATATAATAATGTAATTTTAGTGGAGTGATTGACTTTATGAAAAGTTGTCCACACTCGTGGGGGCAAAACTGTCAGGAAATGGTAAGGCCAAACAAGGCGTACCGTTAGCGGTGGTCTATACGATGACGTGGCAGGCTGTATAGATAAGTAAATTACTTCTCACACTATACTTTAGACACGCCTTCTCCTTTCACTTTAACACGCTCTCCTCTTTCTCTCTCTAAATTCAATCGGAAACATTTCTCTTCTTCTCCGACTCATTAGCGTACAGAACTTCAAACTCTCAATTTAATCGTCGCAACCCTTTTCTCCCACGAATCTGACGTCTTACTCTTTCTGGGTTTCCTTAAATTTGTGTATATTGTTTGTATGTGAATATATTCTTTCATCAGCTAAGTGCTGTATGTGTATTTGATTGATTGATTGATCGGAATTTGGAGTTCCCGATAATTTGGGTTGTGGGTTTTAGCATATTTCGTTGGCTTTTTTATTTTTTTGGGCGATATATAGCGTAAAGAATTGGTGATGAAGTTGGGAGTGGAGTCGCCGGAGAGTGGAAGGGTGGTAGCCTCGGGAATTGCAATGGAATTCCCGGTGAGTGACAGAGCAACGGAGTGTTCGCCTGCGAGGATGCCTTCCAGACTCCGACAGAGGCTGTCGGAGGCCAAAAGTTCTGCGCCTTCGAGTGTGGAAGAAATTGAAGCTAAACTTCGAGGGGCTGATCTTCGTCGACAGGTTTTGTCCGTTTACTTTGCTTTTCCAACCTTTTACTATAGTATTATGTAAGTGGAAAGACTACGAAAAAGAATGCAAAGTTGTTGAGTTTCTTGGTCTTTTTAATTCACATTAACTGTTAATTGGGATTCTTTTAAGGGGTGTTCAAGTATTTGACACTTGTTTTTAAGTTTCTTGAAAGTCTGAATCTTTTTGCTTTTGTCTTGAAGGAGGTTTCCTGCGTGTTAGGTAAACGGTGGGTAATTCTCCTCCCTCAGTTTTCAATCTAACATTTTTTCTACTTTTTATTAACTTCTTTTAAATATTTGCTTTTTAATTAAGGAAAGCTCTTTATTCTTGAATTTTTAACGCAAAACTTCCTTTTGACTATTTCTGTTGGAGTCAAGCGTTCATAGTTAACCGTGGTATGTGAAGCCTGTTTTCACTTTTCCAATATGTAGAAAATTAAGCCAAATTTCTTATTTGAGTGTAAAACTTGAGGTTCTCTGCTCAACTATATGTAATTTTTTTTTTCCTGTATTACAGAAATTCTACGAGCATTTGTCAAGCAAGGCCAGGCCGAAGCCAAGAAGCCCTTCCAACTCCTCCTCTAGTGAGGAGGACCGTGGACAGCGCCTAGAGGCTAAGCTTCAAGCTGCTGAAAAGAAAAGGTAATATCGTTTGTTTCATATAATTATTAGAGTCTTGGTTTCTGCTTGACGTTTTTTGAAAGTTTAAAATGGAATCCTATGCCTCCTGTATTTGCGGTTTGGTTTGTTGACTTGGTTGTGTTTTTGACAAGCACTCGTTAGAAGCCAAATTATTAGGTCCTTTATGCAATTTGGTCAGTTCGTCAGTTGAATTTCAAAAAGTTATCCATGTGATGGTCATCATCATTGTTTAGGCCATAGAGGACAATACAATCTCTCAATTAGGTGGATTGTGTGAGGTTCTGCTTTACGACTTGGTTATTCTCTCTCTCTTTCTTTCTCTCTCTTTCCTTTTTTTTTTAATTTTTTTGGGGGTGGGGGGGGGTGGTGAAAGCATTTTGCCAACTTGACAATTGTACATACCATCCGTCTGCTTTTTACTCTCTTTCATTAACCATTAACCATATTTATTAGGTTCAAGAATGCTACTCTGCCACTTCCTTTAGGGTAGAAAGAGAAAAGGAAGGGGGAGAGACCCTATTTTCCTTTATGAATTTTAGTTAAAAATTAAGCATTTGTGAGTTCATTATGTGTGTAAATCATAATGATTTTTCTTTTATACAATGAAGGCCTAAATGTTTCTTTTCGATCGAAGTTTGTCGTATTTTGAGTACAACTGCTTACCTTTAGCCTGACCAATTTACCATGTTCCACATGTAAGGAAAACTATCTTGAACAAGTTAAAATGGAAATTGGAGTAACCCATCATTGGAGTTTCATGTTTACAAATCTGTATACTGGGTATTGTGCTAGCGAAAACATCTAGGTTGTGAAATACTGTAGTTAACTGAAGATAGTGTTTTCCAAGGAATGTACTGCTACACATGGTAGAATGTCCATTTATAACTGCCAGTCATGTTTTTTACCTTGATCAATAGGTTAAGCATTCTGGCAAAGGCTCAAATGCGTCTGGCAAAGCTGGATGAACTGCGGCAAGCAGCTAGAACTGGAGCAGAAATGCGCTTCATGAAGGAAAGGGCCGAGTTGGGCTCAAAGGTGGAGTTGAGGGTTCAGCAGGCAGAGACTAATAGAATGCTTATCCTAAAGGCACACAGGCAGAGGCGTGCTTCGCTGAAGGAAAGAACATCTCAGTCCTTATTACGAAGGATGGCTCGAGAGAGCAAGTACAAGGAGCGAGTACGTGCTGCTATCAACCAAAAACGTGCTGCTGCTGAGAATAAGCGGCTAGGCTTGCTGGAAGCGGAGAAGAGGAAGGCACGTGCCAGAATACTGCAGGTGCGAAAAGTAGCCAAGTCTATATCGCATCAGCGTGAAACTGAAAGGAGGGAAATGCAAAACAAATTAGAAGACAGGCTCCAAAGGGTATTTTGGAATCTAAATCTTCATTTTTGAGTTCTACATTTTTTTTCCCAGCCTTACCACAAATATATTGATATATCTCACTGCTTCACTTGGATGATAAATAGGCAAAGAGACAACGGGCACAATATCTAATGCAAAGAGGAAGGGGCCCTAGTTCCATGCGTGGCAATTGGAACAAAATTCAGGAGCAGGCTGATGCCCTCTCTAGAAAATTAGCAAGGTAAATAAATCAAAATATTCTTTTGATAATATGGTGGCAGAGTGCTCTGGGTAAACTATGATTGTATGGGTTGATTTTGGGAGTTGGTTTTTTGTATGGAGCGCTAGTTGGATTTTTCACAACCTTTTATTCAAACACTATTGCTACTTTTGTTTTTTTAAGAAAATCTTATGATCTGGTAATATTATTTACATATGCTACTTGGAAGTATATTATTATTATTGTTATTATTATTATTATTTTTTATTTTTTTGGTTTGGTATTGGGGAGAGGGGGTGGTGAGGGGGGTTGTGTATGAACAGTACCCATGAATTAGCTTGTGAAATATATGAGACTTTCATGCTTTTGAGAAATAAAGTAAATACTAAATTGGTTTAGAGTTATTTAATTTTATCAACCCCTGAAACTCTGGTGCTTCAAGTCTAATTCTTTTACCTGAATTTCATCACTATTAGACATTTATATTGAAGCCATTCTGATCATCCATTTTCTCAGATCTTGTTTTTGAGTGGCTATATGAAATATGTTTTTTTTTTTTTTGAAAATAAGAATGTTTCTTAATGAATTTGATTGTGCTACTCTTATTTGGTTTAATTTATTTTGTTTTGGATCCTGTTACAGGTGTTGGAGGCAGTTTGTTAACCTGAAGAAAACAACACTACATCTTGCAAAGTCCTATAATTCACTGAATATCAACAAGAACTCCGTGAAGTCAATGCCTTTTGAGCAGCTTGCGCTTCTGATTGAATCAGGTTCTACGCTTCAAGCAACAAAATCCTTGCTTGACCGCATTGAGAATAGGCATAAACTGTCACGGGCTTTTGCTCCTACACCTGGTCCTTCCTCCTGGGATGATATTGACCACCTTCTCAGGCGAGTATCTTCCCCAAAAAGGAGAGCTACACCCAGGAAATCTGCAGGAAGTCGAGAGTCTAAGAAACCAGTCTCCACCAGACAAGCACCTAAAACTCTAGCAAAATTATCTAGGTACCAAGTGAGAATTGTGCTCTGTGCTTACATGATTTTGTGTCATCCTACTTCTGTTTTTAGCGGTCAAGGTGACCGTGAGATTGCTCTGGCACAGTCGGCTGAGAAGTTTATCAGAGAGTTTGAGTTGCTAATTAAGATAATATTGGATGGGCCTATCCAGAGTTCTAATGCAGACTCTGAACATGCATCAAGGGAAAGAATAAACTTCAGATCTCAGCTTCAAGTTTTTGATTCAGCATGGTGTTCCTATTTGAATAGTTTTGTCATTTGGAAAGTTAAAGATGCTCAGTCACTTGAGGAGGATTTGGTCAGAGCTGCATGTCAGCTTGAACTTTCTATGATCCAGACTTGTAAGATGACTCCTGAAGGAGATATTGGTAATCTTACTCATGATATGAAGGCTATCCAGAAACAGGTATTGCTTATTGCTACTACCTCTAAAATATAATTCATAGAAGTACTCATAGAAGTGATAAATATTTCTGGAATAATCAATTGCATCAAAATTTGCCCCATAATGAATTTTAATACATTGGATAAAGCATTCTCCTTACAGTTTAGTGCAAGGAATATGTTTATTAAAAAAAAAAAAAAAAAGCACTGGAAGAATTCTTTCGCATTTGGTATCAATCTTAGGAGTCTTTTTTCTTCCTCTAATCCAGGTCACAGAAGATCAGAAACTTTTAAGGGAGAGGGTACGTCATCTGAGTGGAAATGCTGGCATTGAACGTATGGAAAGCGCACTATCTGACACAAGAATGAAATACTTCCAAGCGAGAGAGAATGGGGGTCATGTGGGTTCACCAATCTCCCATATTTCAGCTTCCGTACCTGCTAGTGTTCCAGCTTCTCCTTCCACTGCAGATGAAAGAAGCAATGTGATAAAGGACACTCAAAAGTCAAGCCGGGTAGTGAGGAAATTATTTGGAGGTGAAGATAATCTCAGTGAAGTTGGTTCTAACAGCCGGGACCACTCTTCTAGTAAGAGGATGGAACTGGAAAACGAGTTGATAGTGAATGAAAGTCTTCATGGGGAGCTTCTTGTGCTTGGTGATAACACTCAATCTGCTGGTGAATACAAGAATAATGTCAAGGTTAGTGTACTGCTTTTAAGTTTTAATCTCTTTTGAAGTCGAGTGTTATAATTTTCTGGTGTTTTTCCTCATTCTTCTTGGAATGAGTTCTTTCCTTTTACTAAACAACAGATGATCCTAAGAAGCTCATAAATTTTACAGGAGAAGGTAAAAGAGACAATGAAGAAAGCTTTCTGGGATGGCATTGTGGAATCTGTCGAACAGAATAAACCCAACTACAACAGAATTTGTGAACTAGTGAGGGAGGTGAGAGATGAAATCAATGTGCTGGCTCCTGAGAGCTGGAAACAAGAAATTTTTGAGTACATAGATCTTGACATTCTCTCTCAGGTACCCAATTATTTCTGCAAATAGTTAGTTCACATTAATTTTTCTTTTCCTTTTTGTTTTTCCTGGATATTCTGAACCTTGTCACATATTTAATTTCTTATTCTGATTTACAGGTGCTGAATTCGGGAAACCTAGACATGGGTTATCTTGGAAAAATTTTGGAATTTGCACTGATTACTCTGCAGAAGCTTTCTGCTCCAGCTAAAGTGGATGAACTAAAGGCAACTCATCAGAAATTTTTGGAATACCTGTCTGAGATATGCCGAGCCACAGATGCATCAAAGAAGTCACACATTATTGCACTAGTGAGGGGCTTGCAGTTTGTCCTGGAGCAAATACAGGTTCACCTTTTAACTATTGATAAGATAGCTTGAGAATTACAAGGAGATTTGAAATAGATGGGAAGTAGAAAAGAGCTATTAACAATCATTCGAGGTTTTACATGGAGATTTCAAATAAATGGAAGTAAAAAAGAGCTATCATAATTGTCATAATTGAAGCCTTAGTCCAGTTTTCAGTATTCAGATGAAAAGTTGTGTTGGAATTATTAGCTTATGTCTAGCAAAGTCAAATGTTCATTACAATTTTAAATTTATTAGTATTGTTAAATGAGCATATCATTTACAGAATGTCCCCATGAGAAAATCTTTTTCAGAATGTCCTCCTAGGGAAATGTGTTATTATTGCCTTGTAGAAATGTAAGTTATGCACCACTGTAAGTTTGATACATTTTGCATGTTGCAGGCACTCAAGGAAGAAACCAGCAAAGTGCGTATAAGACTTCTTGAGCCATTACTGAAGGGCCCTGCTGGTCTGGATTATTTGAGGAAAGCTTTCACAAAGCGCTATGGATCTCCTGATGATGCCCTAACCAATTTACCCTTGACATCGCAATGGCTCTCTAGTGTAAGTGATCGTAAAGATCATGAATGGAACGAGCACGTGAATACTTGCTCAGAATTGGTTCGAAGACAAGGAAGTTCATCTAAAAGTTCACTTCCTCCCATCACACTCAAGACTGGGGGAAGCTCTTCAATGGGAAGGAGTGGACTTCTAGCTTTTGAACCTTCTTCCTCTTCTATGGCTTCTTCAGGTTCGCAATTACTATCTGTAATTAGATTTGTGTGTTTGACTTAAACAGTTTTTACGACACTGTTTACATAGCTTCGTGTTTGGTGTATTCATCATCTTATCCTAGGGATGATAGTTGAATATCCAGAATGTAAGGGAGAGAAGGTTGATTTGCTGGTGAGGCTTGGGTTGTTAAAGGCGGTTTTTGGGATATCTGGTTTAACAGAAGAAAGCTTGCCTGAAACAATGAAGCTCAATTTCTTGCGGTTGAGGGTTATTCAGGCCCGCATTCAGAAGATCATAGTTATTGCCACTAGGTTGGTGTATGATTTCTCTTTCCTGGTTTCAGGATACTATCTGTGCTTGTTTCCTGTGTCGTGACTGATGCATAATTCTCAAACGTGCAGCATTCTTGTCCTGCGACAGACTCTTCTAAGCGAAAAAGTTGTTAGCAGCCATGGAGGAACGGAAAACATAGTTCAGGATAGTGTAAAGCAACTTTCTGAACTCCTGGACACAAAAGAGGATGCCGGGATCTCGCATATTACTGAGGTACTTGGCAAACTTGTAGATAACGGTGATAATCCAATCGATAGCATGAAGCTTCAATCCATTAAGAATATCATGGCTAGAATGTTAACCAAAACCCTGCAAGCTGGAGATACTATTTTTCATCGCATCTCCCATGCATTATATCTAGCTGTAAGAGGGGTCATATTCAAGGGCACAGGTGTGTGTGGAAGAGAATTGGCAGAAATTGCCCTACGGCAGGTAGGTTCAGCTGTTCTTGTTGATGAAGTGGTAGGAGCTGCATCAGCATTAGGGGTAGCTGCTACCGTGTCGATTAACATCCACGGGCCCTGGTACACTTGTTTGGTGGGTAACATGTAAAGAAGTATAATGAATTCTTGGTTAGATATGGTGTTTGTACATAATAGGAGCTCTACCGAGTTTCTTATGTGATTGGAATTTGTTACATGATAAACATAATAAATAGGTTGTGCAGCTGAACTATGCTTGTAGAAGAACCATTATATATTATGTAAGAGATAATGTAAATAAATAGAAGTGAAATAAAGAAAAGGAGAGAAGCGCAGTGTCTTATTTACCAATTCCTGCTTGTTCCTCCCCTTGTCTGTAAAGAAATAGCTTATTCAGTTTAGTTGTTCAAAATTCTGTGATGCAAGAATGTATTTATGTAAATATCCATATTCAAATCTACATGTTTTGATGAAATCAAAACATAATTGAATCCAACAACTAGATGTTTACACTTGTCGGAGGGGATTTAAGTCTCTGCCACAATAAATATCCGTTCATTTTTCAAGTGAAACGAACGTTTATGGAGAAAATTACTTCACTACCCCAAAGTTTTATGGCAAGGCTTATACTTTGGCAGGGCTAAGGAGTGAAGATATGAGCAGTAACAGACTTGCAGCCCAAAAGATTATGGACTGAACATAATATATATATATATATATATATATATATATATATATATATATATAAAAGGCTAAAATGAATGAGTTGCTTAGGTGTTGTCGTCTTACATTATAGGGTAAATTTGGGACAAAAATAAAAATGTGAAAAAACTTATTAACTGGCATATATAGCTTCAATTATCACTATTATGGTTTTGAACACCACTACTGAAAAAGTTGCCCTTTTAATTTCACCAAACAATTGAACCTAAAACTTTGAGAACTGAAACACTATAATATGGAGTTTGACTAAGACTTCTCTATTAACCAAAAGGGTAGCTATGGGGAAAAAAATGTTGCTATATGACTTGCTATATCAATATACAAACAACAGTATAAGCCACTGTAGAGCATTTACAGGATGTTTATTAGCAACGCATTCGACCAAGAGTTTGACTCTATTTACAAAGTTTCCATCATAATTTCAGCTTCAACTCTGAAACGGATTCCTGCATGAAAAGAAAAAGTAAGATGCATATCACTTGCACATGCATATCACTTGCCTTTTTCTCTTAAATGAAGTAGAGAGGAGGAAGGAGAATACTATGATCAAGGCATACCGTGAACATCTAATCGTCAAATTTGAATTGCAGCCATCTCCCTAACACGCTGCAACCTCCTCCTTCGGTGATATAACCCAGAGATGTACAACACGAACGAGAGTGCCATAGCTGAGTAATCAAAGACATCAATAACATTTTGTCGACCTACAAAGAGCAGAAATGAATATATGTGTCATGTGAATACTTCATTTAGCTCTGAATGAAATCACACCACCTAAGGCTTGTGAGACACACAGATGAGAGGCGGCCTAAAGACCAAGATATCAAAACCTTATGGAAGGCCCAAATGACATATATTTCCTAGTAAGTGCATCAGTATATCCAGCTGGAAATCATTAAATCAATGCTCAAAGCTCAGCATCATCTAAACATCTCATAATTGCTCACCTATACGCAGGAAATCCAAGGGGCTGAATGTGTACAGTAGACCCAAAATCATCTACAGGAGAGAGGAATATCACTGTTACTAACAAAACGAATGGCACGTTAAAGTAAGTACAAAAGAAGTGGATAAGATAAACACTTTCAACAATTGACGAATCAATTTAGTTTCTCCTCCAAAAAGTATTACTGTTATCATCAAATACATGGACATACTTTGACGGAGATCACTACCTGATAGTGGACATAATTTTAAAAATGAGAGAGAGAGAGAGAGAGCATACAAATAGCCATACAATCTTTGTAACCCTTTAGATAAACTTAACTGCAAAAATACGCAATTTGTTGAGGTGGGCACCAGGTCTGTCAGGATTCATCATATCGTGAAACATTCTCCTAAAGTATAGAGGCAATTCAAGCAGCTTCTGCAGAACACACAACAAAGAGAAAAATAAATAAATAAATAAATAAAAGGCATACAAAACATAATCTTAGTTTAAAAGCTGCTTTACAAGAATAGAGCAACTGAAACTGAGGTTCACATACGGTTAATTACACAAAACGCTGATAGAGCTCTCTCTAATCAGCAGAAAAATCATCAAGATTACTACATATCCTTTACCAATACTGGTCAAAATGTTACCTCTCAGTATATCTTCAATATTAAGCAAGGTTAATTAAATGTCATAGAGAGTTCTAAGCTCTATCAAGTCTAAACTACATACACAAACCTTCCAACTCTCAAAAAGTTCTATGAACTTTCCTCTTCAAACTTCTATCCTGTTCTTGGCAAGAAACAAATTCAAAAATTCCAATTTCTCCTACAGATGGTGCCCCAATTCAATATGACACCACACCCACAAACAAACACAATATGCAACTATAAACATTTGCACAAAAGAACTACAACATGCATCACCACTTAGATTTTGAGGAGGACAGGAGCATTGGTGATTGGAACTGGAGTTCAGGAAATTTAATATGGGAATGAAGTGTAGTCTTTGCTAAGCCTGTTGGGAAATTTATGGTTAGTTTGTTGTGATTTTTGGCCAACTCACCTTTTGTAATACTATATTTGCAGGATTTTACAAAAAAACCGCATTCATTATAATGCACCAAATATAGTTACTTTATGCAAATAATAACCGCATATTCACATATAACTTTGCCGATCAACCTGCAATCATATATTCACAAATATGTGGCTCCTTTTATCTTTATGAATAAGCATGTGTGTGTGTGTGTGTGTGTGTGTGAGAGAGAGAGAGAGAGAGAGGGGATGTCAACAAAGGAATTTCTACTTTGTTATTATCAAGGTTATTTAAGGTGCAAGGTGCCTTCACCCTAGCATCACCTGAGGCGCTAAAAAGGTGCTCGCCTCAGTAATGCAATGTGCCTTTTAGAAATATAAAATTTATATATATCTAGAAAACAAATTGTATATATAATCAACAAATTAAATGATTAATAACTAAAAGATCTTTTAATTAGATATCTAAACTTTTTTAATTTCTAAGCTTGTAGCCAATGTTTTGTTTTATCTCAGTTGTCTACTCCTTTTTTAACTATTTCACCCTATTTCTTCTTTTAAGAAAGGTGTAATATAGTAAATATACAGCCAGCTATGACATATAATATATAAAATGGCAGACAACTATTAAAACAGGTATCTAAAGAGTTAATTTTAATAAGCCAATGACAAAGGAAAAAAAAAAAGGTATTTAAAGCAGTCAAAAACAAACGGCTGTTATAAAAGATATCTAAAGGGTTAATTTTAATTAGACGTTTGCCTAGAGTGCCTTAGCCCGTGCACCTAGGCGACTCAAGCGCTGTGCCTTATTAAAATCGCCTCACCTAGAGACCTTTGAGGTGCCTCAACCTCTCCTCACCTCGCCTTAGCGCTCGCCTCAATAACACTGGTTATTATTGAATAAAACCTGATGTGATGAGACACCACATTCAGTTAGTCTGTGGTATTATATTATATTAGCTAATTTTAATCCACGAAGAAAGAGTAATTGGTGAAGCACTAAGTGGATTTTTCACAATGACCTACTGACTGCTCAAATAAGATGGCTTACAAATAATAGTGCTAACCTGCACTAAGTGTAAGTTATTGCTCAATCAAGACATATGTTGTGCTTCAAGCAAGTCCAGGGGCACCCAAAACATCCAACATTCTTTAGAGTCAAAGTCTTAACAACAAATAAAGGATTTGAGGACCAACACTGTTGCACATCAAAACATTATAATCACTAATAGCTAATAATATTTCTAAAAGAAATTTCCCAACTCAAGTAGTTACAAGGATAAGATTGATTGACATTTGGAATGGGAGAAGGAGAAGGAAGATAATCAACAAATAAAAGATGCAAGTTATTGAATTACTGCAGGTATAAATAAGTCCCTTTTTTGAACATACCCCAATCAGACATACAGAAAAAGATATAGACTCACCAGAAAGAAACCATATGTCCCTCCCACAAAAAGGCGATTATATCGACGGATATTCTTCAGAATTTCAGTAACTTCAGGTCCCTGGTGTTGGCCTAATGATGCCTCGGGTGTCAAACTAGTTATTTTTTGTGTGCACATTGGGCAATTGCAAGGCTGAAGTGCTGCACCATAGTTCCAGTACTGCAGAATGCAAACTCCTGTACAGAAAAAGTAAGAGATGTAAATGGAAAAAGGCAGCAGTTCCATACAATATCAGATTAAGCACAGTGTCCTTTCTTCTTTTGGGATTTAGGAGGCAGGGATTCCTCAAACATGCATAAATTGCATTATAAAAAACAATCATAATTTCAATTCACAAGAATAGCTTTCTTTAGATGCTAAGATATTGCACAACCAGAAAAGCTAAGCCATGAACAGAAAGCAGTCCTAATCCTCAAAGATAAACTGAAGATAATCATATCTAAACCCCATAGAACTTCACCTTGTCATTTGTCAACAATCCGTCAACCATCATATGTCATATTTGAAAATCTAAAGTAATAAAATTTGAACTGCCATTCACCCAACCAGCACTACTTTCAGTTTCACATTCAGTATTATTCTGGATGCAAAATCTGAGAGTTTCACACTCAACATCAGGGCAAACTTTTGGGTATTGGTAATCAATAACAAATCTGTTAGCTTCCAACTACATTCTTGGAAGAAAAAACTCATTTCAGACAAACATTTCCGTTCTAAACACTATAACAATGACAAACATTGAAAAGCCTGAGATTATGAAAATTTGCCACAATAGATTCCCCACTTCTCCAATATACTTTTCTCTCTCGGGATAATAGTAACAAAGACTAAAACTTGATCAGCCAGGCTGGTCCAAAGTAGCTAGTCCAAAAATCAGAAACATTGAAGAAAACATAAGACATTCCTTAATTTCATTTCCACAAATTTCCCCAACGACTATCTTAAGAAATAAAATAGTAAAGTCAGCTCCCTGAGCGTTTCTCCTTGAAATTCTCACCAAAATCAGGTAAACAAAGACTACTTCGGCGTGTCCAAATTATCCATCAATTGATAATAAACCATGTTCCGATAGCTCATACAAGTACAGATACAAGTCGATCTTACCACAATACCAGTGGCCACAGGGAGCTTTACACGGTACAACAAAAGCCCCAAAGCAAATCGGACAGCAATCATCGGTAGGAGGACTATCCATGTTTCTCTTCTCCTGTACAACAATCGGACTCGTCACCGACGGTGTAGAATTCGTAACGCTCACTAACGGCCTCGAACTCTCAGAGTCCTCCATAATCCTTCCTTCACCGGACGACGACGCCGTATCCTCCATTTCCACATTCCACTCTCCACTAACACTACTTCCATTAACACAAACTCCAATCCGGCTAGACGACGCCGTCGCCGTCTGATACCCGTCCTCCTCCTCGTCATCCTCACCGGCGACCGCTCCAACAGTTCTCAATCCAACATTTTGTTGTTCGTTTTCGGTCGGATTTGGAACTATATTACGATTCGGTTCTCGAGTAGAAATCAGATGCAGGCGAGACAAGAATTTCATTGGGTACTAACGCTCTTAACGGCCAAAATAGAAATTGATGGAATCTATGAAAAGGGATTTTATCGAAGAAGTTGAAGAGGAAAGAGGTAAAGATGATAATGATGAAGTACAAAAGGAGGAGGGTCTAGGAATGTGGGTCCCAGTTTTTAATTACTTATATTCTAGAAATTTTTGGGTTAATTTCAATTTGGCCCTTTGAAAATAAGTTGTCTTGCAATTAAGTTCATATAAAAATTTTAAAATTCTTAATTAAATCTTTTTTTTTTTTACCCATCAATCTAGCCAAATAGTCACATGAGATGCATTTGTAAGAAAAGTGATAGGAGGGTTTAATTAAAAACTTCGAATTTTTTGAGAGGCACAAACGTTGGATTTTGGATTGAGAGGGATTAAATTGAAAAAAATACTTTTTTTTAAGAAGAATAAATTAAAATTAATCCTATTTCCTGAATTAATCTTTTACTTTTTATTTGTCTCATCATACTTTAATCTTACCTTCCAATTGGTTTAAGTATCCATTAATCTACTTCCAAGTTTTCTTTAAATTTTTTTATAATTTATTTTTTTCGTAATCCATGATTGATAAAATAATAATTTAATTAATTAAAATTTAAGTAAATTTCATTTTACATCCGCTTTTATTAAATTTAATCCTTTAATCACATGCTTTTGATCAACAAAATTAATTTTGCCACTTAATAAATCCAAAATAGACTTTTTTTTTTAAGTGAGATGACTTTATATCAATTTATTCGCTTTCACATGAACACAAAAGATCCATCATTTTTTGGCTGGTAACCATCTCACCTAATGACATGTAAATGGCCAAATGTGCTCCATATTGCTCACTGCATCTAATATATATATTTTTAAAATGCATAATATAGCATAATTTTCTATGCTGGCATGACTGCAATTATTGCTTTATGAGCAAAAAAATACCATTGAAATTGACATTCAGTTGTCACTTAAAGATTGCTAGTTGGACAGAAAGGTACCCTAACAACAGTTAGCTTGGGTTGAATAATATCATTCTTGAATTTTAATTTAAATATCTACATTTATATTTTTGAATATAAAAAATAAATATTTACTTTTATAAAACAAATATATATATATATATTTATTTTATTTAAATTTCCACGGGTTTTTGATCAAAATGATAGCCTTTTAAAAAAGAACTCCGAATGGGATAGAAAATTTGCGTAATCTCCCCGGAAGAGGAACCTCGTGTCTGCCAGACACGAGGTGACCTCGCACCTCGCGTCTGTCAGACGCGAGGTCTACTCCTCAAAATTTCACTCTCAAATTCCTCACGCATTAAATGCAAAAATTCGTCATGCATTCTTACGAGTATTCATTGAGAATTAAAATAATTTAAAATTTTAATAAAGGTAACTATAATTTTATACTGTAAACGAGACTAAATAAAAAAATTTATTAAATATAATCGTTTATTTAAATAAAAAATTAAATTAATTAGAACTAAAATTACATGTCTAGTTAGAGAATTAATGTGAAATTAAAAAAAAACAAAATAATGAAAATGTTTGAATTGATGAAATTGAATCAATGCAATGAAATGAAATGTTTGAATTGATGAATTGATACAATTTCATGGCATGAGGTGCACAATTTG
Organism: Voacanga thouarsii; assembly: GCA_026120185.1. Lineage (NCBI taxonomy): Eukaryota > Viridiplantae > Streptophyta > Magnoliopsida > Gentianales > Apocynaceae > Voacanga > Voacanga thouarsii. The sequence continues at coordinate 5,105,911 of JANUWF010001322.1, read as the reverse complement.
CACAATTTGACCATGTGATATCTCGTATCTATCAAACACGAAGTGCATAATTTCATGCTCCTCGTGTCTACACCATTTCGTGCCCGTGAGAATGGGTGACAAATTTTTGCATTTAATGCGTGAGAAATTTGAGAGTAAAATTTTGAAGAGTAAACCTCGCGTCTGACAAACGCGAGGTGTCCTTGCACATCGTGTCTCGCAGATACGAGGTCCCTCTTCTAGAGGTTTACGCAAATTTCCTATCCCCATCCGGAGTTCTTTTTAAAAAGACTACCATTTTGGTTAAAAACCCAAATTTCCACAACTAACTTTCTCCATTTAAGGGATACAAGATTTATTAACCTATAAATCCCACCACTAACCTTTTTAATTAGAATGAGGTAATAAATTATAATCAAATGTTTTTTTTTAAATCTTTGTGTGAAGCTAAAATAAGATATTCAAATTCGCAAGAAGGAAATAGCAAATTTACATGGTAAATATATGGAGTATTGCTACAAAAATGTAGTTGCAAGAGGGATTTGCATTACACAACAGCAGGCTTCAGCATGGAAGTTCAGAAACAAACATTCTTGCACACTGGTTCTTGTCTAATTCCGACTGCAATAACTTCATTTTTAGTGTTTCAAAAGGGTTCTCTGCATATCCACGAGTTGCAAATTTGAGAGTCATAATTCAGAGCTGTCATTCTTCCAAAGTAGCCAAATGCATCAAACACTGCCCAGCATTCATCTACGGACAATGCGATAAATGCAGAAGAGAAATCCAAGAATAATAGCACAACCATCAAATACTTGCCCTATCTGCAGGCCTCCTGAAGACAAGCATCTGTTAGTGTTTCGTTCGATAAGAGGATGAGCATGGAACATAATATGTGTATATTTTTAAACAAATTGTATGTGCAATATATAAACTCAAGCAAAAGGTCAAAGCACCAAATTGAAAGGCATGCGTTCAGAACGTGCCACAACAAACGAATCTTTAGGATGATTTTTGCATGGAGCAATGGCTACTCCCAGCCTACCATTAAGGCTGGTTTTCTTTGGGACTACATTTTGTAGAAAACCATGAAATAAATCATTTATTGAAGGGCATACCATCTCAACTAAAAGCTAAGGACATTGTCGACACGACTAAGGGTTTCTGTCACAAATACTCATTATGGGCTAACTAACAAATGGCAACAGATATATTAGAATTCAGTTTAATTCTTATCACTAAAATCAGACAAGTGGAATACCATTTGGAATGAACTTAAGTCCACAGCCCTCATAGATAACAGTCAGCAGTATCTGCAACATTAAGGGACAGATTAGATCACACTTTCAAGCATACACCTGAGATGGCTACAGTAATGGACAATTTCATAGAAGCAGCAGTACAGAAATACACGGAATGCCAGATATTTAAATAAACCACTTCTTGCTTATGTTTCTTCAATAGATATTGTCTACGGTTATAAGTGGGCGCTAACTAATAGATATTGTTTACAGTTATTAGTGGGAGCCTGCATCTCATCATCCCTCTTCTGAGAGTCAATTTTGACCTTCAATTAATCAGACTTGCCCTAGAGTAGAAACCTAATTGGAACATTCACATTCCGAAAGGAAAATGACATTCAGGACTATATTTCCTAACACATAAAGTCAAATGACTAAATAAGGACTGCAGAAAATTCTTGCAATAAGAGATTATCATAATGAGATTTTCCGAATGCATAGAGTGATTGTTAAATCAACTTACAGCAGAACACCGCAATACGAATGTAATATTTTCCAGGTTCCTCACTGCTTGGCAAACCCCCTTGGTGATCAACAGCAGCAGTATCTTTACCTTCTGCCAAAAATAAAGGTAGTGGAAAAAAACAACCATCGTGACAAAAGTTACTGTATACATTTTCTCTTTATCAAGTTAGACATGGAATAAACAAAACAAATCAGAGTATAGAAAAAAAAAAAAAAAAGTGTTCATAAGATAAATAGAATCAACTTACAGTAATCAAATCATTGCATATTGACTCCCTAAATTACCTAAAATGTTCTCTACAGCTTTGAACTGTGTGGCAAGGAGAATACTATCCTTGATAAATAGTTGGACTATTTGCAAAAAGATATCCCATGACAAAAGGCATACCCTGATATAAAAATATCATCACTGGAGAGGGAAACAGAGGCACTTATGAAAGAAGTTTATACAAGAAGGAACAGGATTTTAACCTCAAAGCACAAGACATTAGTTTTTAGGACCATAGGATTAAGTTTTCAACTTTCTATGCTCAGAGGACCATGGGACAATAAACCATGACTTAAAAAAAATATTCATCTTGAAGAAGCTACCATCTCTAAAGTGACATAATACCATATAACAGAAGAGTTCAATGTCCACATATAACAGGTGCTGCAACAGATGGCTCGGTATAATTGCATAACATTATGTCCTTGCTTGCTCAAAATGGTGCATTTCATTTTTTTTTTTTTTAAAGCATACTATTACTAGATCAGACATTTTACAACTTGGCCAATAAACAACCAATAGATAATGCAGATATTGATGCTGAATGAACACTCCCTCCCCCCCCCAAAAAAAACAAAAAAAAAAAGAAAAAAGAGGAGGAGGAACAAAATTAATTGGAAACAAAAGAATGAAAGAGATAGAAATGCAGAAAAGGTAAAAAAAACCTGCTTACTTCACTTGCAAATATTCCAATATAAGGAAAACTATTTCTGCTTACCAGGTAAAGGCCTTGAAAGCCACCTCCATAAAGACAATTATAATGCTCTACTCTTTCAAGTAGCTCCATGACTTTCTCTTCTTGTTGAAGAAATAAAGATGGCTCTGGCACCAACTTGTTTATCCGACAACAACATATGGGGCACTTACATTGCCAAACTGCTCCCCTATAACTCCATAACAGCAGAATGCAACTACCTATTCCAAGGAAGAAAGAAAGAAACCAATGAGCTTTTACTAACCTAGAATGGGAAAAATAAGTCCCCCAATTGTGTTGGTTTCAAATCAAGCAAAGCATAATTGTCTATAGCTGGTTCTAGTTTTAACATGGATACTAGAAATGTAAAACTTGTTGGACAATGCAAAACTTGAGAATTACCCATTTTTGAAAACTTAAGACCACCTGGAAAGAGGCATTGCCAAATGCAATTATGAGCAAATGTCCATACGCCAAGCATATTAGCACTTTTTTCAACTCAATTCTTTCTAATGACTCAAAGTAGTTTTCTGTATGAAAATTACTGAATAGTTCTTCGGCCTGAATGTACTAACATATATGTTGAGGTCAATATGAAAAATTTATGTCCAATCTAGTTTTGGAGTTTACAGTTCCATCGAAGTCAGCTGTGCAATTGGTTTTGCAGTAGCAATCTTTTTCTTTTTTTTCTATTCCTTAACAAAATTTTCTCCTATGTCATTTTCTTCTTAACAATCGTAGGTGGTCATCATTGTATCACTTGTGTTTCTGTCTTGGCCGATAGGAATATGTGTCAATATTATTGTGTAATTACAATATCTAGGACTGAGAACCACTAGGCTTGGAAAAGAATCTGATAACTTCTTGGAAAATATGTAGCAGACCTTGATCAGGTATTTTTGAAAAGTAACCTCAGATTTCGAAGAGATTTTACGTATCAATGAAATGCTGTAATAAGGCTCCATAACTGCACAATCTAACAAGCTATACTTTTTTTTTTTTTCCCTGGAGGCTTGGGGGGGCACACATTTTATTCTTATTTACTAAATTCTGAGGGAACTTTACTAATCCATCAAGTAATATACATAATGGTCTTAGAATTGTTGTTATAGCAATGTGAAACCTCTCAAACAAGAGGAAGCTGAAAAAGTAGACATTGTCAAATTCAGTTATCAGCAAAATATAGCACAATTACAATTATAAACACTTTTCGTTTAACTCACTTCGAGAAGACAAATTCTTTAAGAATAACAAATTTGCAGAATATTTTATTTTGCATAATGTTCTCTACGAACTACATCCATTTAGGCAAAGACAGACCAATAGAGGATAATAATATATCTCAAAGAGATCACCCAAGATAATTTTCAATAAATCATTATAGTTCAAACCAACCAAACGGAAACTAAAAATCACTTAATCAACTCCTATACGCGCATCAAGGACAGAGCAAAATTGTCTTGGGCCCTTCAATCCCCAGTGCATTATACTACAATTTTTTGAACTGGAAAACTGCAGAAAGGTTATTATAAAATGGATACAGAAATGTGTGAGCAATCCTGAGCTGCTTTAAATATATCAAGCAGAGTATAACCTGTCTGAACGTAAATCCACAAATGTATCCCTTCCCTACTAAAATCTCATAAAACCCAACTGAAAATCACAGGCACATCACTGAACTATGTTGATAAACCCTAAATCCATTAGAAAAATAATTGGCTCAAATAACTGCAATTTCCATTTTGCAGCTAACTGTACACTCATCCCCTTCAAAACCAAACAAAAATAGAAAGGCCTCAAGCCCAATATCAGCATTGACTTCCGTTGAATACCAACGATTAACTACTGAATACCAAGCATGTAAAACAAGATGCATTTAACAAAAGAAGAACGAGGGCTACCGCAGAACCAGTGTCCACAGTTGGTCTTGCATGGAGTCTCGAACTCCCCAAAGCAAATAGGACAAACATCATCCCGGGGAGGCGCATCATAATTCTCCATCTTCAAGTCACCTGAGTTCTCCATTGATTCTTGCTTTAAAAACACATAAATGCATAAACCCACCAAATTCCTCAATCCAAAAACAACTTTTTTCCCTCTTTCAGTTCAACCTCTCTGTCAAATAACGAAGAAAACGCTCTTGAGCCTACTGCCCACAAACACCCAACGCACTCAAAGAGAGCGGGCTGAGACTCGAGCTGGCGGTGTTCGTATGACTGCTCATGAGCGGAATGTGGTGGCGACTGGCGGAGGGCGATATGGCATGACTCTGTCATATAGAGAGACTCTCCCAGACTCCCACTCTATATGTTTCCTGGGAAGCGACAAATTCACCGTATCAGAACAGAGCAATTTTGTTGCTTTTTGTGGGGGCTCTGCTCCTCTTTGGGGGGAGGGCAATTCTGTAAAAATATGGATTTCTAGTTGGCAATATGGGACATTAAACTGACATAAATTATTGCTCCATCCGATTTAAAATAAGTATGATTTTGGAAGAATTCAAACAAATTAAGAAATTATTTAAAATTATTAATATATTTTTAATTACTTTTTTCGTTTCTATTCATTTATCACAAATAACAAATTTTAGTGTATTTTTTTATCTATCACATTGAAAAAAATTTAGGCATCATTAATGTTAATTTTACTATTATACCCTTGTATTAAATAGTTTTAAAAAATGAGAGTATAATAACTTTAGAGAGAGAATTGAGCAAACAAAGTAAGAAAATAGTTGTGAAGAATATTAAATCCAATAATAATTTTGGAATATATAAATAAAGTTGTATGAATTTACGAAACTAATACATTTTTTTTAAATTGTGTGAGGTAATTAATTGTGATAGATAAACAGGGACAGAAGGAATAATATTTTAAACTTTATTTTTTATTTATTCTCTCACTTCAGAATTCTCTCCTCGTTCTAGCAATACTCTCTCGCTTCATAATTACATTATTAAAAAGTAAATAAGGAAAATAATAGTAGTATCAATTTTTCACAAAACGATACTTACTGTGTAATTAAAATTTACTTTTAAAATAATATTTATTTTAAATTAGAAGGAATATAATGTATTATCAAATCTAACTATTAATTTTTTTAAATATTAAATTCTATATTTTGTGATTCCATATAAAATTTCCTTGATGAATAAATTCGTTATTTTAAAAATTATATAAAATTTGTGGAGATTAATCTTGAAATAATGAATTAAAATAAAATTTCCGATGTTAAAATACTAACTATAATGTGAAAAGGAAAAGAAAATTGAAATATATTTTAAATTAAGGAGAACTAAAAAATGATTATTATTTCATAAAATGGGGTGGAACTATATTTTTTAATGATATTTTTATTTTTTTACAAAAAGCAATTACTATAAAAAAAATTCAAAAAACTCATATTTGTTATAAAATTAGGGTAGTGTTAGAATAAAATCTACACACTACACACTAAGAAAACTCTAACTATTCTTTGCACAAGAATTTCTCTTCAAACTTCTCTCTTTCTTTCTCTCACAATTCTTTCTCTAATCTTTCTTTCACTAATCTTTCTTTCACAAAATGATGGTGTATTACAAGCTTAGAGAATAGTTCTATTTATAGAGCTCTAATTAGTGAAATACATCATGGCATACATCATCTTCAATTAATGGTGTCTCCACTAAATGGTGGACATCCATAAAAATCTTCTAATAATTCACATAAATCCATAATTAGTGGAGCCTCCACTAATTAATGGAGATTCCAATAATTCATAACACTCCCCCTTGGATGTCCATCCATACATAAAGAATATGCCTCGTTAAAACCTTACTAGATAAAAACCCAGTGGGAAAAAAATCTAGTGAAGGAAAAAGAGTACATTATGCTATATGTATGTTTATTACTCCCCCGATGAGATGATTCCTTTAAATCTTTAAACCGACGCATACCGATTTTATATCTCAACTTTTCAAATGTTGCCGTCGGTAAAGTCTTCGTGAAAATATCTCGCGAGGTTGTCACATGACCGAATTTGTAGCACATCAATTTCACATTTCTTCCGGAGTTCATGAGTAAAGAAGAATTTTGGTGAAATATGTTTTGTCCGATCTCCTTTAATATATCCTCCTCGTAATTGAGCTATGCAAGCCGCATTGTCTTCATAAAGAGGAGTTGGAATACCTTTGATTGATGATAATCCACAACTTTCTCGGATATAATGAATCATGGATCTTAGCCATACACATTCTCGACTTGCTTCATGAATGGCTATAATTTCAAGCATGATTTGAAGAAGTAGTCGCTATAGATTGTTTCGTAGAACGCCATGATATAGCAAAGATTTCCACATGTAAATAGATAGCCCGTTTGAGAACGTGCTTTATGTGGATCGATAAATAACCAAAGATCTCGCATAACCTATCAATGTTGGACTGGTTTTATTTGAATAAAATAATCCGAGATCAATTGTACCTTGGAGATATCGAAGGACTTGTTTAATTCCATTCCAATGTCGTCGTGTTGGTGAAGAACTAAATCTTGCTAATAAATTGACAGCGAAAGCAATATCAGGCCGTGTGTTATTAGCAAGATACATCAATGCACCAATTGCACCGAGATATGGTACTTCAGACCAAGGAGTTCTTCATCATTTTCTTGAGGTCGGAAAGGATCTTTATCCACATTTAATGATCGGACGATCATTGGAATACTCAATGGATGTGCTTTGTCCATGTAAAATCTTTTTAGCACTTTTGTTGTATATGTTGATTGATGAATAAATGTTCCACTCTCCAAATGTTCAATTTGTAAACCAAGGCAAAATTTGGTTTTACCAAAATCCTTGATTTCGAATTCTCTTTTTAAATAATCAATTGTTTCTTGGAGCTCTTCAGGAGTTCCAATAAGATTAATATCATCAACATATATAGCTAATATCACAAATTTAGAACCAGATTTCTTGATAAAAACACATGGACATACCTGGTCATTTTTAAATCCCGCTTTCAATAAATATTCACTAAGACGTGTGAACCACATGCGCCCGCATTGCTTCAGTGCCATATAATGATTTCGCAACTTGATGGAGTAATTTTCACGAGGATAATGTTTATATGCTTCGTGCATATGAAATCCTTCGGGATTTTCATGTAAACATCATTTTCTAAATTTCCATACAAGTAAGCAGTGACAACATCTAATAGGCGCATATCTATCTTTTCATGTACTGCCAAACTGATAATATATCGGAGTGTAATAGCATCAACAACAGGAGAATAAGTTTCATCATAATCAATACCTGGTCTTTGTGAAAAACCTTGGGCTACTAATCGCGCTTTATATCGAACGATTTCATTCTTTTCATTGCGCTTTCGCACAAATATCCATTTGTAGCCAACAGGTTTTATACCTTCTCGGTGTTCGGACCTGCAGTCCGAAGACTTCACGTTTTGCTAGTGCATTTAACTCCGATTGAATCGCATCTTTCCATTGCAGCCAATCTTTTCTATGCCGACATTCATCAATCGATATTGGTTCAGGATCATCATTATCCCGTGTAACATCAAGAGATATATTGTATGCAAATATATTATCAATAACAGCTTCTATCCGATTCCAACTTCTACCTGAAGTGGTATAATTGATAGAAATTTCAGTGTTACTTTCATCAACTTCTCGGTTCTTTGTCATCGCTCTCTCTTGGTCTTTATCATTCTTTTCTTCAATATGATCTTCTGGATCATTTAATCCTCTTTTCTTTCGAGGATTTTTATCTTTAGAACCAAGAGGTCGGCCACGCTTCGGCGTGTTTTTGACTCAAGCAACTATAGGTATAATATTTTGTTCTCACTGGAACTTCAATTCGAATAGGAGCATTTATAGTCGGAATATGCGATTTTGTAACTCTTCCGGAGTCAACAAAAGCGTCTCGGCATTTGATTTGCAATGCTTTGCAAATGAATTATCTTTTGAACTTCAAGTTCACATGCGCTTGTACGCGGATCAAGATAATTTAATGATGTTGTCCAAGCAAGATTCTTTTTATGCTCGTTTTGGTTCTCCCCTAATTTAGGGAATAATGATTCATCAAAATGACAATCAGCAAATCTTGCCGTGAATACATCTCCCGTCGTGGGTTCAACATACCCGATAATAGAGGGAGAATCATATCCAACGTATATCCCCTTTCTTCTTTGAGGACCCATCTTTGTACGTTGGTTTGGTGCAATTGGAATATATACAAGACACCCAAAAATTCTTAAATGAGCAATATTTGGTTCCGACCCAAAAGCCAATTGCAAAGGAGAGAATTTATGATAACTAGCCGGTCTTATACGTACAAGTGTTGCAAAGATGTAGAATAGCATGTCCCCAGTGCAGATGTTGGGAGATTTGTTTTCATTAATAATGGTCTAGCAATTAATTGTAATCGTTTAATCAAAGATTCAAAGAAGACCATTCTCGTGTGTGAACATGAGCTACAGGATGTTCAACATTAATCCCAATTGACATGCAATATGCATCAAAAGCATGTGATGAAAATTCACCAAACATTATCCAAACGGATATTTTTAATGTGATGGTCCGGAAATTGTGCTCGTAATTTAATTATTTGAGCAAGTAATCTCGCAAACGCCAGAGTTGCGAGTAGATAATAAACATACATGTGACCATCGGGATGATGCATCAATTAAGACCATAAAATATTTGAACGGTCCACATGGTGGATCAATAGGTCCACAAATATCTCCGTGAATCTGCTTCGAGAAATGTAGGACTTTCAACTCCTACTTTTACCGGTGATGGTTTAACAATTAATTTTCCTAGGGAACATGCAAGACATGCGAATTTTTCTCGATGTTAATATCCTTTTATTTTTTAAAGGATGACCATGTGTATTCTCAATGATTCTTCTCATCATGGTAGATCCCGATGACCCAACCGGTCATGCCAAATGCTAAAAGTAATAGGATCAGCAAACTTCCGGTTTACTAGATGATGAATTTCAATTGTACGAATTTTTACAAAATATAGACCAGTAGAAAAAGACGGCAGTTTTTCTAATACCGATTTCTTACCCAAATGCATTTGAGTAATAAAAAGATGCTCAATCCCATTTTCCTCATTTGTTTCAACATGATACCCATTTCTCGTGATATCTTTAAAACTCAATAAATTTCTTCCGGATTTTGAGGAAAATAGTGCCTTATCAATAATAATTGTTGTTCCTTTAGGCAACAATATACTAGCTCTTCCGGAGCCCTCAATTACATTTGCACTACCGTTTATCGTATAAATATTTATTTCTCCCATTTTGAGATCGTAAAAATATTTCTCATTTTTTAGTATGGTGTGTGTAGTTCCACTATCAATAATGCATATATCATCATTAACAACAGACCATCCGAACACAAATATATATATGTAAACGTAAATATTATTAGAATAGAATGAAAATGAAAATACAAAAATATCGTGGTGAGGCTTTAGTTCTTTTGGACACCGCCATCACCAATTAAATGGTCTATCCTACCGTCCGGGTGTTCAAAAAATCCGATACATCCATATGGGTAATATTGATATTAAGATCTTCAGGATCACTATCGTCATCCTCAACATTATTTATTAGATGTTGAGAAAAATTTGCTTCCACATTTTTATTTTTTAATGAAGCTTGATATAATTCAACTAAATGCTTAGCCGTACTGACGCTTTCGTGACCAATGACCTTTCATGCCACATCTATAACATATATCCTCATGCTTTTCTTCAATTTCTTTTTCTTTTCCCTTTTGATCTTTTCTCGCTCCACTTCGGTGGCCGTATTTCTCACGCTTTGATTATAATTGTGATAAGGGAAATATCGAGCGTGACTACGACCATAACCACGACCACGGCCACGGCCACGGCCACGCCACGACCACGACTATAACGATGGCTTCTCGCTGGAGCCAACAAGCATTCACTTCGGGAGTGTTGTAGAGCCGCTTGGTCCGGCTTCATGATTTCTCAATAATAACTCATTATTTTTCTCTCGCAATGAGGAGGGCAAGTAATTAAATCAGTAAATTTTGTATACCCCTTTTCTCGATATTGTTGTCGCAGGACAATATTCGAGGCATGAAAGGTGAAGAATGTCTTCTCCAACATATCTTCATCGCTCACTTTTTCTCCGCATAATTTTAATTGAGATGTAATTTTATACATTGCGGAGCTATATTCATTCACGGTTTTAAAATCTTGCAACCTCAGGTGCAACCATTCATACCGTGCAAGTAGGTAGTACGACCATCTTCGTGTGGTCAAATCTTTCTTTTAAATTTACCCATAGGCCATATGGATCTTTTTCGGTAAGATATTCCATTTTCAAATTTTCATCGAGATGACGACGAATAAAAATCAAAGCTTTAGCCTTGTGTTGTGCGGATGCACTATTATATGCTTGAATAGTTTCACTAAGGCCTTCAAGCATTTAGATGCATTTCGCATCGAGAACCCATGACATATAATTTTTTCCGTAAATATCAAGGGCGACAAATTCGAGTTTCGCGATGTTAGCCATAGAGATCAATAAATGCGTACTGTCTTCTCGGCTTTGGTAACGTGCAAACTCGTGCTTAGTCTTCCGGCTTTTGTACCGGTAGAGACTCGTGCCGATAACGTGTTATAAAATTAGGGTAGTGTTAGAATAAAATCTACACACTACACACTAAGAAAACTCTAACTATTCTTTGCACAAGAATTTCTCTTCAAACTTCTCTCTTTCTTTCTCTCACAATTCTTTCTCTAATCTTTCTTTCACTAATCTTTCTTTCACAAAATGATGGTGTATTACAAGCTTAGAGAATAGCTCTATTTATAGAGCTCTAATTAGTGAAATACATCATGGCATACATCATCTTCAATTAATGGTGTCTCCACTAAATGGTGGACATCCATAAAAATCTTCTAATAATTCACATAAATCCATAATTAGTGGAGCCTCCACTAATTAATGGAGATTCCAATAATTCATAACAATATTTGCTTATATATATATATATATATATATATATATATATATATATGTATATATATATATATATATGTATATATATATATATATATATGTATATATATATATATATATATATATATATATATATATATATGTATATATATGGTAGGAGTGTGAGTTCTGTTTTCGATTTGGTGTACAATTTTAAAATTCAATTTTAATTTAGTTTTTTAGAATTTTTATTAAAATCAAAACTGAACTGAAAAAACCAGTTATAACTAAACCAAATATAATTTCAATTACCTGAAATTTAATAGATTTTGATTTGGTTAAATGTTTATTTAACCCACTAACCCATTAACCCAATACAAATTTAAAATATAAATTAAACTAAAATTTAAATACAATATAAAATCTAAAACAAAATTAGAATCTAAATTCAATGCAAACTAAAATATAAATCAAAGTCTTTCAAGGTATAGAGATGGAGTCCATATAAACAAATATAAACATGGACATATCAACATATAAATCACAATAAAGTCACAAAACAAAATCTTTAGATTTTTTAAATTTTAATTATATTTTTCTTATCAAATTATTATAAAATTAAATAATATATTTAATTTAAATTAAATTAATAAATAATTTCCTATAAAAAGAATAAGAGAAAGAATTACTGTAACTTTATTGTTTGAGTGGTTAGACTGTAACAGTTAAAAACAATGAGAAAACCCAAAGCCATGGAGAAGCTTTTCTTGTATCCCATAGCTTCCTCTACAACGAAAGTTGAGGTCACTGAACCAAAGGTTGGCAATTGGCACACATTTGCTGCAGCCACAACCAAATTTCAGCATCCTATTCCTAGCAATCACAACTTAAAATTTCCCTCCAAAGATTGAGAAGAGGCAATTTTAAATTTACATAACAAGTTAATAATCTAAGCATGAATCTTAGTTCCTGGAGTTGACCATGAAGGCAGCACTCTTCCTCCATCATTCACATCAACCTTCAAGTTTGAGCCATTAGTTTCCACTTCACAGTTAGCGTCATCGAAGTCGAAATCCGCATCCATGAATTCCTCGTAAGGAACCGGTGGCTCTCCAGTTTCGATGGCTTCAACAGCTTTGTTCTGTTTCTTCAGAACCCTTTTCTTAGAGCAACCAATGGTTTCAGTGAAGTCATCCTCATATTTTGAATTCCCTTTCCGCAGATTGGTTGAGTCTCTTCTTCTCTTCATTGATTCATTACTGTCATTACTGCTGCTGCCACTGTTCTTTGCCGTCTTGTAGTGTTCCCTGATGGTAGCCTCAATCGTTTCTAACACCCTATCCCCATACTTCGTTACTTTGGCCCTACATTCAGCCAAAGGGTTATCAAAGGTGCGTGCTTGACAACTATGAAGACATGCCTTAAACCAATGTGTAAAACTTACTTGCTAACACCATTTATCTCCTGAAGTTCATCCTTGGTTCTGGGAATTCTCTTGCTTATCTGCTGCAATGTGGCATTTCTGGCCATAGAATGCAAATACTACAGTTAGATATTGATCCATCATTACATCAATCTCCTTCCTTCAAGACACCAAGCACAACCCCTCCAAGGGGGGGAAAAAAAGTACTAACAAAAGGAAGAAATGAAAGAAATAAAACAACAAATTATTACTCTGCCAATGCTTACAATGCACCAAATATCTTCTCTCCAGAACCACATGAGTTCAACATGTATCTTGTCTTTACAATTGCTTATGAAAACTTACCCAAAGATATGATATGCCATAACCCCCTCTGCAGATTCCTTTACAAGAGCAGTTCGAAGTATCCGCAGTGCAGAATACAGTTTGGCTGAAAGATTCTACAGATGCATGCCCAAAAAAAAACCCAAAAACAAGAACCACTTTAGCGTCTCAGTGAAACAAAGACAATAGCAAAAGAAGTACTCATTAACCCATAAGCTAACCAAATCAACTTCATTTTCAGGTTGGCCAGGAGAAACAATTTGTGGAGGACTTTGCTTTTCTGATACTAACGAGCCTTTTGCAGGTGTTTTTTCAGATTTACCCAACTTAGATGCTTTAGCACAGGAGGGGAATCTGCAAGGAACAGAAAATTTCAGCCTAAGGTGCAACAATAAGTACTGGACCAATACAATTACTGGGCATGGGACTGGATATTTTACAATCCATTAGCCAGTAAAAAGATATAGGAATTGTGTTATGCATGTCAGCCGGCCAACAGAATAGATAATTAAGGACCTTCATTAGTCCTTGCAAAATGTTGTCAACAATAACCATCTGGCTTCCACTTAATTAAAATGCATTTAGGAATGAGAATTAAGGTGATATAACTCTGGAGGGGTCCATCTTAAGTTCAAAGTCCAATCTGCAATAATGAACTTAATTTTCTCTTAAGAGTAGAAATCTACAAGAAAAGCTTATGGCAAAGGTTGCAATAGAAGCAGCAACAGATTGATCTCATAACACTTTCAATGCGGAAAAACAAATTTTTAATCTTTTACACTACACAATTGTGTCTTAATAGCAAAATGAGAGATTGACAAAATAACCTACTTAAGAAAAGAATTGGTACCTCATACATTTAAAGCCAATTTGGAAAGTTCCTCAAGCCATTTCTTCATTTAAAAATGGAAAAGGGGGAAAAAGAAGCTAGACAGAAAGTGGAGAATCTATGAAGTAGACAATATTCCTTCTATTTTTTGATGCCTACAGCTCCAGAATGAGAAAAGTCATGATTTCTCCAATTTCAAAAATGGTACAAGCAAACGTTTTCTGAAGACTTAAAGGCATGTGATTCAAGTATGTCTGCACATCCTAGGTAATTTGGCAGCTCCAAGGCTGTAGATTTTCGGACAAACAAGAATAGAAGTTCTTTACCCAGAATTGGTTCTCCAGACAAAAACCAAGATCTCACAAATAAACATTAAAGTCGGCAATTTGCATGTAAACGAACCTCAATGTAATTGCCCGGCTGCCAGAGAGGAGATTGTATACCTTAGAATTATTCACCTGCAGAAACCGATCCACCAAACAACTGAAATTCGTTAGTGTGCAGCCAATATTAGAGAATCACAGACAAGCAATTGCCTTTTAAATTTAAAAGCCTGTTACCTTTAACACTGATGATATAGATCCATAAACATCACTTTTCTTAATGTCCTCCATAAGAACATCTTCAATCACAAGATGACGCAGCACGCGGGATGCTTCACCCTTCGGAAGATGTTTCCCAGCTCCATGCAAACTCAGCTTCTCATGTTTATGTTTCTTTACCTAGATTTTACAAGAGAACATCACAAATAATATCACAAATGAAAGGAGATAATAAGCTAAGACAGAAATGCTTCTTCAGTACATACAAACTGGTTCAAGGAACCCCTATAGACTTCCAAGATATGAGCTGATGAAAACTGCTGTCCTGTCATCTTCACAAGTTCAACCTAACAAGTGCATGGATATCACTCTTAAATGGAAAAGCAAATACTGATCTTTGCAGAAAGATGGTGTATTTTATATTGAAATATAACATGGAAAACTATTGAAAGAAACAGACCAATTGCTTTGCAATTGTTGTGACATCTTTCTCAATGCAGTTTTGAGTCTTGGAACAATTATCACATGTTTTTTGACAGTTGACAGAATCAAATTTTTCTCCAAAATGAATCAGCTGTATGAGTCGTCGGCAATCAACATCATTTTCGCAGTAACTGACCTGAAAAAGTTACAATAGGTAATCAACAACTCCTGTCCATACTAGTAACTTGAGCAACTAACTGAATATTCCTAACTACCATTCTCAGAAGATTTTCAGTATTTGTTTCCAGTATTCTTCCGCTATTTGCTGTAGAACGATTATATCCTGATGAAAAAGGACTCTGCTCTACAGTTCCTTGACTAATCATATGCTTGACTCGAATCTGAAGGAAGACAGGCATATATTCATGACAGCAGCACTAAGGAAAAAATAAAAATAAAAAGAGAGGAATAAAGCAAGGTGGATACTTGACCAGAAGAAGATATTCTGCAAACCAAATAATAAATAACGTGACAAGCTAAATAAAGAAGAATAAATTAAACAGCAAATGATGGTAAGGGAACTCACATAATCACTGTAACTGTAGTACAACACGCAAGATGAAGGTAGGCCATCTCTACCAGCACGACCACACTCCTAAAAATGGAAAACCCTGACAATTAGACAATTTCAAGAATTCCACTTTTTAGGATGTTACCATTTTTTTTAGTCCATTAAAGGCCAAATTTTGAAATGCAAGTCACAGAATAACCTGATGGTAACCTTCAATTGACTTTGGAAGAGAGTGATGAATGACAAACCGAACATCCGGCTTGTTAATACCTGGAACAGCTCAAGTTAGTATACTAGGTTGTAAGCTTTAAAGATAGCATCAAAAGCAATCACCCATACCCATTCCAAATGCAACAGTTGCACATATGATGTTGATCTCATCCTTGCTCCATTGCTTCTGAACTAATGCACGCTGAGCAGGATCCATGCTACCATGGTAAAAAGCTGCTTTGTGACCATATTCCTGACGACAAAATACACCCCATCACACAATCAGAAGAATCCTGGCACCCAGGGGCAGAGTCGAATTGGCTAAATTGCCCACTTGATCTTTGTTCTTGTACAAAAGAATCAAAAGCTTTAGTGTAGAAGGCAAGACAACACGATCAATGAATTTAAGAATTAGTGTCAAAAGTACTAGCATTGCATCCAGAGATCTATTTCCACATATCAAACTGGAGACCACGGATCACAATAAGAGCAATCTTATTGTTTCACCGAGGCCAGCCCTTGAGAATATATGATGGTAGCTATTTATCAACTTTCCATTAAACAAGAGATCTAACCATTTTGGAGCACTAGTTTTTCCTATTTAAGTTTTAAAACTGATATTAGAGCATTTGCGGAACAAAATAATTTATTACACAATTATTAGAATGGAAAAGCCACTGAAAAGATGTTAACCTGTAACTTCTCAGCAACTTTTTCACAATCCATTCTTGAAAGACAATAAATGATTCCACACTCATCAAAATGATTCTGTTTTATGAAGTTGTCAATATCATCAACACATTTCTTTGTCTTGGGGATAACAGAGTATCTGCAGTACAGGCAAAATAAATATAAGACAGTTTTTCTCTCTCGTTGGCAAAATGGCTTGTTTCAATTGATCATGTACCGTAAGTTTGGTCGATTAAAACTTTGTCGAAAAACGATGCAATTAACAAGACCAAGAGCCTGCACCACATCTTCTTTGACACTAATTGTTGCAGTAGCTGTCAAGGCCAAGACAGGTACATCTGGGAACTTCTGTTTCAAGATGCCAAGACCCTGGATAGATACACTAAAAATATGAGCATCAACTAAATGAATGTCAAATAACAAGCCAGAATTGAAAATGATTTGAAGGAAAACCTGATAATCTGGTCGAAAATCATGTCCCCATTGGCTTACACAATGAGCTTCATCAATAACAATTCTAGCAAGTAATCCACGAGCATGTAGACTCTCCAAATGTCGCAGCAGAACATCACTTCTGCACCATTAGTTACATAGGACATTTAGCACCTATTGTTAAGTGTAGACAATTTTTCACAGGAAAACATTTATTATCATTCCACTCCACATGAGAACATATTTATTTGAAAGTTTGTTTGAGAATGTAAGTTACAAACATTCATGACTGACTATATTAATTGAAAAATGTTGCAAAGATTTCAAAGCATTGTTTATTAGGTTCCATGATATGCGCTTCATAGCCATGCCATTGTCTGAGAATGTAATTTAGAAACATTTATGACAGGCTATATTAATTGATGGGCTATCTGCTAGCCCCTCAATTTTGCTGGCATCACTAATTCACAAATGCCTTGACTCCAACATGTAATACCAAGTATTGCGAAGATATCATCCGGCAACCATAGGCAAAATCTATATATCTCTCTTCTAATACATGTAAATTGTCCAAATGCAAGGTGACAATCTATCTACAAATGCCTTCAGTCCAAACATCCTTATTTTGATACATGAAAAAGGATTTAGTACAAATATTTATGTTATTGAACCTTCCCTTGCTCTGAATAAATGGATGTAGACAGATGAAACATTTAACCCATTCACCTTTTCAGTCACATCCAAATCCAATTCAGGTGCATGAGTTTGGATGGTTTATTGGATGATAAGAACTCATGGCACAAACTAAAACATTGTTTGTCTAGCAGCATGTCAAACAAGTTTGGGGGGAAAAAAAAAAAATTCTGTCAAAGTTAACATGATATCAAACAGATTTTGAAGAGAAAAAAAAAAAAAAGAACTACTCCCAGAAATCTCTACAAGCTTGAAAGGATAAATATACTGGGTGTATGAAATTTAGCGGAAACCAGTTCATGACCAAGTATTTGCCTGTGCAGTAACATTATCTTACTGAATGAGATAAACCTTTATCTACATATCCAAGTCATATTAAAACCTATAGGTATATCCTTGGCAACCGATAAAGCAAGAGAACACTGGTTTCCAACAGCTTCAGAAGAAATGAATCATCTGAAGCAAATGAAGTTAAAATGGAAACTAAGCACGCACTTGGCAACTTTCTCGGGGGTGACATACAGCAGCTTGTATTTACAATAATCTGTGTTAAGCTCCCTCAGAATCTCTTGTTGGTCAGTCCACTCCATGTTGGCGCTTAGATAAGCAGCAGGAATATTTGCCTATAGAGTAATGAGTGATTAAAATGAAGAAACTGGGCAGAAGATATTTTCACATCAAGAAAAACAAATCAAGGACACAAACTAATGGCACATATACCTGTAGTAGATGCATTATTTGATCTTGGATGAGAGAAACAAGGGGTGAAATAACCAAAGTTATCCCAGGGCATATAAGAGCAGGGAGCTGCAAAAGAGGGTTTGAATATTGCCCAGTCAAAATTAAAAGGTAGTGCATAAACCCCAACTTGTCAAATTCAATACAACCTCCAGAGCATCTATATTAGAAATACCATTGATAAAAAAGGACAGGGCTGATCTATAGTTGCAATTTATAGCTCTTGAGCAAAATATAAATTGAAAAATATTGTCAGAGGAAAAAAATTACCAAATGGCATACAGATAACATAAGACATGCCAGGGATGGCACAAAAAGAATACCAGGAACGAATTTCCATAGAACATATGGGAAGTATTATTTATCCATGTTGCAGGAAGAGTCAACTACAAAAAAACTATCAACGCCGTTCTCATTTCATTTGTAACAATTAAAAGTATACTGCTTATGAGATTAACTTCAGCATAGACTGAGAATGAAATAATGGCAATGTCTAATGCACATAAGAATATGTGTCTTCAAACTGAATTTTCACCTCATTTCACTAAAGCAAATGTACCAGAATAAGATAAAATTGCCTATTGGAATAAGCTAGATACCACAGGGCCATCTTCTAAGTTGACATGAGTGCAAAATGGAAAACAGAATTGACAGAACAGAACAAAATTCTTTCACCTGATACGTTAGGCTTTTTCCCCCTCCAGTTGGCATCAATACAAAAACATCATGTCCGCTCATAGTTGCATTGATCACTTCTCTTTGATTGGGACGAAACGAATGATTGCCAAAGACCTTTTTGTTATTTGCCTAACAGCGGATGAGATAGACACCTAAGAGACCATAAAGCACACATCTCAAATATTAAAGCAAGAACAAATAGAAAACACACCTCTAGCTTTTTTGTCCATGGAAAATCCTGGCGACTCCATTTTTTGTCACTTGAACCTTCACTATACTTGACATCAACATACTTTGGGACATATCGTTCTCTTTCTACAGTAACTGTTGAAGCTCCATACCAGTCAGTGGAAGCAAATGACAGTGATGAAGAATTGCATCTATCAAAACCATTGTGTTCATTGTGTACAGAGAACTGTGAATCAAGCCTTGTGGGACCCATCTTGACAGAGGATGACTGCGGAGTTTCAGACTGAAACGCCATCCCTGTTGCTGTGGATGCAGAGAAATGTGAGAGTTTCCTTTCATCATTGAATGATGTAGCACGAAGATGTTTTTCAAGCTGCTGAATTTGTGCATTCAATCGCAGCCTAAATTAAAAAATGTAAACAAGCATTACATTAATATGTTCTGCAACATACTGAAGGAAAAACACACAAACAGAACAGAAAATTTTATAAGAAACAACGTATAAAAGAAAAAGAGACAGTGAAATACTGAGAAAGCAACATGAATCAGCAATATAGGCAGTATCTGTTTCCATATTGCTTACCTTATCTTCCCTTTGATATCTGTTTATTAGTAATAAAACCAAATGAAACAAGACTGATGAGAGGAGAAAACCTGTCTTGACGAAGCTGCTCTATCTGATCAACATCTAGGTTAGTAATATTGTCAAGAAGGTCATTTGATATTCCAATTAGCATATCCTTCAGCTCCTGCAAATGAACTGAAGCTTCGGGACAAGATCCTAGCTGTAAGATCAGAATGAGGCATAAATGTTTCCATGGATTCCAAAAATATAATGAAAAGGGAAAAGAAAACAATGTTCCATACATTTAAACCATGACTGCACTTGAAGCACAACTCCGGTGGCAAACTTGTTTCCTCAGCTTTGGCAAAATTTTCTTTACTCGTGAGTGGGGTGATTAAAGGAAACTTTGATATTGATGATTGAGGTGTACAAGTTGATTGGTAGTGTTCCATAACTATTTGGTCCACATCAATATTCTAAAAGAGACGTTGGAAGACAAAAAAGAAACATCTATTGTTAATAATTCAACAACTAATTGACAAATCAGAGAAAGAACAAAAACATGTTGCATGTTTTTAGCCATTTGTCTTCAGAGAAGTGATCAAAGCAAATTGCAGCACTAAAAACATTGTGGTAACCTCAAGCTTATTGAATTCAAGAAACTTAACAGGTTTGACTCATAAACTGCTGCTTCGTAACACTAGATAACCTATTGTCCAATTGATGCTGTACCGATTTAACTGTCAGTGTTGCATGCAAACAAAGTAGATTACCTCAAGTATATTATCATCGTCAATGTCATCAGGATAAGCATTTCCAGAACCTTGCATTTCACCAAACTGCACAGCAAGGTTTCTGGACACTCCATTTACAGGCTGTTGATAAGAATTGTAATTTGTTGCAGCATTCACAGTATTATGATTATTCAAAGACTTTCCCACACCAAACATGTGGTTGGTAGATAAACGATTGGATTCTCCTGTGCAAATACTAGGCTCACCAACTTTTGCAAAGGTCTCACTATTTAAGGTTTGATGTGCTTGTGCAAGTCCTTGGAATGCACTTGTCCTGTCAGAACTGTATTGCTCAGAAGCTGGCCTAGATTCTCGAGATGCAGGAGCATCAAAATCTTTAGCTAGAGGTAGAGTTTTGCCAGGTTTTACAAAGTTCTTTGAAGAGAGCTTTAAACTTGAAAGGATTTGCCAAGCCTGCCAAAATAATGTATACAAATGCAATATACAAATAAGATTAACTAGGAAGCATGATAGATTTATAAAAAGATGAACTGATGGGAAAAGAATGAGAATTGTTCCTGAACTGAAAAAAGGTGCATGGAAAACAGAGAAATACTGAACTCAGAGTTCCATAAATGCAGGCTTTGAAGGTTTACCTTCTTAAATGACTTTGTCTGATGAGTAATGCTTTATGGATGTTTGACAAGGTAAATATTTTTATTGAAATAGATCAGCTCCTTTATCACATCTCTAAAACCTTCTAGGTACACAGAAAAGAAGTTTTTACCCTTTCAACTTCTGGATTGTGCAGGGCTGCATTCTGAACTTGACAGATCATTGCCCTAGAGAAATGAAGTGAGAAGCAAAATCAGGCAAAAGGCCAAAGTTAAAGAAGTGACCAGTTTAATCATCTACACAATTAAATTGAACCAAACAAAACCTAAAACAAGAAACTATTCATATTCAGAAATCAAGCATCTTAGAGGCTTAGACAAAAGAAAAAGTAGTTCAGTAAAGATGCAAAGATCTCCTGTTGTCAAATTGTTTAGTCTTGCATTGAGAATCATAATGAATTGAGTAAAAAATGGCAATATGCAAGAAGTAAAACAAATACAATTCTCGGTAAATTATTCATGTGCTGTCTGCTGAACTTTAACTACTTAATGCTCGAGATCTCCAAAACTTTTCAGAGAAAGAGACAAAGTTTACATAGTCCAAACAACAGAAAATAGGGGGGGAAAAAATCATTAAGCCATGCATCCCTTGACAATAAAGTACCTCGGATTCGTTGCTTCTTCAACAGGAGGTTTCTGTGCGGACAAGGAGAAAAGGAAGTTCGAACTCAATAACTTATCTTGTTTTGAAAAATCATTATGTGCATTGGCATGCTGAGACCAATTAACTTTAGGAAACTTGTTGCTGAGCTTGGAATTGTCAGCTGAATTGTTCCGACTACACATTGACAAGCAAAAAGATGTGATCAGAAAAAATGAAGATTTGCATAATAAGAAAGAAAAAGAGCACAGAAATGAATAGAATCAACTACGCAGATGTTTTTTCATCCTTGCCTTGTTTCATCCATTTAACATATTCAACCACATTTGCACGTGATTCTCTGACTTGATAGCCACAGCAACCTGCAATATGCTGCCATATGTAATGCTTGCAATAAAACATTTGTAAATAAGATGCAGGTTTAAACATGTTTTTGTTTTTCACTAGAAAGAAAAGTAACAACCCATGTGTAGCCAATTATACAGTAATTGGCATGTACACAACATGCACATCCAATGATATTTCCAAGAGATTGATATTCATTGAATGCACATACAAATTGGCAAGACTCAACCACGCTCCCTTTTAATATTTTTGAAAAAGCGGTCATCCTCTTTTCTTCAATAATCCTGGCAAACTGCTTGCAGTGCATTGCAGGAAAACAAATAAAAACTGAAAAAAAGCATCAAATTAAGATACGAGTTTGCAACATGCAAGATAAAATCTTTAGTAAGAAAATGAAATGTGATCATTAATTAACAAAATGGGGTAATCTTCAAATGTTAATATCCCATCCACTAATCATCAATTAAAGTTTATCCTTTGGTACCTACCAAGTGATACAATACCATGTTCTTTTCTTTGGATTCAAATCTCTGTCCATTGAAATTTACAATCCTCAAATTCATTTTGCATCCCGGACTTCAAAATCAAATGCCAATATGAGCCCACTTACAGCTTATAACCCTAAGAACAGTACCAATGAAAAATCTTCACAAAACCGTATACCATTCTCATCTGGACGCAAATTCCATATTGCAAATACAATTAAAAAGCAGAAAAATTCTCTGTTTCATCCAATTTTTTCAGAGAAATATTGGACTTATTAAATGCAACGTGAGGAGAAAATTCAAATCTTAGCTTGGAACGTTACCGTTGCTGTATCAGAAGGCCGTCTCCGATTGCAATGGCTGAAACAAGAAGCTGCTCCAATATGAATATCGGCCTCTACTTCTGGGGGCGAGGCTGTCCAAACGCAGACACTGCCCCAGTGTGTGAGAAATGAAATGAGGGAGGGAAGCTTCAAAATGGTAGCGCGTTGGGAAGTGGCGGGATAATTTCAGTGAAACTAATAGGGTGACCCGGCCCACTCCACTGAGTGGTTGCAGTTATCTGGACCCGCCTCGGGCCACCTACCATATGTTGGCTGGATTAGTGGGCTCGTTGATTATGTGGATATTGGGCCGCCATTACTTTAAGGACTTTCGAAGCCTCATTTTTAAAGAACACTCCCCACCCCCCCCCCCAAAGAAAAAAAGGCTAATAGACTAACAGTCTAGGTTTTAAGAAAGTGTAAATCAAAATAAGATTTTTAATACTATTTTCTGTCCAAAAAAAGTTAAATACCATGTTAAGTTTTATTTTTTACTCAAAATATTATATTAATAAATTAATTTATACAAGTATAAATAATTACAAATGAATTACCGTAGTATATTCTATTAAATTCAAAACTAAAATAATATTTGAATTTAAATTTAAAATAATATTTGAATTTAAATTTAAATTTAAAAATAATAAATTTAAAAGTGTATTGGATTGGGATTCAATCCCATCTATATAATGAAAATATCTTTATATTAAAACTTTTATATATATACATATATATATATATATATATATATATAATGACGGTATTAGAGAATAGAAAATGACACAATATTTAAAAAAATTGTACTCCAAAATTTTATCTTTGTTTTTTAAAAAAATTATCTAATATAATTTGTGTTATGAAATATGAAAGGTCAAGTGGCTGTTCATTTTCTTGAAAATAATGTGACCGTTCGTATACTATGACTGTTTATTTTTTAAGATTATTAAATTTATTTTTTAACCATCAAGATTCTGTAATCTTTCAGATTCTATATCGAAACCTCTATAAATAGGGGTCATATGTAAACAAACGAACAATCAATGAAATCGTATCTAAACGATTCTCTCTCTTCTCTCTAATATCTTTACTTTACTTTTTATATTTATTGATTCTATTTTGAATCAAATTTACAACACGTTATCAGTACAAAACTCTACCGAAGTTGTTTTACTGAAGGTTATCATCACGGGCTATAACAAAAGAGGAAGGTAGGTACTTTTCCTATTTGATTTTGTATTCACATGGCAAATCTTACCAAACTTGAGTTTGCAGCTCTTGATATTATTGGAAAAAACTATTTATTTTGGACACTGGATGCTGAAATGCATTTAGCTGCAATGGGTCTAGCAGATACCATCGTAAAAGGAAATCCATCATCATCACAAAATGATACTAAAGCTATGATTTTTCTCCGTCATCATCTTCATGATGATTTAAAGGTTGAATACCTTACCGTGAAAAATCCACTTATTTTGTGCACTAATTTAAAAGAAATGTTTGATCACCAGAAGATGGCCGTCCTTCCAAAGGTACGGTATTACTGAATGCACTTACGATTACAATATTTTAAATCCGTTAGTGAGTATAATTCTGATATTTTTAAAATTAGCTCGCAGTTAAAACTGTGTGGAAAAAATATTATATGTTAGAAAAAACTTTCTCTACTTTTCATACCTTGAATGTGCTCCTGCGGCAGCAATATCGAGAAAAGTGATTCAAAAAGTATGCAGAGTTAATATCTTGTCTCCTTGTAGCTGAGCAAAATAATAAGCTATTAATGAAAAATTATGAAAATAAATGTTATCGCTGTGGCATGAAAGGTCATTGGTCTCGTACCTATCATATTGCAAAACACCTTATTGATCTGTATCAGGCGTCTATTGAGAAGAAATGCAAAAATGCTAAAGTAAATTTTACTCTACAACATTCTCTTCATGATGATGACGATACCAACCTTTAACGATGTTGATATAACTCATTTGGTCGTAGCTGATTTATTTGAGCATCTTGAAGAAAGAATTAAGCATTTGATTGGTGATGAAAATGTCCAGAAGAATTAGAAGTTTACTTTTAATATGTTCCTTTTATGTTTTATATTTTTTTACATTGTAATAGTAATTAGCATTTAAAGTTTTTGTTATTTGAGCATTTAATATTTTATTATGCCCATATGGCTATTATTCCACTTATTGGATACACAAGTAGTATTAAAGATATATGCCTAATTGATAGTGGTACAACACACAATAGAAAATATTTCTCTTACCTGCAGATGGGAGAAACAAATGTTAATACTATAAGTGATAGTGTAAAGTTGATTGAAGGCTCCGGAAGAGCTAATATTATATTACCCGAAAAAACAAATGTTGTTATTCCTAAAGCGTTATTTTCTTTCAAATCTCGAAGAAATTTATTAATTTTTAAAGATAATCGCCGAAATGGGTATCACACTGAAACAATGGAAGAATATGGTTTTGAGTATCTCTGTATAGTGCATCATTCAGTAAATCATAAGTTTACTGATCCTACTACATTTATCATTTGGCATGACTTTTTGGGTTATCCAGGAGTTATTATGATGCGAAGGATAATTGAAAATACGCATGGTCATCATTTGAAAAGTTAAAGGATTTTGACATCTGATAAATTTTCATGTGCTGCATGTTCTTAAGGGAAATTGGTTGTTAAACCATCTCCAACAAAAGTGGAGTTTGAGTCTCCAGTGTTTCTAGAAAGAATTCATGGTAATATATGTGGACCAATTAATCCACCATGTAAGCAATTCAGATACTTTATGATTTTAATTGATGCATCGACCCGATGGTCGCATGTTAGTCTATTATCAACTCGCAACCTGGTGTTCGCGAGATTGCTTGTCCAAATAATTCGTTTAAGAGCGCAATTTTCAGATTATCCTATCAAAATGATCCGTCTAGATAATGTTGAAGAATATTCCTCCCAAGCCTTTGATGCTTATTGCATGTCAATTGGCATTACTATTGAACATCCAGTAACTCATATTCATACTCAGAATAGTCTAGTTGAATCATTCGTTAAACGGTTACAATTAATTGCTATACCGTTATTAATGAGAACAAATATCTCGACAACTGTTTAGGGACATGCTATTTTACATGCTGCAACACTTATACGTATAAGGCCAACAAGTTATCATAAATTTTATCCCTTACAATTGGCTTTTGGTTCTGAGCCAAATATTGCTCATTTGAAAATTTTTTGGTGTACTGTATATGTACTAATAACGCCAAATCAACGTACCAAAATGGGTCATCAAATAAGGTTGGGGATATATGTTGGATATGATTCTCCCTCTATAATCAGATACGTTGAATCATTGACAAGTGATATATTCACGGCAATATTTGCTGATTATCATTTTGATGAAACTTTATTTCCTAAATTAGGGGAATAACATAAACCACATAAAAAGGAGCTTGCCTGGACAACATCATTGAATTATTTAGATTCGCGCACAAGCGCAAGCGAACTAGAAGTTCAAAAGATCATTCATTTGCAAAGACTTGCAAATCAACTGCGAGATTCTTTTGCTGATTCTACAAGGGTAATTAAATCGCATATTCCAGCTATAGATGTTCCTATTCGGATAGAAGTCCCAACAGGACAAAATACAATTCCTATAGCTACTGAATAAAAAACACGTCAGAAACGTGGACGACCCATTGGTTCAAAAGATAAAAATTTTCGAAAGAAAAGATGATTAAATGATCAGAATAATCCAATTGAAGAATTAGGAAAAATGGATCAAATGAAAACTGATGAAAAGATCTAAATATCTAAAAATAGTGAACAAAATAGTGAGATATCCATTAATTATATAACTTCTGGTAGAAGTTGGAATCAAACGGAAATAACTGTTGATGATATTTTTACATACAATATAGCACTTGAAATGTTAAAAGATCATGAGGATCTTAAACTAACATTAGTTGAAGAATGTCGTCATACAAATGATTGACCAAAATGAAAAGATGCGATTCAATCGAAGTTAAATTCACTTGCAAAGCGTGAGGTTTTTGGACCTGTAGTCCGAACACCAGAAGGTGTAAAACCAATTGATTATACATGGGTATTTGTGCGAAAGCGAAATGAAAATAATGAAGTTGTAAGATACAAAACACGACTTGTGGCACAAGGTTTTTCGCAAAAATCGGGTATTTATTACGATGAAACATATTCACCTGTAGTGGATGTAATTACATTCCGATACATTATAAGTCTAGTAGTACTTGAAAAGATTAACATGCATCTAATAGATGTTGTGACTGCTTATTTATATGAGAAATTTGATAATGATATTTATATGAAAATCCCAGAAGGATTTAGTATGCCTGGCGCATATAATTCTAACCCTCGTGGAAATTATTTCATTCAATTACAAAAGTCATTATATGGCTTAAAGCAGTCTGAACGCATGTGGTATAATCGTCTTAGTGAATATTTATTGAAATCAGGATATAAAAATGATCCACTATATCCATGTAAATTTATTAAGAAATTTGGATCTGGTTTTGTGATACCTGCGATATATGTTGACGATATTAACCTTATTGGAACTCCATAATAACTCTAAAAGGCAAGAAATAACCTAAAGCAAGAATTTAAAGTCAATGATTTTGACAGAACCAATTTTTGTCTTAGTTTACAAACTGAGCATCTGAAAGATGATATTTTTATTCATCAATCAACATATACAACAAAAGTTTTTAAAAGGTTTTATATGGACAAAGCACATCCATTAAGTTCTCCAATGGTCGTGAGGTCGTTAGATATAAATAAAGATCATTTTCGACCTTGGGAAGATAATGAAGAACTACTTGGTCCTAAAGTATCATATCTCAGTGCAATTGGCATATTGATGTACCTTGCTAATAATATTAGACCTGATATAGCATTTTCTGTGAATTTATTAGTAAGATTCAGTTCTTTCCCAACACGACAACATTGGAATGGGATTAAACATGTCCTAAGATATCTCCAAGGGACAATGGATCTTAGATTATTTTATTCAAATAGAACAAATTCAATGTTGATTGGATATGCTGATACTGATTATCTATCCGATCCACATAAAGCACGTTCTCAAATTGGTTATTTATTTACATGTGGTGGTACTGTTATATCATGGCGCTCTACAAAATAATTTGTAGTAGCTACTTCTTCTAATCATGCTGAAATTATAGCTATTCACGAGGCAAGCCGATAATGTGTGTGGTTGAGATCAATGATCCATTATATTCGAGAAAATTGTGGACTACCTTCTGAAAAGGAAATTCCAATACCTCTTTATGAAGATAATGCAGCTTGTATAACTCAATTAAGAGGTGGATATATTAAAAGAGATATGACAAAACATATTTCACCAATTTTTTTTTTATACTCACGAACTCTAGAAGAGATGTGAAATTAATGTGCAACAGATTCGATCATATGATAATCTGACAGATTTACTCATTAAGGCATTACCGACTGCTTCATTTGAAAAATTAGTACATAGAATTGGAATGCGTCAGTTGAAAGATATAAAATCATCTTGAAGATGTTATTAAGAGGGGTGGTATGTATACTGTACTCTTTTTTCCTAACTAAGATTTCTTACTATTGGGTTTTTTCTTAGTCAGGTTTTTAATGAGGTAGTATTTCCTCCATAATGGAAAATGTACTATTTTTCTTCACTAGGTTTTTATCCCACGGGGTTTTTCCTGTGAAGGTTTTTAACGAGGTATTTTTCGAAGTGGTTGAAAATGAACATTCAAGGGAGAGTGTTATGAAATATGAAAGGTCAAGTGGCTATTCATTTTCTTGAAGATAATGTGACTGTCTGTATATTATGACTGTTCATTTTATAAGGTTATTAAATTCATTTCTTAACCATCCAAATTCTGTAAAATTCTGTATCGAAACCTCTATAAATAGGGATCATATATAAATAAACGAACTATCAATGAAATCGTATTTAAACGATTCTCTCTCTTCTCTCTAATGTCTTTACTTTATTTTTTACTGTGCTGAATCAAATTTACAACAATTTGATATATTTTGTCTATAATTTTAAATTTTTAGTTTCATTCTTATATACTATATAATATTAATATTTTAAATAACAATAACTATTTACTAGATTTAACTTTTATTTAAAAAAGAAAAACAAAAAACGCAAACACCTGAGATGAGAGCATCGCTGGCGGAAAATGACGGGTTGCGAGAGGCTATCAATTTACCACAGAGCTTACGGCTTTCTCCGCCATTTCACGTGAATTATCCCAATGCAACTGCTTAAATTCACAAGAAACTCACTTCAATCGCCTCTGACTCGATTGCATGGATTTGCACCCCTCTCTCGTCTTCTCCCCTCACAAACCTAAGGCACGCTGTAAATCTCAATTCGTTTTCTTCCAGAATTTGATCGAATCTGTAGTGTATAATGATTCATTCATTGCTAAAATTTTGGCATTTTTTATCCTATTTCTGTTTGTTTTCAGAATTTTTGGTCGTTGAGTCCTGCAGCAGCAATGCAGCGGGAGGGTAAGGTGAGAGTTCCACACGTTCTCACCGTCGCCGGTTCCGACTCAGGCGCCGGTGCTGGAATTCAAGCCGACCTCAAGGCTTGTGCTGCAAGAGGAGTGTATTGCTCCACTGTGATCACGGCTGTCACTGCGCAGAACACTGCAGGAGTTCAGGTGAACTCTTTTCAAATGCGTTGTCAGATGATTTAGCTCGTGTTGTTTATTTTATCCGTGTGCGTTGGAGCTGGTTAGTTTTAGTTGAGAAAGTTCCGATGCTGAGTGGTTTTGGTTTGGTTGATATTATTAGGGTGTGAATATCGTGCCGGAGGAATTTGTTGCAGAGCAATTGAAGTCTGTGCTATCAGATATGCATCCTGATGTTGTAAGTAACTCTTTTCTTCACTTGGTCTTCTTTGACATAGCATGTTGAATGTTGATCATAATTCATTCAATGAGTATACTAACAGTCTTTTGGTGAATAAGTTTGCTTCTTTTTTTTTTTTTTTTTTGTGTGTGTGTGTAACCAAGGGTGAATAAGTTCGCTTTACTTTCTTCTTTTTGAGATTTCAATCTTGGTCTGTTATTTAAGGTGGTTGTGCTATGATTATAGCTAGTGTGGATTTGTGATGCCAGTGATACTGAAATGATATTAGGTGAAAACAGGCATGCTTCCTTCAATAGGCATAGTCAAGGTCCTTTGTCAAAGTTTGAAGGAGTTTCCTGTCCGAGGTAATGCAATTTTACCAAGTAATAACTAAATGCTATTTCATTTAGTGTTAGATTGAAAACGTCAGTTTTGTTCTGAAGGCAGCCCTGGTGGTTGATCCTGTTATGGTATCTACAAGTGGAGATGTACTGGCTGGTCCCTCAGTTCTGGATACCTTTCGGTAATTAAGGATTGAATTTCTCTTCTCTTTCTCCCTATAAGATCACCAGCTAATTATTTTTTTGTTCTGGATATTTAAATGAGAAAATGCAATCACCTGCTAATTATTTTTTTGTTCTGGATATTTAAATGAGAAAATGCTTTATGCATAAGCACTAGCTAACATTCAATCTCACTGAAAGCATTGGATGTCATCCCTGTTATATTTATCTAGGAAGCTTGCCTTGCATGCTTCTCATCTTACTCTGGATTACTCTAATCAAAATTGTTGTAGTCAATGTGAGATTTTCTTGAACACTGTGTAACAATAGAATGTAAGACAGAGCTTGGAAATGATGTTAAATTCAGTTATTTGTTATTTTTTCATATTTCTCTATAGAGTAGCTTGACTTGGGTGTTGATTGCTAATTGAAGGTTGGTGTCTTTCCACTTGTTCCAAACAAATGAACCTCAATTGGAATTAATTTTAATCCTTTCTTATGCATGTACCATTGCAAAGGCACAGGCAACTACACGAGGCTAGCAGATTATCAGACAACATAAAAGTTATTATTTGATTTTATTTTTCTCTTTCGGAGGGCAGGGGTTTTGGTGGGGGTAGATACAATTGACTTGTTTTCCTCTGCACTATTGGTCTATCTGAAAATATTCTCTTATCTTGTTCACCTCACCATTGTTTCTCTGAACTGTGGGTAATCCAACCTAACTTCTGCTTTTGTTTCCTTGTAACAGGGAGGATCTTCTTCCTATGGCTGATATTGTTACCCCCAATCTGAAAGAGGCATCTGCTTTGCTTGGTGGAGTATCGTTGGAAACAGTTGCAGACATGCGCTCTGCTGCAAAATCTATTCATAATATTGGTCCACAGTGAGTTCCTACAAATGCATCAAGTTCTTTATACAGGACTGTGGTTATATGAAATTGTTCAAAATTTGCTTTTCACATAGCATTTTTTTTGCTTTTAAAACTTGATCATCAAAAATTTATTTGAAGAAAGTAAAGGAAGCTTCTTCATATTTCGAGAAATCTATAAGGCTTTGAATTCTGACACCTGGTGTTTCTAGCATTATAGCCAGTGCCTAGCTCCTAGTATTTTTTTTTTATTTTATTTCCATGCTTGCAATAGCTGAGCATGGTTGAGAATTACTTGGCGCAAACTCAGTTCTCTATTCTGTTAGCAAACTAAGGCTATAACATAGAATGCCAGACTAATAAGCTTTCACTTTTGACCAATTGAAGAGAACATCTTTCCATAGATCAAGGAATTTAAGGTTTAGTTTTTCCTCATGATCCTTGTCCCAATGGTTATTTTCTTTTCTAAATCATCTTTCTCCCTTCTCTGTTGGGTAAACTCCTATATTTATTTTGTGTTGTTCTCATTGAGAATGATTGAGCTGAGGAAACAATGTATTGAGTGTTTTTGTTGATTTTAGAAATGTCCTTGTGAAAGGAGGTGACCTCCCTGATTCATTGGACGCTATCGATGTTCTATTTGATGGTATGTTTGATGCTTCTTGAAATTTTCAAGGACAATGTATGAGCAATTTTTATGTTACAATGTATGTCATTTGCTCATATGCACACCTGTTCCCTGCATATGCTGCTTGTGTGATCTTGCAGGCAAAGATTTCTATGAATTTCGGTCTTCACGCATAAAAACTCCCAATACTCATGGAACTGGTTGCAGTTTGGCTTCATCAATAGCTGCTGAGCTAGCAAAAGGTTCTCCAGTGATTTCTGCTATAAAGGTTATTCAAATTTAGGTCCTTTACTATTTGGGGGAGAAATTATATTACTTGGTTTGGTCCATTCGTTATGTAGGTTGCCGCTTCACAACATTTGAACTAAATTGGGATAGTTTATGGGCTTATTGAGCATTGCATTCACTTTGATACCAATGAGGAAAGGAGTCACTTTGTTTTCAAGGAATATTTTCATTATTGTTCTTGATCTGCAAAATATTTAATCCTGATGTTCTAATAATTAGGCTGGTGCACTCTGCACTAGTTTTTGCAATATTGGTGACAGCCATTTGCTTCGGTTGTCCGAATTTTAGCAATTATTGAGCATCATGTTAGAAGCTCTAACATTGACTCTCAGTCAGGTCTAAGGTCTTAATCTGATACCACATAGAGATGTATCTGAACATTAGTGGACTTCAAATAGATCTTAACTGAAGATTCAATATCTTTGTAGGCCACAGGAATTAATAGGCAGGATGGAAATTTTAGTTGAGATAGGAGAAAATTCTGGTCTATAATTCATGAGATGCTTGACTATCAATCTGCAAAACTCAAATAGGAGCTGTATTATTAGTATGAGATAATTAAATAAGAAAAGGATCTTCTAAATTATAGGGCAAAAAGGGGAACTCCAAGTGTAAGACACTATCAATTATCAAGGACTTTTTGGTTTACGAATTTTTCTGGGTGACTTCATGCATGGTTTCATATTGCTATTGTTCTTTTACACATTTTCTAACAACATTTTTCTGTTATTTGATTCTACATTAATCAGCTGTTTTTATCGCCATTTCTTATTTGTTTGCATTTTATCTCTTCTCAAATCTTGGGGGTCTATTACTTTGTAGGTTGCAAAACGCTATATTGAATCTGCCCTGAATTATAGTAAGGATATCATTGTAGGAAATGGATGTCAGGGTCCTTTCGACCATCTTTTGAAGCTCAAGAATAGTAAGTATAATTTGTGTAGGCAGAGGCCATTTGATCCCAGTGATCTCTTCCTCTATGCTGTTACAGACTCAAGGAGGAATCAAAAGTGGGGTCGTTCTATTACTGATGCAGTGAAAGCTGCTATTGAAGGGGGTGTGACAATGATTCAGCTGAGGTTTGAAGCAACTACTTCTTATTTTGCATTGCTTTTTCAGTTTTTCGTCTTTTTCCTGCTTCATTTGTTTTCTTTGGTTATCTTTATGGAAGCTTTCTTCCCATTTACGTTCTTCCTGTAATCAATCTGAGTATCAAATTACTGCACTTACAGGTTAGTCATGTGGACTTGCATTAATGTGATTTTTTTTTCTTCACTGTTTTATACTTTCCTTGTGCTTGTTTTATTTTATTGTCATTATTTTGGGTTGGGAGGGAGAGAATGGAGGTACAGAGGAAGAGAGGGTTCGAACATAGATGGTGGTCAAGGTGAAAGGAATATTGTGCCATAATCTTCTATTGGAAGTACATAGTGGATGTCCTTTAGTTCATGATTAGTAAAGCAATCAACATAATTTGAAGATTACTTGATAATTACACAGACAGGCTGCATTAGTCCAAACTTTGCAATAATCACAAATACTATACACGTTTAAGTTGCTGTCATATTTTGATATATTGACTGCTAACGAACACATCTTCATTGTTGTGCCATTGACTCTTTGAAGTTGTCAAGCTTTTCATAATGCTTGAGTGCCATGCAAACTAATAATTTCATGATCTTACTGCTGTTGTATAATTTGCAACATCTGAAGGGAAAAGGAAGCTGACACTCGAGACTTTCTGGAAGCAGCCAAAGCATGTTTGGAAATTTGCCGCTTTTGTGGGGTCCCTTTGCTGATTAATGATAGAGTTGATATTGCCCTCGCCTCTGATGCAGATGGTGTGCATGTTGGCCAGTCTGACATGCCTGCAAGTGTTGCCCGTGCTCTTCTGGGGCCTGACAAAATCATTGGGGTCTCATGTAAAACACCAGAGCAGGCTCACCAGGCATATTTAGATGGGGCTGATTACATTGGTTGTGGTGGTGTATTCCCAACAACTACAAAAGAAAACAATCTGACAATTGGTTTGGACGGGCTAAAAACTGTATGTTTGGCTTCCAAGTTACCAGTGGTTGCAATAGGTGGCATTGGAATTTCTAATGCCCATTCTGTGATGGATCTAAGGGTTCCAAATCTAAAAGGCGTTGCAGTTGTTTCTGCCCTGTTTGATAGGGAATCTGTCTCAGTTGAGACCCAAAAGTTGCATAAACTACTAACCGAGTCGACTACTTCAATAAGATGAAAGTGAAGTGCAGGACGCTCAGTTCAGAGAACTCATGTAAGTCCTTTTTGCATACATTCTGTTGGGCTTTATGTGTATTTTTCATCTTTTTTACATTTACAGAATGCTCATGTCTATGGTCAGTAATCAAGTTTGCTCCACATGTAATGTACATTGGCCACTGATCCTTATTACTTGTTTCTCTCCACCCCCCTGCGCCCCCCCCCCCGCCCACAATCCAAATGATTGATTAACGTAGGCTTACATGATTTCACTCTCTGGATTTTGAGTTCTATCCGTAATTGAATTAGGAGGCTCATAAAAAGTAGAGTTCAAAAATGTAACACAGTCCCCTGCTGCTAAGTGCTTTCCAAGATGTCATTTTCTGCTGAACTCCAAAACTTCTTGAGATGTGCAGTTCTTGCTGACCCCAAGATCGAGTTTGGACTACCTGACGGGCTATGACTATGCAGCAATATATGACCAGAAAATCCTTGAATTGTGCGCACTCACGTAATAGTATGTGAATAAGAATTTTGTTGAGGTAAATTTTATAAAAAGTTATTAAATATGTGAGGTAAATGGGATTGCAATAATATGGTATGTTTTGAATAAATGATAATTTTTTTAAAATAAAAAATATATAAAATAATAATAATTTACATTAAAATGAAATTTTAGTTTGAAATTGATTAAAAATTTTTAATCCAAATAAAATCGTAGAATATGACACAGGCCCCGGCACAATCGACTATTTTAAGTACAAGTGCATTTGTCCAGAACCAGAGCATGTGTATAAGTTCTTACCGTGAATGGCCTTTATCAGATAAATAAACGTAAGGGTCAATTCGGCTTTAGTATTGATATTTGGAATCGGATGATATGTTGATCTTCTGCTTGAGCTTTTTAATTGCGTCAGATAGATCTCTCTAAAAGAACACAGAAAAGCATGGCCATAGTTTTTATATTGGCAAATACCTAAAATGCCCATAAAGTAAGTATATGGAATTTTCCCCTCCTAATTTGATTTGTTGACACTTTGCCCCTTTAATTTCTTGAGTTATTTTATTTTCATCAAAATATATGTATCTTTCGGGTGTACAAATATCCTATCTTGTTTATGATAGCATAGTTAACAATCTTTTAAAAAATCATCTATTTGATCTTTAAAGTTTGAAATTTATAATAATGTTTTAGTTCTTAATAAATTTTTTTTGCTGCTATAGTCCCTAATTACAATTATAACATGTCAAGTAATCTATAATTTTTTTTTCAGTGTAAATTTCGATTAATCTCAATTACACGTAATCAATTAATATGTCTATTTTTTTAGTTAAAAAAAATACTTGTAATAGAAATTATTTTTTTGGTCAAAATTTATAACAAAAAATAAAATTAAAAACTATTGGACAAATTATAATTTCATTATAAACCATAGCGACAGGAAAAAATTATTAAAAATTAAAACATTAAATCCCAAACTTAGGACTAAATAGGCTAAATTTTCCAATCTTTTAGTAATACTTTTGTGGGCATTCTAGTCATTTAACAATCCAAGCTAAAGCTATGGCGGGTTGCTATCTTTTAGACATACCCAAAATTACTGGGGAAGTAGTAGTTGCGTAATACAAGGTGCAGCCGCAGGCTGTAGCATTCACTGAAGAAACTACTGCCCTCAAAGTAGTACAATTGGAGGCCAAGGTGACTTTGTATCCCCAAATGAGAAGTTCAAAAGAACCCAGTCGATGTCAGCAAATTCCCTAAATGATTCTTAGCCATATTCTTTGAATGAACCAGTATCATCTCCACCTAATTCTTTAGCTTTAGCCAGGATAGAGAAGACACGTCTAACATACGACCTCTAGAAAAGAAGAAAAAGTGACAATCAGCTTAATAGCCTACCGTTCCCAACAGTTACAGTACACAATTCCAGCCGTAATCAACAGATTTTGAACAAAACCCAGGATCGCACATAACTCACCCTAGCTGCTCAGCTGAGGGAAAAATTTCCAAAAGCCACAATAGAATGTGCAAAGAGGGCAGTTTGTACCCAAGAAGCTGAAAGGAGGTGAATTCCAATTAATTAAAAGAGAAAGACCAAACAATAGGTCAAGAAAATACTTAAGTTCAATAATCAAACTCTTCATGGGAAGAAATTATATAGACACAATGATGCTAAAGAAATCTTCTGAAACAGACCCAAACCCAGACCTGTGATTGTAACCCTACTGGTTTCAACTTCACTACAGCATTGCATGTACTCTTTTATCTCATACTGCATCTCACAAGCCTCATTATCACAGCAATACATACTCTACGAGCTTACTAAGGATGGTGTCTTGAGCAGTTTTAACTGATTTTTACACACCCATGAGAAAATTGCAAAGTTGACAGACATCATCAAGACTTAAAAGATTTAACTAATAAAAGACGGGTTGTCCTTTAGCTAAGATGAAATTCTCCACTAGCTTGTGCTTCCTTCACTTGCTTATCATATTCATCTTCGTCATCCTCATCGTCTTCAACTTCCTCCTCCACATCTTCTTCTTTCTCCTCATCTTCTTCACCTCCCCACCCAAAGCCACCAATTGAGCGTGAAGCCGGGGGAGGGGTCTTGGCCTCTTCAACAATTTTTGCAATTTCCTCCACAGATTGAGGGGAGTAAGTTGGGTTTTCTTTTCTGTAGTAGGCAGCTTGAGCTGCATCTGTTAATTCCCTAGGCAAATTCTTCAGAAACCATGGATGGGATTTTATTTCTTTGAGTGTAATCCTCTGCAAAACCATGATGATTTTACAATCTGTCTTTACCAGTGGGCAGAAATAGCCACACACCATACAGTAAAAGCTAGATTCCTAAGAGTACAAACAAGTATGGTATGTCCAAAATTTCTATTACTGTTCAACACAGGCAAAACATAAAAGCCAATAGATCTCATATAGTACTTTTCCTTTTCGAATGGGCATTTATAGGTTCACTCAACAAAAATGAAAAAGGAAAAGAAAAACCACAAATGAAGGCAAGCATAGACAACGCATTATGTTTAGGTTGATTGCATAAAAATGTTGTGCAACTCTTTCTTAGTATTGCCATAAAACATGAAACCAGCAGTACAGAAACTTCTATGTGAAGTCACTTTAATGTGTCTTAGACTTGTAAATTCAAAAATCTCCTACCCTGATGTAAGAGAGAGGACTAAAAATTATGCTCCTTGTGGAAAAACAGGCAGATGCTGGATAATGTGATGCTTACCTAGCTAGTCTTATAATGAACAACAAATAGGAAACACTTGCATAGTTTATAATTCAATCAACCTCTCAAAAGAAGATGCTGTCAAGAGTGGCATTGCTCATCTCCTACAATTTAAATATGCTTATTGAAATAAAACATATTGATTATTCACTTCTTACTTACCCTTGATGGATTTGCAACAAATATGCGAGAAAGGAGGTGCCTACAATCTTGAGATATGTGAACATAGTCTGGTATCTTGTACTGAACTGCCATTATTCGCTGGAGAGAGGAATAACAAAGTACATTAATAAAACCATAAGCTTTAGGAGAACAAGTATATCTGTAACATCATGGTCACACCAAATGAAGAAACCTACTTGAATGGTCTTCCTGAAATTCTTGGGATCTTCTTGGTCTTCAAAAGGGTATGCTCCTACGAGCATAACATATAGAGTCACACCACATGACCATACATCAGCAAGCTGCAAAAATAACCCAAAATCTAAGTAGACCTTCAAAATGTACAACATTGATATCACTGCTTCATAAAAAGAGGGGAAGGAGAGCCTCATAGAGTAAGGTTTGTGCTTGATAAACTTTTCAACAGGCAAGAGCATTGCAGAGTAAGTTTTGCGCTTGACAAACTTTTCAACAGGCAACACAAAAACAAATATTTGTCTATCTTTTCAAGATAGGAAACAAGAAAACATGAATGCCTACACATCAAACTAAACACTAAATATTGTCAGTGGTACGGAATGGGAGTAAACACGCACAGGAAAAAAGATAACTTAGTCAATAGTTTTATTCAACCTAGGAATATGAAAAGGATAATGATATTTATACATCTGACTCCAAAACACAGGAAGAGACTAACCTTGCCATCGTATTCTCTCCTGGATAGAACCTCTGGAGCAATATAAGCTGGAGTCCCAACTGTTGATTTGGGTCTTGAATGAAGAAGAGATGACTGAAACCAATTGAAAGGGTGATTTGAAGTAAGGCTCCCCCCCCCCCCAAAAAAAAAAATCAGAATTTAAATAAGGTTCCGCTTTCAATTAACATTTTATACCTTTGAGTAACCAAAGTCACAAATTTTCAGCCGTGGTGCAGCGCTTCCATCCAAAAGAGTATTCTCCAGCTTCAAATCTCTGTGGCATATTTGCTGGAGATCATTGAAATACCCAGTGTCAGTATGGGAAAGCAATTTCAATTGCAAATAACTATAAACTATGCATATATCCATGACTCCATAATCCCATAATATGATATGAAAATCCATAAATGAATAAACAGACAGCAAGATCAGAAACAAGACTATATTGCCGATTTACCATGAAGTGACAATAGTGCACTCCTGAAATAAGCTGCTGGAAGAAGTACCTGGCCTGGACATTTGAAACAAAAATTAAAAATCAACCCAAAATAGAACTTTTTTATTTCTTTGACAGTAAATAATTGCCTTCTGCTGTCCCTTATCCTATTTTCCCTTTCTCTTTCTTTTCTGTTCTGATGAGATATGGAGTTGAAACCAAACATACTTCACACGAAGTTATGATACCTCATCTTCACTGAATCTTCCAGCATTGCAAATTCTTTCAAAGAGCTCTCCACCAGCTGCATACTCCATTACTATAGCAAGATGTGTTGGAGTCAACACCACCTGCAATTCTCCAATCCAATCAAACAAGTTTTTCTAAGAATTCTGCTTTATGCACCCCCCACCCCCCCACCCCAACCAAAAAAAAAAGGCTCATTTTGTAGAGAACCAAATGGGGTCATTCACCTCCTTAAAGCGAATTATATTTGGATGCTTTAGCGATCTGTGGTTTATAATCTCTCGGGCAACATTCTCATCAATCTACACAACATGAAATCAAAGCATCAATTTGCATCTGCTGAAATCCAGTAAACCAAACATATAAACGGAGAAAACAAAATCCGGGGCAAAATAAAGACCATGAAACTAAACAATCTGACAAAAGGGTGTTTCAAACTGCTTAAAAGACAGAGAATTCCACAACTGAAAAATGTTACTCAATTGACTAATCTCGTGATTATAAAGCAAGTAAATTGTGCAGACCTTGCGCCCTCTTTCGATGTATTTCATGGCAACGAGTTCCTTTGTATCCTTGTTCCTCATAAGTCTAGCCACACCGAAATTCCCAGACCCTATATCCTTAACAAGCTCGTACTTATCCATTTTTTTTCCTTTCAACTGCTTCTAGATTTTGGCTGTAAACAGAAAGACGAAAACTTTCTATCCAAACCAACAAAAAACTAAAGAGATTTCCTCAAAAGTGCCCAAATTCAGCTTCAATTCATACCTTCCAGCTCAATTACAACACAATACGATATATTTCCTATAAAATCGACGCTTAATCGCTCAGGATACTAGCAGAATTGGGCACAAGATTCTCTACAAACAAGAATTTCAGGAAATCCCTAAAGTGAACAAGCAAAATGCATTCTCTATCCCTCAAACAACACTTTCCAGCTGGAATCCAGCTTGATTTCCCTGATTGATTCCAATTGTAAAGACAGATCGACAAAATATGCCTAGAATTGAACTGGGATATCTCCAAAATGGACAATTTGGGCAATTAGGGTTCTCTGTATAAAATTAATCTTGAAAAAAAAAACACAAAAGGGCGCTACTTTAAAGGGTTTCTGAAGGAATTGAGCAGGGGTATTGATAAAATTGAGATGGGTTCTTGTGACTCCGAAAAAAGTTGGGAATTTGCTCTGATTTGAAGAAAAGTAAGGAATAATGCTTGCAGTATGTGCAGTGAAATGTCTGTGCATGAGAAAGATGGTGAGAGAGATTTTGTATTCAGAAATATGATTTTTTTTTTTTTAGCTTTTTCTAATTGCAAAAGGCATGTGCTTAGAGGATGGAATGGTAATTGCAAATAGTCACTCTTTTCAATTAATAAATCATGCCTCCCAACTTTTTGTGTTTTTTTAATATAAAAAATAAATTATTTTAATGATATTGCTGTACTTCGAGAATTGTGATGATAAACTCATCTTCCACCTTTACTCAATTGCAATATCTTCTTCCCTTAAACACAATCCAAATAGAGCATAATATTTTATTTATTTTTTCCATATTTAAATATGGTACTAAAAAATTTACGAGATCTGTATTGTATAAATAATAATCATTATATACATAGTATTAAGGATAGCAATTTTCCTACTTAAATTGGGGATTTGGCCTAACTCAACCTAACATTTTTCAATTTAAGTAGGAATGAGACCGGGATCGGATTTCATTCTTCGGCCCGCCAACTAGGGGCGGGTCGGAAACGGAGATTGTATGATCCTCACCTCTGACTTGATCCGCTCTACATATATTATATATTATATTATATATGTATATTTAAGTAAATTATATATATTATATATGATTATATATATATATATAAATTATATATGTATGTACAATAAATAAAATAGAAAAAAAGAGGAAAAAAAGAAAAAGAAAAGAAAAAATTATAAATTATTAATTTTACTCTTACTAATTTAGTGATATGATAAATACCTGAATTATTAAAAACCGTTACAAAAATTTTCTAAGTGATTAAAAACTTTTGAATAAAAATATATTAGATGCAAAAAAATAATTTTAAAAATTTATAAATATTTTTGGGCCCAAACGAACCCCAACTTCCCTATTTCCCCACTGGGTCAGGACCAGAGATTGTTTTGTCCCCAACGGGCCGAGGGCGGAGATCCTTATCTTTTCTTGTAACGGGGACAAGTCAGGAATGGAGAAATGATGACGTATGCGGGAGCAGGGAGTGGAGCCAGAATTTATAGTCCGTCACCTGACCAGACAAATGACTGAGACAATAGTTGTAAAGGAAATTTTTTTTAGTTTCAATCTACATTGTATTTTTTCATACCTTTATTCAAAATATTGCAACTTCTTCTCATCTATGGTATTTGGTATATTCTTTCTCTTCCTGTTATTATAAGGTTGTATTTGTGCATAAAATATTCTCAATCCAAGCTAAAAAATTAATTTAAAACAATATTAATTTAAATAATTTTTATTTCTCGAAAGTTATCATATACGTGTTTACAATATATCATATTTTCTCTCTTTCGTTAATAATTGAATCCCACATTTATTTTATATTTAATAATATTTTATTACAAATTCATCTCAATCAAATCATTATTCAAAATAAAACATATATTTTGTTGTTGTCCATATTCTGTCAGTATCATTTCCTTTATTACACCAATATATTCTCCTTTCCAATCATAAAGTGTTAGAAAATTCATATTTGGACATGGAAAAAATATATGGCACGTGTATCAAGTTCTATATATGTTTCTCCCATAGTTTTCAATCATGAATCATAATAGTCATGCATTTTCTCTCTCTCTCAAGCTTTACTTTGATTGGCATATTATTTCTTTGCACGTACAATTGCTTGGGCTGCCCCTCTAAATATTCAACAGAGTCAAATTATTAGAGTTGAACTTGTAAACATTGCTTTAATCATTTTTATTATTTTAATTTTCTTTTACAATCATTAACACTTACTCATGAAGAAATATTAGTTAAATAAATAATTTGCTAATTTTATTAAGTACTCCATCTGTCCATTTTTGTCTATCTATTTTAATTAAGATTTTTATTTTAATTTACCTGTCATATTAACAAACCAAGACTATATTAATTGTTATTTTTTCACGAATATCTCTCTTTAATATAGTTAGTATTTGTGCACTTGTAATAAAAAATGAAAGTAAATTAAATATGATTACAATACATAAATCTTTAGAATTTGATTACTCCTTAATAAAGAGAGAGATTCTTTGATGGTAAAATAATAAATATTGATTAATTAATTAAAAATTTTTATTTTTTCTCAAAACTTGTGAATCGGTTAAAATTGACCGATAAAAAAAGACAGAGAGAGTTACAATAATATATAGTTTACAGTTTGTTTGGTAATGTGAAAAAAAATGACAAAACTAGAAAATGTGTAAATTTAAATGTAAATAGGTGTTTTTCTTTGTTTGGTTTGTGGGTAAAGTGTGAGGGATGTGAATACAAATTTGAAATTTCTCTTCACGTCAGAAATTTAATCTTTATACATTTAGACGAGTTAGAGAATAGACGATATTTTATCCTCTCCTATATTTGTTGTTGCCATACTTGTAACCTAATTCACCCATCCAACAAACCAATATTGCCATGGCAAACACCAATTCTATTGTTGCATTTATCAAGTACAAAGT
This sequence comes from Voacanga thouarsii, assembly GCA_026120185.1. Taxonomy (NCBI): domain Eukaryota; kingdom Viridiplantae; phylum Streptophyta; class Magnoliopsida; order Gentianales; family Apocynaceae; genus Voacanga; species Voacanga thouarsii. The sequence continues at coordinate 5,062,844 of JANUWF010001322.1, read as the reverse complement.
GATTCAATTTGTAGGAACTTTTAGTATTAATTGATAATATTATAATAATAATTAACATCGAAATTAAATTATCGAACAATCTTAACAAAAAAATAATTATATAATCGCCATTCATAACAAGTCAAATATCAACAAAACAAATTATTCATAGTTTCCAAATCACTTCTCTTCCCCTTCTTTGCAAGAATGGCAAAATAAACAATAGAATAGGAGGAGGTGTAGCCATTATTGACAATCAAGAGAAAGAGGAAAACGAGGAAAAATAAAAAAAAATAATAAAGGAAAAGACAAAGGAGATCTAATGAAAAAGAAGTGATACAATAAATGAACATCAGAGTAATAGTCAAATAATTGAGTTCTTGAATCTTTTTGGTGATGGCAATATCATTGGAATTTGAAGGGGATAAAGATGTATGGGCAGAATAGTCAATTGAGCAAAATAAATAATGTTATTAGTATTTATTTTTCTTCTGCTCATACCAAATAAGTTTAAGGTGTATTTATTTATTTCTCTAGTGAAAATAAATGGTATATATTTTCCTTCTTCTTCCCCTCTGCAAACCAAGCTAGGCCTCAGTTTGTGTGTGTGTGTTTTGTATTTTGTTGTATTTTTTATTTTTAGTACATTTTTTTGAAGATTTTATTAGCATATTTGACTTCTTTACAATGATAAGAGTCTTTAAACATTTAGTGTGTTTTTGTAAAATTAAAAAATATTTGTAATTATCATTAGTTTTTTAGAGTAATATTAATGAGAAATAAGTCATAATATATATTTAATGTTTAAAAAAAAAAGTCAATTAGTGATTTTTAATGAAACTTTTGACATCAAAATCTTATTATGTACTATTTCCGTCCCCTTTGATCTATCAATTTTAATCGATTTACAAGTTTTAAGAAAAATAAGATTTTTTGATTAATTAATCAACATTCTCTATTTTACTCTTAAAGAATCTCTCTATTTATTATTAAGGAATAATCAAATTATAAAATTTTATGTATTGTAAATATATTTAATTTATTTCTATTTTTCAATATAAGTGCACAATACTCATTGTATTAAAGAGAGATATTTATAAAAAAAATAATTAATATAATTTTAATTTACTAATAAAATAGATAAATTAAAATAAAAATTTTAATTAAAATAAGAAGAAGGTAAGAAAACTAAAGAATGGTTAGAACTCAAAAATGACTTTGTGTTGGGTTGGGCTTTTGGGCCACTGTGGAACCATAATGTATAAAATGTTCTAAACAAATACAAAGCTTTGGATTATTGGGCTATAACGGTGGCATAAAATATCAACGAACATATGGAGGCCCAAAACAAGAATTGGGCCTCATACGGTTCCTATCGGTGACATCTTATTAATAGTCCAAATGGGTTGTCGGGACTCGGGAGATTTCTCATGTAGATTGTCAACGGTTGACTCGGCATATCATGAAGTCTAATATGAGCCAAAAAACGAAGTACTAATTTAGTTGTAGTTTAATACTAGGTTGGTGTCTTGTTATGTTGTTAAAATTTAATGTATTAATATTAAATATATATTATTAATTAATTTAATTAGTTAAAATTTTGAAATAATATTAAATAGTATTTAAAGAATTACATATTTTAATATATTAATTTAGATAATATTAAAAAAATTACATATTTTAATGTATTAATATTAAATATATATATTTTATTAATTAATTAAAATTTTAAATAAATTTAAATACAATTTTTAATTTTTTTAAAAAAAAATCATTTAGTCACATGTCACTCTTCCATGTGTCGTAATAGTATATTTCTTCTTTGGCTTATATATATATATATATATATATATATATATATATATATATATATATATTAATATATATTAATATACCAAAAAATAAACATAAGCTTTATCCCTTCCTCCTTACAAGTAGTTTTGCAAAACCGCTTCAAAAGCTATGCCCACTATTTATCTCTCTCCATCTTTTTATTTTCAAAAATATTTATTAATAAAAGAAGTTTGCTATTCGAAAATGCACAAAATTATTTTAGGAAAGATTCAAAAACTATGCCAAACTATTTTATCTGTCTCTCCATCTCAATATACTAATCAATACCTCTAATAGATATGGATTCTAACATTAGATAAAGTTTATAGAGATAAATTATATAAAAATATATATTAAAAGATTTGAAAAAGTTTTTAAACGATGAAAGGTAAAATTTAAAATAAATATTTTAAAAATTATAATTTTATTAAAATAAAAATAATTAAAAAATATTGGAAGGTGGATGGCTGTCATGCCCCTTGTTCCTGCCCTTGGATTCTGAAACACAATACTACATCCGTTTCACAATATAAGTTGTTTCGAGTATGAAATTTTTTTTCACAATATAAGTCGTTTTATAAATATTATTACTTTTTTTTTCAACTTTACCCCTCTCTCCAATCTCTCCATTTTTCACTAATTATGACCCAATTTTCTTTAATTACCAAAATAGATAAATAATTTATTAGTGATATTTTTAGAAATTTAGTTTTAAAATTGTGTGAAATTTAGGACCCTTAATTCTTATACATAAGTCTAAAACGACTTATATTATGAAATAGAGATAATAATACATATAATAATATCTCTATCATCACAGAAATTTTAGTATAAACCCAGTTCACGTGAATTGTATGCATTAAAAAGTTAGTACCTCATACAGTGTACAGTTATTTAATGTATATGATCCACTAATATACTGTCCATATAAAAATTCCACATATTGTCAAATCTATTAAACTCAATCTCGAATTAAAGAAATTATACTCTATTCGATAAATATAACAGTAATATAAGAAAATAAAAAATCGTATAATAAGTTGTAATTATCAAATAAGTTAATAAGTTTGATAAAAACATCTTTTATTCAAAGAATTAAAAAAATATTAGATTCAATCCTTTCAATAAATTAACAATTAAAAAAAAAAGTTAATTTCACCTCACTCAGTCAAAGCCATTTTTTTTCCACTTTAACAAATAATAATAAATAAATAATACTACTACCTAACAGTTCTTGTTGACCTTTATAGAGCAATAGTTATCGTAAAATTGCTGCCCTCTTTCGATTGAGGCCAAAGGCCATATATCAAAATCAATTGGTATGTAGAAAGAATACACTGTAATATAAATCCCCGACTCCCACTCTCGTATCTTCTCCTCTCTCTCTCTCTTCTTCTGTGTTTTGCCCTCACTCGACTTTTGCCGCCGTAAGATCCAAATCAAGGCCGGCGATCTCTACCCCGAGATGCGGCTCACCGTCCGATCCTTCGCTCTCCTTTCTCTTTTCGCTACCCATTTCTTCTTTTCGCCGGCGCTTGCCTCCGAGTACGATCATAAGGTATATCAATTCAACATTTTTCTGCAGCATGCTCGATCTTCTTGTATTACTGGAAGAAAACCCTAATTTCAGCTACAGTCTTTTCTTGCATTCGGATGCTGTGTTTTGGATCTTTGAGATTTTGTGTGACTGGGGTTTGTATTGCTCAGATCTGAGGAGAGATCAGCGTATTTTTTTAGGCCATTTCTCTGCATTTGTGTTTTCTTGAGCTGTGATTCGTGGGTTGTAATTTGTTAGTTTTAGGCATAAAGTTTGGTTTCAAAGTGTAAATGTGCAGGCTTTGTTGTGGAATTAATGTCTTCTTATTATTTTTTGGGCGTAGTATATGGATCTCAAGATTTTTGCTACGTTTGGGTCAAAGATTTGCACAAATATACTTGTAGACTTGTTTACTTATCAAAATTTTAGCTGCATCACCCAGACTATGTAGAAATGTATTCCCGTGCTAATGCGCTCAAGTATGCATTATTCTTGTAGTTGGGTAGGTACCAGGCGAGGGAAGTGGAATAATTGGTGAGAAGGGGCATAGGGGAATTGGCTGCCAGCAATGTGACTCTGGAGGTTAGGGATTATTGCTGTGTGGTTAGAAGCGCTGGTCAATGGACTTGTATATTGTTACAGTAATTGATAACATTTATGAAGGTGCAAATAACTATCTTATGATATGGGCTTGGTAAGTTTGGGGTCAAAATAATGGAAGATGATGCAAGAGCATGATTGAGAATGGACATCTATATCTAGTAAAATCTTTTTTTTTGGGTATTATTACTATTATTATTTATTTTTTTTGGGGGGGGGGGCGCTGTTCTTGGCTTGACTAGAGGATGGGAAGGACCAAGGAAGACAGGGGTGACAGCTTGGATCAAGGTTGACACATTCAAAATTAGCCTTGATGCACTCAAAATTAGTCTTTGTGAATCATGTAACACAGACTACTACACAACCTAGTGAGAGCATCCAAGGTTCACGTTTTGGCATCTAATCTTGGGATGTAACTGATTCAATACAAAGTTCTCGTTGTTTTCTCTTAACTAACATCATGATCTGCACAACTCACTTAAAGAAAGAAACACTGTATATATAAACAAACAATATAGATTTGTGTGACCCTTTGTTGTCTTTTTGCTGGTAACTTCTCTCTCTCTCTCTCTCTCTAACTTCTCTGGGGTAAGTATTTTCTAGTCATAATTGTGATTTCATGTGTAACCATGAAAATTCTATTGCATCTATTGAGCTACTGCTATGGCAAGTTTGGAATCTTGGCCATGTTTAGATATTTTTTTCAGTTATCTTTCTAAGAAGTTGTTTTTTTGCTACTGTGTGATTATATTTTTCAATTGATACATTAGAGCTTCTCTAATCGAGTCCCTCAGAAGTACACATTATTGATTGGTGGCCTTGAGGGGTAGGTGCAAACATAATACTAAGATGTAAGCTGATTCTAATAAAGAATTATGACTAAATCTATCTATTTATACATACTATGCTGCACAGGGTTTTTTTATTTATTATCTGTTTCTGTTTGTACATATATATGTATGTAAATGTCATGCACTTGTCAATTTCTTCTGTTTTATTGAAATATCTTTGAAATGTTGTGATCCAAAAATTTTCACATCTCAAAACTGTCTTCTTAACAATAATCTACTGTTCAATAAATTTTGCATATGAAACGGTAGAACTATTAATATTATTATTTTTAATGTAACCTGTATCAACTGCTCTTTCTCATGGAGCACCTGTGTCTGTTTTGAGAACGATTCCTATTCAAGAAGTTTAGCGCAATTGTTGTCATGTTCATTGAAATGGGAAGACATCTTCAGAACCTGCAATCTTACAGTAGCTTGAAAAAAAAAAAAAAACCCATAAGAACTACCTTAAATCTGAATTAATTGATTTGTTCTGAGGGAGGATTTGAGGGAAGATGGGCTAAGACATTTTTAACCTTGTAATTAATTAATTAAAGAACTAGAATGAGAATTTAGAAACTGTTAGTTTGAAAGTTGTCAATGGCATTCAGTTTCATGTGGTTCTCATTTTTTGATGTATTTTAGATTCTTTGAACCATATTAATGGAAACTGAATCTGCTTTTCCATATAATTGGATTTCCTAGTTCCTGAACTGCTGAATGCTGGATATTAATTCATAAATAATTATTTTTTCCAAACTGCTTCTCTTCTTGAGTGGCAGAGGAAAATGAGAAGATTTTTTGTTTTAGTTAACCTCTATAATAAGTCATTCTCATTGATGTTTTGGTAGGCTTGTTGTGTATTTTATTTCCTCTGCAGCATCCAGTGCATTTGTATCCTCAAGTATTGTTTCTTTCTGTCCATGCGTAATGCAGATTAAAATTTCTCATTGTGTAGAAACTTCTTGTATTTATTTAAAGTGAAATTTCTTTCTGGAAGATATAAATTTCGATTGGTAATCCTGCTTCATCTAATACTATGTTACTTTTGTCAACAGTATCAAGAGGAAGACAAGGTTACTCTTTGGGTAAACAAAGTAGGGCCATATAATAATCCACAGGAGACGTACAATTATTACAGTCTTCCATTTTGTAAGCCAGAGGGTATTGCTGCTCACAAATGGGGTGGTCTTGGTGAAGTCCTTGGTGGAAATGAGCTTATCGATAGTCTTATTGACATAAAATTCAAAAGTTCGTGGATCTTTTTTGATTCTGTAGTTCATATTATTTCTTTGTTAGGCAAAGTGATGCTGAACATTTGGTTTTGTCAGAAAACGTTGAGAAGATTTCCTTTTGTGAGGTTGAACTTGATGAAGCCAAGGTAAAACAATTTAAGGATGCAATTGAAAACAACTATTGGTTCGAATTCTTCATGGGTACGTTGAACCTTTTTCTTGTAAATAATTCATATTGGCTTTATTTATTTATTTATGCTGGTTTAACTTAGATAATCCATTTAATGGCAAATTTTATTTTTAAAATAGAACGCAATTAGCTAGGTTCCTTTGAGATATATTTGTGGTGTTCTATGAATTTATGCTTCTTATTCGGAGCTTTTCAATGATAGTTCTGATGTACTTTTGTTTATTTTGTGTAATCTGTGGCTTGCTGTCTACAAGTTCAGATGATCTGCCTTTGTGGGGTATGCATTTTGTATCCTTTGTTTGTCATTATTTCTACTGTCTAATTTGTTTCAATGAGGTTTCGAATCTGAATGTAATCAATGTTGCAGGTTATATTGGGGAGCTTCATCCCAACGGAAACAGTGATAACAAGCATGTGCTTTACACCCATAAGAGTATTGATGTCAAATACAACAAGGATCAGGTTTCTGGCTTTAAATTATAGCTGGAACTGCATGGGACCTTTTTTTTTCCTCCCTGTATCTTTATGCATGTTGCTGAATGCCAGTTGTTTTCTTGCAGATCATTCATGTTAATCTCAGTCATGAGAGCCCAAAACCACTGGATGTTGGACGTACATTGGATATGACATATTCTGTCAAATGGACACCTACAAATGTCACTTTTGCACATCGCTTTGATGTCTACCTTGATTACCCCTTTTTTGAACATCAGGTGGGCAGTGGGATTGTGCATTTTTTATGTGGACTAATATCTCTTAATTTTGCATTCTTTACTCCAAAAACATTCTTAGAGATGCAATGTCCTTGAAAATGTTTAACTTGTTTCAATATCAAAGCTTCCCTCAATTTTTCATTTTATGATTCTCTACAATCACATACCTTCATCGAGTATTAATGCTGATGTTTAGCTTCCATCTATCTGTAGTTACTAAAAGTATTTGCTGTCATCTTTCATGTGCAATTCCAGTGCTTTCTTGTTCCATAATATTCTATCTGGTGTATTTGATTCAGTTTTATCTTTGAGTGCTTTGAAGTTATCCATATAAGGTTTTAAATGACTTTTGTACCATTGCAGATTCACTGGTTCTCCATTTTTAATTCCTTCATGATGGTTATCTTTCTTACCGGATTGGTCTCAATGATACTCATGCGAACTTTGAGAAATGATTACGCTAAATATGCTCGGGAAGATGATGATCTCGAAACCCTGGTATTTCCCTCTTCACAAGTCATTAAGGAAATTTGTCTCTCTTTTTCATTTTCTGAGCAATTTCAACTCTTCATTTTCAGGAAAGAGATGTTAGTGAAGAGTCTGGTTGGAAGCTTGTGCATGGAGATGTATTTCGGCCTCCTCGCAATTTAGTATTGATTTCTGCGCTTGTTGGCACTGGTGCACAACTAGCAGTGCTGGTTCTTGTTGTCATCTTATGTGCAATTGTGGGAATGTTATATGTTGGGTAAGTTGTATCTTTCTTTTAAACTTTAGGTACTTCTTACCATGAATTGGTCTGCCTCGTCTCCTCACACAACAGATGCCCCCACTCTCCCTTTATCTTTGCCTTCTTTCTTGATTGTCGAATTTCTTTGCAGGGGCCATTTCAGAGGACTCTCCGTTCCTTTTTTCTTAAAAAGAGTTTTAGACTTACTTTGAGTTCTCTCCTTGCATTTTTGCTTTCTTCCCTTTTGTATTGGGTTGTGTTGGTTGTGAGGAAGGAGGGGTGAGGCTCGTTAACTGTATATAATTGCACCTGTTTTCCATTTCACTGCTTGATGTTGGGATATATGTTGTTTAATTGAACTTCAGGGTTTTCTTGTCATTTACTTGACTGGTTCTCATGGTATTTATGTATGTGTTAATTCAGGAGAGGAACAATTGGCACTGCTTTTATTGTTTGCTATGCCTTGACATCAATTGTTTCGGGCTATGTAAGTGGTGGAATGTACTCGCGCAATGGTGGTATGCACTCCTTCCTGAATTTGAGAATGAATATTACTCTGGCATATTTGTTTACATATGGGGGTAGATCCACCATTTGGAAAACTAGCTGTCACTCCCCTCCACTTATCTACGTTATATGTGACTCTTGTTTCTTTATTTTTTTGGCCGAAGTTACCTTCGTTTGATTGCACTTACTGTTTATTTGTTTGTTTAACTAAGAAATAATACTTTGCCATTTTGTAGGTAAAAACTGGATCAAATCAATGATCCTTACAGCAACACTTTTCCCATTTTTATGTTTTGGGATTGGTTTCATTCTCAACACAATTGCAATATTTTATGGGTCTCTGGCAGCCATTCCTTTTGGAACAATGGTTGTTGTTCTTGTCATCTGGACTTTCATCTCCTTCCCTCTTGCACTTGTTGGTACAGTAATTGGAAGGAACTGGAGTGGTGCTCCAAACAATCCATGCCGGGTGAAAACCATCCCCAGGCCAATTCCTGAGAAGAAGTGGTACTTGACACCTTCTGTAGTTTCCTTGATGGGAGGCTTGTTGCCGTTTGGCAGCATATTCATTGAAATGTATTTTGTTTTCACCTCCTTTTGGAACTACAAGGTAACTTTTTGAACCTCATGGAGAGATGATTTGATTGTCTCCTCAACTTCTTCGTGTTGCTTATTTAGGACTTTGAATTGGTTCATGCTTCTATTTACATCAGATGAGATCATACATTTATTGGAAATATAGGAGGAGGTGATTAGCATTAGGTGGAAGGTGGTATATATTTGTATTATACATAAACTTATGCATTCCTTACTAGTGCTTAAATTTGTAAGGCAGACTAACTGCTCTTTTCCTCCAGCCGTTCTTAGGTGACTTCTAAAATTCAAGTCTTGGATACCATGTCAATGCCTACAAATGCCCTGCCATGAGGGAAGGAATATTTTGTGTGCTTCATCCCTACCAGAAACTTGTCATGCCAACATTTTAAACAACCAGTTAGTACTATGCTTCTACACGTAAAGATGAAATCCCAATTCATTATCCTTAGGTATTCTACACTTGGGTGCCCTTGCACTCTGTCTATGATAAGAAGTTTGATGTAGTGTTATTTTCTTTGCCATTGTGCACCTAGTTCTTTTATTCCTTGGTTGAAAATGAGTGAGCTATAGGAATGAAGTTTGCATGAGGAATTTAGATTGGCACATGTATAAGAACAGAAGACAAATTTGTTATGGTTGTCTCTTGCCACAACAAAGAAATGTGACATTATGTGTGTATTTCATCATTGCATATGTACCTTACGCCAATTTAGACATGACTCTTGTCTTCTCTACAGTTATCACAAGTTTGCACTGGTATCATTTTTGTTGGTTGTTTGAGAAAGTATAATGAATTTTGTGATTGTTTTTGACAGGTTTATTATGTCTATGGATTTATGCTGCTGGTTTTCCTTATTCTCATCATTGTTACAGTCTGTGTGACAATTGTGGGGACATATTTCCTGCTTAATGCTGAAAATTATCACTGGCAATGGACCTCTTTCTTCTCAGCTGCATCCACTGCTGTATATGTGTACTTGTATTCTGTGTACTACTACTATGTGAAGACGAAGATGTCGGGTTTCTTCCAGACGAGCTTCTATTTTGGTTATACACTCATGTTTTGCATTGGATTAGGAATTCTCTGCGGTGAGTGTAAACATTTATTACACCTTTATGCTCTCATCTTGATTGTATATTTGACTTGTGCCTTATGTTGCTTTGGTTTTATCTCTACTCTTCATTGGGTCGATGATGGATTGAGCTCAGTGAAGTTCTTTGCCCCAAACACTACTGTGTATTGGCGGAGAACAGCTGAACACAAGTTGTATATCTGTTTTGATGTGCTCTCTAGCTAGATCAGTATTAGTCACATATTGCTCCTTTGTTCTTAAAGTCAGCTGATTTATGTTTTAACTGGGTTTTAACAGCCTTTTTTTTTTTTGGTTGTGATCTATCTCAGGGGCTGTTGGTTATCTAGGCTCTAATCTGTTTGTGAGAAGGATCTACCGAAATATTAAATGTGATTAAGTTGTGCTCACAAGCTGATGCGACTTTGCTTCTGCCAACACATTAAACTCAACAAGAATTGAAGAAGCAAGAAATCATTTTTTTTGTCCCCGACAATGTTTCATCCTGGGATTGACGGGATGGTTTGTAACACAGTATTGTGGGGAAGCTCTGAAAATTTTCCCTGGTCCCCAGGCTGTAGAAAAAGACCCCTTTTTTGTTACTTTACTAGAACGCAGAGACTGGTTCGATAATTTGGTAAAAAACGCTAGAAATATGTTGGCATTGCCTGTCTTGTAGTTATTGCTCGCCTCACCCCTCTCTACAGTAGATGCCCTTTGCTAGCTCAGTATTTTCGCTCTTTTTTTTTTTTCTTCTTTCCCTATTAATTTTGTACTGCAATTAATGTCTTCTGCTTATGGAATTTGTTACTGGAAGAGTAATGAGGAAACAATTTTTGTTTGTGAACTCACTAAACAAAGTTTCTTATTATTATGTATACATACATACATCCATGGTAACCCTCCTGTCAATGCCAGAAATGTTCCTTTTCTGCCTCTGTTTTATCTTCTCGAAATGACGCTTTTGGGTTTGCTTTTCCGAATGCACTAGTGAATTTTATGACCACGTTTTAGCCGATTTTGTTTCTGGGGCTTGGGCTTACCAAAAATAGGGAAAATCAACTGTGATTGGAAAATTGTGTGATCAAGCTGTTTCTCAGAACGGATGGCCAAAATTCAATGAACCACAAGATATTGATAAACCGAACCATAGGATGCGGACACGTAGAAATGGAGATAGATTTCTGGCCAAATCAGGGAGGGCGCACGCCTCAGCCACACGTCCTTCTTTATTTGTATTTCTGGTGGACGTTGAGGAGCCTCAGAAGTAGAAGCAGTAGCAGGAAAAGCAGTGGCAGCAATGGCAACTCTCTCGGGCACCATGTTCAGCACCTCCTTCCTCCCAAAGAAGCCAGCGGTGACCAGCCTCCGTTCCCTGCCAAACTTTGGGCAGGCTCTCTTCGGTTTGAAGGACGGGGCACGGGGCGGCAGAGTGAGTTGCATGGCGGTGCACAAAGTGAAGCTGCTCACACCAGATGGACCTGTAGAGTTCGAGTGCCCACACGATACATACCTTCTGGACCACGCAGAGGAGAATGGACACGACCTTCCATACTCTTGCCGTGCAGGTTCTTGCTCTTCCTGTGCTGGTAAAGTAATAGAAGGACAAGTAGATCAATCTGACGGCAGTTTCCTTGACGATGGTCAGATAGCGGAGGGTTGGGTTCTCACTTGCGTTGCCTACCCTACTTCTGACGTCGTCATTGAAACCCACAAGGAGGAGGAGCTCACTGGTTGATTTCTTCTTCCTTTTGAAATTTTCTCATGTCTAATATAATGGTCTTTCTTGTTTAATCCGTTGGGTTAAGTTTCTCAATAAGATACCTTCTACCTAAGCAGAACTTGTAATTTTTACTTTGCTTGACATTTTCCTTTCTTTTCTTATGTTATCGCAAGAACATTTGTTATATTTTTTCTAGTGTAGCTGCTGCCGCTTGTGTTCTAATCTCTAAAGTGAGCATCTTTAGCTCATGCATCCTATGGTATGGTTCAAACTTTGAGCAAATTTGGATCAAAAAGATTTTGGTTGATATCTTGATTCCAAATGACTAAGGGACAGCTCCATTCATTCATTATCCTCATTCCAATTCCATCCATGATAATATAAATGGCCAAAGTTCAACCTGGATTTGTAAGGCCAAAGCTTCTAGATAAAATGAAGCAGTAGATGTGACACGTGGCGGACAGCCCTCCATGCCCTTTTTATCCCTTTCCCTTCCATTCATCAAGCTTATCTCCAATCCAATATGCTACCGTATCATATTTCAGCGTGGTCTAAAATGCTTCCATACTCCCAACTAATACTGGTTTCTAAAAGCCCAAGGGAAAAAAATTGTAGAATTAAATGGACAAGCCTCTTTTCCACTCGAGTTAGCTACTCGTTAACGGCTACCCTCTCAGGCACCGTGGTCAGCATCTCCTTCCTCCCATGGAAGCAGGTGATTAGCCTCTGCTCCATCTCCTCAATATTGGCGTGGTCTTTTTTTTGTGTTGAGAATGCTGGGAGTTGTGATGGAATTACTTGCATGGCTATTTACCCATTGAGTTCGAGTGCCTAAATGATGAGACATTCTTGCCCGATGTCTGCAAGTATACACAAGCCATTGACACTTTTTCTCATCTGTATTCCTTATAGTAGACTCATGCTTCAAGAATTATGCCGAGAAAGAATTCCTGAATTCCTGTTAACTGGGAACGAGAGTTTCAGTTAGTAATATTCTTCTGGGAAATCCATTCACCTGAGTGTATTAACGGACAAGTGCTTGGTAAGATACAAGTTTGTAAGGGAAGATCAGGTATAATTGCTAAAGAAACTCAGTAGCTAGTTCCTCTGCTCCAGATGTTATCGGTGTCTAAAGGTTGCAGTTCCTTGTTAGAGACATGGAATGAATTTTTCTCCTGATTTGGAAACTCCAAGAATGTCATGAAAGTGGCTTCATGTCTTCTGAAATAGCTTGAGAAGAGTGTCCGGCTGATGTTCCTCGATGATACCAGCATTGCTCTGACACTCTTCTATGTCATCAGTGTTGTTCTGGCATTCCTCTATGTAATCAACACTGTTCTCGATATCGCTAGCCATAGGATGGTGGGATAAGTACTCTGAAACACGGAAGGACAATTCATCTCTAGGAGGATCTGAAGCCTCAATGATGCCATCTGGAGGTGCAACTGACTCCTTGTTGTCTAGATGGTTTAGTGACCCTGTTGAAGAACACGGAGATAAAGTCCCGGATGCAACAGTAATCTCGTCCCTCTCATCAATTGTCGATTCAAGTGAACATGTGGATCTTGTAGCAACTGAGAGCTTAGACCTTTTACACCAGCTGTGTAGTGACTCTCGGACACTTTCAGCAATCAAAGCCTTCTTATGTCTAGACCCCATCTGAAGATCAAGAAAATAATAACTTCAATGATCAAGACAATATCAAGCAGCTGTTCTAGATTAGCAATTGTACCATCAAATGGATACTCCTAAGGCATCATAAGAAGGGATTTTCTGCATTAGAATACAAAACCTGAGTGATAATTACATTCAGCGGCACAGTGCTGTAACTGCACCAGAACTGAACCAGAACCCTGCAAGTTCAAAAGAAGGAAGATGCTAAGTACCATCAAATATGTCCATAAAATGGCTCACTGACAAAAATGATCCTTATGAGCTATATGGATCAAAATATACCATAAATAGGAAATCACTCCCATTTACAATAGTTTTTTTTTTAATCAAAAGCATTTACACAGTAGCTTCACTTCTAGATTGAAGCCAAGATGACTAATTCATCCAAACCATGGTTAAATATATATAGAACTTCAGGTGGGTTTGGTCAAACATCTTAAGTTGCAGAGGATTGAATTATTGTTCTTGTTTGAAGATCAATAACAGTATATACATACCCAGAAATCAGTCGAACTGATATCATCACATGGTTTTTCATGAAGCATGATCTTTGCTTGAATCCCCACTAAAAGAACAAAGAAAGAACAATTTTGTTACTTGGCGAATTCTTCATTTTGAAACTTGGTCACAGAAGTAACAAAATTTATACGAGTTTCAAGTTCATTGAAAGGCCTTTGTTCAAATATCTCCCGTGAACCAGACATAATTAAAAATCACTTAGCATTCCAATTATTCTGTTTTGGGCAGTAGTTCAGCATCTTTTTATTACTCAACCTTTTCCAGATTAGTCTGCATCAACTCATCACTCTAAAGTCACACTTTGACCTAGTTTTATGATTATTCTCTTTGGATCAGTAGAGAAGGATCGTGAATGGTATTTACAAAATGACTATAGAATGATTATATCAAAGAAGACCCTTTTCTAATAGTTTTTCCAGTGGTGATAAGAATATATTTGGGACACATATGAGTCTTGTCTTAGACTGCCTGCCTTGTTCACTTTTACAAAATGTATTCCCGGCTTATTTTAGAGACTAAAATATGTTTAACTTTCAAACATTTTTTAGACCTAGATGTTCTTGCAATTTATTGGCAATTGTTCGATGATATTCCGGTGGTTATTAAGGTTCTCATGAATATTTAGTTTTGGCAGATATCCTATTTGATTATACAGACCATAATACTGATGAGGGCATCAAATAATATGAAGGAGAGGAGCAAAGAGGAGGAATTGTCCCTACCAAGGACCAAATAAAAGTTGCCATCTCAAAAGCATTCTGCAGACACAAAAGGATAATCAGGACAAAGAATCAACAAAAAGCTACATCCTCAGATCAATCATTTGGTATTTCTGATCAAGATTATCACCTGAAATGATATAAACCGTATTAAGCGTAAGAGTATTTCTGGTTTCCCAAACCAAAACAACTCATCACGTGGTTTTACTTGGTTTCCAATTGATGGACCCTTTGGCTCAGCAATTTCAACTGCTAACAAGGAGACGACATGCTGGAGTTTTGTTCCGACCAACATGACAAGCTTTGACATGTATCAAATGTTAGGAACTTCGACTATAGTAAGATGAGGCTGCTCGGTTTCAAAGAGTGGAAGAGTTGGAAGACTTACAATGGCAGGAATAAAAGAAAGCCAGAAGTAAACGTTAAGACCTGTGTGTAATAAGATTTAAATCAAACTGACACTTTAGAAAACTTAATTTAAATTAGCATTCCAAATAAACTGACCGTGGATGTTTATGAAAATGCAGATTATCGCATAACCCCAGAGTGGCCAGCTGCAAGGTCCAAGGATAGATTAATTCAAGATTATCTCCAGTGAGAGCACAAAACATCTATATGTTATACAAGTAAATGATAAATACATACCCAATCCCCACAATACCATAGAATTCATCTTCCATGCTACGGACCATGTACTTGTGGAAATTATAGGAAATTGGAAGGCTGTGATTCTGCATAGTTACATGAAAAGATATCAGGCATGGTCCATCAAATAAGTTATACAGAAGTAACAAGTTTGCATTATCCTGTGGACTAAATACAGATGCAGAATGATGATGGCATGGAGAGACCAAAAAAAGAAGTATGTTTACAAGATTCATTTAGTTTGGCCTACATCCAGAAAGGATTTTATATGTGATTTTGCTGTTTTAGTGAGAAGACATTAAATACCCACAGTGATGAAACCCAATCGCAGTGCCAAGTAATCTGATTTCTCTATTGAGCTTCTGAACTGGCGGAAAAAGCAAAGCTGCAGAGTCAAGAGCACAAAAAACATATTAACATAAGATCCATCAAGATAATACAAATTAATGGTCAATCTAAGTTTATTCATCTACATCACTGACATCAAATGAAAGATGAATAAATAGGTATTATTGATACTGTTAATTAGGGGTAATTACCATCCAGATGAGAACTCGGCTCCTGCTCCATGGATGAGATGCATGATGCAGAGCAAAGGTGGATTGTCGTCTCATCACCTTGCGCTTTGTTTCTATTAGAAATAAAGAACCAAGATAAATACACTTTCTAACTAATGCAATGGAAAGAGGAATTCAACCAATTAATGAGTAAACTTGCTTCAATAAAAGCAAGATCCAGTGTATTCAATGCAAGCCATCAGCTAATAATGGCTGATTTTGATGTCGTATGGAGAAGACACGAGGATTAATTTTTGATTTGTCATACCATGCAAATTCACTTCAGCTGCAAAAGTTGCTTGGTTTTCCCATTTCCTCCAGCTGTAGATCTAGAATCACATTAAGCTAAAATAAGTAACATTTCATCCACAACCTCTAACACTGAAGTATGTTTCCATTTCTTTAATCAAGATCGGTTCCCAGTTTATGAACATTTCAGTGTTAAGTTTTATTGTTTAATTCCTTTTTAGTTCCTATTGCTCGCTATGAAGAAATCAGACCATCTTGATTACCAAAGACTGGCAAAAGGGGTATCAATTCTACCTTGATCATAGCCAAGCCAACAGTGATGAAACTGTATATAACGTGTGTAATACCAAGAACAAACAAGAAGCGGTGAAGTTGTTCAAGGCCTTCATATGAAACAAATGGTTCACGACCCTGAAAATAAAATACTCAGTTTTGATACAACAGATTAACGGCCTGTAATACAAAATGAAATTGAAGGACTCACCTCACCACATTGATTTGTTGTCGCATAAGTTAGCCCTTTAGGAATCTCAGTTTCATTTTGGTAAGAATCGTATTTTGAGAGTAAGACTCTCTTAGTCTCATCATAATCTTCTTCAGAGCAAAGATAAAATTTACTGCTGAAAAGGGAGGAATTGACACAAATTTGAGAGATCCACCTTGCCCATTGCCCCAACAACAAAGAAATCAGCCCAAGCAGCATCAACTCTGCCGCAAAACAGCCATGTCAAATTTAAACCAAATGATAAATACAGAAAAGACTCCAACCAGCGAAAACTCCCACCCCATCAAGTCACCAGGAGGACTGGAAAGATGTCGGGGGAAAAATTCCAAACACAATTACAGGGGATAATAATGGAAGCAATATTCTACTCATGCCTTCCTCAAATGCCAAGGCTACAAGAGAATGATCCAGGAATAGTAAAACAACCCAAAATAAGATAGTTCTTTGCCATGTTCCTCATCGTTCTTGTACATATTCAGAATGAGAGCAAACAAGAATAAATTCCAAGTGTCAATTTTATTACCCCATCCTTCAGTCAATCTCTCACCTTCTTTAATCTTCTCCAAAGAGGCAGACAGAGCTTTCCTTCTAGTCTTCTTCAGCCACTACCCCACATCGAAAGCATCAAAATTCTCAGTACCCAGATGATAAGGAAAATTCAAACCATTACAAGTAAAACAAAGTACAGCAAAGCCTCCAATACACAATGTCTCACCTTTCCAAATCTGTAAATGGACCTCTCCACGAATAAGCACACGAAGACCATCACAGTAGTCACCGAAGCCACTGACCAGGTAGGAGTTTCCTCCAAAGACCTCCCTTCTCTTACCATTCCCTCCACCATTTTGTTCCCTTCAACTTTGTGGGCACTTCTCTCTAGCACTTTTTCCTGCAAATCTCGTGATTTTCTTGCTGAAATGCAGCGACAAGCAGCAGAAGATCCAGCAAATGGGGAACTGGAAGTCTGGGACACAGTAACAGCTGCACGTCCTCTACTTTCTTGAAAATTTTGAGGTAATATATACATAGCAGGACCAGAAGTAGCTACATTTATTGGTTATTATAATGTTGATGGATCATGGAATCTTGTTTCATGTAGAAGTCCAGTGTTGGTTTGGATGCGGAGTTGATTGAGTTCTTGCATGTGAAATGTCTTTCTGATTATGAATAAAAAAGGGGAAAGTCCCCAGCTTTCAATGCGTTGGAGTCAAAATTCAAAAATGTTGATGTGATTTCCTATTCATTAGCTCCCCCCCATGGCGACCTCCCCACGTGGTGGTTTCCCTGGTTGGCGCCCCGTCTCCTCTTTGCACTTCGCCTTCAAAATTTCTTTGGTAGACTTTTCACCCCTTAGCCGCATTAAAATGTTAGGAAGGTTGTTATAACATTAATTTACCATGAATACAGTACTCCTTCCGTCTTGTTAAGTTATTTTGTAAAGATTTATAATTTTTTTCGTTTAAAAATTACATAATAAAATATTTTCTTTTGAGGTCGTGTATGTTACTTCCGTTGTCCATCCCTAACAAGTAATATCAAAGTTAGGTTTCAACTTGGGAGAAAAGTAAGATTCGAGCTTAGGGAGGAAAGACAATGAGCAAGAGGTGCTTCATCAACAATTCTAAATAAGAGGTAATATTTTGTATCACGTGAAGGTAAGTTATTTTTATTATAAACTCTTTAAATATAATATATATAAAAAATGAAATTTTACTTTCACTGTTTGATGGAAATATTGACTTCACTATGTGGTAATGCACAATTCAATACTACTTAATGCAGTAGGGTCTTTATTCTGCATTAGAAGACAAGAAGCCATAAGAGATAAATTATTCAGATTGGAGTACTATTCAAAAAATGATGATTAGTACTATTTAGTCAACATTGTATTAAAGTTACAGTGTTGAAGGAGATATCACTTAAGAAGATGTAAAAGAATTTAGATAAAAATCATGCATCGAATATACTGACTAATCGCTTGAAGATGAAGATGGATCTATATTCGATTAAAATGGAAGAATGAGGCAATATAATTCACCATATAAACAAATTTAATAAGTTAGTATCCCGACTTGAAAATTCATAGGAGAAGATTGAAGATGAGGAACAAACATTGCTCTTATTGGCTTCTCTACTCAAATCTTACACGACACACTGAATGAGGTGTCAAAATCTTTAAAAGAAAATTACCATATGATAAAAGAAAATCAATTTGAGAATAGTCGAGTAATAACTACAGAGAGTTGGAGAAGAGGGAGGAATCAAAGCAGAAGAAGAGGTGACCGAAGAAGAAGAAAATCCCAACGTAGTGATAATAGTTATTTTAAGTGTTATTACTATGGGGAGATTGGTTATATCCAATATCGTTGTCAAAAAATAAAAGAGGATTTAGGAGCTCTAAGAGAACAAGTGAATGTTGAAGGCGTTGGACGAACCCGCCTTAAACTCCACAATGATGACGTCAAAATATTTTTTGATGTAAGTTATATTCCTAATTCTAGTGTGAACATTATTTCATTAGGTGTGATGGTATCAAAATGATACAAGTATGTTGGAATTGAGAAGTCTTGCAAAATATATAAAGGGAATTGTTTGATTATGCAAAGAAGAAAGAAGAGCAAAAACATCTACCATCTTGATGATCATTCCTTGAAGAAACGACTTGAAAGAAGTAAAACAGAAGAAGTAATAGAGAAGAAGATGACAAGGATTGGGAATAGAGTTAAGTTTTCAGATTCTATTGTAATTTGAAAAATTGAGAAAATAGAGTATTTGCTGAGTTTTTTTCAATCTCGCGTGGGATAGTTTAAAAAAAAAAGTAATGAAGGATTTCCGTACAAATAGGTTAGTGTTTTTTTTTTTTTTTTTAGTGCACCAACTTATTGAGCCTAATAAATTGAGAGCTTTTTGAACTTTGAGTTATTTTGTGAGGGTTTGTAATTTTGCCTATTAAAAAATTATATAGTGGAGTATTTTCTTTCGGGTTCGTGTATATAAGTCTAATTGAGAGACCGAATCATGTTAAATTTTTGTATTCTATTTTATTTATTTATTTTTTTCTCTTTCAATATATTTGTATGTTGCTTCCATTGTCCATTCCAACACGCTTTAAAAATCTTAGGAGAGGTGGGTTGGCTGGCGGTGATATTGCCAGAGTAATTTCTCTCATATTAGAACATTTTTATTTTAATGACATAACTATCCTTTTAGTTAAAAAAGAATTAAATATTAATATTTCCCACTTAATTACAGTGTCTCCCTATGCCCTAAATTTTATTCTGTCATTTATTCATTATCCTAAATTTCAATTAACCACTTTATCTCTTCTTTCTGACCATTTTTCTTCTTATTTTCATAAAATAAAGTTTTATAATTTACTTTATAAAAAAATTTAAAATCCTCATCAAGTCAGCATCTACCCTTATCACGGCTTTTTGTTCCAAAAAAATGAGTAATATATCACGAAGTCCAATTCTAAATCCAACAACTAATCTTTTATTTGTCAATTCTTGTTGAGAAAAAGGAAAGAAAACTTTAAAAAAAAATTACATTATAAAAAATGGGGCCAAAGGAAACTTTGATGATAGCAACTGACTTTTATTTTTTTTTTAATAACGTAGTTAAATATTTTTTTAAAAAAAAAATTTAAAATTTCTGTTTTTCCCTTGAAGAAAAGGAAAAAAATATATTGGGAGGAGAAGAAAAAACTTCAAATACAAGAAAATTTCTAACATGGGCCAAATGCATTAGTGACTTGTATCGCGTGCAATATAAATTGTATAATATAATTCACTAATGCACTTAATCTACTGACTCATAGTTTATGTAAGAATTGCTCCAAATACAAGGATCGATAGAGAGTAAAGGTTGACAAATATTTATTGTGATTGTAAATAAAAAGATAATTGTATAATTTGTATGAAAAATGTTCACGAGAGAGGAAAATTAGTCTGACAATATCACGAGTTGAAAGGTTGTGGAAAAATTAAAATGATTTTTTTTGGGGGCAAAACTTATAAAATTCACCTTTATTTATCCATTATGTAACAATTTTTTAAAAAAAAAAAAATCTTTCTAGAAACATCTTGATTTTCCTATTATATCAAATATTGTATATAATTTTATTTGTAAGTGGTACAACCATTTAATATATTAGCACACGTACATAGGGTATATATAAAAATTTTCCACCAAGTAAAGTAAAGGGTAAATTATTCAAACATATTGTCAATAATACCCTCAGCTCCGAGGCCAAAAGGCATCGTCTGATTTCGATGTCCCTAAAACCCTAATTCCTAAAACCCAACTGCAGTTCGCTTCGCTTCACTTCACTTCTATTCATCTCTGTCGTCTCCTCTGACACGAAGGACACACTCCATCTCAACCACCGGAGATGGCGCTGTATTCAATCCGGCTCCGCCGTGCCTTGTCTCTTTCCTCGTCTCTGCTTCACCACCAACAGCAACATCACTTCTCCTGGCCAATTTCTCCACTCCCCGCAATTTCCCCTTCTCTGTCATTACTCAACACTCAAAACCCTACCACTCCTTTTAATTCAGAATTACAGTTCCTTAGATCGTTCAGATCATCGGCGATCTCCCTCTCTTACCGGAATCAACGTTCAGGCCCAGTCGACGAGCAGGAGATTGGCCCCGACACTATCCTATTCGAAGGATGCGATTACAATCACTGGCTTATCACCATGGACCTACCTAAAGACTATACTCCTGAGCAGATGGTTGAGGCCTATGTTCGAGCTGCTACTCAAGTTTTGGGAAGGTCATTTTCGTTCCTTGCGAGCTCGTGTTATTTGATGGTTGGAAATCATACTCGATACCACTATTCCTATGTAATTATTTGTTTTATGCATATACCAGTATTGATGAACCTCCAACTTGTTTCTGGATTTGCATGTGACTCTCTCTATACAGTTGAAGTTACTTGCACTTCATTTGCCAATAGTAGTTCCATTTCCCCCCATTTTTTTGGGTAACAGCTTCTTGTGAGGGATATCCATGATTGTTGAGCTGAGCTGAATAGTTACTGTGCTTGTCTGTTAGTTTCTTAGTATGACTAAAGCTTAGTAGTTACATATAAAATAGTTTGGTGTTTATTGAATCTGAAGTTATTAGGCTCATTTTTGCCTAATTGTCTTGGTTTCAGTGAGGAAGAGGCAAAGAAGAGAATTTATGCCTGTAGTACAACAGTTTATGTTGGTTTTCAGGTCGAGTGTTCAGAGGAAACATCTGAAAAATTTAAAGGTAGAATTTCAAAAGCTGTTCTTTTGCAACGGCGTTGGACTAGCAATTGATGCTGACTGTTAAATTTTTCTGTCAACAGATGTAGAGGGAGTTGTATTTGTATTGCCGGATTCCTATATTGATCCAATTAATAAGGAGTATGGAGGTAAAGATAATGTTTTCTTTGTCTTCTTTTCAACATTTTTAGTCTAATGTTGATTACAATGGTCTTTTGCTAGCTACTTATATCCTGGTTTTCATTTTGGGTTTGGTTGGTGAATCCACATGCCAGGAGACAAATATGTGAATGGGACAATAATTCCTAGACCACCCCCAATTCAATATGGTAGACGAGAAGGGAAATCTGGGGATCGCAGAAACAGAGTTCAACATCAAAACAGGGGGCCGATGCATGGGGAAAATAGGAACTTTGGACCTCCTCAAAATCCCCCGTCTTATCAAAATTATGGGCCACCAAGGGGTCCTGCACCACAGCAGAATTATGGCATGCATCTGAATCCTCCGCCTCAACAGAATTATGGCCTGCAGCAAAATCCTCCGCCAGGGCAGAATTATGGTCAGCCAGAGAATTTTACTCCAGGGCATAATTATGGTCAGCCACAGAATCCACTTCAGCAGAACTACGGTCATCAGCCGGGCTTTACAGCTCATCAGAATTATGGTCCACAAGGAGCAAATTTTCCGGCTCACCAGAATTATGGTCCAGCTGGAGGATTAGAACGCAATGGCCCTACAAATGCTCCCGGGGGATGGAATCACCATCAAGGCGGCAGGAGAGATTTCCAACAAGGAGATCAAAGGGGTTATACATCTCCTGACCAAAGAAGCTTTGCAGGCCCAGCTCAAAGTTACATGTCTCCGCAAGATGCAACTTTTAATCAGGGTCCAGGTGGAGCCCGGCAAGAGATGAATCCTGGATATGGTCAGAGTTACCCAGGCAATCCTGAGGATCAGAGATTCTCACAAGGTCAATATGGGAATAACATACAAGGTGGGGAACAACAGCATCATACAGCCAATGGAGTAGCTGACCAAGTAAGGACCGTCCCCCCCCTCCCCTCTCACTTTTTTTCGATTGGTAGTTATGATTTTCCCATATTGAAGAATCTGGTATTCAATATTTTTTGGTAGCATGTTAATTGTTGATAAATATAGATTCACTAAATCACTTTAACTGATGGTTTTCTTTGCTTACAAGGGCTCGTTTGTCATTGTTTGTCATATTCAGTTTTCCAGAGTTGATTATATACTCACGGGGCATTTTATGATGGTGTAGTCAGTCTTGTAGATATTACAATCTACAAGAACTCATGAAGCTAGTTGAGATCTATTCATTAATCTGGTTTTGTCCTATTTTTTTAATGTATTGGTTGAAACTTGACAGCAGAAGTTTTTCATCCAGTCAAACTCTACTTGGTGAGTTTTTGTTTTGGTTCCAAAGGATCTAAGAATTAGCAAAGTTTGAAGATGTTTAACTCCTGTTAATGTTAAGAGGATTATCTCTTAAAAAATGCATACAAAACACAGTGATACATCCACCCCTGGCAAAATTTTGAAAGCTCTTTATTTCACTTTGAACAATTAAGATTTTCCAACTTATGCCATTAGTAGTTATTCATTTTAGTTCTGCTTGTTCTGTACCTACTTGAATATTTTTGTTTTTGGTTGGGGTGGGGAGTGGGTTGGGGGGATCTTTTTTCCCCTCTTCCATATACCTTTTCCCTGTATTGACATAGATTTTGTTAGGTCCTTTTGTAATGTTGCACAAGGCAGTACTTTTTATTCATATTTTGGATGCTTTCTTATGCCGTTTGGCACTAGTTGAGATATTGATACAGTCTTCACTAAGACATTGATCTTTATGTATAGATTTAAGCAGCTGGAGAAAAAACCTAAAATCATTCGGAGGGTTCAAATGTGATTCTTGTATTATTTGTTCAATATTCATGCAACATTGTTGATATTTATCAAATGATTGTCATTTCTGCAAAATCTAACGTACCTATGCATGTTTGCACGCAGTTACATGTATGTATTTAAACATTCTTCTTTACATTAATATACAGTGGTTGTACCTGAATTTATTAATTCATAATTTTCTTTAAAATTTTTATTTTTAGCAAAAGCATGGTACTAGAATTTTGTCAATTGTACTCTAATGTCATACATTATTGATATTTGTTTTGATCCTTGCAGCAGACACACTAAAAGGTGAAAGGTCATATTCTAAAATGATGCAATTGGGAAATGGCGGCCGATCGTCGTGCAATTAATGAAAGAGTAGGTCAGAAATGCATGTAAAAATACCACCAAGCGTTTCACTTCTACCGGAATAATCGATTGGAAGAGGTTCTTTCACTTCTATCGAGTAATTGATTGAAAAAGTTTTAATTGCTTGTTATGGTGAATGAATGGTTTCTAATATGATTCTGTTGGTGTAACTCTGGAAATTGTGGTACAAATTTGCTATCTTTTATGGTTAAACATTTTGTAACTAATGAGAAATAGTTTAGCAGTAGTGGCATTAATAGTTTACTGGTGTTTCATGCGAGTAATTAGCAATGGTAAACAGTCCCTATATGGATGAACAAAATCTCTCTCACCCATAATTGGTTGAATTTTTGCAAAATGGTAAAAATATTTGAGTCGATTTGTGTTACCATCACCTCAGGTCCGGTAAAAAAGAATGTCAAAACGTAGAAAATAGAAATATGGAAATGTATAAAACGGAAATAAGTTGTGATTCCATTGGCAAAAGGTCTGGTAAAACTTGCATCTCGAAACAAAATAGACATCGAACGACAAAAATTTTGCATTTCCTACCAAAGTTTGACATGATTGGCCAAAATTCCGCTAAATTTTGTATTTTGACCGAAGTTTGTGAATGGTTTGCTGACAGTTGCAAAACTTGCACATATACTATAGATTTTAAACACGCACACATACATATGTATATTATAAATTTGTATTTAACTATCATGGCTAAATACAATGACTAAATATTTGTAAAAGTTTGTGATTTACTGGGGAAAAAAAAACGTAAACAAATAACAAATGCACCAAAAATTATAACGGTGTAGATTAAGAATGTCTTCTGACTCATATCATGGCAACATTGTAATATTAAAACAAAAAATAAAATAATTATTATGTAAATTGATTGATTTTAAATTTGTGAATACAGAGGTATTTGTCTTCTAACAATGTGGATGACTCCGAAACCAGAATTATGTATTATGATTGCAAATAGCTTTGTATATAGGTTATAACAAAGAAATATGTCAATTTCTTTTATTTGAGAGGAGTTTGCCAATGTTTGTATTTGAAGAAGTTGGCATAAGGGAAAGTTTTGGCCCTGTTTGCACCATTTTCTCTCGGCCAATTACATATGTTTTTTCTTAACCTGCCAGCATGAGAAAATAAGATGGCCAAGTCTTTGCCTCATAACCTCATCCCTGTAGCCATGGGAGGGGTCATGTCATCTACAGCAAAGTCTTGAGTTTCCTATCGAAATCCCTCATAAATTTGGTTTAAAAAAAAAAAAACTTCCCAAAATGTAAAGACCAACAATGGAAATGCATTTATCAAAAGTCTCCCTCGTAAATTTGGTTAAAAAAAATCTTGAATCGAACCCAAGATGTAAAGACCAATGATAGAAATACAAGGAGATGACATTGTTTATCGAACCAAGGCAAAGTCAAGAGCACTAAACAATTGTGTGATTGATGGAATTGTAGCATACAATCCTTAATCGGAAGTAGCATACAGAGCAGGCCATTCACCTGCGTGTGCTTAATCGGAGTACAAGTAGTCATGAAGATTGGCATGGAAGAATACTCTGGCCTGGCATCAAGGAATCGGGATTCGGAGAGGTGGTGAGGAAGCTCGGAAACAGGCTCAGCGTGCCTTAACAAAGTTGGGATCGACAATAATGGACCTCCAAAGCTTCGACACGGCCTTGAATCGCATCAGTGATTTGACTCCTTTCTTGAAGAGTCGAAATGGGAAAATTTTGGTTGGTACTGTGTTGGTAATGGCACATGGCTCCTTCCACAGCCTTGACCGCCGTTGGCAAACCGGCCGTTGATGGTTGGTCAATGTCGTTGGTCGACGGTAACCTTTAAAGCCAACCTCAATCACAACCATCTAATTCAATTTGACAGTTAGCGATTGTAGTTGAGGTTTATTAACTGTCGATATAGCCGGTTTCACTTCTCTTTTTTTGAATTTTTTTTTAAATAAAAAGATAATTTTTAAGAAGTTTTTTAAAGAAGTTTTCTTAGAAGTTTTTTTATTAAAAATTAGTTAAAAATAAATTTGTATAAGTTTTTATGATTGAAAAATAGTTAAAATGTACTTTCTCCATTTCTATTTATCTATCACAGTTAACTACTTCACACAATTTAAAAAAAATTAGTTAGTCTCTTAAATTTATACAATCCAAAAATACCATTAAATTTAATATTCTCCACAACTGTTTTCTTACTTTGTTTGCTTAATTCTCTCTCTAAAGTTATTACACTTTCATTTTTCAAAATTATTTAATACAAGAGTATAACTAGGGGTGACAATCGTATCGTGTTCGGGTTAGCTAATCATGTCAATTTAAAATAATTAAAATAATTACATACAACAGGTCAATTCGAATATGATACGATTAATAAACGTATTGTGTCGTGTCAATTCGTTTATTTTCTTATCGCATTTGTATTATAAAACGGGTTAACACGATTAGACACAAAAATTAAATAGATAATTAATAAATTCGCTAACCTGAATAGCTACTGAACCTGCGGTTCATCCATTACACAAAAAAAAAAAAATAAAAAATCAAATCAAACCCAATAAAATTTAAAAAAAATCAATAAAACAACTCATAAAGTCCTAAATAACTAATAAAATAACAAATCATCCAACTAAATATCTAGACATTCCAATAAATTCATAAAACTTAATTTTAAAAATCTAAACAAATATAATTTTGCAATAAATCGGATTGTTCAAGAAATTATTTTCTCTAACTAAAAGTTGTTGTAGTAATATTATTATCATAAACATTAAATAATAATCAATTAAGAATTATTCATTTATTATATATCAACCAAATTGCCATATTAACATCATTTATTTTTCTTAAGATGTCTCATATAATTAAATAAAATAGACACACAAATAATTCAATTAATTTATATAATAAAATTTAATTCAATTAATTCATATAAAAAATTAAATTATCTAATTTTTTATAGTGAAGTTTGTAAAATATTAAAAAATATTAAATATAATTATTAAAAAAAAAGTTAAACGGGTTGTTTTTGTGTCGCGTTCAATATTGTCACCCCTAGGTATAACATTAAAATTAATATTAATGGTACCTAAATTTCTTCAATGTGATAGATAAAAAAAAATATCAAAACTTTTCAATTGTGACAGATAAATAAGGACAGATGGAGTATAAGATATAAAAAAAAGTTTGAATTTAATCTTATTTTTATAAAATAAAATTGTTTACATTTTCTCTTAAGAGTATAAAGAAATCAAGACTCTCGTAGTTGTCTTATCTGTTAATCTTTTTTATCTTTATTGACATTCACTCTTGGCTGTACTTATAGTTCTTTTAATGTTTACATCCAAAAATACGTCTAAGTTCAACTTCATATTTTTTTGTTAGCGATCTTTGGCTTTAATCCACTCATCTACATATGATTGAGCTTCCACAACCTCTGGTGTCATTCTTGAGTGAGTTTCGCTCAAAATATTTCCTCTAACACTAAAGGTTTTATTCTACTGCAATAGTTAAAACGGGAACAACAAAAATTTCCTTTGCCATTAGTGTTATAATAGGGAATTTATTCCTATTTTCAATCCCCCATTTTAAGACATCAAATATTTCACTTGTTTCACTCCATTTAAAACCATAAGTTAGATAAGTGAAGTTCCACCGTAGAATTTGAATATTCTTTCGGTCGTTTTGACTTTTTAACCATAAGAAGAGTTGCTATATTAAATCTTGAAGATTTGGATGTTGGAATGTTAGTATATTGAGTTGCAAATTACTCAATTAAATCATATCTTCTAGAACATTTATGAGATAAGTCATAAAGAATATTTCTTACATTAGCTATTATACAAGAAATATTAGGAAAACATTTAAGATATTGAGTACTATTGTCACTATCATCATCATATTATTATTATTATTATTCTTTGAAAATAAATAACCATAATAATAATTAAGATAATTTTGTAAACCATCAACTCTCATACGTAGATCAAGAACACTAGCAGCTGAATTAATATAAAGTATTTTTAAATAATATTTTAATCATTTATTTTTTGTACCATCAATATAAGGAGATAAAAGAAAACTACTAGAATAGTCATTAAAAGCCTAGCTAATATTAATACATTATTGAACAACTAAATGTGCAGTAGGATAATAAGTACTAGATACATTATAAATAACATTATTAAATATTTTTAAATATTCAAAATACCTTCATAAACATTCTATTTTTGAGGAAATAAATATATTCCAACCGTTCTATTTCCAAAAAAAGTACATACAAGTTTTTATATGGAAAAGATTCATTTAACAATTCATATGTTAAATTCCATCTATTTGGGATATCTTTTAGAAATTATTTTGGTTTCATACCGTCACGTCTACACAATTAGCTTCATTATTTTTTAACTATAGGCCTAATCGATAAATAAGAAATGATGGCTCTTATTGGTTTCATATAAAAATCAAAACTTTTCAAACCATCTTGAATTCATAAGTTAAAAATATGACACATATATCTAACATAAAAAAACTTACCTAAAAAAATTAGCTTAATTAAATTATTAAGACTAGTAATTAAGACAATATTTGCACTAGTATTATCAAAAGAAATCGAAAAAATCTTATTCACTAAACCATATTCTTCTAGAATAATAACTAACAATTAACAAATATTTTCAATAGAATGTGAATCATCAAAGGCTCTATAAGTAAGTAAACATCTTTTAATATTCCATTCATTATCTATTTAATGATATGTAACACCTATATAAGAATGGTTTTATCAATGATCACTCCAAATATCACTACATAAAGAAACTTTACTAAGCAGATTTAAAAAAAAATTGAATTAATTATTTTTTATGTTCCCTATATAATTTTTTTATTGTTGTGAGGGTAGTATAGGGAACATGTTTTGTAGTAGGATTTAAAGCATATTGACAATATTTATTAAAACGTAATTTTTCACTAAAACTAAATGAAAGATATTCTACAACTACTTTTTCACAATATTTAAATAAACCAACACAAGAAGTAGGAGTAGAAATGGTGTACCCAATAATTTGTTGTTGTTTGAAATTCAAATTGAACTCTTGAGGATAGTGTCTTCTTAGGAGTATCAGTGTAATAATTACACTTAACTTTCATTTTACTAAAAAATATTATTATAATGGTGAAATGTTTATTAAATATATCAAATTTCCTTTTTCGTACATTTTTTGTTATAGTTTCGGATTGTATTTCACTTTTTTGAGTACCAACATAAGGATATTGTTATTGAGCTTTAATTTCTTTATGCATCAGTTGGTCAATTGTGAGAGGAGAAAATATCGCCAAAGAAAATTTTGGATAAAAACCGGAGGTATGTTGATGATCAAATAGGGTTGTAAATGTCTCCCAATCTCATCCGGACCGTAAACTCCAGTTTCGATTCACGATTGAATCCTGAAAAAAAAAATGAATCGAGCCATGGATACATCTACTCGACAAAATCAGATCACCAACATTTACTTTCGTCCTTATTCTCTGTCACCATAACCTCACCAAACATATGATAATACGTAAGTTTTTGAACCTATCAAAGTCCAGCACTAAGCTGGCTATTGCAAACCCATAGTTAACCCAATTAATTAGCATCTAAACCAAATATTATAGACCAATCAGTAACAATTCACATTATACCTAAGATTTTGCGTCATTTCCCTATTCCCCGTCATCATAGTCCCACCATGTTAGATGGGTAGAAACCCTCGATTTGGTTCGCTAAAAAACTCAGCCTTTGAAAAACATCACAAATTAAAGTAAACAGCGTAACCTTAAAGGGTAAAATATGTCAGCCGTCATTGAATTTTTATAAATTTTGATTTTTACCCTCGAACTTTAAAATGTTTGATTTTAGCCTTCGAACTTTTAAAACACATAAAAAATAGTCTTTTCAACAATAAAAACTTAAGTACAATACAAAATCTTTAAATTTTAGTTTTCATTCTCCCATTTTTTATTTCTGAAATATTATTCTTCAAATTTAATCTCGTTCTATTCTTTTTGAATGAGCTCTTCCATTAATTAAAACTATTAAGTGCTCACGAAAGTTCATCACATGACTTCCACATGATTTATTTTATAAGTATTTTCATTTACTCAATTCTCACAATATGGTGTCATCCTTCTAATTATTATAAAATAACTTCTATATATGACAAGAAAAGACTATTACGACTTGCGCATCTCTCACTTCTCTTTTTAATTTTTTTTTTTTTTGATAATTCACTTATACTTTCAAATTTATTCTTCCTTCCTGTAGAGATGCCAAGAAACTTACTATTCGTCAAGAACTGAATCGTTTTTTTTTCTTCTTCATCTTTATGTCTTAATTTTGTTTATTTAGGGTAAAATATGTTATTTTTGTTATATGATTAGATTCAAAAAAGTGCGAAAAAGTAATCTCAAGATTATTGAGTCGAATAAAATATTTGAAATTAGATTTTAAAATTGTTGTTGATAAATGAAGAAATTCGAAGGGAAAAAAGTGAGATTAAAGTTAAAGAATAATATTTTAGAAATTAAAAACAGGGGAATGAGAGCTAAAATTTGGTGATTTTGTGTTGTATTTGAACTTTTATTGTTACATTGTCTATTTTTTAGGTATTTTAAAAGTTCGAGAGCTAAAATCACACATTTTTAAATTTGAAGGTAAAAATCAAAATTGATAAAAATTTAAGAATGACTGATATATTTTGCCCAACCTTAAATGTCTCATGAAATATTGCAAAGAAAACTATTGTTGTTCTGTCTCACTCTAAGATTCCACCTTTCTTGCTGTTGTAAGCGTGCAATTCCAGGACACGAGATGGTAATAGTATGGTAGCAAGAATTAAGAAAACAATCCAGCTTTGAGGAAACATTTTTATTACCCAACAACAACATCAATATTTAATTTGAGAAGTTTTTCAAATAGTGAGTTTAATTAATCAAAATAAGGTTCATAAGATTGTATATCATATATACTAAATAAAATCATTCTTTGTTCGGAATTATACTATATTATTTTTATTTTGAAACAATTATCGTTTTTTTAGATTTTTTTATAAATATATATCGCTTTAAAATTTTAAAAATATATTTATTACTTTTTTTTCAAAATTATATTTATCTTTATCATACTACATCCGTGTCACAATATAAATCGTTTTCGATCTGAACATTTTTTCACAATATAAGTCGTTTTACAAAATTTTATAAACATTTATTACTTTTTTTCCAACGCTATCACTCCCTACCATCTCTTTCTTTTCACTAATTATGACCCAACTCTCTTTAATTATCAAAATAGATAAAGACTTAATTAGGGTTTTTTTTGAAAATTTAGTTTTAAAATTATGTGAAATTTAATATTCTTAATTCTTGTGCACAAGTTTAAAACGACTTATAGTGTGAAACGAATGTAATATTTATTACTCTTCTTGTATCTCAATAACTATTACTACTTTTGATTTTTTTAATTATGCATTATTTAGTAATTATTTTGGATTTTGTATTATATACAAATGTTACTATATTATTTCTATTTTGAAATAATTATCATTTAAGATTTTTTTATAAATATATCACTTTAACATTTTAAAGATATATTTATTACCTTTTTTAACAATTATATTTATCTTTATTCTATCTATTACTCTTCCTATTCCATAATAAGTGTCACTCTTGATTTTTTTTCTAATTATCTGTTATTTTTAATCAATAATTTATTTATTATTTTACTAAATTATAATATTAACTTTTAAATTTCAAAATAATTATACCTCTTATAACTCTATAAATTTTATAATAAGCAACAAAGTGTCGTATCTAAATCATTTTGCCTATCAAGCTAGTTAAACTTACTTTTCTTACTCCTTGGCATATTCCTTCTTGCCTTTTTTTTTTAATAATTTAAATGTTCGAGTTTTGCTTAACTATTTTTTGAGACTCTGAGCCCTCACCCTAAACCTATCGTCATGTAAAATTGAGTGTAATTGCACTTAAATGAAGCAAGTATTTAGTGGTCAAGTCAAGCTTCGAATCTTGACCTAATGGCTAATCTTCTCCCTATTTTATCATTTGCGCCACCCCGTAGGTATCATTCTTGCTATTTTAGAAGGATTGGAAGACTACCTCCTATCGTTTCGGCATATTCCTTTTTATTTTAATTTTTTTTTATAATTCAAGTGTTCGAGATTCGCTCAACTATTATTGGAATTATGAGATTCCAATATAAACCCATAGTCATGTGAATTCGAATATGATCGCATTCGTACTTCGTGCCTAGGTTAAGATTTGAACCTTAGCCTAATAACCAATCATCTCCCTACTTTACTAGTTGCACCCCCGGTAAATATACTTCTTACTATTTTAGAAAAATTGGAAGAATGCCTCCTACCTTTCAACGTAACCTGCTACCTAGAAAGAGAGAGCCAACCTTATGCCTTCCTTAATAACATTTATTAAAAAATAGAGAGAATATAATATTTTACTAAATAACTATATTAATTATATTTTTAATTTTTAAAAAACAATAATATACTTTATAGTTTAAGAATTAATTTTGATATTAAGGGCTAGTTTGTGAGTTACTATTTGGGGGGAAAATAAATGATTTGGGTAGAAAAGGAGCCACCTTCCTTTGTTCGCAAGTTTTTGAGGGAAAGAAAAGAAAAGATTTGGAGTAATCCTATAAAATCATTTCTCTCCATATCTAGAGAGAAATGGATGTATGCTCAAAGATGGGGAAGTTGAGGTCTGCAAAATTACAAGCATATCCTTCTTCTTGAACTAGAGCTTACTAGTTGTTGGACTTAGCAATGGCATGTGAGCCAATTCGACACGTGCAATCTGGGACCGGGAGCCTAACCGGCTCCACTATAGCGAGCCAGCCCTCTTGGGAACTTTTTTTTTTTTTTTTTTTTTGCAATTTGACACCACAAACAGTCAATTTGATTTTGTTTTAGCCTCCCAACGACTATTTCACCCCCAAAACTCTATAAATGACTCTCAGTTTACTCTCTCACCAAATACTCTTTAACTTTCTCCAATTCTCTATTTTCATTCTTTTTTCTCTTATAATTATCAACTCTCTCAATTTCTTCTACAAAAAGTGTTAGAATAAAATTTATTTTTTATATATTTTTTAAATTCTTCAAGCAAAATCTTCATATTTTGAAAGATTATTAAGTGGTGAAACAGTAAATAGTTCAAGTCTTGAAGAAGATGATAAGTAAAGTTTAGCAAAGTGTTATTTTTTATTAGCTATCAACTAGTTAATGTTTCTTAATCCTATATTCTTATTTTTTACCTTTATTAATTATTTATCTGTTTTAGTTATTTGTTTAATTTTAAGTTAATTTACAAGTTATTTATATTTTTTAATTTTTTATTTCATTATTTGTTAATACTTTATTTCATTTTATTTGAATTATTATTTATTTATTTGAACTTTTATTTAAATTTTAATTGATTGCTCTTGTTTATTTTACATAATAAGTATTTGAAAAATGGTTCCACATTAATATCATTATTTTTCTTTACAATCATCTGTACATTTTGAGTTCAATATATATCCGATATTGAATTTAATAAATAATGAAATATGTAATGAAAATGAAGAGCCTAACGTTAGTGTACAACAACCAACTTCAACTATTAATCCTGCTATATCTAATATGGGTGTACCTTAGGACCAAGTTGATGTTGAATGTTCAGAAGTTATAACTAAAGCAAAAATATTTATGATATAGAATTTTTTTGAAAATGATAATAATAATAATAGGGTAATATATCAAATTTGTAAAGTGATATATGCCTGTAAGAAGGGAGGAGGAATGAGAACGTTAGTTAAACACATGAAAAGCTCATATAATGATTAGTTAAAAAACGTACTTAAATAACAACAAATTCATACTATAGGAGGTCAAATTATAAGTAAATTTCAATGCGATCATAAAAAAAACTAGAATTGGATTTGTTGAAATACTTATTAAAACTAAATTATCTTTTAAAATTTCAAAAAATCCACATTATTAACAATTCATACAATACCATTGTCAACTTACATTTAAAAGGATTCATAGAACAATATTAAAAAATAAAATAATAAAGTTATACAAAGAGATAAAATAATATCTTATTGTCATATTTGATTCTTGTAATTTGAAATATACTCTTACTCGTGAGAGTTGGAGTTCGGTTACTAATGAGGCTTATTTGTACATTACATGTCATTGGATCAATCATGATTGGTTAGAATAAAAAAGAACTATTTATTTTAAATTATTTGAATATCTCCATGTAGGTAGTAGTATTGCTAGAATGATTAATAAAACATGTTGTGAATATAAAATATTAAATAAAATTATTTATATTTCTTTAGATAATACTTCAAATAATGATTCTGCCATAACAATTTTGAAAAATAATATGAATGTTATGAATTATTGGAATCTCCATTAATTAGTGGAGGCTCCACTAATTATGAATTTATGTGAATTATTAGAAAATTTTTATGGATGTCCACCATTTAGTGGAGACACCATTAATTGAGATTAGTTGAAGATGATGTATGCCATGATGTATTTCACTAATTAGAGCTCTATAAATAGAGCTATTCTCTAAGCTTGTAATACACCATCATTTTGTGAAAGAAAGATTAGTGAAAGAAATATTAGAGAAAGAATTGTGAGAGAAAGAAAGAGAGAAGTTTGAAGAGAAATTCTTGTGCAAAGAATAGTTAGAATTTTCTTAGTGTGTAGTGTGTAGATTTTATTCTAACACTACCCTAATTTTATAACACGTTATCAGCACGAGTCTCTACCGTTATTAAAGCCAGAAGACAGGTACGCATTTATTGATCTCGCTAAATTCGAATTTGTAGCCCTTGATATTTCTGAAAAAAAAAATTTATATGTCATACAGAAATGCATCTAAATGCTAAAAAAAAAAAGGAGATCCATATGTCATGTGGATAAAAATAAAGATTTGACCACCTGAAGATGGTCGTACTACCCACTGCACGGTATGAATGGTTGCACCTGAAGTTGCAAGATTGTAAAACCGTGAACTCCGTGATGTATAAAACTACATCTTAGTTAAAAATTTTACAGAGAAAAAGTTACTGATGAAGTCATATTGGAGAAGACATTCTCCATTTTTCATGTTCTACAGTAACAATATCGAGAAAAATAGTATCCAAAATTGACAGCTTTAACATGAGTTATTATTGAGAAATCATGAAGCCAGATGAACTGGCTCAACAGCACTCCCAGAAGTGAATGTTGTTGGCTCCAGTAGAAGCCATCGTTATAGTCGTAGTTGTGGCAGTGGCCGTGGTTATGGTCATGGACACACTCGATATTTCCCTTATCACGGAGAAATACCGCCACCGAAGTGGAACAGAAAAGATAATAAGGGAAAAAGATATTTCCATTAATAATAAGCATCACATCTTTTATTCATAGCACTAGTGTTCATATGAACTTAATGATACATGCTTATAGTTGCTCTTTTGTAATTGAGCTGACAAATGTAAGATGAAGGTTTGTAATTGTTCTTTTTCAATATTTACATTAGAGGACGACAAACAATTAGTAATTATGGACTTCAACTCCTCTTTTTCGACATCCTCCTCCTTTTCTTTCCCTTTTGAGCCAGCATCGAGACTAGCAGCAGAAGTAGCCGTAAAATTACTGCGAAATGAGTCTTGAGATTTTATGATCTCCTTAAGTTTATTATATTTCTTATTATATTTGGCCTTGAAACATGCTTGTCTCAATTTCTGTGTTTGGTCCTCTAACTGCGTATTAGGACTTTCTTCCACCAACTGTTTTTCACATTCCAGTATCGCAATGGCTTCTTGTAATTTCTTCTCAGCCATATGTCCTCCTTCTTCTTTATTTTGCATCTCCTGTAAATCGAAGTGATATCATCGGTTATTTATTTATAAATCTTTCATAGTTTCATACTTGCAAATTATAAGTATGTATAAGAGAGAACCTGAACATTCTTAATTATGGTCTCCAAGCTCACCAACTTCCTGTGAGGCCATCGACGAATTCCTAACTCCCTACATCTTTTCTTGAGACAGGTTATGCCAATATTCAATTCTTTGGCTGCGCTCTTGATTGGTAGGTAAAAGTATTGCGAAATTGTTTCTCTTGATAGTGTCTGGGAGTTATTGCCCTTCTTCTCTCTCTGCCTCTTAATCATCTTATTCTCCCCAGGAATTTTGTCTGCAATAATATCTTGAACTTCGATATTATGCATTTCATGAGTACTTACTCCGACTTCGTTGCCAAGACCACTCATTATTTCTACTAGAAAAAGAAAATAATATCAGTAAAGGTAATACCATTCAAAATTCATGTTTAAATGTATAATAACCTGGAAACATATTATGGCTTTGTTCAAAATCCATTAGAGAGTAGAAAGGATCATGCACAAGCATATCCTCATTCAAAGGAATAGCATCAAGAGGAACAGTATCAAAAGCAGTCTCTTGTAGGGGCAGATCAACTTGGTCCAAAGCGGTATGTTCAAAACTTCCACTGATTTACATAAAAAACAAACCAAAAGAGAGTTTAATTTCATTATCAAGCATACTAAAAACAAATGGAAGCCCTCAAAGGTATCTCACCTGAAATTAGGAGGAAGCGGTTGGTTTGGAAATGAAAACATATCAAAATCTTCTGCATTCGAATTAGGCAGAAGCAGTTGGTTTGGAAAGACAAATACATCAACATCTGCTGCAGAAACCGAGTCAAAATTTGACCATGTCTCAAATGAATTACGAGTCTCCATATCTGCTTTGTGATTTTTGTTTTTGATGTTTACTAATGACTGATAATTGAGATATATATCGATACATGTATATATATATATATATATATATATATATATATCTATATGAAGAAGAAGAAGAGGTAGATGGTAGGTAGAGGGTCGGAGGAGAAGAAAAGACAAGAGAGGAAGATAAAAAGTCGGTACCGGGAAGAATGAAAAAAAAAATAGATATTTTTTTTGGCATTTCCTGCTTGTCATCATTTTCTTATATTTATTTTCTTATTCTCTTATGAAATCATTATTCCCTAAATTAAGGGGAGAACAGAAACAGTACAAGAAAGATCGTGATTGGACAACATCATTAAATTATCTTGATCCGCATACAAGCGCATGTGAACTTGAAGTTCAAAAGATAATTCATTTGTAAAGCATTGCAAATCAAATGCCAGACGCTTTTGTTGACTCTAGAAGAGTAACAAAATCGCATATGCCGACTATAAATGCTCCTATTCGAATTGAAGTTCCAGTGAGAACAAAATATTATACCTATAGTCGCTGAGCCAAAAGCATGCCAGAAGCATGGCCGACCTCTTGATTCTAAAGATAAAAATCCTCGAAAGAAGAGAGGATTAATGGTCCAGATGATCATATTAAAGCAAAGAATGATAAAGACTAAGAGAGAACTGATGACAAAGAACCGTGAAGTTGATGAAAGTAACACCGAAATTTCTATCAATTATACCACTTCCGGTAGAAGTTGGAATCGGATAGAAACCGTTATTGATAATATATTTGCATACAATATATCTCTTGATGTTACACAGGATAATGATGATCCCGAACCAATATCGATTGATGAATGTCGGCATAGAAAAGATTGGCTGCAATGGAAAGATGCGATTCAATCGGAGTTAAATGCACCGGCAAAACGTGAAGTCTTCGGACTGCAGTCCGAACACCGTAAGGTGTAAAACCCGTTGGCTACAAATGGATATTTGTGCGAAAGCGCAATGAAAAGAGTGAAATCGTTCGATATAAAGCTCGATTAGTAGCCCAAGGTTTTTCACAAAGACCAGGTATTGATTATGATGGAACTTATTCTCCTGTTGTTGATGCTATTACACTCCGATATCTTATCGGTTTGGCAAGACATGAAAAGATAGATATGCGCCTATTAAATGTTGTCACTCGCTTACTTGTATGGAAATTTAGAAAATGATGTTTACATGAAAATCCCCGAAGGATTTCATATGCTCGAAGCATATAAACATTATCCTCGTGAAAATTACTCCATCAAGTTGCGTAAATCATTATATGGCCTCGAAGCAACTGGACGCATGTGGTTTACACGTCTTAGTGAATATTTATTGAAAGCGGGATTTAAAAATGACCAGGTATGTCCATGCGTTTTTATTAAGAAATCTGGTTCTAAATTTGTGATATTAGCTATATATGTTGATGATATTAATCTTATTGGAACTCCTGAAAAGCTCCAAGAAACAATTGATTATTTAAAAAGAGAATTCGAAATCAAGGATTTTGGTAAAACCAAATTTTGCCTTGGTTTACAAATTGAACATTTGGAGAGTGGAACATTTATTCATCAATCAACATATACAGCAAAAGTGCTAAAAAGATTTTACATGGACAAAGCACATCCATTGAGTATTCCAATGATCGTGCGATTATTAAATGTGGATAAAGATCCTTTCCGACCTCAAGAAAATGATGAAGAACTCCTTGGTCCTGAAGTACCATATCTCAGTGCAATTGGTGCATTGATGTATCTTGCTAATAATACACGACCTGATATTGCTTTTGCTGTCAATTTATTAGCAAGATTTAGTTCTTCACCAACACGACGACATTAGAATGGAATTAAACAAGTCATTCGATATCTCCAAGCCACTTCTTTAAATCATGCTGAAATTATAGTCATTCATGAAGCAAGTCGAGAATGTGTATGGCTAAGATCCATGATTCATTATATCCGAGAAAGTTGTGGATTATCATCAATCAAAGGTATTCCAACTCCTCTTTATGAAGACAATGCAGCTTGCATAGCTCAATTACGAGGAGGATATATTAAAGGAGATCGGACAAAACATATTTCACCAAAATTCTTCTTTACTCATGAACTCCAGAAGAAAGGTGAAATTGATGTGCTACAAATTCGGTCATGTGACAACCTCGCAGATATTTTCACGAAGACTTTACCGACTGCAACATTTGAAAAGTTGAGATATAAAATCGGTATGCGTCGGTTTAAAGATTTAAAGGAATCATATCATCAGGTGGAGTAATAAATGGACATATAGAATAGTGTACTCTTTTTCCTTCACTAGATTTTTTTTCCCACTGGGTTTTTATCTAGTAAGGTTTTAACGAGGCATATTCTTTATGTAATTGATGGACATCCAAGGGGGAGTGTTATGAATTATTGGAATCTCCATTAATTAGTGGAGGCTCCACTAATTATGAATTTATGTGAATTATTAGAAGATTTTTATGGATGTCCACCATTTAGTGGAGACACCATTAATTGAGATTAGTTGAAGATGATGTATGCCATGATGTATTTCACTAATTAGAGCTCTATAAATAGAGCTATTCTCTAAGCTTGTAATACACCATCATTTTGTGAAAGAAAGATTAGTGAAAGAAATATTAGAGAAAGAATTGTGAGAGAAAGAAAGAGAGAAGTTTGAAGAGAAATTCTTGTGCAAAGAATAGTTAGAATTTTCTTAATGTGTAGTGTGTAGATTTTATTCTAACACTACCCTAATTTTATAACAATGAATTATATGTTACATGATATTTTATTTTATACTAGGCGTACTTGTCATATACTTAATTTGTGTGCTAAGGGATTATATAAATATATTGATGATACTGTTAATATAATTAGAAATGCTATTTTATTTATTAAAATTTCTCTAATTAAACCTTAAAAATCTAAAGCTTTATGTCGAGAACAAGGCATTTCTTTTAATAGATTTAGATTAAATTGTAAAATTAGATGAAATTCAACTTTTGACATGTTTGAAAGCATTATACCTTATCAAAATCAACTTATTGAATTTTATAATCGTAATAATTTTTAACCTTAACTTAATGATGCACATTTTTCACTTGTATTGCACTTTCAATATTTTTAATTACTTTTAAAGAAGTAACCAAACTTTTATCGGGATCTTATTATCCACTACCCATCACATTCTTCTTACACTTGCTAAGGTAGTTACTATTTTTAGTAAGTATATGAAATATCCCGAATATGGTTATTTTATGAAAAATATATTTGAAAATTATAAGAAATATTATAAAGATATTTCTATTTTATATTAAATGACATTGTGTTTAGATACTCGAGTAAAAACTCTTGGATTTCATAATATTATTGAATATTTTTACAAAACATTAGATTTTGATGAATCTTTAACATTTAAGCTAACTTATGATAAAAGACATAAAAGATAAAGAGACTAAAGCTCTATCTGATATGTATAACTTGTATAAGTTTGAATCTTTTTGTTCTAATTATGCTATTACAAACAGGGAAGATTCATCACTGTCATCATCTAGCAAACAATTTTAACCACCACGAAAATCTACCTTTTCTATTTCATCAAAATTTAATTCATGAAGTATTATGAAGCGTAAAAAAAGATCATCTACCACCTATACTGAGATGACAATCTATGAGATACAACCTCTGGTAGAAAATGAATATCAATATTTTAACCATCACAAAGATCTATCTCTTCTATTTCATCAAAATTTAATCCATGAAGTATTATGAAGTGTAAAAAAAGATCATCTACCACCTATACTGGGATGACAATCTATGAGATGCAACCTCTGGTAGAAAATAAAGATCAATATTTTGACATTTGTAGTTGGTAGAAGGATCATGTAAAGGAATATCCAATTTTATCCAAAATGGTACATAATCTTTTGATACTACATATCTCCACAGTATTATCGAAAAGCGTATTTAATGAGAGCGCTCGAATAATTGATGAAATAAGACATTGACCGACTCCTCATATTTTAGAAATATTAATGTATTGCAACAGTTAGTTCACAGCTGAAGATAAGACGATTAATTCATGGATTATTGATGATAACTCAAATGAATAATATGGTGAGTCAAGTAGTTAGTATTTCAAATAATTATGATAAGTAATATTATGTAATTATTTAATTTTATTTTTAGAATATTTATTCTATATTTAAATTTTAATTACTGTATTATTTTTACGAGGTTTATGTATCAAATCTCCTCTCTTATGTAATTATTTTATTTTATTAATTAATAAAATCAATAGGGGTTCAAGCCAAACTCTCACCACTTCAAAATGACTTTTTTATAATTTTAAATAATCATGTTATTTATGTTTTTATTAAAAAAAAAACAAAACTGCATTAAGATAAAGAGAAAAAAGAAGAGAGAGGCCCACTGCTTGGCCTACGGGCCTCACAATCCTAGAAGGCGGCCACGCCGAGCCTAGGTTTCTGGCCCTGGGCCTAGACTAGCAAGGCCCGCATGGCCTAAGGGTCGATTCTTGGGACCAACTCAGCATGGTTCGAAACTGTACGGGCCGGTCCATGTGCCATTGCTAGCTGCGCTGCTGCCATCACTGCTGGGCTTTATTGCCGCTACCAACATCACTAATTGATAAATAGATAACTTGATCTAGGTATGTGAAAAGATACAGAGAATTGAATGGGT
The DNA here is from genome assembly GCA_026120185.1 of Voacanga thouarsii. Lineage (NCBI taxonomy): Eukaryota > Viridiplantae > Streptophyta > Magnoliopsida > Gentianales > Apocynaceae > Voacanga > Voacanga thouarsii. The sequence continues at coordinate 5,021,339 of JANUWF010001322.1, read as the reverse complement.
TGAAGATGAATCAATTAGTGAAACTTTGTACTTGATTGTTGTAGAAAATTAGAAATTTTGTGGTTGAGATTTAAAGGAGAAAGTAGTGTAGAGACTTGCAGCAGTGATGGTGGCAGTGATGAAGCTTACGAATGTAGATGTTCAAAAGAAAGAGATGACAGTGAAGGGATGTGAAGACGGCAAAATATGCTACCGTGAAAGAGTTAGGGCAATTTTTGAAAAATTAATTCTTTAATTCTTTGATAATTTTTTATTTTATTTTTTCTTTAAATTTCTAAATAAAAAACGGGCATTTCTTTTCTTTTCTCTCCAAACTGTCAAGTAACATGAGACATAAATTATTTTCCTATTTTTCTTTTCTCTTTTTTCAAAACTTAATATTTTTCTTATTTTTTTTCTCTCCTAAATTCGCAAATATATATATAAATCGAAGAGAAAATTTACTATTACAACTCGTGGAAGTATCATAAGACACGTGGTTAAATGAAATTTTTTAAAAAAAAATTAAAAATTATATTTGAATTTATTTAAAATCTTAATTAATAAATAAAATATATTTAATATTAATATATTAAAATATATAATTCTTTAAATATTATTTAAATTTATTTTAAAATTTTAATTAATTAAATTAATTAATAATATATATTTAATATTAATATATTAAATTGTAATAACATAAAATGTCATAGTTACTTCGAATAGCGGAATACCTGCTAACAAGGCAGGTGTTATAAAGCAGGGGTTAAAAAGTAAAAATAAAAAGGGAAAGGAAAGGAAAGAGAAGAGAACCGCCCGGTCCATTTGGACGCACAGAAACTCTAGTCTCAGCCTGTTATGGACCGCGGCAACGGGCGGGAGGAACCTAACTAGGGTTTAAAAATCCTCTACACATTCTTGGCCAGAATTTGAAGAACGGAAAATGTACTTCTTCAACATAACACTATAGCATTTTTGTTGGATTTTCGAGTTCAATAGGATTGCTATTGAGAATCAGCTTCCAGTTCAGAAAGTATTTGGGGTTGGGTGGAAGGAATGGCTTCTTCAACAATGCAATCGGGATTGAAGAAACGCGAATCGACGGGGAAAAGGGAGGGAGATCAGCTCATAATCACCCCTTTAGGAGCAGGGAGCGAAGTGGGTCGCTCATGTGTGTACATGACTTACAAGGGGAAAACAGTTATGGTATGCTGCCATAGACTCATTCTTGTTGTTTCTCGAATGGATTTTTAGGTTTTTACAATTTTGTTTTCCATGTTTGCTGGCAGTTTGATTGTGGTATCCATCCAGCTTATTCGGGGATGGCTGCTTTGCCTTATTTTGACGAAATTGATCCTTCAAACATTGATGTTCTTCTTATTACCCAGTAAGATTCCTGTTTTCTTGAGCCCCGTGTGCTGGTATCCTTGTTTGTGGCAGATTATAACGTGGGTAGTCTAAAAGACTTTTTGGGAATCTGAAAATTCAGGGAAGTTAAAAGTTGTTTGGTTTGGGATAATGTGCTTATTGCTTTTAGCTTGCTAGAAGAATTATGAAACTTACGATTTGCATACCAGCCAGGAAGGATGGGGTGAAGCTCAGGGGTTGAATGTGACATCTGGTGATGTGGTTTAGTGTTTGGTTGATAGATGGGCTTTTTGCTTCTGGTTTATTGTGTCTTGTTTCTCAGTTTTGATTATGGCTACTTGAGTTTTCATTTAACACAGTTCTGATTACGGAGCATCTATAAAGATTGGGGTGGGAGTGTACATTATTATCAAGGTTTAAAAGATTGGAGTTGGAGTTTTCAGTATTATCAAGCTTTTAAGTAGATAGGAACTTGTAAGCTGAAGTTCGTTTATTTGTCTAATTTGATGTGGAGTTTGCTTCAAGTACCGTGGATGATCCCAAATGTATTATCATAAATATTCACAACTATGTTGATTATTCCATCTGTAGTATATATGAAAGCTTGTTTGAGAAAATATTGAATTGCATTTGTTAACTTTTGAGGCATTGCCATACCCCTCTTAAACTTTCTCCTTGGTTAGGATTCCAAAATTTTGTACTATTGGACCTGCTTTTGTATATTCTGTTTTCCTTTATCCTTGGTAAACCTTCTTTCCTGTCTTCATCATGTTCTGCAATACTGAAATGAGAACATTTGCAGCTTTCACTTGGATCATGCTGCTTCCCTTCCATACTTTTTGGAGAAGGTTTGTTCCTTAATAGTTTTGCTCAATTATTATCTAGAATTTTGCCCTCGATGAGCTGATTGTTTCAATTGTCTTTCAGACTACATTTAAAGGGAAAGTGTATATGACCCATGCAACAAAAGCCATCTACAAGTTACTTTTGACAGATTATATCAAAGTGAGCAAGGTATCAGTTGAAGACATGTTGTATGATGAGCAAGACATTCTTCGGTCTATGGATAAAATTGAGGTAATTGTCACGTTTTAGTTTCCAATCTGTTTGTAAGTTTGCATTTCCACAGCTAGAATTTTGTGCTTTAATGCTTTTTCTCTTCTTAACCTTAGAAGGATGTTCAAACTTCAAGAATGCACATTTTTGCCTTTGGCGTTTGCACATTCTTACAAACCTATAAATGAGATTGGTTCAGCCACCAATAAATATGGGCAAACAAGGGCTAAATTCTAAATGGCATTTTTTGGCATTGTTTTGGATTCAATGGAACAAAGAAAAACTGGTAGCTTTAACAATTGGATTTCTTGTGGGATATTTGAGGACATCAGTACGTCTTCCAACACAAATCACGGTATACAGCATTTTAACATTAATGTAAATATTAACTTTCTTGGTGTTGCAGGTTATTGATTTCCATCAGACAATGGAAGTCAATGGCATCCGCTTCTGGTGTTACACAGCAGGTCATGTCCTTGGTGCTGCCATGTTCATGGTTGATATAGCAGGTGTTCGGGTGCTCTACACTGGAGACTATTCACGTGAAGAGGATCGGCATCTTCGTGCTGCTGAGCTCCCTCAGTTTTCTCCAGATATTTGCATTATTGAATCAACCTATGGAGTTCAACTTCATCAGCCCTGACATATTCGGGAGAAGCGTTTCACTGATGTCATTCATTCCACTGTATCCCAAGGTGGTCGTGTCCTAATCCCTGCATTTGCACTTGGTCGTGCCCAAGAACTGCTGCTAATTTTAGATGAGTATTGGTCAAATCATCCTGAGCTTCACAGTGTTCCCATATACTATGCTTCACCTCTTGCAAAAAGGTGCTTGACTGTGTATCAGACATACATCAATTCCATGAACGAGAGAATCCGCAACCAATTTGCCAGTTCAAACCCCTTTGCTTTCAAGCACATATCTCCATTGAAAAGCATTGAGAGTTTTAATGATGTGGGTCCGTCAGTGGTGATGGCTAGCCCTGGTAGTCTTCAGAGTGGGCTGTCCAGGCAGCTGTTTGATAGGTGGTGCACTGACAAGAAAAATGCTTGTGTTCTTCCTGGTTATGTTGTGGAGGGGACATTGGCAAAGACTATTATCAATGAACCTAAGGAGGTTACCCTCACAAATGGTTTGACTGCTCCTCTGAACATGACGGTTCATTACATTTCCTTCTCAGCTCATGCAGATTATGCTCAGACAAGTACCTTTCTGAAAGAGCTGATGCCTCCTAACATAATTCTAGTTCACGGAGAAGCTAATGAGATGGGAAGGCTTAAACAGAAGCTCATGTCTGTCTTTGCTGACCGCAACACTAAAATCATCACTCCTAAGAATTGTCAGAATGTTGAGATGTACTTTACCTCTGAGAAAATGGCAAAAACTATTGGAAAGCTGGCTGAAAAGACTCCCGAAGTTGGTGAAACAGTGAGTGGTTTACTTGTGAAGAAAGGCTTCACTTACCAGATTATGGCTCCTGAAGATCTGCATGTCTTCTCTCAACTTTCGACAGCAAATGTTACACAAAGGATCACAATCCCTTATTCAGGAGCCTTTGCTGTTATAAATTATAGGCTTAAGCAGATATATGAAAGTGTCGAATCCTCAACAGATGAGGAGTCTGGAGTTCCAACTTTGCGAGTTCATGATAGGGTGATCCTGAAGCAGGAATCAGAGAATCATATCTCCGTACACTGGACAGCAGATCCAATCAGTGATATGGTTTCCGACTCAATTGTAGCTCTGGTTTTAAATGCTAGCAGAGAAATGCCTAAGGTGGTAGTGGAATCAGAACCTATAGTAAATGAGGAAGAAGATGCAAGAAAAGCTGAGAAAATCATACATGCACTGCTAGTGTCTCTTTTTGGAGATGTGAAATTGGGGGAAAATGGAAAGTTGGTGATAAGTGTTGATGGGCATGTGGCATATCTTGATAAACAAAGTGGGGATGTTGAGAGTGAAAATGAAGGTCTAAAGGAACGTGTGAGAGTGGCATTCCAGCGTATTAGAAGTGCTGTGAAACCAATCCCTCTTTCAGCATAGCTCCTTTTGCTTTTAGAAAGCGCTTTCTTCAGTTCTTAACAACCTAGTGACTAAAATTCAACCTTTTGCTGGGTGAAATCTGCATTTTCATCTCCCTGTATGCTCTGCAGAATGTAGCTAATAGCCATATTCTTTAAAGGTTGAAATGAACCCTAATGCTCTGAAAGTTTTGTCTGTTGTCTCCTATTCTTTGGTTTTATTTCGCCAAATCTGATACTAGGTTCATCTGGAGTAGCAGACCTGATGATGATGAACATGTGTGTTGAGTTAAAAGTACACGTTTGGTTCAGTTCCCTGTTCTACTTGCTAATACTTTATGCATGCATATGTCATGTATGTATGTATATGTGAGATAGTTGATGATCATATCTTGAAAGAGTTGGATGGAATATACTAGTATTACACTTTGAAGATGAGAGGATGATTTGCCTGCCTGGATGTTTCTGCTAGTCATCTGTGAATGAAAGCTGGATGGACTTTTACTGTCAACACCTTTAATAGCTATCTTAACATAAAGGGGAACAAGAACGTTTGTGTATCATAAAGTTTGCATCTATCACTCCTTATTGGACAAAAGATTTTGAGTTGGAACCTTATTTTCTAGTTTATCAGAAACGCCTTTTTTACAATGAAGTATTTGGCTTTTATGCTTTGTTGTATAAATTCCTAGCTTAACACAAGAATGAAACATGGAAGAGAGATTTGATTAGTTTTAGTACTGAGATAAATAATTCATATTAAATAAGTTACTTTTGTACGCTAAATAAAATAATCTCATATTCAAGATAAAAAATATTATTTAAATGAGTTATCTCATGAACACTGCTAAACGAGATTGACTCTTACTTACAATTTTATGCATATTGAGCTTAATTTAAGGTTGTAATAAGAAAAAAAAAATATTATGTTTATCTGTCAAAATTTTGTAGTTTGAAAAAGTGAATATTTCCATTTATTTTTTGTGAATTAGGTTAGTGATAAATATGAAAGATTTTGTGTAACCTACTCAAAATATTTTTAATACAAAAGTAAAAGTATGTTTCTCACACGACAACTTTTCTCTTACCAATGAGGTTAAGACTGTGGCTTTTATATAAAATGAAACGTTTTATATTACCTTTTGCTAAAAAATGTTTCTAATTTTAATATTTCGATATATCATTTTTAATTTCTAGAAAGTAAAGAGTATATAAAAGTAATTATATATAATATTAGATTAAATTAACGCGATTAACTAAATTGCACCTTAGAATTAGTATTATAAGTCGTTAAATTCGTATCCTTTTAATGTAATAAGAATTTCTTAAAAAATATAAAAAAAAGGAACAATAGTCTAATAGTCTAATATTTATATTTGATTTGTAAATTAAATTTCGACAATATTAAAAAATAAAAGTATATGTATTTCCATATGAAGTTCCTTTCTTTAATGTTTTAATTTGAAAGGTGAATGGAGTTTACAATTTTTTTTTTGGAGAATTAAACAAATGTAAATAAATGGAAATGCAATATATCTCAACATTATGTATTACCATACTTTCTTGAGGTAGGCAAATTACATTTAATATAATAACAAAATGCACCAAATGTTAAATGTATATGACTTTCTATTATTCAGTGTCTAATAAATAGCAAGTCTAATAAATTATAAAAATCAAATAAAATAAAAATCTCAATAAATATTTCTTTTTTAAATATAATAACAGTTTAATTATATCCTCTTACAAGTTAAGCAATAGATTGATTAAAATATTATCGAGAAAAGCTTTTAAAAGTATTAAAAATTGAAATAAGAGAATGGATTATGTGGACTATGGTAGGGACGGCAATTTTCCTGAGGGGACCTAGCTCAACTCAATTTGGTTGGGTCGAGGATTTCCTGATTTAAACGAAAACGGGATTGGCGTGAGTTTCGTTCCTCGGTTCGTCAATCGAGACAGGTTAAAGACGAGAATTGCATGATCTCCATCCTCAATTCGGCTCGGCTCACACAATCTACTATATATATATTATATTAGTATATATACATATATAATATATATAAAATCTATATAATATGTATATATATACAATGTATATATAATCTATCTTTATATGTCTGTGTATATATATATTTGTATAATTTGTATATATATATATATATTATAAATTATAAGTATATTATATATATTATATATGATTATATATTTATATATAAGTAAATTATATATGTATATAAAATAAAATAAAATAAAAAATTATCAATTATCAATTCTACTCTTACTAATTTAGTAATATGATAAATACGTGAACCATTGAAAACCATCACAAAAGTTTTTTAAATGATTAAAAAATTTTAAATAAAAATATATTGGAGGCAAAAAAAATTTCTAAAAAAATTCTTTATATATATTTTCGGGCCCAAACGAGCCCCCACTTCCCCACCAGGACCAGGAATTGTTTTGTCTTCAACGGGCTGGGGGTGGGGATCCCGCCTTTTCTTGTGACGGGAACGGGCCGGGGATAAAAAAAATGGAGGCGTATGTGGAGGCCGGACATGGATTTCTAATCCCCGATCTGGCCCGACCCCATTGCCATCCCTAGACTATGGGATACCACAATTTCAATTTGCAAGTAGGCTTTAATCTATTTTAGATTTTTATTTATTATTCCATCCATATATTTTTATCTATCTATTTTAATCAAAACTTTTATCATAATTTATCTGTCCTAATAATAAATTAAGATTATATTAATTATTATTTTTTAAAAAATATTCTTTTTTAATACAGTGAGTACTTATGCACTTCTAGTGAGAAATAGAAATAAATTAAATATGCTTACAACACACCAAATTTTAGAATTTGATTACTTTTTAATAAGAAGAGAGATTCCTTGTGGATAAAAAAATATTAATTAATTAATTAAAAAATATTTATTTTTAAATTTTGTGAATCGGTTAAAATAAATCGATAAAAAGAATGGAGAAAATATTTATTTTGTGTTTATATAATTTTTTTTGGGGGGCAGGGGAATAAGGGCAAAAAGGTCAATACAACACCAATTCACACAAGGCACCCCTCCCTACGCATAAACTCCCCACTCATTCACCCCTTTCCAACTTGACCATCGTCTCTCTCTCTCTCACACACAAAACACCCCAACTTTGATAGTGAAAAAACATGACAATCTCTCTCTCTCCATTTCTCTGTTTCGCAAATAAGACTCCATTTTAGCATTCAAACTCTTCACATGTTTCTTCTTCTCCGCACCCCTCACAAAATGTGTTGTTCATCTTCCTTTTGATTGGCCATTCCACACCTTTGTGATTGTGACCCCTTCTTCCTTCTACCCATCTTGATAATCCTATCATATCCTCCTCATTTTCAAATTCTCATATGAAATTGCCCTCTCAATCCACCAGAATTTTCCCTTTCAGTTGCCATTAGGATCTAGGGGTTTTGGTGCTCTCTTCTCAATCAGTGGGTGAGTAAGCATAATTCTCAGGTTTTCTGTAACTGTTAATTTGGTGTGTATATGTTTCGTTGCGTCCAGATAAAGGTGAAATTCAGTTTCTAGTTTTGCATGTTTATTGAGATTTTTAACACGATTCGGAGGATTCTTTTTTGGCTTTTGTGTTTTGGTTCTGTTTTTGACTGTTGACGGAATCAAATGCGGAGTTGACTTTTTGTGTTCCCACCATTTGTTTTGGTGTGTTTTTGAGTGAAATGAAGTTGATTTCTCTAGGGTTTTTGTTAAATTTGTTTTTACATTGAGTTGATTACATGATTGCAATTGTTTTGTATGGTTTAATGACCAAATGCTGGTCTTCTTGAGAAGAGAAAGAATTGCTTTAGTGTCTGGTGGTTAAAGGAGCTGATGGAATGGTGGGAATAGACGAGTACAAATGTGTAAAGTGATCATTTAGTTTTTATGATTCGTATGGCTTCTAGGGTTTTGTTTGTGCGTTTGTCATTTGTTTTTTGAGTGTTCTAAGAAAGCAAACCATGGAAATTTAGACTTGAAAAGGTCAACTTGATTAAGGGTAGCGCAAATGCACATTTGGTTCATGCCTTAAAATTTCATTTCTTGGAGAAGGTAGGTTTTTGTTGCTTTTCGGTTATGGATTTTCGACGTGTTTCTTTAGTATTCCCAATTCTTGGTGGACCCTTTTCTGCTTGTGGTTGTGACCTGCATTTATGTCTAAAAGTTGATATATCAGATAATTTCTATTATTACCGTTTGAAACACTAATGATGCCATTTTGTTTCGTGTTTATAGATGGTCGACATGAAGAGGATAGCGTATTATGACAATGTTGTCCCACAAATGCAGGACCAATGGCCTATCAAAAAGGCCCTTACATTGTCTGATGTGGATATTACTCATCCATTCCTCACTCTGTCTCGTCAACAAGTTGAAACTCATATTCTTTTGAACATGACACAGCAGCAACAAGATCAATTGAGGTCTGCCGGTCAGGTGGATTTTAATGCTCGGGATGATGATACTGGTGAAATGTATGTCATGAAGTTGAAATGGAGGGGAAGTTATTATAATCTGATTGGCAAATGGGGCAAAGTTGTTCGCGGGAAGGGACTTGATGTTGGCCAAGAAATTAAAATACGTTGGGCCAATGGGTGCCTACACTTTTCAGTTCCCCAACAACAGGTTGTTGCTGTACCACCTGTTCGAATGGTTGCGGCACCACTAATACAGGATCACTGGCCTATTAAGAAGGTCCTGACATTGTCTGATGTAGACACCAACCACCCATTTCTCCCTTTGCCTCGTCGATCTGTTGAAGATCATATTCTTGTGTATTGGTCACAGCAACAACGAGAGCAATTAAGGAAGGAAGAGCAAGTAAATGTGAATGCCCGAGATTTTGATAATGGTGAGATTTATTTGATGAAATTGAAATGGAGGGGGAATTACTACAACCTCATTGGGAAATGGGGAACCATAATTCGACAGAAGGGACTGGGTGTTGGGAAAGAAATCAGATTACGCTGGGCAAATGAGTGCTTATACTTTTCAGTCCCTCAAGAGCGATATATTGCAGCAGCATCAGGTCAGGATAGTTGGCCAATTAAGAAGACTCTTACGTTGTCTGATGTTGATACCAATCATCCATTTCTTACTTTGCCTGGTAAGGCAGTTGAAGATCACATTCTCTTCTATTGGACACCCCAAGCTCGTGAACAGTTGAGAAATGAGCATCAAGTAAGTGTTAATGCTCGGGATGAGGACACTGGTGATTTGTATTTGATGAAGCTGAGATGGCGAGGGAGTTATTATAATCTTATTGGCAAATGGGGCAAAATCATTCGAGGGAAGAGACTTCATGTTGGAAGGGAGATCAGGCTTCGCTGGGACAATGGATGTTTACTTTTTTCAGTTCCTCAATGATGCTGTTCTTTTATGTATGTGACCAGATGTTTGGTGAAGGTTTATTTTTTCTTTTGATCATTCTTATTTTGTAAAGTGTCACACTTTAAATTTGACTTTGATGTTTTTCATTGTTGCCTAGGCTGTTAACAAATTTGCTGGATGGCCTAAAGAGCTGGTTTATATATATTTTTTAAAATTTTGACTGATGAATAGGACTTCCTGGAAGTGACAAGTCCCAACAAAGGTACTCCAACAATGCTATTATTTGTTAGATCACTGCTTTTTTTTATTCTATTTGTTTCTTTCTTTTTCCTTGTTACATACACAATGCTGATTCCACTGATTTCTGAGGTAATTTGATCTTTTCAAGTGGTAAATGTTTCCTGAAATCAGAATTTTCAGTCTTGTTGCCTCAAAGATATTCTGATTTGCGCATCAGATTTGAGGGAAGATTCAATATGTGGTATGTCTAGTTAATAAGGCTTTGTTTGGATACGAAAAAAAAACGGAAAGCATTTATTTACGGTCTATGACTTGACAACAGGGAGATTTGGTAGAACATGTACTGTTCCTCTTGTTTGAAAATCTTTTTCTTTGGGGAGAAATTAAATTTGGCTATCCAATATCCCCAAGCCCTGATTTTAATCCTAAAAAGGAAGAAGAAATCAAGAGTATGAAGCAATTGACAATTCAGGGTTGCTACTACCCCTGCTTATTAAATGAAGACTATTAATTTTAAATAAAAGATATAATCATTAATCTTTGGTAATTGCCTTTTCTTTGTCAGGAAGCCATAGGTAAGGAGAAAATAATTTTGTACAAGTGATGTACATTTGCAATGTGCCCAAGATAAATTCACAAGTACTGTGATAGAGTTGCCACGGTAACATGTAATCAGTTGCAGTTACTGTTTTCAGGCCAGGCCTGTTGCAAAGGACTTTTAGCAGTTTTTCCTTTTGGTGCTAAGATAATCCTCTAGTTTGCATGTCACATTTTTCCTGGTCTAGTGAGCGCATCTCACTTGTTCTTAGCTGATGAAGACATGCCTTTCTTTTTAATATTAGTGCTTTGCCCACCCTAGCTTTTCCCATGTTTTTGAGTTCCTGTCATTTCATGCTCAAATGGTATGTAGTCCTTGATATTTAAAGAGATGCCAGATTAAATCTTTTCCTGGAAATATTTTCTCTCGTTAACTGTCTTTTTGCTCATCTTTTCTTCATTCACTTTTTTTTTTTTTTGTGTTGGGGGGCGGGGGCCGGGGGCAATCATACGTGTTTCTTTGCTCGATAATTTTGGTTAGGCTAAAGAGAACCCCACACTATCCCGTCGGAAAGTCGAAAGAAGAAGTAGGAGAAAAATGCCAAGCAGAGGGCATAAAGTTGAATCTGGTTCTGTATGCACAATGTTTAGTTTTGACCTGTGGTTTGGCTTTGCAGTCGAGACATGCTGCATCAAATGCATGTACTACTTCTAGGATTTGAGAGTTGTGTGGGTGGGGTAGGCATCATGTATATAAGTGGCAGATAATGTGACATATGGAGCCCCTTCAGTCCTGGCTGTGCATGCATGTGTTTATATTACATATCCTTTTTATGTTTTCATTGTTGTAATGATCAGTTAAGTGGAATAATTATTTTAATTATGGTGTTACCAATCATTGAAATTTCAATTTGACTCTTTGCAGGTTTTCTTATTCCAGACCAAAATCATCTGCTTCGAGTTTCAAACGACCTTTTGATGGTTCAAAACCTTCACCAGAGAAGATTCCAGTTCTCAAAAATTCTAACATCACCAATTGCAGGAGTATTAGAAAAGCACGATACCAGTCTTCTGATAACTTTCCTATAGGGTCTTTTTCCAACACCAGCTTTTGGCCCCCGGACATCTTCAGCAGTTTATGCTAGACAAGTAGCTATAAGCACCATTGTCATGAGTTCTCTCCCTGTAATAGGTTCTCCTGGTTTAAAATGATGAGTTGCTTTTTGCAAGACTAAGAAGCAGCATAGTTAACATCGTCCTCAACCTTTAGAAAGTATATCTTACCTGTGTAAATATTTCAGCAAAAGTTATAGGAACCTGGGATCGTAGATTTGATGTTCTTGCTTGAACAGATAGTTAAACCTTTTATAAATCTATTGAATATTTCTTGTGCTTTTCGGGCATAAATTTTAGTCTTCCACCGATGAACTCAAAAGTGATTTTTGTTGTATTGCTGTCCTTGTCCTTGAATTTTTTGGGGAAGACGTTGTCTTTACTCGCTTCTTGGCATACTTAAAACCCTTTCAGATTGGCCCTCAAATTAGTGAGTATACTGTATATCCAGGGTCGTCTTGTTTTTAACCTAAGCTGTTCCTCTCACCAGGTAGGGATGGGAGTTGGTTGAAACTATTCCAGCTTCAAGTCAATGTCAAAGACAGTGAAAACATGCTGAACCGATGAATCATAAGTTGTTGGTGGCAATGTCTCCGGTAGGAGAGAAAAAAACTCCAGCAGCTGGAGTTTTTTGTGACATTCATCTGGTGCAGGTGTCACCAGATTTCCAGTTCTTTAGTTCCTGGAGTAGATATGTGTTTTTGACTTTTTGTAGACTGGAAGATTTTGTAGAATTCAGGGCTCTGGTGATTGGATGGTCCCTGGGAGTGGGAACTATAAAGCTAGGGTATCTTGAATTGGACATATGCCATAAAATGACATCAAATGAAGGAGCCATCTCCTGCATTGCATAAGGAAGCATGTCTTTAAATGGCTGTCACTGTCTGCGTGGATTCAAATCTCTTTTAATAGAAGGTTAAAAAAACAAAAAGATAAATAGGTGAATTTAGTCTTTAAATTTTTTTATTTTGAATATAATTGGTTCTTATTATTTATTATTTTTTAACTTTATAGCAAAGTTCTGAAAATCGGACTGGTTATCGAACCGGTGAAGCAACAGGTTTAGTGATTCACAGGTCTGATCGGGTTGAATCGTGGTCGAACCAAAATATAATTAAATATTTTTTAATATTATTTATACATAAAAATATTATTTTTATTAAATATATATATATATATATATATATATATAAAATAAAAAATAAATAAATAATATAAAAAATATATATCTCTTAAAACTAATAGATTTCAAAGAAGCATAAATTAGTTAGCTATAAATACAACAATTTAATGTCAATAGACTCAATACACAATAGATTTCAATACAAAATACAATAATAGTTTAATATCAAATATGAGCAATTCAAATGTGCAATTCTGGTACAACATCATCATCAAACTAACATAATTAAAATCTACCGTGTAAAATCAATCATAGTCTGCATTAACTTCTGGTCCAAGTCCAACATCTTCACCAAAGAAATCATCTGTTCCATCATTTTCACCATCAAATGAACTCAAACTTGATGACTCAGGCATGTTAGTTTCCATATCAATTTCTGCGCGATCTATTCAAATAAAGACCAAGTTAACATGATATAAAAGAAACAACATAATACTATTTCTTTACAACTTAAAAATAAAACTCACCAATAATTGGAATAGCATGATCATTATAAATTAAATTTTCTTCGTCATCAAACTCTGGTTGAGGATCTTCTTCCACCACCCAAAAATCAAGTTTGTCAATCGATTCATAATCAATAGGATCATATGACCTTTTCTTTTGATGAATCCTAGGAAGCATTGATATCATTTTAAATTATTTAAACGTATGGTAATCAAAAGTTCCAAATATAACAAATGCCACTAATAGTAAAAGATTAAATTATCATATTGACATACCTAGATTTCAAACGCAGGTTATAAGTCACATAAACATGATCACAAAGTCTTTGATGCTCCATTCTATTCCTCCTTTTGGTGTGAATCAAATCAAAAAGATTCCAATTTCTTTCACATCCTGAAGAAGAAGCTGTTTGACTTAGGATGCGAATTGCAATGTTTTTCAAAGTAGGAGCACTACCACCAAACAATCTCCACCATTCATCTGCATGCATAGAATATTATCAACTCAATATTCTAGTTTTCAACAAGTTAAAACATATAAGTATAACAAAGCAATTTACCAGGTGTGAGTGATTTTGCTGCAGGCAAGCAAGATGGCCTAGAAGAGCTTTCTTTGCGTTCCATATACACTTGTATTTCTTTCATAGCTTTGATTGGATAATTGCAAATACTCTTTATGTCCAACAGATCAAGCAAACCTTGCATGACCCTATGCTTCTCAATAAAATTTTCATCATAAAAGAAAGCTAGATTTAAAAAGTAAGCTGCAGCATGAATATTGCGATGCAAGTGCTTATCCCATCCAGCCTTAATGATTTCAGTGTAAGGCTTGTATAAATTTTTTCTATTTCTGAACATCTCTTTGATACCTTTCTTGGCCCTTTGCATGCCTTCATATACATATCCTAATGAAGGTTTTTCATCAGCATCTACAATCCTCAACAATCTAATAAGAGGACCAGCAAGTTTCACCATAACTTTACAATCTTGCCAAAATTTACTATCCAAGATAATAGCACTAGCAACTTTTCCGTTGGTACTTCTTCCTAACTTGTGTCCAGTGAAGTGTTTGTCAACAGCTAATGCTTGCAAATCTTCCTTGTGGTCACAAATACTTTTCAAAATAATGAAAACTGTAGCAAAATGGGTAACTCCTGGACGAACTATTTCCTTCCAATTTGGCCTTTTTCTAAGCCAAGACAAAAATACCATATGATTGTATATAAAAACAGTAATCTTTGAAGCACGAGAAGCAAGGTTAGTTACATGAGGTAATGAAGAAATATCTTTCAATATAAGATTCAAACAATCTGCTGCACAAGGAGACCAAAAAATGTTTTCATACTTCTCATGAATCAACCTCCCAGCTGCTACATAATTTGCAGCATTATCAGTCACTACATGTACAATATCCGCAGGCCCAACCCATTCAATAACATCCACAAATAAGTTAAATAAAGTTTTTGCATCCTTCACCATATCGGAAGCATCAACAAATTTAACAAAAGTCATACCTGCGGGACAATAAACCAAAAAATTGATCAAAGTTCTTTGCCTTTGATCAGTCCAACCATCAGCCATAAGTGTACATCCAGATGCTATCCAGTTACTTCGATAACTATCAACAAGAAGCTAACATTCTTTCTTACAATCTCCCAACAAGCTAACCCGTATTTCATCATAAGATGGAGCTTTAAAGCCAGGTCCAATAGCTGCAACAACATCTAATGCATGTTGGAAATAAGGAGTTGAATTGCATTAAATGGAATACAAGCATCATAGAACCATCTAGCAATTGCCATTTTAGCTTTTTTCATTGTTTCTTTGTTAGCAAAAACACTTTTTAGACTTGGTTAGGATCCTGGAGTTGTTCTTGATGCAAAAAACTTATCTATTTGTCCACTAGTTTTTTTCTTTCCTCTATTTTCAGTACATTATGCTTTGGTTGGTGGAGTAAACTCATGTACTTCCTGCACTTCCTCTGCTCTAGCTTCATCATAGTCATCACCATAATTAACTTGGGATTCATCTTTTTTTTGCTTCACTTGCTCCAAGAGTGATAACATTTGACATCTAATATCATGAGGAACTTTTTTACATGGAGCAATCTGTCCTTGTCTCCCTGTTAGATGTTGCTTCATTCTATGAATTCTTCCTCCTTTAAATTGCTTCAAGCAAAAGAGACAAGTGTACACTGGCTTTCTCGTTTCTTAGATTAGACTAATATATTCCCATGCCGGATCAGTCTTTCCACGACTAGAAGTTGAGAATTGTTTGTCATTAGACTCATCATTACTGTTCAATGCTTGATTATTAGAAACTCCCATACCTATTAAGCCAAAAACATTTCAGCATCTAACAAAATTTCAGCAACAATCATCATACATGACCACTTAAACAATGCTCTAAATTTCTCGGAAACTTGGCAGCAAAAGTTAGATTAGAACAAGTTAGACAATCTCCATAAAGAGTTAGACATCAAGGATGATAACTTGGTTATGTGCAGACTAAACCAAGTTAATTATACTAGATTACTTTCCACAAAGAGTCAATAACAAGTTAGACATCAAGGATGATAAATCTACCTTAAATGTACTCCTTCATTATACTAGATTCATGTATTGATTGCATATTGCTATGTAATTTATTATATCAGATCCATATCCATAGCATATAGAAAAACACCACAACATTCTGGATCTAGATAGCATCATTCAATATTCACACAAGTTCCTAAGTCATGTCAAGTCCAATTTGTAAAGGCAAAAATTAGTAAAAGGACCAGAGGGGAAAAATATGCAGAAAACTCCTTCAAGTAAAGTAATCCAACACTACGTAATTTGTCATTTTCTATCCCATATAGGAAACCCTTAAAGTTCAGTACTTTATCACAGTACTCTGCCAAACTCAGTCAGGAAAGTTAGCATTATCAAAGGGGGGAACAAAAATTCAAGTTCCAAATGAAAGCGATAAAAGGAAAAAGGAAGCCAATCCCTTCTCTCGATCACCCTAAATTGCCCCCTGTCAACACCTTTTGGGAAAGGTACATAGAAACATCAAAGATAATTACAATGTGCTATCAACATTACCATTGTTGAAATTTGTAGAAGCCTTCAATAACACTAACAATCCTTCATGGAAACAACTATGATTAGCAATTTTTCAGAAACATAAGACCTTGATCTTCACTAAAGTCCATATCATTCTTGTACTAGGTGAGCATTGTGGGTCACTCATTCAATCCATAGTATATCATTCATGAATGTTGATAAGAATTATAATTTAGGCGATTAATTGATCAGCTAAAAAACATTAGATCACAGTGATCCTTGACTAAACAATCTTCAAATAAGTTAAGTAAGAATACACTCTGTAATTTAAGCAAACATCCCCTACGTTTATCAAAATTTAGAAACTACAAAAAAGTTAAAAAAAAAAAAATTAAATAACTCCATTTGCATTTTGCCATTTTCACGAAACTGCCAGATAGAAAGAAACACTGGAAATGAAGTGGGGTGGGTGGAAATTGGAAAGCACACACTTAATCAAGAAAGGCACAAGAAACAAAAGCAAAGATCCCAAAGCTAAGATAAAAAAATTGGCAATCCAAAAGCAAAGATCCAAAAAGCACCAGCAAAATTTTTCACCACCGAAAGCAAGCCAAAGAAAGAAGAGAAAGTCAAAACGGCAGCTTCGCATCGGCGTCGAGGTGGATCAGTGAGCGGTCGGCAGCTTCGCGTGGCTGGCGTCGCGTCTCGGTCTCACTGTGAAGGATGCACTGCAGAACTGGACGGCGGATGCAATTGCTTGAATGGGCTCTGATTCATGGAATTGAAATATGATTTTTTGTTTCAAATTTTTTTTTTAAGGTGGCAAAACGACGTCGCTTTACACCAACCGGTTGAAGTAAAACCCGTGACCAGTTTACCGGTTTGGCTGACTTTTGACCGAATCGATCGGTTTTTGACCGACTTTTTTGCAGCCGATTCTCTCCTTCAATTCGGACTGGACCAGTGACTGGTTCTCGATCAGACCGGTTGAACCGGCCGATCCGATTCGAGTCCCAGAACCATGGTCAAAACAGACAGAGCACGACAGAGCCAATGACCCCACTTCTCACCTCTAGAGTCCCCATCTTCGGACCCATTCGGATCCAGCGGAGCAAAATGGCCACCTTTCCTCCACCGCCTCAGTCCCGAACCTGAAGACCATGGGCTTCTTCCCCTCGACCTTCCCTGTGATAAACCTCTTACTACTTCTCCTTCAATGCTGAAAAGAATCCTTGCTTTCGCTCCATATTTACAGAAAATGGTACTGAAACTGATCAACGATCTCTCTACTGCAGTCAATATTGCCAATATTCGAAGAGGAAGACGAGAACCCTGGGTATCTCAATGGAGAATATGGTTTCGTATCGACAAGCGGGCATCGAGATGTTGTGTTTTTGTGTTCTTTTAAGACAAAAGTTACAAATTTTAAAAAGGAAAATTAAAAAAATTACAAATATTGTAAAATGACTAAATTGAATATGATCACCAAATAAATCTTAATCATTCAAAATATTATCTAAAAAAATATATCAGATCTGAATACATTAGTTGATTAGAATAAAAACATTAATAAAAAAAATTATTAATAAAAAAACACATTGATTAATAAAAAATTACTAAACATTAATAAAAAAACATTACTAAACATTTTTTCATTAAATCTAAATCATTAATAAAAAACTTAAAAAATTATTTAAAAAATAAAAAAAACACAAAAAAAAATTGTAAGGACAAATCACTCCCCTCTTCACAATTAGAATACACATTTAGAATAACAAATAGTTTTAAATTTTACCTCTTTAATTTATTTTTTAAAATTGATTAGTTGGACCAGCATCAGACTAGTCGGCTCATGGTTTGACTAGTCCGACCGACCGGTTCAACATAGTTTGCAATTTCTAGTAGGGTTTTGAAAGAAAATGGTCCAAAGTATTGAACTGAACTAACAAGGGAATTGGTACACGATCTGACCAGGCCGAACCTCAAAAACCTTGACCGGAATGACTAATGTGCCAAATTAAAAATTATAGATGACTTATAAAATTAAAAAAAAAAAAGAAAGAAAGAATAGGGAGCAATAATGTTGAAATACTAAAGTTTAAGGGCTAAATTCACTAATTTGCCATTAAAAAATAATAAAAAAGTTGCAAAATAGTTTTACATCTATAATGGGTGTTTTTCAATTTTCTCTTTGAATGTTTGATCTTTTTTCAATTAAATCTTTAATAATAGAATTATTTCAATTTAATTTTTTAAAATGTTTTTTTTTTTCAAACTGGTCCTTCTATGAAACTCCCTTGGTCAAAATAAAAAAGTTAAAGATTAAATTCAATCTAATTTTATAAGTATGTAACTTTTGCAATTAAGTCTTTAATAACAATAAATGTCAAGTTGTATTATATTTTAATAACATAATAGAAAATATATGAAGATAAAATAATAAAATTAGTTTTAATATATATATATATATATATATATATATATATATTCTTGAGACTTAAATATAAATAAATTAGTTTTATTTTAAAATTAATATATTTCATATATTCTAAACATTATGATAATAAGACAAAGAAAGTATATTTCCTAAAAGTGTTCAATGTTTAGTTTAAGTATAAATTCAGTCTGGTTTGATTACAGGCAATATTATAGAAGTTTAATTTGATTCGATTTAATACAAATTTTATGAATCTAAATAAAAAATAAATTAAAAAATAAAACAAATTTTATTCAACTTGTTTCAGGTTTAAGTCAAACAAAAAAACACCTAAGATATATAATTTTTTATCTTATTATTTGATATTATGGAATCTTAAAATTCAAAATTGAGATTATTTTTATTATTTTGTGGAACAAGACAATTAAATATTAATAACTTAATAATATATATAGTAAAACTAATTTTACCATTTTCTCTTCCTATATTTTTATTTTTTTATTAAAATATAATGCAACTTGACATTTATTATTATTAAAAATTTAATAGCAAAAGTTACATACATATAGAGATTAGATTGAATTTAATCTTTGATTTTTTTTAATTTTTTTTTACTTTGACCATAAAAAAACCAACGGAGTTAGATTGAATGACTAGTTTGAGAAGAAAATCTAATTTTAATTGACTAAATTAGAATAAATCTATTATTAAGGATTTGATTGAAAAAAGTTCAAACTTTTAGAGACCAAATTGAAAATACCCATCTATAATTGAATATTTTAATTTTTTTGGAGATATTAAAAATAAATATATTTTCCTTACCTTTTATGGCTAACTTATTTACGAAATACAAATTTTATTAGTGTATAAGTCTCGTTCCTTTTAGATTATATCTTTATAATTTCAATATCGTAATATATTTATTTTATCTTATTTAGTTAAAAGAAATATTCTATCTTATTTAGTACCCCCTCCCCCCCCCCCACCCTCCATAACAAAAAAAAAAAAAAAGTATATTTGACCAATTGATTTCTCTCTTTCTTTTTTGGAAATAATATTATTTTGCAACCTATTAATATTAGTAGAATGAATGACCTTTCAAATCCTAGAAATTTTATTATAAGAGAAAATTATGAGAAATACTAGGCAAAATCTCCAATTTGGTCACTTGACAATTATTTTCAGTCTGTTATGATCCCTAATCATTGTTTTCATCTTTTAGACCCTCTAAATATTTTTTTACAACTCATTTAGTCATTCCGTCAGTCATACCGTTAACTTGTCATTTTTTATAAGGGCAAATATGGAGCTTCACTATATGATTACACCGGTGGATTGCCCCGATTCGTTAGAAAGATGGTTCTGTGCCTCCCAACAAAGGCAAATGGTTTCTGGTGTTCTTTGGGAGGAAGTTGAGGATCTTGTTTAACTGAAAATGGCATATAGGAAGTTGTAGCCCCCCAATCCGCCACCTTCTATTTCTTCCTCATCGTTTCTTTTTACGGCAACAACCTCTCTCTCCCCTATTCTTGACGCCGCTGCTAAGTTGGGTCTAGTTCTTCTATGAAAGCATCTGACCCGACTTCTGTAATAACACTGAAACTGAAGGTAAAGAGAATGGTGAAATGTTTTTGTCAGACAAAATTTACTATTCTTTATTGTTGTCCCATGTCTACCGAACATGTAGACAAAAGGTGATGCCTTTCTTACTGTTACCTGGTCCCCAATGCATATTCTATAATGGTTTTTAGAATATAGTATAGTGTATAGGGCAAATTCATGCCTTTTTCGTCACGTGTTACTTGGTCCCCAATGCATATAACTATTGCAATAGCTTTGGAAGGAAGGGGACCTAAATAGGTACTTACCATTGTATATGTTAAGACTTGATGATCATAGTACTTACTAGATGAATATTAATTAACAATAAGTTTGCTTTCAAAATTAATATTTTGTAATCATTTTGTTAGGTCCTGAAGAATTGATTTGCAAATTTGATGCAATTTTCCAAGAGGACAAAAATGCCTATATTGAGGAGTCGGAAGTCTAGTAACTCCACTATCATATCCAAAATGCTTGACTCAAAAATGTTTGAGCCCTATTTTGAGTAAGCTTTGAAACTACCCTACTATAAATTTTCACTTGATTGATTTTGTAACCCAATTACATTGTTTAATGAACAACTAATCCTTATAAGATTGATTTGGAATGGCCTGTCAGATGACAAAAGGAGCTCATTTGTGCTTGTGGACTCGTCGTGGTTTAGCATTTATACAATGCATTACAAAAAGAAAGTCTTAAGTTGGATTGGGAAGTAAGAGATTTTCTCAAAGTAATATGTTTTTGTTCCAATTGTGATATAATACATTCTCCATTTCTATTTAAAGGAAATTGTACTCCATCTAACACATGCTAAATGTTGATATATTGAGCTTAAATGCTAATGTTATATGTTTTTTTGTTTAGTGGACATTGGCGGCTTCTAATTTTATGTGAATTCAATAAAGAGAATTCGGATTTAAAGAATCCTTCTATGGTGTTGTTGGATTCATTGCAAACTACAGAAGATAACATAGAACCACATATTAGAAAGTAATGTCTTCAATCAAATTTGGACTATGGTATAAGTTCATTTCAAGAAATTAATCACTCCACTAATAACATTGTGCACCTATTATAGATTTGTGCTTGACACACTGCGTGCAAGTGGAAAGACTGTTTCTGATACATGGTTTAAAAAAATTCCATTGTTGGTTCCTATGGTAAGTTAGCTGGTTCGGTTGCTTTCTTGGAACATTGCTTATGACTTTTTGGTTGTATGTTGGTGTAGCCACTAAATGTAAAGTGATTTCTTGCTTAGGTTCCTCAACAAACAAAAGGTGAAGAGTGTGGATTTTATGTTTTATACTATACCAAATTATTTATGATCAGTGCTCCTACAAGGTTTAGTGTTGATGATGGTTATCCTTATTTTGTAAGTATCTCAATTGAGTTAGTTCCCTATTTTTTTTTTTTTTTCTGTTTTGTTGTAACTAAAACAACTCAGGACTTTTGGAAGACATTCTTATAAGTTCTCTAACAACTTTGTGCTTTTGGGATGATTGTAGATGAGAAGGGACTGATTTAGAACAAAGGAGTTCAGTGAATTCAGGTAAATTATGTGTTCACCTACTGAAGATGTTCTAGCTAATATAGGTGAATCAACTCAGGACTCAAGTAATTGGGACAGTGAGATCTTCGATACTCCAGCAGCAACTATATGTGGTTCAATAAATGTCTGCATTCCCCCAGCAGCAAGCAGTGATGACAAGATGCAGGAAGCAATTGCAGAAGAAATAGACGTGCTATCTTTTGAGAGTGATGATATTCCAGCTCCCAATTTGCAGCTAGTAGTTGATGTAGAAAAGAAGTATGTAGAGAGTGATCAAAATCATGATGTGTTTGAAGAAACTGTGACTAGAAATGAGGGGGGGCAGATTGTAGAAGGGGGAGTTGTTATGGAAGGTAATGGAAGAGGTAGACAGTCTGATGTAGGAGATTAGTTTTTAGACTCTGATTACGATCTTACTGATGAGGAAAATGAGGATGTAATTAAACAAATTGTTGAGGAAGACTTGGGAGATTTTGAAACAAATATTAGGTTAGAAGTTCAAAGACAGCAACAACAACAGCAACAACAACAATCAGAACAACAAACTCAAACTCGTGCAGCATCTTAAGCCACTACCCATGATATTGGAGAAAAACAATCAGAACATCAGCATGCGGAACAACAACATGTCAGCAAAAAAAAACAAGAAATGAGGTAAAACTGGGGCCCGTAAAAAATATTTACTGAATCCAAATAAGGGGGATGTAGAAAACTTAGAAGCTGAGGATGAAGTCCCAGAACAGTGTGCTAGTGATGACACAGATGATTTAGATAGAGAGTACTCCAAACCCCAACCGTTTAATGAGGAGGAAGTCACGGAAGACACAGACACTGACAATTGGCCATTATTCAATGCAGAGAGAGATATGGATGACCCTCAGTTCGAAGAAGGATTAATTTTTATGACTAAAGGGGAATTAAAAAAAGCTATCATCCATCATGGGGTCAATTGGGGCAGGATGATTTTTTTTTAAGAAAAATGACCGGATTAGAGTGAGGGCTACTTGCAAAAGGAGAAATTGTGATTGGCTGCTATATGCACATAAGGTTGGAGAAACCTTAAGTTTCCAAATCCAAACATTGCAATCCAAGCATACATGTGCAAGATCTACACGCCAGCCCTTGCACATGAAATATGCAAGATTTATTGCCATGAAATATGTTGATGACTTCAGAAGTAAATGTGGTGTGAATGCCACTGAATTTCAAGAGAAGGTGCATGAGCAGTTGAATGTGCACATCACAAGACCCAAGGTTTATAAAATCAAGGCAGAAGCTAAGTTAATGATTGAAGTAAGATATAAAGACCAGTGCAAGCTTCTGAATGATTATTGTGAGGAAATCAGGAGAAACAACTTGGGCAGTACCATTTATATTGACGTTGTTGAGGATGAGCAAACAAGTGAAAAGGTTTTCAGAAGAATGTATATGTGTTGTAGCTTTGAGGGAGGGTTTTGTAAGAGGTTGTAGAAAGCTTGCTGGACTAGATGGGACTTTTCGGAAAGGTCCTCATCTTGGTATCTTGTTGACTACTGTTAGTATTGATGCTAACAATGGCATTTATCCCATCGCTTATGTCGTTGTGGAGGCCGAAACCAAAGCATCTTGGACTTGGTTCATACAGGGGCTCATTGAAGATTTGAATATATGTAAATAACAGGATTGTTGCTTTATCTCTGATAGACAGAAGGTAATAATGCAGCACTTGGCTCTCTCTCTTACTTGGTTTTTTTCATTAAACTCACTTGGTTCTTTTTTTATTTTTAGGGTCTAGGACAAGCAGTAGGAAATCTACTACCCCTTGTGGAACACAGACACTATGTCAGACACCTATACAACAACTTCAAGCAAAAACACTCAGGGGCTGCTTTGAAAGACATGGTATAGAAATCTACAAAGGCTACATATCCCAACAAATTTGAGGGTGAAATGCAATTGTTGAAAGACTTTGATGAAGCTGCCCATGCTTGGTTGTGTAAGCATACACATCCTAAACACTGGAGTAGGTCGCACTTCAATACCCAAACTAAGTGTGATGTTTTATTGAACAACCACAGTGAGACATTCAATTTGCAAATCTTGGCAGTAAGGTCCAAACCAATACTTGTTTTGCTTGAAAGAATACATGTATACCTAATGTTGAGACTTCAATCAAGAAGGGCATGGGTTCAGAAGCAAAAAGGCGAGATCTGCCCAAGAATTAAGAAGAGACTTGAAAAGTTAGTTGAGGAGTCTGCCTACTGTATCACTTCACATGCCGGTGGTTACAAGTTCGAAGTTAGGGACACCAAATCTTCAGAGGAATTTTCAGTTGACACAGATAATAGAAGGTGCACCTGCAGAAAATGGGAACTTTCTGGGATCCCTTGTACGCATGGAATTTCAGCAATTGGATATGAAGGTAATGAACCAGAAGACTATGTCGATGATTGTTATAGTATTGCTTCATACAAAAGGGCTTATGAGTCAGTCATACATCCTTGCAATGGACCAAATAATTGGCCAAAAAGTAAATTGCCAGAACCGAAGCCTCCTGTGGCCCTAAAGCTTCCAGGCAAATCAAAAAAGAAAAGAAAGCTAGAAGGAGGGGAGAAGGCTTGTACAGCTACAACCACCGATACAAGGAAACTCTCAATAGTGGGTTTTGGGAGTATGAAATATAGGTGTTGTGGTTCTTCCGGACATAATGCCAGAAAATGCCCACAAAAAGACAAGAAAAATAATGTTGATAAAGATGGTGGAGCCCATAACTTAAATAAATGTGGTAGATGTAGACAGTTGGGCCATAATAGAAGGTCATGCAATGCTCAACTCTTAACACAAGTACCTGAAAGTTCACATGAGCATGAAGTAGCTATGGAACTGACTTTACATGAAAGTTCAATGGAACCACAACCACAGCTGCTTCAAGCTCCTGTTCCAAAATCACAGCCTAGCATTGATCAAGCCTCAGCAGTACCAATCATTGAGACTGAGCAAATCTCGGTGCCTTTCACTGATCAAGCCTCAGCAATGCCAATCACTGAGCAAGCAGAATGTTCAAAGGTTATTTGCTCTAACAACTCTCAGTTTTACCAAAATGAAAGAGTTACACACGAGATTCACATTTAATTCCTTTTTCTTATTTGTAACTCTCCTCCTACTATTTCCATGTAAACAGCTTACATGAAAGAAGAGAAAGCCAACAAGATGCAACTAGTGTGCACAGATTGGCCATAACTGAGCAACATGTAAAGTTCCTAGAGCTGAGCTAGACCGAAGAAGAACATATGCAACTATTTTGACAAGGGATGATTGAATGACTTGTTTTACAACCAACAATTTTTGTGGCAATCTAGATATTTTGTAGTTGAATATATGGAAAAGTTGGTCTTCTTCTTGGTTGTTAATGATGTTAGGATATGTTGACTACAAATTCATATTTTTTGTTGATGTTCTGCTGGGATGTATATGTTGACTAATAGCATTGGTAATTTCATGAATGCACCACAGCAGAAACTACTAAATTGTGACAACTGGTCTTTTGATTAATGGACATGTTGGTGGCCTTTATTCTCATGGTGTTTAATCTTTATTATTTTTGTACTATTGCATTTTTTATTTGCATTGAAGATGGTTGCAGGATTTTGCTTAATATATTGAAGACAATACTCTTGAATAAATACGTATACAACTAGTAATGTGACGTTGTTTGGAGTGACCGTCAGTGCACATGTTTTTAAGGGAAGTCATTGCCCACTGCACTATAAAGTCATTGTTGCAGTAAAGCCAATCTGCAAAGAGGTTTACCAAACATACAAAATACCTTCCAATGAAGATGAAGATTCACTACCAAGTGTTTATGTGAATTCATTGTGGTATTTTAATCTTCCAAAAATCTAATATCAAACACTACTGCAGGGACTAAGAAACAAAAAACTAATGCTGGGAGAATATTAATTAACAAAGGGCAAATGGTTCAATGTGCATATTGTAAAGGTAGTTTACAATGTCTAAATCCTTCCAAAACACATACAAAAACCAACAAATGCCAGCACATTTCGTAGTAATTTTGGGATCAAAACACTCCCAAGTCTAGTACTTTCGCCCAAATATTATCACCAGCACAATGCAAGAAGTGATCATCAATGCCTTCTTCCTCCAAGAAATTTTGTCCTTTCTCATCAGAATGTTGCTTTCCTCTTCAAGCCTTCTAATCCTCCTCAACAATTCTGGAATCACCACTTTAGATCTATCGCAAATTTTCGAATCAATCCAAACCCAAAAACGACAGCCCCCATTTACCTGCTGTGAAGGAAATATTAAAAAAATGGCTAAACAATTATTTTTGTATTCTAATCACAACAGAAGTAATACATGTCTGAGGCAACTCGCATCGAAGGAATCGCCTTCCCAGGTTTGCATCTGTCCAAGAAATTAATAAAATTGCTGGTCTTTTACAGTAGCAATAGAAAGAAAGATTTGAAGTGATTCCTCTCTTTTGCTCACTTGAAGACATAATTTTTTTTTGGCTAAGAAACAAGTAGACTGTTCTTCAATGTAGGACTCCGTCTGCCAGCAACTAAAGCTCTTCAATCCACCACCTCTGCAAGCCTACTGTTCCTTCTTGGTCGGGTTCTTCTTCACGAGATGAGGAAGAGGAGAATACATAAGTTAGATAAACGAATCGGGGCAGTCCACCGGTGTAATCATATAGTGAAGTTTCATATTTGTCCTCACAAAAAATGACAAGTTAACGGTGTGACTGACGGAAGGACCAAATGAGTTGTAAACAAATATTCTGAGGATCTAAAAAGATGAAAACAATGATTAGGGACCATAACAGACTGAAAATAATTGTTAAAGGACCAAATTGGAGATTTTGCCAAAATACTATCAAACTATTTATGTTTTATAATTTATATATTTTATCTTTTATTGTATTTTTTTTTTATATCCTCAACAAATTTTACACACTTTAAAATATCATTTCATCACTCTAAATAAGAATTTCGGAAGAATTGACACGTGTTGGTCACATGAGTAAGTTATTAAGAGTAAAATTGTGAGAAATTTCATTGGACACGTGTCAATTCTCATTGAAAATTATTATTTAGAGATGTGGAATGATATTTTAAAATACATGAAATTTGTTAGGGATGTAAAAAAGTATAAAATAAATAAAAGATATAAATCATGAAAATATAAATAGTTTAATGACATTTTTTTTTAAACTTTCCCTTGTTAGAATAATCATTCCATTGTTCCAATTGCATGAAATATTAGATAGGTAAATGCTTTTTTACTCACTCTATTCTAACGAAATTAACCTACTTACTATTTTGAATTGCTACAAAAGAATTGACATTTTTCTAAAATGAAAGTTTTTAATATACTATATATTATAAAATAATCAATATACCTCCAATATATTTTTTTATAAATTTATATTTGTCATTAAATATTTTGAAACATACGTATTTCTTATTTATTTTATACTCCCTCCATCCCAAATTATCTGTCCACTTTAACCGATTAAGTGGAAATTAAGAAAAGTAAGTTTTTTAGTTTATTAAACATTCTCTTCTATTTTTACCCTTGCAATTCAATGATAAGTATCTCTCTTTATATTAAGAAGTACACAAATTTTAAATTACTTCTCTCTTCTAAATATTCAATTCTTGTTAAAAAATGGGTTAAAGTATTGATGAGTATTTAATTCTCTCTCTAAATTGCTACTGATATTTTCTGGAAATTAACGAGATGAACATAAATATCAAAACTCGTAAAATGAGTTTTTGACTATAGTTTAATATACTTGGGAAATATACTACTATTAAGTAGGGGTAAATTTGGAATATTAAATTTTAATTTTTTAAAGGGACAGATAATTTAGAACACAAATTAAATTAGAAAATAGATTGATAATTTGGAACGAAGAAAGTATTATAATATTTACTTTTATATAAAATCTTATATCAAATAATCACTATCAATTTAATTTTGATAGAATATAAGGTAAAATTTATTCAATTTTTAAATGAATAATTTGAGAGCAGAAACAGCTGTACCCCTAAATCTATCTCTGCTTCTACTTCGTTACTATTGTAAATTTGAATTAATTTGGACTAATTCCCTAATATTACCAAAAGCTGTAATTTATTTTTGCAAACGTTGGACGGTGGAGGTAAGAGTTGACTCTGCATTTTTTTTTCTTTTTTTTTTTTGTTGAAAAAATTATTCTATTCATTAATAAACTATTTTCTAGTTTTCAACGGAATTACAAAACAATTAATTTAGGGGCAATTGAATTTTTTATTTTTATTTTTATTTTTTTAGTCGATAGGCACAAACTTTATTAACAAATAACTAGGGAAGGTGGATGTTACATTATGTCAATATCTTACAATAATTGATAATTTAAATTGCGTTTGATACGCTATTATGAAAGGGAGTAGAATGATTTTTTAACTCAAAATAGATTGGAATTCTCTTTTCATTTTATTATTTAAGAAGAAAATATTGATATTTTTTTTAAATCTTGAATTTTTAATAAAAAAATAAAATATTCATATCTTAAAAGACTAATGTATGATTCGTCCATGAATATTTTTATTCTTTTTTTATAGATAAATCAGTAGAGTATGATTTATAATTACAAAATATATTAAAGTGTGGAATATAATTACAAAATTAGATAAAAAAAATATAGCAAAGGCAGCCCGTAAACCTCTTTCTTATATAAGCCATAGGTCTTGGACTCTCTTTCGTTCCCTAAGAGTCAAACTATATTCTTTTAATTTTAAATTATTATATGATAAGTACGACTCAAATAAGTATACATAAATTTACTATTATTTTATTTATAATTTTATTATAAATGTTAACAATAAAAAAAAAAGAAAAGCCAAACACAACTATATTGAAAGTTACAATTATATTAACCTAACTCGTTATTCATTCCTTTTTAAGTTCTAAATTGACATCAAGAATAGAAAACAATTGCTCTTTTATCAAATGGAAAATAAAAAAAAAAAAAAAGAATTTTCAAGGGATATCCCACCGACCTGAGGATTTGGGGCGGCACAAGTTGTGCACGGAATGTGCGGTAATTTGATAGTGAAAATTGTTACGGTAAAAAAGTGATTGTGTCAACTTTTTTTTTTTTAAAGTAAAATGATGTTATTTTGGTTATTTTAAAATTTATTTATTAAATTATATATAATGTTTATATAATCATATACTAATATTTATATAATTATATAATCATATACTGTTTATTTAATTATATATTATTTATATAATTGTGTGTAATATTTTGTTTGTTTCAAATTATTTATTCATGAAACTATTTACCCACAGAGTAAGAGTGTTGAAAATAATATTACAATTTAGATAAAATTTTTATTTTACCCATATTAAAAATATGATAGTTATTAGTTGGTAAAAATTATCAAGAAGTAAGAAGAAAAAAGTTTTAAAAAATTGTGTAGTTGATTTACAATAAATGGAGATAAAATAGAAAGAAACTAATAATTGATTTTATAAATAAATATATGAATATTTATTTAAAAAAATAAAATATTTCATGAATAAGTATTTTGAAGACAATAGAGTATTTATAAATGAAATATTTGAAAAGAAACTATTGCCAATCTAAACAAAAATTTTAATTTAAAATAATATTAATTTAAATAATTTTTATTTTTCTAGAGTTGTCATATATTCATAACACTTCATATTTTTTCTCTCTCATTAATAATTAAATACTATATTTATTATATATTTAATAATATTTTGACTAAATTTTACTCTCTCCATCCCAAATTATCATTCTATTTCCTAACTTAATATTTATCCCTCATTTTAAGGAATTAGGATATAATATTTCAAATTTATTCCTAATTTTATTTTCTAAACATATTAAAATATAATCAAAAATTCATTTTATGAGTTATAATATTCATACTCATCTCGTTAATTTTCAAGAAATATCAATAGTAACTTGGGGAGAGAATTAAATATTTATCAATACTTTGACTCATTTTTCAGTAAGAATTAAATGCTTAAGAGAGAGAAATAATTTAAAATTATATTAATATTTTGGAGTTTGTATATTTCTTAATATAAAAGGAGATATTAATCATTGAATTTTAAGGGTAAAAATAGAAGAGAATATTTAATTAATTAAAAATTTTATTTTTTTAATCTATACGTAATCGATTAAAATAAATAAATAATTTAAGACAAAATAAGTAATAAATTTATCTCAATTTAATTAGTCCGTACATATTCATCCAATCATAGGAAATGTTCCTCATCTGCCGCGCAATTTCCGTATACCAACTTGCGCGACCCATATCCGCTGAACTGACGCACCATATTTATGTGCAGAACAAACAACTCCAATAAGTAGGCCTAAAATACTACTAAACAAAAACCCGCCTGGAGGAGTCTTCTTCTTCTTCTTCTTCTACTGTATATGGAGGAGGAGCAGGAACGAGAGGATTCAGAGGATTCTGAAGCAGCAGCGTCGCTTTCATGAGCTAATCAGCTTTATACTTTCCGTATAATATTGATACGGGGCATATTTTTGTGGTGGGAGGGAGATTTTGTGTTGAGGAAAGAGAGGGATGGGGGGGAGGGGGAGATTGGCGTTTAGGCTGAGGAAGAAGGCGTTGCCTCTTCCTCCGCCGGAGGTCGAGGCTTCAGCTAGCACGGCGGTGGCTGTGAATAATAATAATAGTTCGACGATCGCGGCGGGGAGTAAGGCTTCCGTAAAGAAGAAGACCGGTGGAGCGGCGAGGCTGTGGATGAGGTTTGATAGGACGGGGCAGTCGGAATTGATAGAGTGTGATAAGAGCGTAATTGTTAAGCGTGTTTGTATTCCTGCTCGCGATCTTAGAATCCTGGGCCCTATCTTCTCTCACTCCTCCAGCATTCTTGGTACTCTCTCTCTCTCTCTCTACTTTTGATTAGTTTCTTCACATTATTGCTAGAATTTCTGAGTATGCGATTGAACCCCATAGAATTTGACGTCTCAATGCTTTTTGTTCGCATTTCACGCCTATATAGTGCACCAATCTGCAAGTAGATGCGTCTGTTTATTTTCTTGTTTGTTTGTGCCAAAAAAGAAACCAGGTTTGGGCTTCTTATTTGGCACAGCTCCAATTTGGATGATTTATTGGTTGTTGGATTACTTGGGCGATACCGGGTTGCTTCACTTTAGCTAAAAGGTGCTTTGCAATGGGCAGCTTCTGCTGTATACTTTGTATTTCTTTCAGATAATGGGAAGGAGGAGTGGTATAACTGGTCCGTATGAGCAGAAATAGCGTCTGATCAATTTTAAGTTTTACATTGGCAAACATGTCATAGGGCGTTGCATTGAAACACTTGGATTTTGTATGTGGATCGCATTAATCTGAATCTTGAACACTAGATATTTCAGGGTAGAATTTGCTCTTTTGCCTTTTTTTCTTTTGGGGGGGGGGGGGGGGGATGGGGGGGAGATTTCAAATTGAAATTTCATTGGTGTCAAACCTAAAATTTTTAGACATGAAATATTTATATTGGTCCTCTGTTCATTTGATAGTTTACATTTATGCATATTTGCTCATGATTTTGTTGTACTTTAATTTGGATCTTATTTCCTAACCTAAGCCTCTTTTTCCAATCTTAAGCCTTTTTGTTGATTTTCTGCTGGGTACTAGACAATCTATGACCTTAACTTTTGTTTCCAGCAAGGGAAAAGGCTATGGTAGTGAACTTGGAGTTTATCAGAGCAATTATTACAGCTGAAGAGGTTCTTTTGCTTGATCCTTTGCGTCAGGAGGTTCTTCCATTTGTTGATCAGCTAAGGCAACAACTTCCTCATAAAGGTGCATTGAGGAACCATGGAACTGGTCAAATGGTTCTTCAAGACGAAGAAATGCTTCCAACTTCAGGGCAATGGTTACCGGTCCCAGAAGCTGCTGAAGGCTTGCAAGCTGAGCTTCCATTTGAGTTCCAAGTCCTGGAGATTGCATTGCAGGTGGTTTGCACGTTTTTGGACTCCAGTGTTGCTGAACTTGAGAGAGATGCTTACCCTGTTTTGGATGAATTGGCTATGAATGTCAGTTCGAAGAATCTTGAGCATGTGCGAAGTTTAAAAAGCAATCTAACCAGATTGCTTGCACGGGTACAAAAGGTACTCCGTTTTTCCTTTTAGGTTTTCCTTATGTGGTTGAGTGGTTCAAATATTTGCTTATCCAAACCATCTACTCATATAAGACATACTTGTCCTTGCCATCTTTCTATGTAACATAGTGGATACTTCACAGTCATTAGTGCAACCCACTTTATCCTTTGAGATTGCCCTTTTTTTTTTTTTGGGGGGGGGGTTGGGGGTGGGAGAAGGGAAGATGCTCACGGAAGTGCTCGACTGTCTGACATTTTCTAATCGATAGTTTCACTCTGCAGTGTTTTGAAGTGACAGTAGTGTAAATTCCCTTTGTCCTTGAGGTTATGGAGGTCTATCAATGTAAATAAATTAGAAACATATCTCACACCCGTTGTATGGAGGCACCCTTTTGAGAGCATCTATTCTGTTGAAATCAAGTTTGAAAGTATTTTCTTTTTGAGTGTGAAGTGACAGTTTCTTATGTTTGGTGAGAGACCTGGATAGTGAAATTCTACATGTATTTGGCAGTTTACATTGTATTTGGAAACGTTCTTAATTTCCCTTAAATTCTTTCATTCAACGTCTAAATTTACTTAGTTTACCCCGTATCTGTCGAAATCCTATGCTTAATTGCAAGTCATGCCTGATGGTAGTTTGTGAGGATCATTTGATCCTACAAGTGAGTTGATAGTTCGCTCTACATTTGATCTCACCTGTAGGGAAAACTTTTAGTTGTAACTTCAGATGTCATGATTTCACCCTTGAATAACATGTGACTTAAAATTTGCTTGCTGGCCTTACTATAATTGGTTGCAATAGCTAATAATATAAATTTTGCCAGACAAAAGCTCTATGATAATGAATTACTCAAATTCTCCTGAAAGCTATGGTGTCTCAAGCATGTTGCCTTGTTTTCCTCTAGTGCCCTTTACATTGGTTGGCATGTTAGGCACTTTGTTGCTGACTTGCCTAAGAAGTCAGAATGGATGAATGAAGTATTAGTCCTATCTAATTATCTACTAATTAAGAACAGCTTTCTGATTGATTTCTCTATAGTATTGCCATTATCACAACGGTACTAATAGGGTCAGATACACATTTGTAGGTGAGAGATGAAATTGAACATCTTTTGGATGACAATGAAGATATGGCACAACTATATTTAACTAGAAAGTGGATTCAATATCAGCAATCTGAGAATATGATGGGACACATGGCCTCAAATAACATTGTCCCTGCTGCTAGTCATCTTCGGCGGCTTAGTTCTACAAGAAGTGGAAGTATGATAAGCAACTATCTAAATGAGAATGATGTGGAGGATCTAGAAATGTTGCTTGAGGCTTACTTCATGCAGCTGGATGGCACTCGTAACAAAATATTATCTGTAAGTAATTTTCTCATCGTTATGATCAATATGAGTATGGTACTATTGCTCTTCCGGATGCTACTTGTAACATAATATTATCTGCAAGTATTTTGTTAACCATTCTGATAAGATGTGCCTCTTTTTGGGATACAGATGAGTCTTCGAAGGACTATCTTTTCCCTAACAGAGTTCAAGTGACTTTGTGAGTCCATAATTATGTCTGCATAGTTGAGTTTTTTATTTGTGTTTGGATGATTGTGGTTGTGTTGTAAAAGTTTTTGGTAGTAAAATTTATTCCTGGATAATGTACTTGTTTTATAGCTTCTTTAATGACTATCAGACCAGAGTGATATATTTTTTGTTACTTATATTTTATCCAAGAATTTTTTATTTATAATTCGATCAATATGCCTTTAATGATCAATATGCCTTTAAGAGTGTGCTTGAGCTGTATTCAGAGCTTGCTTTTCTCTGTTTGCGGTATATTTTCCCTTTTCTCTGCAGGACTGCTTAATTTTTTTGTTCAATTTTAAAGGTGCGAGAATATATTGATGACACAGAGGATTACGTGAACATACAACTTGATAATCAGCGAAATGAGCTCATTCAACTACAGTTGACATTGACAATTGCTTCATTTGCTGTTGGTATAGATACACTATTAGCTGGCATATTTGGTATGAATATCCCCTGTACTCTATACCAAGTCAATGGACTGTTCTGGCCTTTTGTTTGGGGCTGTACTGGGGGTTGCATTTTACTTTTCTTTCTTATCCTAGGATATGCCAGATGGAAGAAACTGCTGGGATCCTGAACCATATTTTTGGTTAACTTTACACAGAACAGGATATCACAGATATCACGTTCATGCTGTCATTTGGGATTTTTTGTCTTTTTTGGGTCATATTGACTGGAAGCTACAATTCATTGATGCTTTGAATTATTTCAGTACCTGATCCTCATACATATAAGTCACAATTATCGATATTTTTCAGTGTTGCTATACAACTTTTGTTATCTCTAATATTTTTCTTCTTTCCTTCATGCATTTAATACTGGTACAGATTTATGTGAAATATGCAGTTTATGTGGTAATTTTTGGAAGTATTTTCATACCACGTGTATATTTCTGAAGCAAGATGAACACTGTTAGTGATATCCCAGGTAGCAGTCTGTGTTGAATTGCAGGAATGGACTTTGCAGTTGCATAGCCTGATCATCTATTCTTTCTCAAAAATTCCTTTCTGTATTGTTTCTTACGATTGTCAGCATCTCAAAGAATCTCTTGCTGTTGCTGGTTTTGAGAATGGAAAGTAGTAGTAGTTAAGTAGCCAAAGAAATTACTAGTGTAGGATATGGCTCACTTAACAAGATTCTAGGGATTTGCATTCAGATGTGTCATGTGTTCACTATTTGGCATGCAATTTTGTGAAGGTGGATCCTAGATTGGACCCTTTTCGGGACCGCAAAATATTTGCCACACGTATTCTCAAACAATCAGGGCCACTTGTACAGAAGAATTTTTTGTTGTGCCGTGAAAATCTGCAGACAATTTTTCCCCCTCCCCTCCCCTCGTCCCCCTTCCCCCCCCTCCCCCTACGCGGTATTTTGTTTTAAAAAAAAAATAAATCTATATATGTTTCTAGCGGAAATGGGATCAAATCTGAGCTAACTAAATATTTGGTTCCGGCCATTTGAAATTATGTTATAACTTTGGTTGAAGTCCGTGTAGTTTTTAGTGTGTTAGTGATATATATTTATTTTAAAAATTGAATACGGGTTGTGAAATCATCCAAAATTGGATATATGAACATTCAATTGAGAGAATATAATGGCGGAAATTTTTATTGAAACAAAAAAAAAAAAGAAAAGAAAAATATACCATTTATAAATAAAGACGCTTTGACTCTTTATTAAAAAAATAATTTGTCTCGATCTTGTAATCTTTTAATTCTTATAATGTATATGTATTATAAAGTGAATTAATTATTTGCCCATCTTTTCATTTTTTTTTAATTCTTAATTATATGCATTGTAAAGTGATGTCAACTAGGCCAGCAGCTGCTGTCCCTTTGCTGTTATTCCCTTTGTTGGGAATACCATCAACCCTCACAACTTGCAGCTTCTGCTTTCTTTTTCATTGGCAACTGTAAAGTGTATTTAACACCTACTTTCTCATAAATAAACCTCCCAAAAACAACAAAAATGTTATTTCTCACCAGACTGTCACATTGCATTCTATGACTTTGGACAAAATTAGATATTATCTAGGAATGGTTTCAGAAACTTAGTATTGGGAAACAAATTAGTTGAAAAGATATGTTAGAGGTTAATAATATAAATTTTAAAAATATTAAGGGGACGAGATGTAAAATTTAAAAGAATTTTAAAAAAATTAATTTTAATAAAATAAAAATAAAAATTTTAAATATATATGATATTATCAGGACTCAGATTGTGTATTTACAGTTTATTATTATTATTTAGACTTTGTACCAGGAATTTGAAATTTGGAGTTCATAGGTTTAATGAATATAAGTTCCAAATTTTAAGGAGAAAAGTAATCATCAATAATAAAGACCACAAAGTTCTTTATGATTAATATAAGATCATATGTATATACTACAATAAATTTTTGTAAAATGTGGAACTTGTTAATTTTTATTTATGAAAAACTTTATTCTAACTGTAAATTTATTTAATAGATTTAAAATTTAGAAACATTCAACACAACTACTTCGACTCAAGTAAATTATTGAAAGTTTTAACTCCAAAATACAACTTATCTTCGTACGATAACTCAATATGCATATTATTATCGAAATAATAATTGAATTATTTAAATCTCTTGAAATTATATATATTTATATAATTGTAATTATGTAAACAAGAGGCCCCAATTGGCTCCATTTCATGCCAATGTGTGTAAACCTCCTTGAAATCTCAACATACACTTGAAAAAGAAATAAAAGAAAAAAACAAAATTTATGCCAAGCACCTTAGGTAATAAGTATATATGATGCCCCCCCCCCTGTCTCTAGCTGGTTTTAGCCCATATCCTAATCACATTGAGACATCACAAATCTTGAACAATCCCACTATAGGTTGTAGGAAGAAGACATAGCCATTGACAACCAATACTTTTGTTATCATTAGTCCACAAAAAGGGTGTTAGCCTTTTTAGTGCACTTATTTTAATACACAACCCACAAATATTGGACACCAAGTTTTCAACTTCAATGAAGATTGGCTACAAACCATAATGTACTTTGACAATGAGCTGTAAATTTTCTGTCACATATACACTCACACCCCACATCTTGGGATAACCCATTATCTAACCTTCAAATATGATTATGAAAATAACAACCCCTTATTCTATTCCCGCAACAATTATCGCCACTACCAGATCAATAATATTAAAAAAGATATAATACAATCTGATTTAAATAATAATTTTTAGTATAATATAATTATTTATTGTAAAATTTTAATTTTTATAATTAAAAAATAAATAAAAAGATGAATGTGAATTGTGATTATTTGTGTATTTTTAATTATTAAAATTTGAATGTAATATTTTACATAAAAATATAATGTATAATTAGTAAAAAAAATAATAAAATCGCGATCTATCCTACGTGTTTCCCCATAAGAAAAGACAATGAGTTAGACTTTGTCATTATAAGCAGTCATAAAATTAGGTTGAACCAAACACTTTGAAAAGGCAAAGGTGAAAAAAAATGATAAAAAAGGCAAGACGGGGTGTTTTTGGAATAGTGAAAACTATTGGGGTCGGATTGAAAAATAACAGAATCATTAAAAACATCTCAGTTTGGGCTGTTAATACTTCGATCTCAGCCCTTCCCAACCTGAGACGTCAACGACAAGTATAGAGAGAGAAAGAGGAGAGTAGGGGAGCTTCAAGGAAGAAGGCAAACCCTAACACAAGCACAGGGAAGAGGGAATTTGCAAATCACATTGCCAAGATCTTGTCGCAGGCAGAAGAATAAAGGTTTGCAGCATTTTCTTGTACAAGTAAAAAAAAAAAAATGTAAAAGGGTGTGTGTATGTATTGGTGATTAGACTGTGTCAATTTTTTGTTTTTGGTTATTTCTAGGAATCTGAAGTGATTATTTGGTAGGCGAGTAAATGTGGTTGAAGTGAATCAATGTCTGGGGGAAAAGTTTGAATCTTTGAAATTTTTTTGGGTTATTATAGATTGGATGCTGGAAGAAGAAAAACAGATTGGGAGATGTAAGAGGTGATATGAAGCTTGGCATTTTGGAAATTTGTGATCAGTTGTTTGTGTTATGAGGAGGGGTTGATGGTTTTTTTCTTTTTGCATTTAAAAAAAAAAAAATTAAACAAGACTGGAAGTGAATTTGTTTGCGGTTCCTTTATTGGGAAGGAAACTAGTGTTACATCTCCTAATTTATTGGGGAAAACATCTTTAGCTGCGAAGTGCGGTAGTCTTACTCTTCACATGGTTGAAAGTTGGTACTCGTAACTATTAAGTCCTACAGGGCGTGTTGAAAATTGGTATTCAGTTGAGTGGTACAGGGCTCGTACACTTTCTGTTTTTTGTCATAATAACTGAAAATCTGAAGTGAATACTGAGTAAAGCTGGCTTCCTGAACTTGCATATATGCTGATACCATGAATTTCTCTCTTGAAACTACTTCCTTGATTTGATCGAATTCTATTTATGAGCTGCTGAAATATGAAGTAGATATTAAAGTACTGTTTCCTCTCTTCCTTGATGACTCCCTCACCCCTTCTTTCTGCTGCACTTATGCTGTAACATTTGAGATTGAGGGTAAGTAAAATTAACTGTCAACGAGTTAGATTCAAAAACATTAGTGTAGCAAAACAGAGACCTTTGCATATTCTTGAACTCAATGGTGCATTTTCTGCCGCTATCTTTCAGTTGGTGTGTTGTAGTCGGATATCTTTTTTTTTTTTGCGTTGGGGGGGGGTGTGTGGGTGAGGTGGGGGGTGTATTCTCCAAGTTTTAGGGTGTCATAGGAAAATTCATCAGTATAACCACATCATTAGATTTGTGAATTTGCAAATGTGAGAAGATAGCTGGACCTACCAGCTATTGACTTTTCAGGAATTAAATAAGTAATTATCTTTGGGTTTCCTGAGGTTGATGATAGGAGTCTTCATTTTATGCTCACTGTTGGTTTCTTCATATTTTCCACTTGTCTGTTTCATAAGAGAATGGAGTTTCTATCTTAAAGTCTTTTGTTTGGAGGGTATTGACCTCTCTTTATCTTTCTTTCTGCATTTCCACCTGTTGATTACAGCAATATAACCTTGTTCAACCGTTAACTTTGACAGGGACTACTTTTGCTTTGGCTATGGCGAATTCTAAGGGTCCTGCTAGTGTCAGAAATTTGATGTACAATGCCAGGAACCCTTTGTTGCCTCCTAAAAGTCCATTTCCTAGCATCGCCCCATCATATGTCGATTATGTCCCTAGTTCTGCTATTGGGCAGAAAGGTACCCAGAAGTCTAGAGAGGGGAACTCACACCATCAGCGTACTTCCTCTGAAAGTCTACTTATAGAGGAGCAGCCTTCTTGGCTTGATGACCTACTTAATGAGCCAGAGACCCCCGTGCGTAGAGGTGGTCATAGGCGTTCATCAAGTGATTCCTTTGCATATATTGATGTAACTAGTGCTGTTAACCTAGATTATGTCGCTCAAAACGAAAACAAATTCAAACACATGGCACCTTTGCCTTCTTGGAGATCTCAAGACTTCGATCATTACAGAGATGGGCAACATTGTTCACTTCTTCCAGAGCCAAATTCTTTAGGCAAACATAAGAATCGGGCATGGGATGCAAACCTAAACTCCTCTGCACATTCCCGTGGCCTTCCTTCTCCCAGCAACATGCTTAAGAACTCAGGATCGTTGCGTGCTCAACAAGAACCAGAAGTAGTTCCATCTACAACTTCTGAAAGAGACGATGCAGTTGAAGGTGACACTCAGGATTCAAAAGTGTCTTCTGAGAAAAAGGATTCTTCTCATGGAAAGCCTGCTGCCTCTGAAACAGACACTAAACGTGCAAAGCAGTATGTTTACTCATCTTGACAACCTCCACTTCTCCATAGAAAGTATTGACTTTGGTGATAAAATAACAAATACAACACAAAATAAGTTTCGGATGACTTATTGTTTGGGTGAAGGGCTGAGGTTGAGTTTGTGAACTTGGTGTTGGGTTTGATGCAAATCTTTGTCATTGAATTTCACTTAGTTTTTTTTTTTAATTATTGGCTTCACCAGCTGTATGTTATTTCTTGTTGCAGTTGAATGTGGTTCTCTTTTGCAAAGGCCTGCATTTTGACTTGAATGACTTTTGTATGTGGAAGTATTAGTCACATGTTTGATATAAATATTTAGTTGCTTGTAGTTTAGGATCTTATCTAAGTTCGAAGGAGCTATGCAGTGGATACAGTTTATTCTACAGATTTGATATCAAACCTGTGATTGAAGCAGTAACGAATTCTGTAAAATGCAGGCAATTTGCTCAACGTTCACGCGTTCGAAAACTACAATACATAGCTGAGCTGGAAAGGAATGTGCAAGCGCTACAGGCAAGTACTGAGTATGATTTAAGATTCTTGAATGTGGGTATGGCTGAAAGAGCTTACTGATATGTCGAAATCACGTCATATGTTGAAATCACCTCATTTATAATGAACACAGGCAGAAGGTTCTGAAGTTTCTGCTGAGCTTGAGTTCCTCAACCAGCAAAATCTTATTCTGAGCATGGAGAATAAAGCTCTGAAGCAGCGTCTTGAAAGTTTAGCTCAAGAGCAACTTATTAAATATTGTAAGTCAATATCATTATTAGTTTGTTTTTTAGTTGTGATGAATTGCTTATAGTTGTTGCTGAGTTAAGAGCAGTTATACTTGTAGGTTTTGTTCTTGGAAAAATACTGGTGCTTTGACTGCTTTCTAGTTTCTAAACTTTCTATATCATCAGAAATAATATTCTAAGCATATAACAATTCTTTAGTTCACTGGTCATTGATTCTAAGGAAGTAAGAAGGAACTGTTTCCTCTTTTCATAGAGAGGAACAGTCACTAAACTTTAGGCACAGGCAAGTAGTAAAGGCTTACTTCTAAGAGGGTTGTAATACTCGCTTTTGCTAATTGCTTGGTAGTGCATAATAGCCAAGTTGCACTTATTTCTGGTAATTGTATTCAAGCTTAATGGCCAAATTATAAACAAATTTGAGTACAATTTTCGGACTATTGATTCTTTCTTAGCTAGATCAATACCCCTTTTCTTTAGATATTTCCAAATAAAATCATGTATTTACTGAAATTTTCAAATCCTGTTTATAAATAGAGGAGTGTTACAAAAAGGTTGTTTCCGTGTTAATTGCAATGCTGATGGTGTTTGAGTAGCAGAATGTTCAGTTTGATAGATCTTTCAGAAACTAAAAGGGTATCCATGCGTTTTGCAGTGGAACATGAGGTATTGGAGAGAGAAATAGGAAGATTACGAGCCCTCTATCAGCAACAGCAGCAGTCTCAGCAACAGCCTCAACAGCCAACTTCTTCTAGCCACCGACGCAATAGCAGTAAAGATCTTGATCAACAGCTTGCAAACCTTTCTCTGAAACAAAAGGATGCTGGTTCTGCACGTGATAATGTTTCTGGCCAACTTCACATTTGATCGTACATATTAGTAGGCCTTTGCATTGCCTCCTGACGATTCCTCAACTAATTTTGCCTCACAAGTGACACAATTGTGGTTTTCCCTTGTGAGGGAGCGAACCCGGCTCTGGTAGTCTTCATGATCCTCTGGCTTTTGCCTGTTTTCCATTTGCTTTCATCACTGCGAGTTTAGTTGATATTGGTTATCTTTTCTTTTCCTCTTTTTCTTTCCTTTTCTCCAGAGAGGGAGGGGGGGGGGAAGAACTCTCTAGTTCTGATGTGCACCTGGTAGTCAGTGTCAGAGAATTGATATTTTCGGAGCTGATTTACCTGAGGTGGTTATTTTTAAGATGATTGCTTCATCTCCTTGTATGTTCAAGTGATCAATTCCTCTTCACCTATTTTGTAAAATTCTAGTTCTTTAATTCGATGTTTTTCCTCCCCCGGTATAAATTTCCGAGATGCACTTTAATGGAGATCTTTTACCGTTGATGCAATTGATAAATAGTACTTATTCCTTAGTTCTTTGCAGTACCCTACTGATTACAGTAACTTTTGTGAAGAGTAGCGGCTTTTGTTGACATTGGTTGCAAAATTCGTAGTGAGATGAGATAGTACTATGTAAAACCAATTGAGGTTCTGTAAATTGATTTTTGCCTTTTTTTATTGCAAAGGAAGGGGTATGCCTATCGGTAATAACCATTATCCCACAGGATCCTAAATAAGAGGAGTAATCAAGCCTTGGAAGTAAAGGAGAAGCTAAGAAAAACTTGCATTTGCCGTATCTGCACACGGAGAGCACTTGCTCTCAGGCCAACTATCTGGACACTGGTTGCTCTCTGTATAACTTACCGGCCACTCCTGCCTCCTATTTGCTCTTAAGGAAAATCTATCAAATATGCATGGAAAATCAGAAAGTTCTTCCTTATAACAGTGTGGTTCTTCATTCTTTTTTTCCTTTCTTATCTGAGAAAACAAGCAAAGCCCCAAAGTTGAAAAAGAAGAAGAAGAATTATCAGTGGCTTTTATG
Organism: Voacanga thouarsii; assembly: GCA_026120185.1. Lineage (NCBI taxonomy): Eukaryota > Viridiplantae > Streptophyta > Magnoliopsida > Gentianales > Apocynaceae > Voacanga > Voacanga thouarsii. The sequence continues at coordinate 4,979,167 of JANUWF010001322.1, read as the reverse complement.
AAGTTTTGATGATATGATAATCAAAGTGTTACATCTCATTTTCTAAAGATTCTAAGAAATTCACGGAAGTAGCTTAGTGAAATAAACTGATTTAATTATGTATATATATGTAGGATGAATTACTCACCCAACTTTGACCAATAGTACATTTCAAATGTTTTTGCCTTAGTTTTTCTCGTGCTTTTGCAATAAATGATAGTTTTTGTACAACAGAAAAAGCTACAAACATTGGGAGTAGAACTTCAAGACAGTAACTAAAGTACAAACATTGAGAATAGGAGAAGTCTTAAGACAATAAATGAAATACAAATATTGATAACAGAATGACCGTCAAGGATGACAATCCTCTTGCTTTCAATTGGCCAGAACTTGGAAGTCTTGGATAGTCATCCGGTTGGGGCATTACACATTCCTGGCCATTGAAGGATATTTTTCTTGGAAATGCCCAGCCTTCTCTGAAAGTAAAAATGCCTGGATCTTTGTGGAGTAACATCTCTGTTTGCACATTTCCACTCTCTCCTGATTGGAGTAGCATGTCATTGTACATCTTGATTCCATAAAACATTCCAGTATCATCTGAAGAAAATTTAAAGAGAGAACGTGATAACCATGTTAAGATTTTGCACTTCAATGCTTCATGGAAGAGGCTTTTGGTATGAAAATAGTGCAGCTCATGCCCAAATGACAGTGAAGTGTCTCAAGAGTTAAAATCCTGATTCCCACTCCTCAACAATCACCCAAAGATTTAAGAAGCCACAAGCTTCACTCTTAGTACTGTATTGTACCAAAAGGTTCTTCCATGAATTCTCCAGTTGTGGAAAAATGTCTCTTAGAGTCTGAAACCTGAACACAACACCTACACCCTCCCCCCCCCCCCAACTTCTTCCGGCAATCAATCAAAAATGGATTAATGAAATTTGACAAATTCAGTGAACTGTTGGATTTCAAGACTTACTGATATATCCGTACTGATTGAGAGGCTGGTAGTTGAAACTGAAAACCTGAGTGACGCTTTTCAAGTTGGGATGCAGAACCACCAAGCTCCACTGGCTGTAGTTCTGGACATAGTTCAAATTTGTAATTGTGATCTTGACTCTCCAGTATTCTGTATAACTTAGCTTCACGTGCCAATGCACCTTTACTGGGCACATATGAGGTGTACACTGTACCACAGGCTGCAGTTCTTGATTAGGTTGTAGCTGCAACACCGGAGGCAGATCACCAGGGCCACTGTTTTTGTCAATGACAAATAAACTATCAGAATATTAAAGAAAATATAAGTAAATCCTAACAGTAAACTAGTGCTGCAATTGGTTCAATTGTTAGAACTACCACAATGCTTCAAAACTGAAGATGGTAAGCACCTTATTCGTTTTTGCTTATTCCTTTTCTTTTTGGTTCACAAGTGAACTAGAGAACAGTGGATTTTATTTAATTATCAGAGTGGATTGAAAGTTCTTGAACTTTTATCTAAGGCCATTACTAGTTGCAGGAAAAAAATGAACAAAGCAGCGAAGAGAGATGGTTTACTTTACACATTTTTGTCCAGGTTGTCCTAGGCAGGAACAGCTGCATTTCGGGCATGGGACAATCGTGTCATTGTAGAAAGCAGACAAAGAAACACAGCAAGTTGGAGTAGGCGATGCCCGAAACTGAGAGTATGAACAAGTAACATTCCATGTAGCTGCAGGAAATCCAAATCAAGAAATCTGCTACTACAAGAATGATGAATTAAGTTTGACATTGCTTACTTACCAAGAGCCTGTGTCTTTCGCCTGCCTTGATCCTCAAAAAATTTACTTGGAGGGACCTGGAATGGATCTCCACAAGTATAGCCAGGGAGTCCCAGAGTGAAATTTCCAGGTATTCCAGGATCAGCGCTGGTTTGAGTAGACTTTCCAATGCTCATCTGAAGAGCAGCCCCAAATTTCTCAGGATCTTGTGTCATAGATGAAAGTACCCCTCCCTTACAACAATTGGCAACCTGCTTATTGTACGGGGCTCCAGGTAAAAGGTCGATAATCACTGGCTCCTTTTCGCAACAATGAGGAAGTGTTCCACCTTTGAAAGCAGAACAATTTCCCTGTTCTGTAGCCTCAGCTCCAACAATGTTCCAGATAACTTCATCACCTGGCCATCTCCAACTTACTCTCCATCCAGGATGATCTATATGGCGGAACAGCTGATAATTGTAAATCGACACCCTCACCTGAGAATAATGCCTATCAAAGTTCCGAGACTAAACCAAGTTGAATGATTCAACAAGCACTAACAAAGCTCTCTAGTTGGTCCTTGGGACTAAGTTCACTCTGCTCGGTGCATAATTTTGCTACAAAATGCCATTATTTTTGGATTCCAAGCAGAATAGTCTTAAGAATTCTTCATAATTTGCTACTTGAAAATCCCCTTCTAATGTCTTTTTAGAAAAGACTTGGCTTTCACGCGCATTCCTAATCCATCCAACATCATTAGCAACCTAATTAAAGATAATCCGTCTCGAGTTGTGTACTCTACATGTGAAAACTTGATAAAGTTAGTCTAAACAAATTCGATAACATTTTGCAGGAAGGAAAGAAACTAAGAGTTAATGATGGGACTTAAGAACATCCCTTAAACCCGACCTTAAGTTCATTATTATTGGGGTTAGAGGTTCTGCAAAATTACTCGGTCGAATCACCTTCTCACAGAGAAGAACAGACATGGCGTGCACTGTTGCTTAGTCTAGGTCAAAGGCCATGCAAAATAGACGAAGACGAAGACGAGAAGCCACAAGAGAAAAAAACAATGTCTTGAAAGATTGATGAATTGAATCAACAAGAAAAAGAAAACATACGTCTTGTGTACCATCATTCTCCAGCAAGACATCCCATTTGATAGTGATGTTGCCATTAGGATCCAAAGGATCATATCCATCTGCATTAAAACTGAAATTCACCATTAAAAGAATTTGAGAAATCCATTAAAAACACACATTTATTTGCATTTCAACGAAGAAGTAAACACAATAAATCGAAATAAATCCCAAGGAAAACCCCCCCAAAAAAAGAACCGGAAAACTAGGATCAAGATAAACACTCACATGCTGGTGAAACAAAAAGCATGGCATTCCAGCAGAACACCAAAATCAATAGAAAACCCATTGATTTCCTGCAGATATCCTGCACTGGGTTCCCATCCATTCTTCACGTATCACCAAAAATCCTTCCTTTTTCAGACACAACCAAGTCCTCCTACAACATGCAGAGAAATTCAAGAACAGAAAGTTTTTGAATTTCTCCCTCTACGTGTGTGGAAGTGTATGTTTTCAGAGACAGATAAGGAAACAAAAAACTGCAACGGAAAGTGAACAAATTTATGAGTGAAGAATGAGTAGGCAATGTGCATGCAAAAATCTTTTGTCAGTGTCTTTCAAAGGACTAAAAGAGGAAGAATTTACAATAAATGATGGGAGAGAATTGAGAGAATAATTAAGAAATGGATGAGTTATGAGTTGGCCGAACCCCAAAAAAGGAGGATTTGCAGCAAAATTAAGGGGAAGGGGTAGGGGCAAGGTAAGGGTGTGACAACAAGGGATGAGTCTTTGCATTCAAGATTTCCAACGCTTTTGGCTCCTCACCCTCTGGCCTTTGGGAAACAGGTACCATAACTTAGTTTAGAATATTCAACCTTTCCCATTTAATTAGACTCTTTCTTATCACTTTATCTACTAGTAGTACTTTTATTTTTCTCCTTGTTACTATACTTAATTATGACTTTTATTTCTACTAAAAATAAATAATTTATTATTTACAATCTCAATACCAAATCCCTGATTGAATTGGGTAATTTTGATATATAAAAATTATGTAAATCTTATCTTTTATGAGTATTTGAATTTCATTTTATAGATATGACGAAGATTGATATATTTAAATTTCATAAATAGGTGATAAAATTACTATTAATCTTTGCCTAATTGATTGGGACACTGATTTATTATTTTTTATTTAAAAGAAGAGGTGGGATATTATTAATAATAATTGAGGAGGTCAGAGGTATACTAATAATTAATACGCGATAATTCTATTTCATCTTCTTCTACTAAGTGTTAAATAATATTTCAAAAATATAAAATTTAAAAGTACTATTTTAATCTTTGTAATATTAATTAAATCTTGTACAAGTATTTTAAATTTTGATCTAAAATTTCAAATATATAGAAAAAAAAAAAATAAAACTAGGAATAAGTAGGTGGGGGCGGGGGGGTGGGGTAGAGTGCGTGTAAGGATGCAACAAGAAATGAAATAAATTCTTACCTTTGAAATGTATGTTTGTATTCAAAAGCTTAAACGCATTTTGTGGCCTTTGAACAACCTTCCTAATTAGGCTCTTCCTTATCACTTTATTTACTAATAATCTTTCTTTTTTGTTTTTATTTTTTGGTGTCAATAATTATGAGTTTTATTTTTTACTATTTTTAGTTGGAAAGAACTTTATCTGCTAATAATTTTTCTTATTTTTCTTTTTTTTTATCTACTATACTTAATCATGGCTTTTATTTTTTACTATTTTTTCTTGGGAAAGATAATAATAATAATAATAATAATAATAATAATAATAATAATAATAATAATAATAATAATACTAATAAGAGCAATATTATATAAAGTATAAGATTAGAAATTATTTTTCTTATTTTTTTATTGTCTTCTAAAAATAATAGTTTAGTGTTTACTACCTAATTATTATTTTTCTCGTTAGAATGGCTATTGATATATTAGAAACTCTTTTATTCTTATACTTTCACAAATATTTATTTATTTGAATTGTAATATCATATAGGTTGAAGATTATTTATTTAAATTTTCAAGATAACATGATATATTAATTAATATTAGTTAACACGACAACAAATATTTTTTCAAGATATACAAAAAAAGAAAAAAAAAAGGAATAATGAAATTTCCATTCTACTTCAACACAATCCATTTTTGGGGCAAAATTTTACGATTTTAATATTGAGTCCAGAGAAAAAATGTCTTTCTTCTAAGATACTTACTAATAAAATATTATAGAGGATGTCAAATAAATCTGAAAGAATATAGTAAAATACATAATACAAATTACACATGAAAATTAAGTAAACTAATGTGCATCGTAATAAGTAACTATTTTCTAAATTCGAAAGTGATTTTTTTTAAATAATAATTAAAAATCTTTCTAAATTTTCAATTATATTTATATTCGTAAGAATTCTAACCCTATAAATATAGAGCTATTGGGACCATTTGTAATTGAGATAGAAAAATAAATAAAATATAATAATTTTCTCTTGTTTCCTTCCTACCTAGCCTTTTTTTTACTTTCTCTATATAGTTATAATTTTTAAAAATATTATTGTTTTTTTTTATTTACTTATGATTTTTTAGAATATTGTCACTTTATTTTGCTATCGGGTGTTTTGTCCACTTGCTCTAATAAATTTATAATAAATATAAATTTTACATAAACATTTTAAAATTTTATTGAACCAAAAAAAAAAAAAAAAACACCAAATCCATCCTTAATGCTCTATTTTGCAATTAATTTTCATTCTCGTAGTGCCATCTTCAAGGTTTAGTTTTCTTTTTCACCAATTTTTTTTTAATTGCCCAAGGGAGGAAAATATAAAATTTAAGTTATGTTATGAATTATTGGAATCTCCATTAATTAGTGGAGGCTCCACTAATTATGGATTTATGTGAATTATTAGAAGATTTTTATGGATGTCCACCATTTAGTGGAGACACCATTAATTGAGATTAGTTGAAGATGATGTATGCCATGATGTATTCCACTAATTAGAGCTCTATAAATAGAGTTATTCTCTAAGCTTGTAATACACCATCATTTTGTGAAAGAAAGATTAGTGAAAGAAAGATTAGAGAAAGAATTGTGAGAGAAAGAAAGAGAGAAGTTTGAAGAGAAATTCTTGTGCAAATAATAGTTAGAATTTTCTTAGTGTGTAGTGTGTAGATTTTATTCTAACACTACCCTAATTTTATAACACGTTATCAGCACGAGTCTCTGCCGTTATTAAAGCCAGAAGACAGGTATGCATTTATTGATCTCGCTAAATTCGAATTTGTAGCCCTTGATATTTCTGAAAAGAAAATTTATATGTCATATAGAAATGCATCTAAATGCTAAAAAAAGGAGATCCATATGTCATGTGGATAAAAAGAAAGATTTGACCACCTGAAGATGGTCGTACTACCCACTGTACGGTATGAATGGTTGCACCTGAAGTTGCAAGATTGTAAAACCGTGAACTCCGTGATGTATAAAACTACATCTTAGTTAAAATTTTTGCGGAGAAAAAGTTACTGATGAAGTTATATTGGAGAAGGCATTCTCCACTTTTCATGTCCTACAGTAACAATATCGAGAAAAAGGGTATCCAAAATTGACAGCTTTAACATGAGTTATTATTGATAAATCATGAAGCCAGATGAACTGGCTCAACAGCACTCCCAGAAGTGAATGCTGTTGGCTCCAGCAGAAGCCATCGTTATAGTCGTAGTTGTGGCAGTGTCCGTAATTATGGTCATGGACACACTCGATATTTCCCTTATCACAGAGAAATACTGGCCACCTAAAGTGGAACCGAAAAGATAATAAGAGAAAAAGATATTTCCATTAATAATAAGCATCACATCTTTTATTCATATCACTAGTGTTCATATGAACTTGAGGATACATGCTTATAGTTGCTCTTTTGTAATTGAGTTGACAAATGTAAGATGAAGGTTTGTAATTGCTCTTTTTCAATATTTACATTAGAGGAAGACAAACAATTAGTAATTATGGACTTCAACTCCTCTTTTTCGACATCCTTCTCCTTTTCTTTCCCATTTGAGCCAGCATCGAGACTAGCAGCAGAATTAGCCGTAAAATTACTGCGAAATGAGTCTTGAGATTTTATGATCTCCTTAAGTTTATTATAATTAAATTTCTTATTATATTTGGCCTTGAAGCATGCTTGTCTCAATTTCTGTGTTTGGTCCTCTAACTACGTATTAGGACTTTCTTCCACCAACTGTTTTTCACATTCCAATATCGCAATGGCTTCTTTCAACTTCTTCTCAGCCATATGTCCTCATTCTTCTTTATTTTGCATCTCCTGTAAATCGAAGTGATATCATCGGTTATTTACTTATAAATCTTTCATAGTTTCATACTTGCAAATTATAAGTATGTATGAGAGAGAACCTGAACATTCTTGATTATGGGCTCCAAGCTCACCAATTTCCTGTGAGGCCATCGACGAATTCCTAACTCCCTACATCTTTTCTTGAGACGGGTTATGCCAATATTCAGTTCTTTGGCTGCGCTCTTGATTGGTAGGTAAAAGTACTGCGAAATTATTTCTCTTGATAGTGTCTGGGAGTTATTGCCCTTCTTCTCTCTCTGCCTCTTAATCATCTTCTTCTCCCTAGGAATTTTGTCTGCAATAATATCTTGAACTTCGATATTATGCATTTCATGAGTACTTACTCCGACTTCGTTGCCAAAACCACTCATTATTTCTCTTAGAAAAAGAAAATAATATCAGTAAAGGTAATACCATTCAAAATCCATGTTTAAATGTATAATAACTTGGAAATATATTTTGGCTTTGTTCAAAATCCATTAGAGAGTAGAAAGGATCATGCACAAGCATATCCTCATTCAAAGGAATAGCATCAAGAGGAACAGTATCAAAAGCAGTCTCTTGTAGGGGCAGATCAACTTGGTCCAAAGCAGTATGTTCAAAACTTCCACTGATTTACATAAAAAACAAATCAAAAGAGAGTTTAATTTCATTATCAAGCACACTAAAAACAAATGGAAGCCCTCAAAGGTATCTCACCTGAAATTAGGAGGAAGCGGTTGGTTTGGAAAGGAAAACATATCAAAATCTTCTGCGTTCGAATTAGACAGAAGCGGTTGGTTTGAAAAGGAAAATACATCAAAATCTGCTGCAGAAATCGAGTCAAAATTTGACCATGTCTCAAATGAATTACGAGTCTCCATATCTACTTTGTGATTTTTGTTTTTGATGTTTACTAATGACTGATGACTGAGATATATATCGATACACACACACACACACACACACACACACACACATATATATATCTGTATGAGGAAGAAGAAGAGGTAGATGGTAGGTAGAGGGTTGGAGGAGAAGAAAAGACAAGAGAGGAAGAGGAAAAGTAGGTACCGGGAAGAGTAATAAAAAAAAAGGAGATATTTTTCTTGGCATTTCCTGCTTGTCATCATTTTCTTATATTTCTTTTCTTATTCTCTTGTGAAATTATTATTCCCTAAATTAGGGGGAGAACAGAAACAGTACAAGAAAGATCGTGATTGGACAACATCATTAAATTATCTTGATCCGCATACAAGCGTGTGTGAACTTGAAGTTCAAAAGATAATTCATTTGTAAAGCATTGCAAATCAAATGCCAGACGCTTTTGTTGACTCTAAAAGAGTAACAAAATTGCATATGCCAGCTATAAATGCTCCTATTCTAATTGAAGTTCCAACAGAACAACAGATTTTACATATAGCTGCTGAGCCAAAAGCATGCCAGAAGTATGGCCGACCTCTTGGTTCTAAAGATAAAAATCCTCGAAAGAAGAGAGGATTAATGGTCCAGATGATCATATTAAAGCAAAGAATGATAAAGACCAAGAGAAAACTTATGACAAAGAACCAGCCATAAATGAAAGTAACACTGAAATTTCTATCCATTATACCACTTCCGGTAGAAGTTGGAATCGGATAGAAACAATTATTGATCATATGTTTGCATATAATATCTCTTGATGTTATACAGGATAGTGATGATCCTGAACCAATATCAGTTGATGAATGTCGGCATAGAAAAGATTGGCTGCAATGGAAAGATGTGATTCAATCGGAGTTAAATGCACTGACAAAACGTGAAGTCTTCGGACCTGCAGTCCGAACACCAGAAGGTGTAAAACTTGTTGGCTACAAATGGATATTTGTGCGAAAGCGCAATGAAAAGAGTGAAATCGTTCGATACAAAGCGCGATTAGTAGCTCAAGATTTTTCATAAAGACCAGGTATTGATTATGATGAAACTTATTATCCTATTATTGATGCTATTACACTCCGATATCTTATCAGTTTGGCAGTACATGAAAAGATAGATATGCGCCTATTAGATGTTGTTACTGCTTACTTGTATGGAAATTTAGAAAATACTGTTTACATGAAAATCCCCGAAAGATTTCATATGCCTGAAGCATATAAACATTATCCTCGTAAAAATTACTCCATCGAGTTACAGAAATCATTACATGGCCTGAAGCCATCTGGGCGCACGTGGTTCAATTATCTTTGTGAATATTGATTGAAAGCGAGATTTAAAATGACCAGGTATGTCCATGTGTTTTTATTAAGAAATCTGATTCTAAATTTGTGATAGCTATATATGTTGATGATATTAATCTTATTGGAACTCCTGAAGAGCTCCAAGAAACAATTGATTATTTAAAAAGAGAATTCAAAATCAAGGATTTTGGTAAAACCAAATTTTGCCTTGGTTTACAAATTGAACATTTGGAGAGTGGAACGTTTATTCATCAATCAACATATACAGCAAAAGTGCTAAAAAGATTTTACATGGACAAAGCACATCCATTGAGTATTCCAATGATCGTCCGATCATTAAATGTGGATAAAGATCCTTTCCGACCTCAAGAAAATGATGAAGAACTCCTTGGTCCTGAAGTACCATATCTTAGTGCAATTGGTGCATTGATGTATCTTACTAATAATACACGACCTGATATTGCTTTTGCTGTCAATTTATTAGCAAGATTTAGTTCTTCACCAACACGACGACATTGGAATGGAATTAAACAAGTCCTTCGATATCTCCAAGCAGCTACTTCTTCAAATCATGCTGAAATTATAGCCATTCATGAAGCAAGTCGAGAATGTGTATGGCTAAGATCCATGATTCATTATATTCGAGAAAGTTGTGGATTATCATCAATCAAAGATATTCCAACTCCCCTTTATGAAGACAATGCAGCTTGCATAACTCAATTACGAGGAGGATATATTAAAGGAGATCGGACAAAACATATTTCACCAAAATTCTTCTTTACTCATGGACTTCAGAAGAAATGTGAAATTGATGTGCTACAAATTCGGTCATGTGACAACCTCACAGATATTTGCACGAAGACTTTACCGACTGCAACATTTGAGAAGTTGAGATATAAAATCGGTATGCGTCGGTTTAAAGATTTAAAGGAATCATCTCATCAGGGGGAGTAATAAACAAACATATAGAATAGTGTACTCTTTTTCCTTCACTAGATTTTTTTTCCCACTGGGTTTTTATTTAGTAAGGTTTTAACGAGGCATATTCTTTATGTATGGATGGACATCCAAGGGGGAGTGTTATGAATTATTGGAATCTCCATTAATTAGTGGAGACTCCACTAATTATGGATTTATGTGAATTATTAGAAGATTTTTATGGATGTCCACCATTTAGTGGAGACACCATTAATTGAGATTAGTTGAAGATGATGTATGCCATGATGTATTCCACTAATTAGAGCTCTATAAATAGAGCTATTCTCTAAGCTTGTAATACACCATCATTTTGTGAAAGAAAGATTAGTGAAAGAAAGATTAGAGAAAGAATTGTGAGAGAAAGAAAGAGAGAAGTTTGAAGAGAAATTCTTGTGCAAATAATAGTTAGAATTTTCTTAGTGTGTAGTGTGTAGATTTTATTCTAACACTACCCTAATTTTATAATAAGTTACTATTTATTCAAAAATTCTTGTATGGGGTATCATTGCTTCGGATTCCTTACCCAAGGAATCCTCGCAACGGGATTCTCTCACTTCTAGTTTACTTTCCAAATTCAATACCATAAATCCTTGAAATTCCATTTTCTAAGAAGAAGTTGAGCTCCAAAATGGTACCCAAGTGGTGGACCAAAGCAGAGCTTTGGCCCTCGCTCCAAGGAATCGGTTCGCGTTCAGTGTATGGTGTGATTCCCTTCCATTGAGGGGCCTTTAAACACCCTTCTGAACAATAATAGAATTTAAAACTATCACAAAAAATTGTTCCACGTGAATCAGGTACATTAGTATGTTATATTTTATACAATATAAATTATACGGTACAATTTATTAATACATTCCATCCATGTGAACTCGGTTCACGCAAGAATATCTCCTATTTGTTCTCAAAATAATGTTGGTTCCTTCTTGTTGTAGAAAATCGCTAGAGACAGTTTGAGGTAAGGTTCTTCATTCTTGCCTTCTTGGTTTTATTTTTGTGTTACAAAGACTAGACTATATTTGGTTCGCAAAAGGGGCGAGAAAGGAGAAGGATGACAAAGGGAGCAAATCCTTCATCTAGGGAAAGTATTTATTTTTATTTTCTTTTTGTTTGATATACGGGAAAGGAAATAGAAGAAAAAAGAAAATTATTAAATTACTTTACATTTTTATTTATCCGTCTCTCTTATTTAATTTTAAAAGTAAAAAAGTAACGTTAAATTTCATTCTCTCTCCTAATCTCATTTGGTATTGTGAAATTTAAATGAAAAATAAGTGAAGTTTTTTTTTAAAATCAAAAAGCTTATTGATGTAACACATGTTATTGTTACATATTGACACTTGGCAGTGTGAAATTTAAATGAAGGATATGTGAGGCTTTTTTTGTTTAAAACAAAAATTTAAGGATTATATGAATTTAAATAGATACACAAAATTGGAGAATTCCAGAAGACTCTTATTTGAAGATAAATTCATCTGAATTTGGATGAGAGAACTTCAAGTTTGAATAATGGTTGATTTTTCATGTATTCTTCTTGCAGGGTTTTTGGTGTTCTTGATATTTAGGAGTAGAGAAATGGTTTTTGAATTCTGATTAGATACCGTGATCTTTTGTGCTTGGAGATTTAAGAAATCTATTTCCAACAATCAAGTGAGATGATTTTTGAGAATGCAAAAAGACTAAGGAATATGCATTCTGTACATCAAGGAAATGCATGTATGTATTTTGTTTGATCAAATTAATAAACTTTTAGGATATCATTCGATTTTGATGGACAAATTTTAATGGTATTTTCTCATCTTAAATTATTATTTTTGATGGTATCAACCTAGTCAATATAACTGGAGTGGTCACATATGAGGATTTTGGTTATAAAGTTGTGGAAATTTAAACTAACTGTATATATTAGTATGCTTATTAAATAAAGTAAATTGTTTAAGAAAGGATGGCAAGATAATAATTAAATAGGAAAATAGTGCTCTTTCTTTACTTCATCAACTTTCATAGCTACTAATGACATTATCCCAAAATTGTTAAGACAATATTTCAACCAACTTGCATAAATGTGGTCCTTTTGGAAGAATATACAGAAATAACAGGTAACTTTGGCATTAAGCAAAGCCAAAGAGAGAGAGAAATATTTAGTAGTGATAATTAAGGATGAGTTTTCAAAGAAAGAGAATTGATGTTTGATGTTGATAATCTTAATATGGTTAAAAAAAAAAAAAATCATTCCATATTTGAATATGAGATGTTCCTAGATTTTCCGATTGTAACATTCTAATTTGATACCAATATAGATTCAAATATATATGTTTTTTAAAATAACTTCAAATAGTTTGATATAGAGTCCTAATTTTGCAAGGAAAAAAAAAAAAATCTTATCTAGATTAAAACTTCTTACACCTCATTTCACAAAATTATGGACGGTATGGGATTCAAATGTTTCTAAGAAAAGACTCAATATTTCCTCTTCCAGTGTTTCCTACACTTATGCTTTGCCTAGAGCTTTTCTGCCTGTACTAGTTTTGCCTCAGCAGTTGCAAGATTTCCCAGGAGAGCCCAGCAGGAGGCAATATTGAAACCATTTAGCCTATGCATTTTTGGCTTATCACCCTTAACTGGGGAAAGTCTGCTTATCTTATGGGTCCGTTACTTTTCCAAGAGATTGAAACAAGGACCGAGAGGGTAAGAACATCAAATCTATGCAGCAATTTCCTCATTAGAGGAGTTGTAACAGCATAGTCTCATTACCCACAGAGTCCCTTTGTATTCAAACTGGTGGTAGTCACACTAATTTTACTGCTGGCATTCACTGTTATTCCCAGATTATACAACTATGGGAAAAAATGGGCAAAAAGAGAAGGGTAAAATGGACTGGAAATCAAAGTAAAAGGAAATTTAGTATACCATGATCTTAGAATTTTTGTTTTGGCATTCAAATATAGATCAATAAATTCCGGAACTATAGGCTACTGCGGGACTCAGACTGAAGGGTAACTCTTTACTCTTGGTATATACCATTTCGAAGAGGCAGAGGAGGCTTTTTCCTTGCTTCGTGGACAAGGGGAGAGGAAACCTCTGGTGAAATGACAAGCAGTTCTTGATTCTATGTTTGTATTTTGCAACAATGAAAAAAGATCCACGAAGGTCACGGCCTGTTAGTAATGCACGTGATTTTAGAAATATCACCATTCAGTCATGCATGCCTGCGCCTCTTGAAGTTGTCCTCGTTGAATGATTCCCATTTGCTGTGATCAAGGGTGCTAATATCTTCAAGATCTGCTATTGCAAGCAAGTACTGGGTGAGTTTCATGAGCTCCTGATCATTGCCTCGATTTGCATGGGCCTTTCTGAATGGCTTTATGGTCAAGCCATTTTGAGGATTCATCACAAAATTTCTTCGTAAATCATCAAACATTATGGTGTTCTTCGAACTGTAAAACTGCAATCAACCACCAGAAATACAATATTTTAGCGGTGGGAAATTGAAATATTAGCTGGTAGGAATAGAAATCATCCAACGTTGAACAAAGGAGTTATGCACTTGCATGCATCCATCAGTAAACTGAAAAAAGGAAAGAATTTGTGAACCTCGGGAAAATGAGCCCAAATCAAGCCAAGCGGCTTGCAATCAAAGACCCCACGAGTGTCTGATTGAACTGTTATCATGGCTAAATGATCCAGGAGTGCTGTAATTTTGTAGTCAGGATGACTGAGTACACCAAGTTGTCCCATCTTCAATTCAACCCACTTCATGCTGTGGAGAGAAAATAAAATAATCAGAATTGGATTCAATGCAGTTCTGAATATTCCAAATGAATACAAAGGAAACAACAATTATTAAAGCCATAGCAAGGTCATCATTCCACTGACAGAAAACCATCTCAGAACAAAGAGAAATTTTGCTCTTGAATTCCTTGATCGCAAAACTAGAAGAGAAGACAAACCGCAAACAAAGGTCTTTGCAGTAAAAGCATCAAATTACAAGGTCCAAGAATCCCAAAAGTTAGAGGGCAAACTTCTCATGAAAGTTGAAAGCATGTGTCTGACAATATCAGCAAGTAAACACATTTTATAATTGCAGTAGCTCCCCCAGCTTAAGACAATAACAGGATTCTCTCATCACAGCATTATGCGCCAGCCATTCTTTTGCCTACACAAATTTTACACACCTCCAATTATTCCTCACAATCTTCTCATCAACACGACAATTCTGAAACTGTGAAAGCACAAGCCTGCCTTTGGTGCTCTAACCTTATCTTCCCCAACTCTGTGAATGATCACTGCACCATCATGTGTAGCTTATTGTTCTTCACTTCAGAAGAGGAGAACCACCGTGCTCCTGCTCTATGAATGCCTGCATGTGTATCTCTGAGCTTGTCTTAACAGATAACATTGTTGACTATGGCCATTCAACTCCACCACTATCAGTTATTCTTACCTATGTGTTTAAAGTGCATTTCTTCAAACTTTTTCTACACATTACCAGGGAATCTCATCACCACAGAACAGTCATGTAAATTTGTTGATGTCCTTGTAAGAGCAAGAACTTTTGGACTCAATGCAGATTAGCAATGAATAACAATCGTGGAAAATAGATTTTGAGGGACGGAAAGAGTGTGAAGGGAGTTATTGAGAGGGGCAAGTTTTACCTTGTGACAAAGGGACCAAAAAATTGTGTTCAATTTTCGAGGAAAAGGGCAAGCAATGCGGAGGCAAGAAAGGGCATGAGATGCTGGTCGAAGTGCAAGTTACACAGAAAGCACAAAAGCTTATGATTTTGAGGCAAATCACTGGCCTACACAAATCGCACAAGAGAAAATATGGAGAAAAATGTCTAATCATACTCAAGCTTTCAGGCATTCTTCTGTTTATAACATGAAATTCCCTCAAAAAGCTGGGTAGGATTGTATTCCTCTTACAAAGCAAGAAAAATTACATCAAATAGCCATATAAACCAGAAGGCATAATTGCATTGGTGGTCCATTGAGTAAATAGTCATGGGCTCAAATAATCTGCCCAATTCAAAAGCAAAACTATTTAACTATAGATGGCAACCACCCCCACCCACCCCCCCAAAAAAAAAAAAAAAAAAAAAAAGAGAGAGAAGGAAACCCTCACTTGGTCGCAGACCATATCATGATGTCATATTCTGCATAAACGGCCGAAAGAAATTCATGAAGATCTGCATTAGATAATTAACAATGAAATTAAGAAATTATCTACTCTTGAAGAAAGCATAGGAAGCAAAATAAATAAATAAATACTTACAGGGCCGCATCAATTCAAGTGGGTTCTCAGCTGTTGACCGGTGATCAAATAGGGTGTAGTCAATATCTAGGACAAGCAGTTTTTTACCTTCACGGCATGGGTTCCGCAGTTCAATCTAAAATTCCATAGCACACAGATAATGAATAATCACCAAAATGATACTAGACTAGGGCCACATAAATTTGTACAGCATACAGAGAAATGCTAAATGCTTGCTTTTCTTCATTTTTTCTCCCCACCATGCAGGAGGTTGCATGTGGTATTAACAACCAAGAAAAGCAGAGGAGAAATGGGTTGTTTAAGCAACAGTCTATGTTGTATATGCAACCCCCAAATAAAAGAGTGGCCAGGAGCATACTGGTTACTGGATGAACTTAATCCTTTTGACATTTTCGTTAACTAACATATAGTTATAAATCTATGTAACCAAGTAAACCAACTCATCTATGTTATTTGGATGCGATGCAACAAGTCTGAAACCATGAAGAAGGGAAAACAGGAAGCTTGCAGAGTGTACAAGAACAACAATACTTAGTTGACTACTAGAAACCAACATTCAATGAGATTCAAAAGATAGACTGTCTTGGAGTCATGGAACACTAGTGCAGAGACACGCTCATAAAGGAGCAACTACTCCACTATCTACAGCAATTAGTCCAGGTATTAAGCAATTGTTTACTACTATCAGACATTGATAAATATCAAGGACAAACACAGCTTTTGTGATCAAACTCCAGAGTTTGAGATAAAAACAGGATTAGGGTGAGAAAATTGAGCTGATTTAAATGGGAGGAAACTTCATTAGACAATTTGGACGAGGCAATTCCTGGAAAGTCTTGAGGGCGCAAGAAAATCATTAGAAAACAGAGGTATTAATTATTTTGATCAGATTCATTTCAATAAAAGGAAGCTACATATTGCTAAGATCAACATCTTCATGGAACTCAAATGGATCCAGTCATTGCGATGACTTGTCAATGGTCCCATTTTCTGATCCTTGGCCTTAGTAAGTATAACCTTTTACTACAGTTTAAACCTCCAGAGTGTATCTCCGCAAGGAAGTACCAAGATGGGGTAATCCTCTAAAGTACAAGCTTCAGTCTTCAACAGGCTGAGAATGTGGCTGAGCTAAAATGAAAGGAAGATGCACTTGGTATTGGGAAGAGATAAAAGCTGTTGCCCATGAAAGACTCCAGTACAAGCAACTCTTTTTGGTGCAATCAAATTCATAGAGGAAGGGGGAGGAAAATAATAATAATGCTCATAATCATATTGATGTGGCAATAGCAGCTAGCTGTCTATGTGTCCCAATCAACAATTTCACGGAA
Organism: Voacanga thouarsii; assembly: GCA_026120185.1. Classification (NCBI taxonomy): domain Eukaryota; kingdom Viridiplantae; phylum Streptophyta; class Magnoliopsida; order Gentianales; family Apocynaceae; genus Voacanga; species Voacanga thouarsii. Next base: position 4,962,224 of record JANUWF010001322.1, on the reverse strand, counting down.
CAAATAGAATATGAATTGCAATGCTCCAACTAATGTTGTTGGCTTTTACCGGACTATAATCTGTCACTACTGTATGATAGGAGGTCTGTCATGCCATTTGAATCTCTCCAAGGAGGACTAAGAAGATCATTTGTCCAAAGTCCAAATGGAAGAAAGGACTGTTCAGATACTGAGCTCCAACTCTAGGAAGATTTACCAGATATTTTGCATCAGGTAACAGACGCTCGCTCGTGCAACTCATATTGGTGCAAGAACTCTTGCAAAGGAAACGAATAACAAACTCTTTTATTTTTATTTATTTATTTATTTTGTTAAATGACCCTTACATGTGTCAAGACCAGAAACTCTTGGGACACAGATTGATCAGGAAGACACTTCAATGGTCCATTTGGGTGCTTATTTGATGGTTATTGAATTATCATGCATCAATTCAATATTATAAGAGATCCTGCCACGTGAAACAATGTAACTTGAAGAAAGTTGGTTTATGGTGGCTAAGTAAATGGAAATGAGAGGGGATCAAGAGTGTCAGATAGAGTACAGCTATACTTCACATAGAAGAAATATAGGAGTAAAGCCACAATGTTCAATGCAAGGAGGACAAGCACTAAAAGATCAAATGTGTACTTCTTTATTTGCTCAACACAAGAATTAGCATCAGGATTCAAGGAAATCATTGAAAGTTTTTCTTTTTAGTGGGGAGGGGAAGGAAATAACTTATTTTCTCATCAGAAATAAAAGGAAAAACTAGATAAAACTATCCACAGAATATGGGATAGAATTATGTGAAACACAAGCTATATGTCCACAAAACATCCATCAATCAGTTGACATTTCTTGCTAGTCTAGTGTTTGATGTGTAGCTAAAAGCAATGGAAAAATCTATGGCCTTTCAAAAACCCTTCAGTCAACAGTACATAAGGAATTAACTCCTCCTCAGAGTCCCATTAGTTGTGCTATTTATTAGTTACACATCATCTAGAGGAGAAAACATACCTTATATTGCTCAATGCGCCTTCTAAGTTTCTGCTTATTAACTGCTTTATCTTTGATCTCAACAGCTTCTTCATGGCCAAGTTCAAAATCATCTATGATCTCAGGAGAATCCACTTGATCCACAATTATATCATCTTCAACAGTACTGCAAATCAAACAACACTGGAAATGAGAAAAGCAAGTTCACATGTTAAAAGTAGAATGGAGTACTAGCAAGTAAACATATGCACGTGTCTGCACAAAAAATGACTCTCGAGCCCCCAACACTGAACTCATAAAATGATTTGAGCTTCAAAGTTAGCCTGATTGTGTATACAAGCTTTAATTCAATGCAGTTACGGCTTTAACAATATATTGACAAACTAGGTATTTTCTAAAACCTTTTGCAACTTAGAATTTGATTATCAATTGAATGGTCTAGTAAGGATACTAAACTTATCAAAACAAACCGAATATTTGAATTCATCAATATTTACATACATAATAAGCACGCGTTAGGTTTTCTATGACATCAAAAAGGTACTCTCTTCATCCCACATTTGATACTCCTTATTCTAGTCCTACTCCATTGTCAAAAAACAATTTTTTATATAATATATGTAGGTTTGTAAATAAACATTTTACTCTAGTCAGGCTCTATTGTTACATGATGAATTTATGACATACCTAAAAAACAATATAGCTTAAAAAGATCTGTTTAATCCAAAAAGCACCATAGGACTTTTAATTGTAAGAAGGGAGTCACCAGAATAAGCCTTACTACAAAGGTAAGTTGTCGTATTGTCACTTACGAGCTGGAGATTCTGAAACAATATCTCTGCTAGTGAAGATCAAGGAAACCTAGTTATTCCCAAACAAGTAGCAGGGATCGGCAGTTATCTGGTCTACTTTAATGAATTGAGACAGAATTCTTTGCAATACAAAAATCCAACAATTCATTTCTGCTTCGGAAACTTTTCCTTTATGGCATATGTGAACTTTAACAAAGTTTGTCGTATATAAATAACTGAATTAAATTAATTTTCAGCACAACATAAGCATTACATTTAAGATGTCACGCAACTTTATTTCATTGTCATGTAGCTTTCTAAGTAGTAATGTAATGAGAGATGTAACAACTTTATCTACAGAACCTCAACTTTTAAAAGCTATCGATATATTAGGAGATGCTCTCCAGAATCGAGAACTAGAATCAATCCCGGCACAAAATAGTAATTAAATTTTTTTTAATAAAAATATTTCAACTATTAAAAGGCACAATTCCTCTCTCAAGTCCTACGTTTCTCCTCTTTGCACCAGGATTAATTGCCAAAGCAATCACTACAATCTCTCTCTACCCCTGGGGCCAGCCAACAGAGTTCTGGAGATGAACTGCAAGACAATCATAAAGTATCAAGAGACATCAAACAATGATCCAACAACAATCATACTCTACACCCTTGACGGGTGCAATAATTTGTCTAGCAAAGCAGGCCTAGTCTACCACGCTTGTGGCTGTCACTGGCACTTCCTCAAAACGGTGAGAATGGGACAAACTCAGCTACCAGTTAATCAAGTCATTGGTACCTTCTTCTCTAGCAATCCCTCAGTAGTTACTTTACCTCCACCTTCACCACCAGCAACATTTATGCTGGATCCTTTTGGATCTGCTTTACATCTATCATCACTTCCGCCTCTGCCAGCAACACCTACACAGGATCCCTCACCATTTGCTTCAACTCTAGCTCCAGCTCGACCACTACCACCAATATTCAAACAGGATAACACTGGAGCAACCATTGCTTTACCACATAATGAATCAAATTGGAAGGACATTAAGGTGCAAAGTGCAGGAGTGAAGAGGACAAGGACAAAGTTTACAACAACCAGAAAGATCAAATGGAAGCTTTTGCAAATAAGATATATTGGGGATTCCAGGGACAAAGCAAGGAAGGGATTAACCAGTTAGTCACAATTTGAGCCTTTCAGATTTGGATTAGCAATCACGGAAGCCAATCAAAAGGTAAACAACTAGACCCATAAACCAATCTCATCTTCATCTCCTGCAAGTTAGAATTTGGATTAGGATTGCCAGTATTAAAAGTAAAACTTTTCAATGCATACGCTTTACTTATTTGTTTTCTCTGCATTTCGGTATCTAGTGTTTGTTTATGAATTATCATGTTATTTATATTGCCTTTTATTTTCAATGAGTTTTAAGTTCTTGTCTCCAATTTCCATATTGCAAGAGTTCTAGTTTGAAATCTCTTGACTTCCTTTCTTGGTTTTCTTTCATATGCATCCACTTATAATTTCTGTTTTCTTCCCCTTCCCCCAAGAATCCTCTTGAATTGAAAAGCACTCCCTACAAACACCCCCTCCCACACCAAAAAAATAAAAAACAAAACAAAAAGAGAGAAAGGAAGGGGGGAAAAGAAAAAGTAAGGACAAAACTTCAAATTGAATCACTGGTGTTTTAGTAGTCCAAACAATCTTAAGAAACTAGGAAGCCTTTTTTCTACTACTTAAAAAAAAAAAGTGTTAAACTAGCAAACCAAAAGCCAAAGCAACACTATCCATCAATTAAATGTGGTTGGTTGCAACAGAACAATAAATGCAGTTAATAAAAGATACTTGAATACCAGATGGGAAAAACTTATCCCAACCTTAAATATATAACAACAGGAACAATCAAAAAGTCCAACTACAAACCGCTTCACTTCAAATAAAAAGATAAAAACTTGAACTGTTCAAGTACGACTGCTCCTTACTTATGGACACATCTGCATTAACATGATTAACCCAAGTAAAACATACAAACTTATTTATTTTTCTTCCTTTTTTTTTTTCTTTTTGTTTAAAAACTTACTCATTCACTAAAACAACAAGGACATAACTAAATTACAAAATCTTTGAGGATTTAGGACTAAGATATACGACATCCTTACTTGATTGGTTACAAAAACAAAGAGTAGATCAAAAACTGATCAACACCCTTCAGAAACCACACATCTTCCACAATAAATAAATGCATATACCAATTTATAAACCTGGAAAAACTTTCCTGACATTAAACACATAACAACAAAGTTCAACTGCAAACCACTTCAATCTCAGAAAAGAGGATGCAAGTCAAACCAATCAAAAACTGCTCACTTTTCTGTATACAAACACAGATGTTTTGGCATGGCATGAACAAGCACGGCAATCACATGCACCTAATTAACCACTTAAGCCGCAATAAATTTCCATCGCATCCTAGTGACCAGGACCTCTATCTTCTCCAAGGCCAAGTATGTGCACAGAACTAGCATCTATTTCACCAACTTACACAAAGGAGTAAAGATCAGCAGATTAGCACAACCCTTCAAAAACAACAGCAGACTTACACAGAAGCATCAACAATATACTAATTACCAACTTAATTAATAAAAAATGCAGAGGAAAAAGGACAAATTTTTATAACCCAACAGAAAAAATCCTTCAGAAACCACAAAAAATGAACTAATATATGATTCAAATTCTCATTGCACTTATAATGACAAAGTTCTGTAAATAAAAGATACTATGATAGATGTATAACACAAGAGTAGGAAGCGCACCCCATCATGGTCATTTTGAGAGAGGCTTTGAGGGGCAGTTGAGAAAGAAGCGTGGAGTCATCAGAGAGCTTTGAGCCCACTTTGGGGTAGAGAAGCTTCTGACGTTTAGGCAGCACATTCGTGACTTCACATATGCGCCTCTTTAGTTCTCCCACGGTGTCGTCGCCGCAGACTCTGACGGTGTATTCTTTGCCGCTCCACTTCACCGTAAGAGTCATCTCCTCCTCCGTCGCCGGCAAGGCCGCCGTTCCTGCAGTAACCGAAGATTCGCCGGCCATTTTGAGGAGCGATTGGTTGGTGTATTAAAACGCTGCGTATCAAGAACATTTTTCAGGGGATGGAACATTAATAAAAGAAAGGTTTAATATCATTAAACTCCCACTACAAGTAGGAAAATACTTAAAAGGCCCAGAAATTTTGGTTAATATGAATAAACCCCTCATTCTGTTTGACTAATTTTCACTTAGCCCCATAATCTTAGCTTTTATCAATTAAAAACCCCAAAAGCTATTTATTTAATACTCACTCCATCCTAAAAAGAATGTCAAAAATTTCTATTTTTATTGTACCAAAAATACTTGTCAATTTTACAAATCAGGAATGTATTTATTACGTATATTCTTAATTTACCCCTCCTTCAACTATTCAATAAATATTTGATTCATTAAATATGTGTATATTTCCAATCTAATTAATGAAAGTTTACTTTTATTCAAGGATATAATAGTCCTTTTTTATTATAATTGCATAAGTTTTAGTAATTTCTTAATCTGTGTGCATTTACTAAATTGACATCCTTTTTAGGACGGAGAGAATAGACTTTACTATCTATTATCCTTTTAAACGGGTTGAATATTCTTATACTCTCTTCTTAAATATTTTGTGCACATGCTTTTATTTTTTTTCCCCCTTAATAATAAACTTGAAAATTGAAAAATCTGTGTCTCGATAGTGAACAAGAACAACCGGAAGGAGAATGAAAAGAGAGAGACGCGATGCTTTATGATCGGAAGAGAGTGAGAATAGATGTAGAGAGAAACAAAAAGAGAAATATTCATAATTGAATAATATACGTAGATATAGTAATGGTGAGAGAAGAAATAAGATTATGAGAGATATAATTATACAGTGATACGAATATATTCATACTAAAAAAAGAATAATACGATATATTTTTTTACGTAAAAATTATATTAACATTTCGATAAAATTTAAAGACAAATAAAATCAATTAGTAATTGTTTTTTAACATTGGTTCAAGGGATAAATGCCATGTACATAATTTCTAGCTACTTGAGAGATGTAAAATCAAAATACAATATATGTTTTCAACATGTGTAAACACGTCCAAATACAAAAGGTATCTTCTTTTAAAGCTAGTCGAAAAGATGGTTGGAAAAAATCCATAGTAAATCAATTGCTATCTTCACAGGCCTTTTCTCTTCATACAAAAAGAGCCAAAATGTAGCAAAGCTATCTGTCCCATATGTCATTTCCAGCGACTACCAGATGCCATTGCTATTTAGTGGATTCACCTAATAGCCATGCATGAAGACACCTCCACACTCAGAAACTCCTTTATATCCAGCCACCCCTTGTAGTTGATTCATCTAGCTCACCCCTCCTTCAATCACTATTCTTGCCTTTAGCTCTATCTTCTTTCCAATCACTTCACTTATATATGGCCTCTGCCCCTAACAATGCTGCAAAGTATGAGATAGTTGTGAGTTACATGAAATGCTTAAGGAACCATGCAACAAAATCAATGGCGGTTGTCCTTGATGGCTGCTGTGAATTTGCTCCGGGTGGCAAAGAAGGGACACCAAACTTTGTCTTCTGTGCTGCATGCGGTTGCCACCGGAGTTTCCACAACAGGGTTGAGAGGGTGCTTCCTTCACCCTTCAAAATTCATGTTGAGTATCAGCTCATCAATGATAAACCTCCTCCTGTTGTTGCCCTTCCTGCTCCTTCAAACACTATTCTGCAACCAGCAGAGGTGAATGAGGAAGAGAAAGAGATGGTTACAGAGGCTGATAAGAAGGTTAGGACAAAGATCAGCCCACAGCAGAAGGAAGTTCTGAGGGCTTTTGCTGAAAGGATTGGTTGGACTCTTCGAAACTGTGGTGAGGCAGAGATCATGCGGGTTTGCTCACAGCTTGGAATCAGTAGACCCATATTGAAGAATTGGGTCAATAATAACAGGAAGAAGGTGATGGAGGCTAGGCAACAATCAGTAGCTGACCAAGATCCAGATGTGATTGTTCTCCAAAGCTAGTGTTCAAAAATTATATAAAGTTCTCAATAAGGGTTCTCCTTTATTGATCCCAGAATAGGGATTATTGTAACGCTTATTTTCTTGTCTCATCTATATATAGTTTGTTGTATTTGATAGCTTTTATTTCACTTTCTGTCATGTAAGTCAAACGTAATATGTAGCATTGTTATATTTTTATGAATGAATGTATTCGTGTGTTTTTAGATTTTTCTTATTAATATGGCATTGATAGTACATAATTTTAATTCTATGCATAACAAGATAAGACGTTGAAAAGCAAGTATGCATATTTATTAGTCTCATTTCTCATTCTCTCGGATCAAATTTAGATACTAGCTATTCTCTTTCTTTCTCTTTTCATTCTTTGTAACAAACATTAATCTCGTTTTAAGTTCTATAAAAGTGCTGCCTTTGACATCTTGATAATAACTTTCTCAAGTTTGTTGATACTTAGGGTTTTTTGTTGAGAGAGGCTAAATCAATGATTTTTTGTCATAAAATTTATCACATTGGACATGTCATATACTCAGTGTTTAATGTTATTTATGTGTGTGTGTTGGGGGTGGGGATTGGGGAGGGGATGGTATTAAATCACATAAGAATATTTATGTCTAACAAATCAAATTTTGTCTATTTTCTTGACTAATACACAATAATTTTTTATTAACAAAATCTTATCCATAGAATTCTTTATAATAGATCTCCAAACTTTTTAAAATTATAGTATAATCTAGTTTATTTACAATGATACCTTTGAAGATTTTATTCTATTATTGTATTCTAGATTTTTATAACATAAGGCTTTAATTATGCTGTTTTCCTTTTGAATTTCTAATGCTAACACATTCAAATAGGAAAATAGTAAAGCAGTTATGCTAAAGCATAATAGCATTTTGGTCCAAGATTGAATTTACTGTGGATTTATTTTAAGCTGGCCAACATTCTTAAATTCTTTTTCAAGCCATTATTACTTCGGAATTTCCGAAAAATGGGGTTATTTTCTAACTGAATTCTGACAATGAGGTGGCTGCAACCGGAATTCCGAATAGCGAGGTTGCATTTTGGAAATGCAGCCATTTAAAAGTGCAGCAACTTTAAAAGAATTAAGACCTAAATAGTACTCTCTCCGTCCCAAATTATCTGTCCACTTTCTAATCTAATTTTTGTCCCAAATTATCTATCCCTTTAGGAAATCAAAATTTCATTTTCCAAATGTACCTCTATTTAATAGCACCCTATTTCCTAAACATATTTAAAATACTACGGTCAAAACTCGTTTTACGAGTTTTACTATTAATATTCATCTAGTTAATTTTCAAAAAATATTAATATAGGACAACTTCTATACCTATTTGAATACAGTAGCAATCAAATTATAATATTTTGACCCACTTTTTATAAAGAATTAAATACTCAAGAGAGAGAAAAAAGTTGGAGTTAGTACATCAAAATTTTAGAGTTTGTATACTTATCATTGAGTTTTAAAGGTAAAAATAAAAAATATATATATTTAATTAACTAAAAACCCCACTTTTTTAATTCTCGTGCAATCGGTTAAAGGGGACACTTAATTTAGGACGGAAGGAGTAGGTTGCATTTTCGAAATGCGACCTCGCTATATCAATATAATACCAAATAATAAAAAATTTGCAACTTAAAAAGAATTAAAACCTCCAAAATGCGACTTGTACGAATGAGACCTCCAAAATGTGACTTGCGTCTGACTTTTATAAACATCAAGATCGCATATCGGTTTGGCTTTGCATTGGTTCTTCTTCTTCCCATCTTCAAACTCTAGTGCGGCAAACTCTCCAACGGCTTCTCCTCCATCTTTTCCTACTCCAAACATCTTACCCGCATCTTTCCTCTTCAAATTTATCATCCTCTCACCAAAATCTCATGACTTTAATGACTCTTTGAAAATTAAGTTTGAAAATTGCAACTTTTTTAACAAAGTTTGGTGCTTCAAATCCTCTGCAAATTCAAGCAATTTTGATAAGGAAGTGTGAATCAATGCTTCTCTGTCACATGTCTAAAAAATTACATGAAGAAAGTTTGAATTTTATTGTACTTTTGGTGGCCGAACTCTGCATCTTGTTTCTATAATGATGAATTGGTATATTTTGCTACATTATAATTATTGCAAGAGTTGAGATTAATTGCAATTAGTGTTGGAAGTGATTTAGAGGAGTTTGGGCATAATTTCAGTTGGATTATTGTAGAGTATTGTGGCGAGATTTTTGTACTCTTGCTTGCTGAAATTTTGTTAATCAATTGTGCAAATTGACATATTCAATTGGGAAGTAAAATGTGTTTTCTGTAGATTTGTATTCCACATTTGGATAGTGCATAATTTGTGTGGAGGGGCAGAATCGAAAGAAATACTTATTTCTCTTCATACTACATTGATATTACATTGCCTTCTTGGATATATTTATGGTTTTGTATGCATTAGTACACCTCTCTAAGTAACCATTGAATAAGTGTAAACACTATAAACTAACATACTCTCAAAAGTTTCTTCGTCTATGTAATACAAGTTAAGATTTATGGAAACCCTTTTTGGCCTTTTTCTATCTAACCACCTGACTTTGAATGCACAAAACATTGCATTAATTGGTGTGTCTATAATATCCTTATGTCTAATGGCTTATCTTACAACTTGGATAAAGGATCGAATCGTCAACAGCTATGGACATCCGTTGTGGATTGATGCTGAGCAGATACTTCAGTTTTGATGTTAGGAGATATAATGTATTTTAGATCTAGACTTCAGTTTTGCTATATTTTAGAATATGTTTGGGAAGTAGAATGAATATGGAGTTATTTTCTTACATGCAGTATGATATTGAATGCATTTAAAGTTGGTATAGGATGTTGAGTACTACTGGGAACATGTTTTGACTATGCAGGGTGTGTGAGCATCATTATCTTGAATGTTAAAAAAAAAAAAAATAGACATAAGGTCTCATTATAGAAATGCGACCTGCACATGCACTATATTCTACAACTTAATTTTTGATATGCTTCTTCATTCATACCTTTCTTCTAAATTATTTCTGGGCAATGTACTAAGGTAATGGGCGACCCATGGGAATTCCAAATCTGAATATGGTACGGGCATATTAATGTTTCAGATTTGAGTATCAAGGTAATTTCAACACCAGAGACAACTCTTTTCTTTGCTTATTTTCTACAATGAGATTATCTATACTCGCTTTCGTTTTCCCTCTCACCCTAACTCTAAAATGCAGCTATTATTATGTTGAATTTTGAGGAAAAATCTTCCACCATACTTTTTTATGTTGTGGGAAAGGTTATATTATTATTATTATTATTATTATTTATTATTATTATTATTATTATTATTATTATTATTATTATTATTATTATTATTATTATTTCGTATTTGCAAAAATTATAATGAATGTTGTTTTTGGGACATATTCAAGTCTATACTATTTGCTAAGGTAATGGTAGATAATGCTCACCAGTTTTGCTATGAATGCTTTTCGTATACTAAAAAAAAAAAAAAAATGAATTCTAAACCTTTTGTGTCTCTCAGGCTGTGCCCACATTATTACCATGGGTGTATTGGAGCCGCCTATTGTGCTATCCTTTTTTTGAGACTGTCAAATATAGCGTAATTATCACGGCTCTATAAGGTTTGATAGGACCATTAAAAAAACTTGCATTTTACGACGTCGAATAACTTACTCTGAACTTGTTGACAAAGTCCGTAGATATCTTGGATTGGGAGAAAGAAATGTGACAATAAAGATTACACTAAGACATCTATTTCTTTATGGATATGATCAACAATATGTTGCATATGAGTTAAGCGATGATGATGATATGGAGGTTTTGTGGATGTTATCAAATAAATTTAAATTACAGAGCATTCAACTTCATGTTAGTTACTCTGAGATGAGTTCTTAACACCTAAGTCATTTATCTAAAGTATCACCAATAATGGGTTCATTCATGACAATGCTTAATTAGGTGACAGGTTTGGGTCATTCGATAAATGAACAATACAATTCATTTTCTCAACTCTCCATGGGCATAAGAGGAGAAAACGTAAACTACATACATCTCCAAGCATTATACTAGCCAGTGGGAAATAGAGGGGCAGTTTTAAACAATAGAGGAAATGAATACATTACTTCAATTGGGAGTGATACTGAGACAGTCGACGTTGGTTATACATCTGAAGGTTTCGGAATTAGATGTAACTTGAGCAACTACGAACATCTCGAGGTTCCTATACGAAGTCAAGCAGTTGATACATATTAAGAGGAAGACAATACTCAAGATACATATCAGGAGGAAGACAATACTCAAGATACAATAACATGGTATGGCATCTCATTCACACATGGTCACTGGTGCAATAAATGCAGATTCAATAGTGCATACATCTCATGGTGATGCATTCACGGGCTCTAAGGGTCCAATGAATTGGAGTGGTAGAAATGACGATGAAGAAGCTGAGATTCCAGTAAACAGTCGATATCATGAGCCTAACATTCCTTTGGAAGATGATAGGAATACTATAGCTGGGACTTTTAATGCTACATGGAAATCAACAAGATTTCCAATATTTGATGACATATGAACTGGTGCATGTACTAATAAATCGCTTTATAGGCGCTCCATTGATGTCACAAGAAGTTGATCTGACACTAACACTGATTTGCATCTACATATGAGATTTAAAAATAAGAAGGAGGCTATATATGTAGTAAGAAATTGGTCTATTCAACTTTGGCAAGAATTTCGGGTTTTAGAGAGTAAGAGTGCCTATTGGTATGCTAAGTGTAAATATGCAAGTGTTGACAATCCTTGCTCTTGGCATATTCATATTATACATAAAAAGACTCATGGAGAGTGGCAGATAACAGTTTTAAATAAAGAACACACATGCATTATTACTATTGTGAACAATATGCATAAAAATATGAATCATCGATTTATAACACGAAATGTGACACACTTCATTTTAAATAACCTTGAATGACATGTGAGTGATGTTATTGCTGAAGTTCATAAATTGTGGAAGATAGTTTGTTCTTATAAGAAAGTTTGAAAAGCTTGAAAAGTTACATGAATTGCCTTCCAAAATACATGCTTACATTGCAGGGTTTCAATCCTGGGACTATTGTGAAGTAGAAACACCATTAAACTAGTGTGGGTGATATGAAAGCTATTCATTTTCTTTTTTGGACATTCAAGCCTTCATTCGTTGGGTTCAAATATTGCCATCCAATGGTATCTATTGATGGAACCCATCTAATAGGATTTTATTAGGAAAAATTGTTGGTGGTGTCAACTTGCGATACAAATAATCACCTCTTCCCACTTGCATTTGTCATCGTGGACGATGAGTCATTGGAGAGTTGGAACTGGTTTTTAAAACTCCTACGTCATCATGTTAATTTTGAAAGACATATATGTCTAATTTCAGATCGACATAAAGGCATAATTAATAGTGTACGCCAAATGAATAAGTGGTAAGAACCTTTGGCTGTTCATCGATATTACCTCGGGCATATCAAGGAAAATTTTCATACCAAATTTAAGGACATTAATTTAACAAATTTGATATATGTTGTTGGTCTAGAGCGTAACAAGACCAAGTGTCAATCATATTTAGATGAAATCAAGATCCGAAAGAAAGATGCATTTAACTATTTGATGGAGATTGGGTTGGAAAAATGGACTTTGTCATTTGATAAAAGGTATAGATACGGTTCAATGACAACTAGTTTGCCTAAATGCATGAATAATGTGTTAAAGAAAACAAGATCTCTTCTACTGAAAGTTTTAGTTGAAACTTCATTTATGAAGTTAGTTAAGTATTTTAATGAATATAGATGAGGCATCTAATTTAAGGCACTCTTTACCAACTGAAATATGGAAGTTATATTCTTAATTTGAAGAAAAATCTAGAGGACATGTTGTGACTGTATTTAATGCACGGGCCGATTTATTCGGGATCAAATCATCAGTTCAATAAGAGAGTAGAAGTCCAAATATTTACAGTGCAATTTAATGGAGAGATCATGTAGTTACCAAAAGTAGAGTACATATGGTACCTTGTTCTCATGGGTTTACAGTATGTCGTTATAGAGGTTGGAACCCCATTGACTTTATTTTGGAGTTCTGTCCTAGAAGGAATTACGAGTTGACATATGAGGATCAGTTTTTTCCTATATCGGATGAACAATTTTGGAGACCTTCAACTTTTACACTAGTACCTTTGGAAGAAATGATGAGGAATGAACTTCCTAGCCGTCCGCGAATATCAAGAATACCGTATGATATGGATTATCGCACACCGAACTCTCGCCCAAGATGCATAACTGTTATAGGAGTGGACATAATAGAAGAAATTGTACTAATAATAATTTTAGTGTTTCAAGAGATTAACTCATTTCTTCTATTTTATTTATGCTACTCCTTCATGATCTGTTTTATTGTATTTTGAATATGGTTTCTCTATTATACTTGTGATATTGGGAAATATATTTTGAATGATTCAATAGACTACTGATATATTTGTTTTAATATTTTTATCGTATTATTGTGCGTAACTATTAAATGTTATCAAATTTTGAGATGAGAACTAGCTCCAACTTTCCAATAATGTGGGAAATGTATTTACAGGTTGATATTGCAGTCTATCAAGTATTGTTATTACAAGTAATTTGAGATGTGGGAAATGTATTTACTAATTTTTATTGCATTAATGTAAGTTGTAGGTAGGTAAAAACTTGCAGGACTTAGAGGGATTATGTTCACACGTAGGTTACATTTCTAAAATGCGATCTGGAGTATAGGCTTAAAATGCGACATGTAGGTCTTAATTCATTTAAAGTTGCAAATTTTTTATTATCCCGGTATTATATTTGATATAGCAAGGTCGTATTTTACCTTTAAATTGTCGCATTTAATACGATCTCAGCTATATTCAGAATTTCGGTTGCTGCCACTCCATTGTCGGAATTCGGTTAGAACAACCCCATTCTTCGGAAATTCCGTTATTTCTCTTAGTCATGAAATATATAGTGTTAAAATCTTTATAATTTTTTGTCGAAATAAATTTTTTTATCATTTTCTTTAAGACAAGTATAATGTAATTGGATGTAATATATCTTAATTATTTTTAAAATTTTTGTTCCGACCGAGAGGGAAATATGTCTAATATGGGGGAAGAGGAATTACATGTTAGAGGTGAGAATCAAGTCCCGACCTATGATCTTAGGAAAAAGGGTTGCACCAAATCATGAATTCCCAATATCTTAGCTAATTAATTTTTATATGCGAAAGGAATTCTATGAGTTTCTCAATTTACATCTCTTCTTATCTTCATAAATACATGGGAATAATTATCTACCTCCGCAGACCATAATTCATTAGGGGAATGCAGTGGAGCAAGTTTTATTTATTTTAATATATAATAATTTATTCTATGACTTAAAAACTGTTTTTTTTTTTTAAATTTTGTAGAAAGGAGGAAAAAAATAAGGCAGAATTTTGCATTGAACTTGAAACTTCCGTCTCGAACAACAATTCTCTTATTAGTAGAATAAATTTTTTCTCACTATATCTTAAAGACTATATATAAATTAAATTTTTATAACCTAAAGTTTAGTGTTGGTTTGTCTTCTGATATGACTACTATCAAACTTTTATTTTAAAATAAAATCAAATAAACTATTAAAATGTAAAAAAATTCAAAGAAGCAAAAGGAAACTTGTGGTGCACTAAAAAGTCCCGCACAAGCATGCCTAGGCTTGTGGCCTGCATACACGTTAACCCCCTGAAACTGTCTTTCCATCAACTTTATTTTTTCTAAGAGAGCACTAGAAAGGTCATTCAATTCTAACCTACCAAACCGACACCATGGTACGTGAGAGATTAACCTTAAGACATTATGGTAATGGAATTCATTATATTAGGACAGTACTATAACTTTGCCATTTTCTTTTCTTTTTCCCCCCTCCCTTTTGGATTTGGAAGGAAGGGAGGAGAATACTTGCCATGCTTAGAACCCCTACTCAAAAACCTTCTCTTTACTTTAGTAACCAAACAGCATAAAGAAAACCGTTCTGTTTCCTAGCACTATGAGAAGCAAGGTGCAGGCATACTTGATGATCTCAATGAAACAGGAGTAATACTGTTAGAAGTGCAATCCCAAAAGTAATAGCAATACAATGAATCAGGAGGCAAAGTTCCTGTTGTCGAAGCAAAGATTACATATGCATGCAAAAGCCTGAGAAAGGGTTTTAGCAAAGATTATATATGCTGGTAAAAGCCTAAGAAAGGGTTTTGCAAGAGGTTACCTAGTTAGATTGGCTGAACTTTTGGAATATACTACCTTACATCAATGGAAAGATTAAGGCCTAGTCAATTATTGGTTGTGATGCGATTCTGTTCTATAAGAAGAAGAGTAGTAGTGTGACTCAAGCTCCTTTAGGCTAGCAGCTGCCTCTTCTCCAATTCTGGCTATGGAACTCTCCGTTTTTTCTGCTTGTTGATTGAATTCCTCTATTCTCTGCTCTACATGGTCATTAAGAGAGGCAAATCCTGAAAAAATTGCTGTCTGTTTTAATTCTGACACCAACTTAAGCAGTGAATCAGCAGCATGGACCTGTTTCAATACGTTAATTAAAATGCAGTGTAGAATAATATGCAGCAGAAAAATACTCTGGAAACAGGAAACGCTTGGATTTAGAGGTAAATGGATTGGATTGCCCAGTTTTAACTTATGACTACAGCAGAACTTAAAAAAAAAAAAAGGATCAATCCTGAAGAGGAAGGTGTACTATTGTTTAAAGTAAGAATAGCATGAAATTTCAGCAATTTGACATACCAGATGGTTACTGACTGAACCAAATATTTACACAACCTAGCAACACAAAAATTCCTGGCAATTTAAACTATTTTTTGTTGGAGTTACTTGCCAGTATCAAGTAAGCTCAAATATTAATGCATAGATGTTCACCAACATAATGAATGTCGAACAATAAAGGAACCTTACCATCCTGGCTGCACGCATCTCCATCATGAAAGCTTCTTGTGAATTTCTGACCGGTGGATCATTTACCTAAAAAATTAGCATTGTCAGGTGGTTATAACATTCCAATTTGTAATCAGAAGCACAAACTATTCCATCCAGAAAGAATCATGCAGAAATGAGATAACTTTCATAGATCACAAAAGTCCATTAAAGCAAACTCTTTACAGTAATAACAGGGATGCTAATAAATAAGCTAAAACTTTCATTGAATAAAATTTCCTATACTTCTTTTTCCCATTGTTAGGAGGGAAATGGTGCCTTTAAGTGACCAACATCTATTGATCCAAGATGGCAAGAACAGTAGAAATAATTTAAAAGTGAATAATTTGCATCAGGGCACAGCCTGCACATTGACATTTAGGTACAGTCCTGAAGATGTCTCACAATGGCCCAACACATTCAGCACATTAATCAAGTAATGAACGAGAAAGGAAAAAAGAAAAAAGCACGCACAAACACACACAACATTGAAAAAGATTGCGGATTGAGAGTGCGCCTGGGGGACCCCTGATTTAATAGTCATGCACTAATACACTTGTTTCTGCCTCAGTGCCAACTCCCCAAGTTCGTTGGACCAGTTTCATAAGAGGCAAGAAGCTTCAAGAATCAACGCAACATATTTTTTGCAGAGATAAAGAATGAATACTACCGGACTTCACAATGTTTAAATATTTTGGTCAAACAATATATCTGTGTTGCCTATAAGCGACATGTTATGAAATCATCTATAGCTAGATGTTAAACCAAGGTAAAAAATTTGTGAAAAGATTTCACAAAGTGCCCCATGTATATTATTAAGTATTTTTTCCATTCAAAACTCCTGTTTTTAGCTGGCTTTTAGAAACTGTATAGCCTCTCATCTCCTAATTGCACCAAGCACATTCTCTATGTGTAAAAGTTAACTGATATCAATGAACCCGCGGCATTAAAATTTTGAACATGACCAGTTAGTTGCAGAATAGGATATCAGATATTGCATTTTGCATTTCAGTTTCTTTATTCATGTCTAATTTTCTGATTGTACCTCCACTTCTATTTTTTTGGACAATTTACGGTTCAGGAAGTAGGGGAGGAAAATCTTCAGCACATATAGGCTATCTCATTTACTCTAATTTTTTTTGGCATGAGGATAAGGAGAAAAGAACATAAATGAAATTTAAATTGATGTTTAATGTTTCCACTTTATTTAAGAAATTATTAAACAAGTTTGACGCCATCAATTTGCAATCCACCGCCCCGAACAACCCAATCTCAGCAGGGAAGAAAAGGGTGTCATGAGGAAAGAGAGAAGGTGAGTGAGGCATTGTGCCTATCATTGCAGCTTCTTTACATTTCTGTCTTTCACTCTGATCATACTTGGTGTGAATCCATATGAACAAGCAGAGAAATTGATTAAAAGCAACTAAACAGAAAGACAATTATTCAAAGGAAGAAAGTTACCCGTGCAACATTTACAAGGAAACTAAAATTATCCACTATATTTCCAATATCAGCATCAACTCTTTGCAACAACGTCTTCTGCTTTTGAGCTGCAGCAGCCGCAGCAGCAGCAGTTGGTCCACCTCCCCCACCAGCTCCAAGACCAACTCCTCCTTTGTTCATTATGACCCCTGAACTTTATGTTTGATGCACAAAGAAGAGCACAAGTAAATATATGCTCCGGCCAAGTTCTAACCAATAGTACCCGTAAACATCATATGCATCTTAATATGATGCTTTTTGTTTTCACTGGCCCAACGACAACTAACGATGACTTCAACAAGTAGCAAATCGAAGTGAAACCAGATACAAATTAAGAGCAAAAACAGTATGCAACTGAAAGATCTTTAAAAACATGCATCCACATGAAGAAAATGATGATCAAGAGACAAGAATAAAGAACAAAAAATATAGTTAATTACACTCAGCATCTGAATGATTCAAAAATGGGATCACGCTTGCACAAGTGGATCCAAAATGCAGATATACTTAATTTTGGGAAGTTGCATAAAGTATACATGAATTAATTTATTTAACAACATCATCATTCCACAAAATATCATCTACCATCTAAGGTAATAGCCACTAGAAAACAATTTTGTCCACTCACTGCAAACGTTAGTACCACAGACTAATCGACTCCCACATACTGCAATGAACAACAATATTATTCCTCTATTTGCACACTGTTGGTCATACGTCAATAACCACTAATATCTCTAATAAAAATGTGAACATTTAAAAAAAAAAATTGCAAAAAGGTATAGTATTTCAAAGAAGATGAGGAAAACAAGTCATAAATAACCCTTGAGAAAGGAAATTAAAAAATTCACCAGCAAACAACAGATGACCTTATTTTTATCAAAACTAAAACTTTCAAGGGCCATTTAAGCTAAATTTGAGGAATAGAGTTGGTGTCACGGTAATAGAGAATCAAGATGGGCTAAACTCTTATTTTTCCCTAGTTGTTTGTTTCTAATGTCAGAATGTATTTCATTACTGCAAATGAACTGCATTTGTCAGCTAAAATATCTTCAAGTTTCAATCTTTTCATTGCCCTTTATACTAAAAAAACTAGAGAGAAATAAAACCAAAATAATTCTAACGGATGAGGCCAATCCCAACAAAAACCCTTTAACAATTTTCCATACATACAATGAGATGCTCATGCCGGAATACGAAACGAAATGTCAAGAACGAAGGATATAAAGCATTTGTTCATACTTTAGTGCTTCATATGAATCAAGAAACTGACTGAAAACAAACCAAACTTATCAAAACCACATCCGTCCACCTTCCAACACCTTGAATTCACGGCTCTCCTTCAACTGTTGTTTTATTAGTATTTGCCCAATTTGCAGGAGCAGATAAAGATGACTGAATTTAACGAACATTCTAAATCCCCCAAACAAGAACCAAAACACCAAAATCTTAAGCCACAAGTGTAAACTTATCTACACAAACACACAATTTAAACAACCATACAACTTACTACTTACTAGACAAGAAAAACATACCTCAGATAGTTTTACAACTGGCAGGACCTCCGGACGAAGAGCGTTTCAGGCACTAGATGGGGGTGATGGGAGGCCGCGGTGGAATTGGCAGCGGAATGCCGTACTTTGGCCGGGAAATGGAAAATCACCGGCTCCCCTTTTGTCCTGGTTTAAGCAAAACCGCTTATGCTGCTTGCGCTTTTATTGTTGACAAGCGTTTTCTACGTAGAGAATAGAAGCTCTTCTAACTTTTCAAAATTTAATATTAGCCCTCCAATTATTAAAATATCAATTTTACCCATCTGACGTAGGACGCTAGATGTTTTATAAAAAAGAAATATTAAGGTTGTATTTTAGTAAAGATTAAATTGAGATAAATTTATTAAAAATTAATAAATATTATTAAACGTAGAGTACATATGGGGTTGAATCACTAATGAGAAAGAAAATGTGATATGTTGTGAGTATATGATAATTTTTAAGAAAAAAAAATTATTTAAATTAATATTATTTTAAATTAAAATTTTGGTTTAAATAGGGAAGAATTTCTTCTTTAAGTATAGCTTATTAATCCATTTGCATTTTCCTAAGTGTAAGGCTTCAATATATACTAACATCAAATTAGTTTAATTTGCTTTCGGGACATGAAAGATTTATTTTGTATTCTAACTCTATTTGAGTTAGAAATACTTGTTAAGTAATTGTCTAATTGGCTTAGAAATATTTCTTTAGAAATTAACCATTGTTTTTATAATTTCATTCCCACATGGATTTGTAATCAATATTGTTAGGTTTGAAGCCAAGAGTATTGATGTGTAGTCTCGTAATGTTGGTTAGAAATATAGACTATTTTGTTGACTTTTTATAGATTTGTGAATTTTTTGGATTTGAGATAATTATGAGATTTACTGTTTTTGTATCTCTTCTATGTTATTGTGGTTAGTAAAGATTGTTTCTTTTCGCCCATAGACATAAGTCATATTGGCCAAATTACATTAAATTCTCGTATCTTATTTATTTTTCTTCTCATACTTTATTGTTAGATATTTTATTTATTACCAAAGTTTTGTTACTTGCCAACAAGTAATATTAAAGCCAGCAAAACATATTGCGAGTTTATAAATCATGATATCCCGTTACAAATTCGATTCCTAACTTCGATTCTATTGCACATATCACAATTTACGTCCTATAACCTCCAAGACACATTTGTACCAAGATTATAAAAATAAAAATTATTTCAATTTTATCCTTATAGAATAAACATTATCCAAATCAAAATTTTAGAAGTCTTTGAGAACACATTTGTATCAGGACTATAAAAACAAAAATTGTTTCGATCTTATTTATCAAAATAAGATAGATACAATCTAAACAAAAAAATTTTTTGATTTAATTACTTTTTTTCCCTATTTCCCATGTTTTTTTTAAATTTAAAATCATTCTCAAATCCAAAATAAAAACTATTCCTATAAATCTAATCTACGTTCAAAAAAAATATTCAGAACTTGTTCTCATTGAAAATGAAAAGAAAAAGAATGGCGAGAACGAGCTTCTCATATGCAATATCATCATATTTGCCAATAATATCATAATATCATGTATGCAATAGATGCCATACAAGCACGCTGTATAGCAGAGGAATGGAAGGCTAGAGCTCTGAGGGGAAAGCTATTTTGAATGAGAGGAAGGAATGGGACACTGTCTATACACCAAAACAGTGTATTATAAGGTGCACATAATCTAGCTAGGTAGGCTGTGTCCCATAATTTTGCTGGATACATTCCCCCTAAGATTTGTGTGCTAAGGGTGGTACTGATCCTTCTGATTGTACTACTTTGCATATTTGCAATTTCTAACTATGTATTCAAAATTTTTAAAAAAAGTTCATATTTACCAATGAAAGTTGAAATAAAAGATTTGTTTTCATTTATAAACTTACTAACACAAACTAGTGCCTTTCATTTTTCTTCATTGAACTTCCAGATGGAGAAAATTTGAAAGATTCTCCTGAATTGTCTAATCCTCATATTCTGTCTCTTCATCATCATCATCATTTTCCGCATATCTCCAGCCATCCCCCATATTGTCGCGTTCCTCTTCTGTTTCTTCACTATCTTCTTCATCGTAAACTTCTTCTTTTACTGGCCATTGTTTTTTCATCATATTAATATTAGCTGGAGAAGCAGTGGAGCCTTTACGTTGAGCCACTTTTGCCGGAGGCAACTTTATGTTTGGCTTTGACCTGCTCTGCTTTTTGTCATTGCTCCGCTTAGCAGCATAAGCATCTTGATCACTGGCTTCATCCATATCATTATCAGCGGTAGACTGGGCATTCTTAGCATTCTCCTCCTTAAAATGGCCAGGATGCTCCCTTCTCAAATGAAGGTTCAGCTTGTATTCATGGATGTAGGCCTTGTCACACCCCTCATATGGGCAGGTATAAGGCCGGTCAGATGAAGCAGCAGCATAAGTTGAAGCAGAGGATTTTGGAGTTTTCAGTGGCTTCTCTGCAGGCTGGGAATACTTTGTTGGCTCTACAATATTCTTTTGGAAATGAAGACAGGAATTAAAATTGTATTCCATATCAAGCAGTAAGAAAGAAATGCATAAGACTGCACAAGCATGCTTCTATTTATCAAGTATCAATAGCAAATTAAAGTATCTCCATGTATCAAATGCTTCTTTTCAGATACAAATTTGAGATACCTTGCAGATTAGTTAGATAAGAAATTTAGGCGACACTGAAATGACTCTTAAAAAGTCCAGAGCTTTTGCAAGTTACAATGTGCCCACTATAACACAGGAAAAGTTGAACCATATGATTCCAAAATCTCAAAGCAGAAGCCCAACTCCAAATTGACTTAAATGTAAATTATTTAGTGCGTACATTCCCTGTTACATGTGTACATAGCTGGCCTTTTGATCCTCTGGGACGGGTAAGCGGGAATCAAAGAACTAAAACTTGGACATTCCTTGATACAAGCAGGTAGTCAACTGCTAAACTCATGTCACACCAGTGTCCTAATCTATGAACCCAATAAGCCCACCTGATAGAAACCTAGACTTCACAAGTACGAGTCAAACAGTCAATTTCTAGACCTCTGTGTGTGTCTGTGCATTCTGCGACTGAAAAAGACAAGAAAGGCCGTAACTTAGAAAGGAGATAATGTGATGTCATTCTCATGTAAACCCAGCATTATAAAAACACTAACTCTCCAACATCTCATTTACATTGTAAGTGAATAAGAATTCATTTGAGATGAGTTTTATAAAAAAATACTAAATATATAGGGGTAAGTAGGATCTAAAGAGAGAGAATATAATATCCTGTAAATAGATGATAGTTTTCGAAAAACGAAAAATAATAATATATTTGAATTAAAGTGAAATTTTGGTTTGGAATGGGATTGGAAAATCCGAATCCAAAATAAAGCCTTAGACCAGGAGAGGAAAATTTTTCTATTTCAATTGCAAGGAACACCAAGCAAATGAAAATTGAGAAGGATTCAGCTATGACAAACTAAAAACTAAAAAAGTGACAGATAAATCACAAAGAAAAAAAGAACCAGGGAGCAAAAAGAAGGACAAACCTTCTCATGGTGAGAAGAAATGTGATTTTTTAATTTGTATTCATGTGCATATCTCTTTCCACAGTCTGGATAGGGGCAAATATGATAATTCTCCTGTGAATGCGTTTTCATGTGCGATCTAAGGTTAAAATCCAGTGAGAATGCCTGCCAAAAATATGAACCAAAAAATAAAAATTTCAGCCAAGGCAGAAGCTTTAGGTACAATTTTGATTTCCATATTGTGTTACCCCAGGAGCTTTGAGTACAAGGAGTGATCAGATTGGGAAAAAGAACTATCACACTGGGAAACAGAATTCCCAAGTGTGAAGAGACAAATTACCTTTCCACAGCCTTCATGTGGGCATACAAAATCTCTCTCTCCCGTATGAATAAGAAAGTGTCTCTTCAGCTTTGAACTATCCAAAAATTTCTGCAAAATAAGTTAATAATTCAATAACAATGCAATTACAAGCCAAAGAAACGAAAAAGGAGACTGAAGGATTGGAAAAAAATGCAAAAGCAAAGCTCATAATGCATGCTTGATGAAACAGAATAAATTTGAAGAACTAATGTCCAGATATTGAAATAAATTAGCGAGGTCAACAGGAAACATGACTTTGCTCAAAACTAAGCAATCCATGATAACACTTCAAAATAAAAGTCAAAATTCAAAATGTTATCTTGAACTACAAGTTTCCAAAAAGAGACACTTGAACATGAGGTCTAGGAATGAATAGTGCTCTAATTTGAGGGAATCTCACCATAACATAAATTCTCTAATACAGTCCCTCAGTTGGAAACTAGGGATCTGTACAACATCCAGTTTGGGCACTGCAATTTTGGTCCAATGTTATTTCAACCAGACAAATAGAGTCCAATATATTAATAATAGAAACATCATTTAAGGTATTGGGGAATCTTTTATAAAACTTCAACCAATTGCAATATGCAGTTAGTTCATCGTAGTACCTAAAACCTAGGATAACCAATTTCTGTTCCAATTTCCACCACTGTAATGGAAAAGAAAATACTAGATGGACCACTAGGTTAGATGCCTTGGCATCTCTATAACTCTACTTCACAAATTCCACATGTCCTGTATCATTGTATTCCAGAAAATAAACCACAACATAAAGAAAAATAAACAAAGGCAAAAGTACATTGACAACATCTTAAGACATTAACTGCAACCTTATAAGACGTACCCACGTAAGAATAGTAACCATACTCTTTGAGAAGTTTAAAAAAAAGGATAATTTCATGCTACAGAAGCAAACATAATTTATAGATCATATGTGACAGCAATTGACCTATGGACAACTTTAAACGTGTAGTAAAAGGTAGAACATTAAAGTACATTTGACAATATTAGAGTGAATATACTCCAGGATTCTCAGACATTTCAGTATAAAGCAAGTGGTGATTGTTCACCAGAGTCGAATGACTGAATACAGGATAAACAGTGGACTTGATTTCAGAAGAAACAGACAGAATGTTACCAAGTGGAGGGGAAAAAAAGAAGCATGTGCTCAATGAGGCAAGGCAATTGAGGATATCAGAGCAATAAAAGTTTATTGAAAGACCACCTTTGATTCAAGAGGTACAAAGAACAGCCAATACAAAATTTCCGGATTTGAGACATTGAACTGTGGCCTCATGCAAAGTACGCACATTGGTGTAATGGAACAGATAAGGTTAACATTGAACAGGATTTGAGCAAAAGATTGTTCAAAGGTTGCAGCAGAACCTAGGGTTCTCCTACACCATAAGCATGCAACAGGTCAGACCCTTGAGAGAACAGTTATTTTAAACTCCATGGTATTCATCCAATTCCAGGTCATCCCTTACTAATGATTAGACCTCAAAGTTAAATGACAATGATGCAAGATATCCATCTAGATATTGGCTTCACCTTTCCACAATTCTCATAATGGCAAACGTATTGTCTCTCTCCATGGATGTGAGAATGCTTTCTCAAAGCCCCAGCATCAATAAATGTCTTTCCACAGCCTTCATAACTACAGAGAAAGAGAACTTCAGTTGTTGGTTCAGGCTCTGGTTCTGCGACTTCTGGCTCCTTTTTCTCTCTGAGAGCCTTCAATGTGGCCTCTGCAAAGAAAAGGATGATAAATGTAAGTGATATTCAACACAAAGAAACAACAATGTG
This sequence comes from Voacanga thouarsii, assembly GCA_026120185.1. Classification (NCBI taxonomy): domain Eukaryota; kingdom Viridiplantae; phylum Streptophyta; class Magnoliopsida; order Gentianales; family Apocynaceae; genus Voacanga; species Voacanga thouarsii. The sequence continues at coordinate 4,937,573 of JANUWF010001322.1, read as the reverse complement.
ATATACTGTAAAGTAGGCTAACTATTCTTTCTCCAAGTTTCGCATAAAAAAAGAAAAAAAAAAAGAAAATGGGCTGATACACAGAGGAAAAAAAGAAACAACTTAAGAGCAGAGTTTGTTGCTCAAGCAGAAAGGTCAGCTTCAGAACCTTCAAATGGAATGTATAGCTTGGTCAAGTTGCAATAATGAGGCATAAAAAATCAAATCATAAAAAAAAAATAAGAGAGGAGAAATGATGAACCCAAATACCAAAAAAACACGAGTTTGAATGTCACCTGTTTATATCCACCTTATTATTATGCACTACTATCCACACCCCACAAGAAAGGGTGTCCATGAGGTTAAGGCATCAAGCAAAAGGAAGAGAAGGATAATTTCATATTAATGAATTAGAGATATCCAATTCCACTTCCTTAGCTTCCAAAGAATTGACATATACATATCTAGATCAACATATATCATAATATCTTTTAAAGTTACAGATAGGTAATAAAATGTTGAGAGAGAGGTCGTAATATCTTTTACATGCTACAGATAGCTGATAAAATATTGAGAGAGAGGAGGGGAAGGTGAGGGAGGCAGAGAAAGAGGTTAAGACCACAAAGTACTAGTAACAATCTCAAATCACTGCAACATTTTCACAATTCGTACAACTGTTAAAGTATCAACAAGAGACAAACAGAAAAGATGCAGACATTTATTGAAAATTTCAATAGCAACCAAAAGAAAAAGTAAAGACTAGTTGTAAAACTTCTCATATTTAACACGGGTAATCCTAAACCTATTCCAGAAAATATCACAAATGTTAATGGCCAATCAGCAAACTGTACAAAAGGGGAAATCTACACAAACTGACCATTGACCCATCTCAAAAGTCGACATTTTCCACCCGTTGCTACAACATCTTGTGGCACCCTAAAATAAAACAAAGCAGATTAAGTTTAAAAAGCACATAAAGAAATGTGACAAAAATCATAATTTTCACATGTTAAATTAGAAAGGAAAGACGTCGATAAGAGTACTGCACTAAGCTTCAACTATTCATCAGATGGTACGACAGTTAACTTTGGCTGATACGGAAGAAGTGGCCTATTCTGACATGCTTCATGAGGATTGACAGCCAATAAAAACAACTCAAATAGTTCTATGATTAACGACTTTGTGCATTACTATAAATTTTCATTTTTTATGCAAACGTCAAGAGCTTGAAGACTACCTTTGTATTCTTGAACCTTAGTCACTTATATATACCTCATTCTCATTTTCATCTTCCTCCCCTTACTTCCATTAAGAGATTTTCTCAACAACAATCAAAATATTGTGACAAGGACACATTCCATCCTCTACAAAACACGCACCAATTGCACTTAAACCAGAATCAGATCATTCTACTCATCAGCCTATGAAATTTTATGAGACCGCCACATATAAAAAAAATATATATAAAATCTATACAACCCCCAGAGCTTCCTTTCCTCCCCAGCAAGACCCACACAGAAGAAGAGGAGAGTTTCCACAGCTTATGACAAGATACATAACAACAATTGACAGTTTCAATCATCAAATTCCAGTGTTCGCGCAGTGCAGAGATATAGGAATACATAAAAAGATAATAAGAAAGAAGAATAAGTTTTTTTTTGTTAAATACACATAAAAGCAATCAACTGTACATGCAACCATAAGAATTTGGGAAATTTTACCATTCCTTAAACCATTTAACAGCCGGAGCTCTGGACTTGGTTATGGAACGCCTCTCAAATAGATTGTGATTCATATGAGTCTCCATGTTTCTTCAATCAGAAACTGATTATTAAAGCTCTCAAAATCAGTAAAATTAGGGTTCTGACATTTACGAGCGACAATCCAACAAATTACAAAAGAAAAAGGCAAAAGCAATGGGAATTGGATTGGAATTGGCGTACAGGAAGAGAGCAGATGCGGAGGTTTCTAGTCGGAAACTATAATTGGGAGAAAAGCAGGGAAATTTCTGAAACCTATACGTATCGGATTAGGGAAGAGCAGGACTGTCAACTGCCATGGCTTCTTCTTAACCCAGACCGGCTGCGCAGTGGTTCATTAACCCGGCTTGAGAAAACTACCCGGTTCACGCCATGCTTCAACTTCCTTTGGTATGATTGCAGTATGGACCTCCAAAGTTTTGGGTTCTTTCAATTTAGTCTCTAATTATTTTTTTTTCATTTATATACACCTTAATTTCCTATTTGCATCACAATTAAAGTTAATTATTGCAATTAATAATATATTAATGTGTAAAAGTAAAAGTTTCCTATGTTAAAAGGTCAAAATAAAGTTAATTTTAATTTTAAATTTAATATGTAAATAAAAATATTTTGTAGAGATTAATTATGACATTTTTTTTATTTTCCCTTTAATGTATAGGCTAGTATGGAAATCATTTTTATACTTAATATGGGATTATATATTGGAGTGTAAACCTCACAATATGAAATTAGAAGTTGGTGAGAAATAATAGAAATAAAACTAGAATCTCAAATTGATAATTAGGGAAAAAATATTTTTATAAACAAAGTAACAATAGATTGCCACATAAAAAAATTTTTAACGCATGCAGTGCATATTATACTTTCTAGGAAGATACAATTTTTTCTTTTTAATGTATATGGTCCATAAAATCAAAGTTTCTATACTCCGTTTCACAATATAAGTTGTTTTAGACTTGAAATTTTTTTTCACAATATAAGTCGTTTTACAAAATTTTATAAAGATTTATTACTTTTTTTCTAACTCTACCCCTCTCTGCAATCTCTCTCTTTCTACTAATTATGACTCAACTCTCTCTGATTACCAAAATAGACAAAGACTTAATTAGAGGTGTTTTTGAAAGTTTAATTTTAAAATTGTTTAGAATTTATGAACTTTTAATTCCTGTGCATAAATTTAAAACGATTTATATTGTGAAACGAATGTAATATACTATTCACTCCGTCCCCTTTTTTTTCTATTTTAAATAAAATGTTTGCCTAATTTATCTGTCTTATTAGCAAATCAAGACGATATTAATTGTTATTTTTTCACAAATACACCTCTTTAATATAATAAGTATTGTGCACTTGTAATGGAAAATGGAAGTAAATTAAATATACGTACTATATATAAAATTTTAAATTTTGATTATTTCTTAATAAAGAAAAAAAATTTTTGAGGATAAAATAAAAAATGTTATTTTTATTTTTTAAAAAATTTGTGAACGATTAAAATAAATTAATAAAAAGGTACGGAGGGAGTATTTGTCTAAGTGCCATGATTGTAACTCAATTGACTGAAGTTTGGGAAATTGAAACTGGAGTCCAACTTGAAACTCCAGCAGGATTAGTGGCTCTGTCAAACTACCTAACCAATGGCAGACACGCGCCAAGCATTCTTCCCCCCCCTTTTTTTTTTAAATCCTAATTAATTGTAATATTTTATTCTTTTCGTTCATATTTATCTATCGTTAATAATTAAATTTTACATATTAAGAAAAATAATTAATTTTTAAATTTTAATGAATACTTTAGTTAAAATTTCATAATCATCCTTATATATTTATCTTTTTAATTTATTCTAATTTGTTAAACAATTATTATTATCTTTCTCTCTCTTATTTTGTCTCTCGAGAAAAATAAAAGCACAACACTTTTATCAATACAATTGTTATGGAATATTTTTATTAAGAATAAATATCAAAATTAATAATGGGTTACTATTCAACCATCAATTTAATTTTTTTGTAATCCCAACAAAGAATTAGAAAGTTGTGTAATACTAATGTTAATACCGGATAATTATGGGAAAAAAATAAACGTCTTATGGGTATTAAAAAATAATATTCCCTCTGTTTTAAAATACTTATTCATGAAGTCTTTTGCACATAGATTAAATGTGTTAAAAACAATACAATAATTTAGATAAAATTCTTATTCTACCCATATTAAAAATACTATAGCTATTGGTTAGTGAAAATTCCCAAGAAGTAAGAAGAAAGAAGAGTTTTGAAAAGTTGCGCAGTTGACTTGGATTAAATATAGGTACAATAGGAAAAAATTAATTATTAATTCTAAAAATATGTACATGAATAAGTATTTTGAAACAAAACAAAAAAGTTTCATGAACAAATATTTTGAAACGGATAGGGTAGATAATAAGAAACAAAGATAATCAACAAATAAATAGGAACGGATGAAATAAATTTTAAATTACAAATATATATATATATATATATATATATATATATATATATATATATATTAGGCCCCTCCCAAATCCATTAGAACTAAATAAGAGATTTTGGTACCCGTGATTATCGTTATTTACTTTTGATTAATAAGAGAAATTCACTGCACTTTGTCTTGACAGACTGGTGTGTTGAAATTGTTGTTACCAAAATCATAACTTGAGAAAAATGTATACATATGATCGAATTGTCATTCCTTTAGTAACTCAAGCAAACTTTTTCTAAAGGAATACCCAAATATACTCAATTCTTCTAGTAGTTCAATGTGCTCAAAATCAGTTGTTGCATCGTCTGATACAATTTTTAATATATATTTAAAAATTCGACATATTAATATATCAAATAATCAATTATTATAAATTTTATTTTCATTACTGGTTAACTTTCCACTAATATTAACCAAAACATAAACTATCGTTTTAAAAGCTTAGACACAAAAAAAATATTTTTTAACAGACGAAAATTTTAGATGTAATTTATATTTTCGTTTTAGATAAATATAAAAACGCGAGAAAAAAAAAATGCATAATTGCATCTAAATCAACAAATAGAGAAGAAAAAAAATGGATTCTGTCAACATTTTGAACCCCCCCCCCCCCAAAAAAAAACTACAGTAAAATCCCACTTTGTACAAGCTATTTGACTTTTTATTGCATTTACAGCTTGATTCTCCATTGGAAGATTTCACCAAGAAAGAAGAAGAAGAAAGATCTTGACATGTTTTGTTCCTTCTTTCCAAAGTTCACACCCTTATATCCCTTCGTTGCTTTTTATACACTATGGAAACGCCAGTCTATTTTGTTCTTTGAATTGTGGACAACCTTCTCATAGTTTATTCACAAATGCATTGCTCCCCCTAATCTGTATCACACTTATAGAGATCCTCACTATCTATAAATCAAGCCAAAAAAAATTCTAGACCTTTATTGTAAAACCTCGTGTTCTTTCATTTTAATTTTTAATAATATAATTTTTCTTTTCTAGATATATTAAGAGATAAAGATGTGAATTAAATTAGAATACATTACTTATTAAGATATGTTTTTAATCTATTGAGTTATCATGAATTTAAAATTGTTTCATTTTAATGACAATTCTTAGTTTTTATTCAGTGGATTATCTAGATAACTTTGTATTTGTATTTGAAGTTCTTGGTAAAAACTTAAAAGGAAAAGAAGAAAAATTTCTTGATAAATCTCTTCAACGTCCAATCAAGCAATTTATCCATGGAGCTTTCTTCAAATATCATATATGATCAATGTTATATTAAAAGTTAAAAAAATTACAAAAAAAAAGGGTGAAACTAGTAACCCAAAGAAAAGAGAGAACCTCCAATGAAGAAGAGTACATGTGGAAAAGCAAAGGGATATGAACAAAGATTTCTTCCAAAATGAAAGGGAATCTATGGACATGAGCAGGGAATGATAGGGCTTTTGGGAATCTTGTGTTAATTTGGAGCGCATGCGCATACCCTTCAAGTTCTTCTATGCCATGGGGATGGGGCTGCCAGGTTGATCTCAAATTGACTGCTGGGCTGGTTTGGTTAACTCAGTTGAATTTACATTAATAAAAAACTAACTCACTCAGATCAAAGACAATCAGCTAATATTTCCCTTAGCAGCAATTTCCCTCTTGAAATATTGACAACATGATCATTTTCTTGATGTGTTTGACAATTAATGGCAGTAGCAGAAGTAGAGGAATTGTCTTTCTTTGTACCAAATTTCACTTGCCTCTTGATTACAATGAGATTGTGCAGAAGATTGAGCCATACTGGAATTCGAACAACGGGTTCGAGTATGATGCAGTTTTCCAGCTCAAGAACGACTTCTTTCATTGATGGTCGATTTTCTTGTCTTGGAAGTACACAACGTGAAGCAATGGTGAGCATGTTGTTGATCGTGCCTTCCATAAATCGAGACAGATGAACCCTTTGGTCACAGATTTCCGACATCCGGTTCCTTTTGATCAATGGAATTGCCCATTCGACAAGTGAAGAAGGTGATCTTGATACGTCTATTACTTTCCTGCCGGAAACAATTTCCAAGAGTAGCACTCCGAAGCTGAAAACATCAATTTTGGTGCTCAGTTTGCTTGGAACAGTGTAACAAGGATCCAGGTACCCAATGGTGCCGGCAGGCCGACTCAGGGAATCATTATTCATTCTAATGGCTAGTCCAAAATCAGCCAACCGTGCATTCCAGTCTGAATCAAACAAAACGTTGGTAGATTTTATATCTCTGTGGATGATTGAAGGGTTTGCTCCGTGAAGAAACTCCACTGCCTTGGCTATCTGAACGGCGACTTCGACTCGTTTAGGCCATGCGGGAGGAGAAGAGCCCACATGAAGGATTTCATGGAGGGTGCCATTTGGCATGTATTCCATGACAAGAACTTTGTTCTTGGAAGAGTCATGGCTGATGCCAACAAGGTTGATGAGGTAAGGATTACTCTGAGGCAGTGATGACAAAATACGCACTTCATTTTCCAGCTTTGAATTGTCTTGAAGCTTTTGAAGCCCTAGAGATTGTTTCTTTACTGCAACAAGCCGATGATCATCTTGGAGAAGTACACCTCTATACACATATCCATGGCTTCCTTTACCGACCAGTCGCGATTGGGAGAATTTCTCAGTGGCTACTTCAAGCTCTTCAAACTTGAACTCTTTCATATTTTCAGCTCAAGTACTCCTTCCTGCATCTATCTTTGATACAAAATCAAGAACCCTATTAAACGTACTCGTAAAGAAATTATCCCTCTAATCCCTTCTCGTTCCCGAACCTGTTTGGAGTAGGAGTTCAATGGAGCATGAGAACGGTTTCTTGAACATGAAGAATTAATTCAAATAAGATTTTGAGGTCAGGGAAGGGAAAGAATAGAATAAGCAAAAGGCAAAAAATAAAGAAGACCAAAGCAAAAAGAGAAAGGAGGAGATGGGAATGAAATATTAGGAAAAAGGCTAAGGGGATCTTAGCTAAAGGCAAAGGTGTCTGTGTGTCTGAGTCATGAGAAATATTGGTATATGAGCTGTGTATTGGCCCCTTCACAGCCTCACTTCCTCACCTTTCTTCCTTTTTCTTGATTTACAGGCAAATGGATGGAAAAGAATTTCAGATCTAAAAGGAGTTTTAATTTTGCAATAATTATTTTAAATTAATTGTGTATACACTTTCTAAAATATGAGAAACCCTTGAAACAAAACAGCAAAAATTCATCAGCTTTTGAAGTATATTGTCAGATACCATAGACAGAACCCGTAACTTAGGATTGGAACAAGTTACAAGATTTTTTTTTTTTTTCACTTTTTAAATTTTTTTTCCCCACTTTTTTAAAGGATGAGGAAAAAGATATCCAAAATTTTTAATTTTTTTAAAGAAAATATAGAATTTTAAAAATCATTACGAATTTAAGAACATCATTTTTCTATATTTTTAGATAGATATAAAATTTTGAATTAATTTAAATTTTTTAATTTTTGCTCACTTATAGTAGGTTTGGTAACAAAAGAGAAGTGATGAGAACTTTTACTTTCACTAGGAAAAATAAGTGTAATTTACTTTTTTTTATTTACTTTCAAATATTATTTTAATTTATGTACCAACGCGTCTAGATTTAGACAAATTATTTTTTAATGTGTAGAGAAAGTTCTTCCCCTCTTAATTTACTTTTTTTCTACCTTTCCTCCTTTATCAAATAAAAATAAATTAGTAGTTTATATCTAAATTTACATATCTTATCTTTTTCCTCACTCTTCTTACCTTAACCAAATATACTAGTTTTTAAAATTTTTTTAGAAGCAAGGGGGGAGGAGAGGAGGAAAGACAAGGAACAGGGAGAGAGATCTGAGAAAAGATGGGACATAACCCGATATTAAACTCGAGCAACAATTCTTTTATTATTAAGATAAGTTATTATCGACTAACTAAATATATTGTTAAGTACATTTATATTACATAAAAAAGATGAGAACACGGAGCGTAATGTACATTGAATTTACAATACCTGAATTCTTGCGTTCTCTTCTTTCCTTCGTATGCAGTGCAGTAGAAAGTATAGAAAAAGGAAGATTATTAGCTTCTTTCTTTTCAAACTTTTCATTTCAATTACCAGAAAGCTGAAACCTTCAGCTGCCCCTATTCGGCCTGCACCATTTGCTTTTAGCTTTCACCACTTGTGGCAAGTGGATGTACCAAAGCTTCAAACATGTGCCTTTTATGGGTAGCATGAGAGGAGAACCCCATGTGGGTTGCACTGTTCCATTATTGGAGTCAAAGTTGGACCAAAATTAGAACCCACATCTATCAATTCCCAAACCCCCAAGGCCCAAAAGCCTCCCACACTAACCCTTCCCACCTACTTCCTTTATGAATGTTGCAATCACTGTTATTTGGACTGGACCGGACCGGTCGGTCCGACCGGTCCGATCGTGGACTGGTTCGACAATCGATTCGGTTTGGTCAATCAGACTGGTTTTCTCAGTGGTTTTTGAGAGAACCATATTGGATCGGTCGGTCCAATCGGTGAATCGGTGGACCGGCCAATCCAACCGGTTAAATCGGCTTCTTTTAAAAAAAATTTGGGACAATTTTTTAATTTTTGGGGGACAAATTAAATTATATAATTTAATAAATTACTTTAATGTGTTAGATTGTTAGTTATAAACTAAAAATGACTATTTTTAATGATGAATTTGAATATTTATGTCTTTATGAATTTAAATTATACTATATTATTGATCAATTTTCTTTCAAAAATAATTATATTTTTAATTTTTTAAATTATAATATTATCGGTTCAATTACGGTCTAATTACGATTGGACCATTAAACCGTAAACCAGTAACTTTTCCGGTTCGATGACCAGTCCGGTTCTGAAAACATTGGTTGCAATCACAATAGTAACTTCATTCGCCTCTTTTTTTAAAAAAAATAAATATAGGCATCCCGGCCGCCAACTAATTTTTTGAAAAAATTTAAAGATTTCAAGAATTTCACATCTACATATCGTTCCTCTATAGTTTGATTAGTTACAAAATTTGAATGGTGTAAGAGTTAATACAGTTATTTTTTAATTAAAATTACAGTTTAGGATAAAAAATTAATAATTTGAGAATGAAAGAGTTAAAAGGTAATAGTGACCATACAAAATAATTATAGTTTAGGATTTTGATTTAGATTCTAGTAGTATGGATTTAGCATCTCCCAAAAGAAAATTACTAATTGTTATTTAATGTCTTAATGAATATTTAGTTTTATCATTTGTAATTTAAAGGCCAATAAAACTAATTGTTGTTTGATATTATTTATCAATGGATTTCTATTCGTTCTCTCACGTGTGGATTTCCAATTTAACCTTTAACTTTCTAAAATCAAAATTTGAATGTGGCTCTTAAATTTTAAAAGTTCTTTCTAGTATAATTCTTTCGATGTAATATTAATTTAATATTTAATATTTTTTAAAAAAAAAACAAAATCTAATAGTTAGCAATAGATCATTGATCTTTTAAAAGTTTAGATGAAACTAGAATATATAAAATTTGTTCATTCAATTGTTTTGTCTACCTTCACCCTAAATGATAAATGCTTCTCTAATTCTTCACATTTGAGTCAAATGATAAATTAGCTATATAGATTGTGGATGAAGTTAGTGACAAAGGCTACATTGGAATTAATTGCCAAAAAGGTAAAGGGTTTACTTAAAAATAAAAAAAAAATTCGGGATCAAATGGATAAAATCAAATCTTTTATTCTAAATATTAAATTAAAATTTATCATTGCCTTGTATTGTTCCTTTAAAAAAAAAAAACTACACTATTATAAAAGAACATGATTTTGTCTTGCATCTTGATGAAAAATTTAAAACATATTTGGTAGAATATATTAGATGATGGCAGTATCTAACCCTAAATTTAAAATACATATCTCAAGACCTCAAGAATCAAACCCTAAGAACTCTACCACACAAATAATTCTATCTAACCACTCTCATACAAAATACAAGATTGGACTATAAAACCCTCTCAAACTAAGAAACCCTTATGTGGATCATACTCTAATTACAACTCTATTACGCGAACAATTCTACATAAATACCCTCATACAACTAAGCAACTAAAAAACGGATCCTATTAAGAAATTAACTCCAAATAATATTAGGAAATTAATTCTATCTTATCTATATTTTTCTTTTTCAATCCCCTACTAATGCATGAATCTGGGAATTAATGTGCTGAATCCTCACAGAAACTTGTGTTCTTGATCCGTTTTCTTCCCTTTGAAAGTAATTAGGTAGGTAAGGCACAAGAAGGGTTGCTGGTTCTTGGCCATGGATCCATCTATTGCCGACAGTGTTAACTCATACATGTTTAGCCGTACAATGTTTCGATGTTGTGTTCTTTCAGACAAGGACGAGAGAATGAAGATCATGAAGAGACACAAGTTATTTGTATGCCTAAGATATCAAAATGCCTGAAAGACAGTACGTAGCTTGGCTGAATACCACCTTAGCTAGCTTTGCTCAATTCTGTTGTCTTGTTGTTCTCCATCTTAGCCTGAAGCGAGGAAGAACGAGCTAGGGTCGAATACGACGTGGGTAAATGCAATTTTACTTATAGGTCGAGGTCGAGATCGCCTCGGTCGTGTCGGTACCAGATTTGCAACGAAAGACATGAAACCGTACTTAAGTTTTATCTGCCACATGCAGTAGCCAGTAAGGGATGAAGACCCCAGAGAGAGGTGAGTCTTAAGTGGTCTGAAACTGGTCAAACTCATGGTCAAGTTTCAGTGTTTTTCTATATATATGTATATATATATATATATATGGTGAAACTGGTCAAAACTCCTGGTCAAGTTTCAGTGTTTTTCTATATAGTTTGACTCTCTCTCTCTCTCTCTGACTGTCGGCATTTAGCTGAAATAAAAGATGATAATCTTTTGTTTCAACTCTGATACGGAAAATTTTTATATGCATTCTATGCATATGCTCTAAATATTTTAAATAGTTATATTATTTATAATAAAAGTTATATAATAAATATTATCTATAATTTTATTTGTACGTGATACAATCATCTAAAGTATGTCTATATATATATATAGACTTAATACACCTAAAAATTTCCCTTCTACATATATACAAAAGACTGATATTAAAAGATTGATGTTTATAATTCTATGTGTTTTGGTTCAAATTTTGCCATATTTGCACCAAAAGATTAGCATGAATATGCATTTTCTACTAGTGTATATATATATATAAAAGAATATGCTGAAAGATAATGTTATAGAAAAATTGATGGTATAGTATAGAGACTAAAGTCTCTTTTAGGAGAAAAGGAACCAAAGATAAAATTTAAAAAACATTTTTCAATTTTTTTTAAAGGTAAATATAAAATTGTAAAACTTTAAAAAATTTTGAAGTGGTGATAGGTTATAGGAAATAAATCAGAAATTTTGAAGGAGAGAGGGAGCACAAAAGAATGCGTTAAAAAACAATGTTATAATATTTTTTTTTTTTAAATGAAGGGAGTAAAATATAGATTTTTTAAAAATCATCTTAAAATTTTTTTAATGTTTCAAGGGAAAATTAAAAAATTTTAAAACTCACCCCTCCAATTCCTTTTCTGGTGTGATCTATGAGCCCTAGACTTTGGTTACCATGTGGTTCTTATAAAACATTAATTAAGGGTCTAATCCGCAATTACTTTTCTTGGTGATCGAATAACTAATTATTAATTTAAAAACATTTATGTTCAATTCTTGATTAAAAAATATTAAAATTTTTAATCTAGGTAAGGAAAAATTATGGTCTAATTATATATTTACTTTCTTTTTTATACTTCACATATTAAATTATGGAGTAACTCTTTCAAGTGTCAAATAAAATATAGTACAATAGTTAAATTATTATATTTTTTCGTGACCACGAATTTAATTTTATCTCCTATTTTGAATTTTGTGTCTACGACAGAAACTGTCCATATTCTAACAATTAGTGTGCATCATTATATTTTTGTACGCTCAATAATATTTTCAATACATCGAATAAAGTTCAAATCTTCTAATATACTTTTTACAATACTCTGTACACCACTAGAAACGTAATATATAATACTTGGTGAATATCTAATACATGTATCTATTAATTTACATAATTGGTCAATATCTATTAACTCAGTAAACATATATTACGTTTTTAATAGTGTATTAAAGAGTGTTGCAGAAAAGTATACTAGAAGGTCTAGAGCCGATGCAATGATTTATTTAATCACAATCATCTACAAATCACTGTCACTATTAGAGGGTAAATATCTAATACGCATAAATACTAATTTACAAGATTAGATAAATATCTATTAAATCAGTTGACACGTGTTATGTTTTTAGTAGTGTATTAGAGAGTATTGCAAAAAGTATACTAGAAGATCCCGAACCCATCGAATAATGTACAAAATATTATAAAATATAATATTTATATATAAAATAAGAATGGACTAAAGCCGTACTCCTCCAATTTAAATCCACAATTCTATTCATTCATGTCTATTAGACGAAAACGTCCTTCTATTCCTTCAATTTTAAAATCTTATCTTATTTTTTTTTATTTTCAACTCTTAAAAAAAATCATATCTGAGTAATTATTATACTTTAAATAGTTTATAAAATTATATATGAACTAAATTATTAAAACTTGTATAAAAATTAAAATTCATATATTTATTAATATAAAAAATTTTATTTCTCCCTTTGTGAAACATGCACGAGCATATGGTAATAATAATTTAGAATTTTGTGTGATTAAAAAATCATTGATTTATTTTTTATTAAAATTATGTAATTTTTCATAATAGATTAAAACATTAATAAAATAAAATATTTCATCAAAGACAAAAAAAAAGAATATACAAAAATAATTAGCAATATCTACATTTCTATTAGTTATTTGTTATTAAAGTAATTAATCTATAAATTAAAAAAATAATGATATAATTGATTAAGAATAAGAATAAAAAAGGCATATTTATTTAACTAATAGACATATATAAATAAGGGGTATAAATTAAATTTAATTCTTTCCTAAAATATAATTATTACTCTCCCAACCGCTCCTACCCAAGCCCGTGAAGTTTCATGGAAATATATATATATATATATATATATATATATATATATATTGAATACAAAATACTAAACAGGTTGCTGAACACAAGGGAAACAAACAACCAATCCCCGTTTGGATCCCTCAAATGATTGCACAGTTTGCCGAGCTTTTTACAAATATTTTTTTATAGCAATTTCTGTGGCCCTTGTCCATTTGTACAGAGTTAATTCTGTACTAAATATAGTAAAGTGAAATGACAAGACACACGTGACATGCATGTGCGGTCAAACTCCTATTAAATGTTCCCTATGATTACCTCAATGCCCCTACTAAGTTTGCTGGATTTTGTGCTTTTCCCCACTTTCAAAATTTTGCTGTAATTATTGGTTGTACTCGGAAAGAAATTCTTTTCCATTTAAATCAAAACTTCAATTTAAATTAAATTAATTTAAATAATTTTTTATTTTTTAAAACTTATTATATATTCACAATACATCATATTTTTTCTTTTTTAATTTTAAACAATTAAAGCTATGCCCCGGAGGCAAAGTTTAATTTTAAACAATTATGTCATATAGTTTTTATATTTAAAAGATTAATTTGCAATTAACAGATAACGATGTGAATTAAATTCATAATTTATTTTATTTAATAAACTAAACTAATATATATATGTATTACTTAATCGAGATAAAAGAAATATCATATATTTATATATTAAAATAAATATGAAACTGGAGTCCAGTCCTTTTAATAAAACAAATATTTTTGTACATCCCGTGTGGTACTTGAATGAGACAGGGTAGAAATGGTAAAAAGAGAGGAAGGTGGGTGGATGTAAAACGGTGAAAGAAATGAGTGTGAGGAACAGAAAGAAATGACGATCACCGTGAGAATTAACATCTAATTGGTCTTCTACAGTACAAAAGTTCAGGCATGTAATAATAAATACAGTTTTTCTTGAAAAGGCAGTACAAATTGGGGGAGTTCTGACAGCATTTTCCTGTGTATGTATGTGTGTTTCTTGGTTGAAATAAAGTATAAACATTAATTGAATTACTCCCCGTCTCATTAAAATTGACCGTGATTGAATTGACACGATATTTTATACAAATATAAAAATTAGAATATAATAATAATATAATATAATAAAAATAAAAAATATGTGAGTCTCATAATATTTTATGTCAAATCTAAGAATATAAATATAATATATATGTGGTATATTGATTATTTTATAATAAATTGTATAGTAAAAACTTTCCTTTTAAGGAAAGTATCAAATTTAGTAGGACAGCCTAAAATAGTAAGTAAGTCAATTTTAATGGGACGGAGGGAATAAACGAATTGGATACTAAATCAAGAATTAAATTTTGATCTGAACACCAAAGACTTACTATATTCGTTTCATGATATGAGTTGTTTTAGACTTATACACAAGAAGTAAGGGTCCTAAATTTCACACAATTTTAAAACTAAACTTTCAAAAATATCCTTAATTAAATCTTTATCTACTTTAATGGTTGAGGAGAGTTGGGTTATAATTAATAAAAAGATAGCGATTGTAGGGAGAGATAGAGATAAAAAAATAAATAAATATTTATAAAATTTTATAAAACGATTTATATATTTTAAATCCAAAACGACTTATATTGTGAAACAGAAATAATATTTCATTTGAGTGCGATTAAATTCAAATTTATATGATTATAAAATCTTGATATGAAGTGCGGACTAATAGTCTAGGAATAGTTGTCTAAAACTCGGACATTTGGATTATTAAAAAAAAAAAGTATTGTATTATTATTTATTAGGAAAATTAAATTTAGTTCGTTGGAAAATGATAGGAGAAGAGAGAGAAAGGGGCAAAGGAATGGTCACTTTCAAGCTATCCTTTTCTATGTGGAAAACCAAACAAAGATGGTATGATGAATCAACAGTAACTTCTCTGTTCACTTCTGTCATTGCTTTGCAGGGCACAAACTCAACTATGTTCTGTTCTGTTACTAAACTATTTTTGCTAGCAACCACTATTTGTGAAATTACATTTTTACCCCTCACTCGGCCATGGAATTTGCTACAGTTTTTTGTGCCGAAGTTACCCTTTTCAATTTTTTTTCCCTCTCCAACAAATTGAGGAGCAGAAATGATTATTTTAAAGAGATATTTCTAATTAATTGAGTCATTATTTTATTCCAATTATTTATCTTACTCCCTCTTCTAATATTTGCTTTATCTCATAATCATATATTTTATTGTAATTCCTAACAAATCACAATGAACTTAAAATGAGGATTGCAATTAGCTTGAATTAGAAGGACCAAACTGCCATTCCCACACATTGATCTATAATTGCTCCCCAAATTCTCCATTAAAAAGGGGTGGAGGATAGAAAAGGGTGGGAAAAAAGGCATTTTTTAATAGGGAATTTTTTAATTGAAGATGCTTCAAATCCAAATATGCAGTATCATTGCTAGAGGAAAGATGGGAGGGTTCTTTATCTTGTGACAAAATTATAATATTTAATATTAATATTTTATTTAATAAAAAATGTAAATAGATTTGATGATTGGGGATGAGGATGTGGGTTGGGATTGTGTGGTTATTTTAGGGTCATCATTGGTGATGTTATTATCTATTTAAATATAAAAAAAAATCAGGAAGAAAGTGGGTCCATGTGGGCCAGTCTGTCTAATTATTGTTAATGCCTTATAAAAAAATACCATAGGTGGTTTGAATTTTGATTAATGAAAATGGAATGATTAAAGCACCTCATTAATCTCCCCATAATATTTTGAGTTGACAATTTTGTCCTTTTCTAGCCACTTTGTATCATTATCCCCAAAAGCATTAGGTAGAACAAATCATTTCAATACCTGAAATCAAAATAATGCCTCTAATTTAACATTTATATTTTTGTTAATTTACATATTATATATATATATATATTGTACAAATATATAATTCTTGATCTCTCGAACAGATATTTCATCTCGTATAATTTAATTTACCAATAAATAAATTAGAAAATATATAAAAAAGAAGAAATATGGGAGAAGAAATACAAGTACATGTTTGTCTTTTGATGGAAGAAGTTCTTCAAATTATCAAAAGTGAGTGTGCCCATATAGAAAAATCCTTCAATTGCTTGGTAATTATTAAAAAAAAAAAGAAAGAAAACCAGCTCAAAAGAAAAGAAAAAGAAAAAGGAATAAATAAAAAATGCATGGCAACAAACCACAGTGGGGTTGGGTTAGAATGAGCTGTCCTACTACTGCATTAGATGCTGTATCTGATGCCTACCTGCGTTGTCTATCTGCCACTCTGGACTTGTCTAACCCCCTACCCCCTTCCTAAAACAGTAGTCTCAATTTTTATACCATGCCAAATTCGCCCCCCCCCCCCGAATATGCAGAACCCCCAACCCAAATAGGGACAAATCACCATTTCAACTTCCCTTAAATTCCATATCATTTTGTGGTACAAGAGGAAATATTTTATTATCGCGATAATATTAATGACACGGTATTATTAAAAAAAATTATTAATAAATAATATTTTATTTAAATATATTTAGAATATAAGTAATAATATTGTGTCAGTAGTAATATCGTTATATAATTTTAATATATATCTTATCTGATATATATTTTGAAATTTGGGATTCCGAAACCTTTGACTACTGAATGGTCTGCTACCGAATCTGTTCTGTCTAATTATGCTTGAATTCGTGAACTACAAGGTTAAGGGTAATTAGTAATTTCTCATTAGTCAATATCTACCTTAAATTCCATGTTGTTTTGTTATACGCAACTAGGATAGCAGTGAATGTGTGGTATAACTATGTGATAATTGATATCACCGACGTGTATATTGCCAAATAATTTAATTTAGAAACATCAATATAAGTCGTTTTAAATTAATTTTTTTATAATACAGGTCGTTTTATAAAATTTTATTACTTTTTTTTAACTCTACCCCCTTACAATCTCTCTCTCCACTAATTAGGACATAACCCTCTCTGATTAACAGGGTAGACAAGGAGATTTAATTAGAGGTATTTTTAAAAGTTTAATTTTAAAATTATTTAGAATTTATGGACTCTTAATTCCGGTATATAAATTTAAAATAATTTATATTATAAAACGGAAGATAAAAAAATACTAATAAAACGCGTCATTGTTATTATCTCTATACAACCTTAAAATGCATCTTTATTTGTCGAAAAACCAAGTATTTAAAGGATTTTGAGTCTAAACATATTATAAGTAGTATTTTATCTCCACCGTTAACGTTTAACTGCTTGTATGATTTTGAATCTCCGACCTCCATTACTAAAACTCATTCTAAATTGATTACACCTCGTCAATTCGAGTTTATTACTGAGTGGTTAGATCTGAAATCCGTTAAGTCTTCACCTCTGTCCCCTGCCAATGTAATATCGGGAGAGGGTTAGTAGATTGCTGTAAGAAGTTCAAATTCTCTGCTGTTGTTTATTTGAGGAAGGGAAGGGAGGGAAGGGTAACGTTGCTTTTTACTGCAAAACATGCAGTGTGGGGAGAAAGGAGAATTTGTTTTTACGTATGCAAGGTAAACAGGTAAACGCACAGTGAATAAAGGCCAGTTTATGGTTTTTACACTTCTTTTTCCAAAATAGACAAATCCCAAATGGGGTAAATTTTTTTAATCTTTTTTTTTTGCTATGCAGGATTTACGTTTGCCCTCCCAAATGCTATACTATTATTACAGGAGTACATAGGTGTATTTTAAAAGGCCATTATTAACATTCTATTGAGAGAGGAGAATGGAATACCCCACGAGTGGGCTCTGCTAAGTGTTTCTTCCTTCCTCAGGTCCCCCACCTGCTTCCTGAGTTCTTACCATCTTCTCTCTCTCTCTATCTTTCTTTCTCTGTGGGGAAGAAGAAGACAAGAGTCAATCAGAACACAGACAACCCCACCAAAAAGAACTCTTAGTCATAGTTAGGTCCAGAGTCTGCAAGAGTTTTAAAGGGGGGGTTTTTCTCTCTCTAAATTCTCACCCATTTCTTCCCTCTTTCTCTCTCTAGAAAACTAACAAAGAAGGAAGAGAAGGATGGAGATGGGGTTGATGATCAATCATCAGACAAGGAAAAAAGAAACAAAGAAAGATCATCAGTCTTGAACCCACAAAGAAAATTCTTGATTACCCCACAAATGGAAGTCACAGATTTACAAAGCAATAAACAAACTAGTGCCAACAACACCAACACTTCTTCCACCACCACCTCTCAACCTTACCACCTCACCCCACTCCACCTCCACCACCGTCACCACCAGCAGCAGCATGGCCGATCAGCGCCATTCATTGCCTCCATCTCTATTCAAGGTGGCCTTACGAACTCCGCCGGTGCTGCTGTTAATACAGTTGGGAGTGGTCCTGCTGGTAGTGCTTCGTCAGCAATCTCACCGTCAGCACCTTCAACTAACAGTGGTTCTACCTCTACCACCACCGCACCAGCATCCCACCCTGTTGATGCCTCCCTTGCCATGGCAACCAGATCCGAAACCCTAATTGATCCTTCTAAGAAACCCCAAGAACAGCCAGCACAGCAACAGCAACAGCCAGCCCGACAGCCACCCAAGAGATCAACGAAGGACCGGCACACCAAAGTTGACGGGCGAGGACGCCGAATCAGAATGCCGGCTCCCTGTGCTGCTAGGGTTTTCCAGTTGACCAGAGAATTAGGCCACAAGTCCGATGGGGAAACAATTGAGTGGCTTTTACAACAGGCTGAACCAGCTATTATAGCTGCCACCGGCACCGGTACCATCCCAGCCAATTTTTCGACGCTCAACATCTCTCTCCGGAGCAGCGGCTCAACACTCTCAGCTCCACCTTCAAAATCAGCTCCTCATTCTTTACACAGCGCATTAGCTTTGTCTCACCACCCTTATGAGGAAGGCTTATCCCATATGCTGGGTTTTCACCAGCAGCACCCTCAACAGCATCACCAGCCAAACTTTTTATCTGCAAACCAAATACCTGAAGCAATTCCCAGCGGAGGCGGTGGAGACAGCGGCGGAGGAAGTGGCGGACAAGATGCGTCGGGAAGTTACTTAAGGAAGAGATTCAGAGAAGATTTGTTCAAAGAAGAAGGCTCTACAACTGGTCAAGGGGAAGGGCCCGATTCGGGTTCGCCTTCAAACAAGCAATTCAAAGGCGGTAATATGCAGTTGCCTAAACCTCAAGATGTTGCTGGTCCGTCTTCTAGCTTGCTGCAACGACATGGAAGTATGATGCCAGCCACTGCCATGTGGGCTGTGGCACCGGCACCCAGCAGCGGGACTTCTGGCAGCACGTTTTGGATGCTACCGGTCTCGGCCGGTGGTTCCGGTGGTAACAGCCAAACATTGGCTGCCACTGTAGCTAGCACATCTGGACCCAGTCCAACTGAGCCTCAGATGTGGCCATTTCCAACTGCCACCGGCAACACTATCCAAACGCCATTACATTTCATGCCCAGGTTCAATATTCCAGCGAATCTTGAATTTCAGGGGGGCAGAGCAAGTCCATTGCAGCTAGGCTCAATGCTACTGCAGCAGCAGCAACCCTCTCAGCATCTTGGATTAGGAATGTCCGATTCCAATTTGGGCATGTTGGCCGCTCTCAATGCTTATTCAAGAGGTGGTTTAAACATGAATTCCGATCAGCAGAATCATCATCCAATGGAGCATCATCATCATCATCATCATCATCACACACAGCAGCACCAGCCTCAAGCCACAGATAGTGGAGAAGATGGCCAAAATAGCTCTCAGTAATTATCTTGAAATCTAGAATGTAAGTAAGTCCCCATGACAATCCATTCATAATCCAATTTCCAGCGCCACCCCCCCCCCCAAAAAAAATATATATATATATTATCTCTTGCATGTCTCTACAGGATTAGTATTCAAGATTTTCTTGGTTTCCATCCTTGCAGATTCAGAAGTGAAGTTTGGTGATGAATTCAGATTCTTGATTGAAGATTTCAGAAAAGAGAATAGAGGAAGTATCCACATTTCTTCCCCTTCTTCTTCTCTTACTATAGTAATTATTTTTTCACATTTCTTTTAGGAATCTTTTCCAGATGGTTGTGGAAGATTTGGCATGTAAAAGTTGTTAGTTTGGTCCAAAAGACACACTAGGTAGGAGTGAAAAAGAGGGAGATTCAGATTGTATAGGAGGAGGATTGGGTGTATGCTTTAGTAGAATATTAGTATTACAATTTGTTTTGCTTGTATTGGCAAAAAAAAGAAGTTGAAAACAAACTAAATTAGACAGCAGAGACAACAATATTTTGTGGTTTGATCTGCCAAAAAAAAAAATCTTCTGCAAATCAAGTTTCATTTTTTATCAGATCTTTGGCAAAAAGGGTAAAAAAATATTTAACTTTTTGTTATTCCTTGCAAAAGTAGATGCAATCAGCAATGGCTATAGCTTCATCCATCTTTCTTGATTTCTCTCCCTCCCCAAAGGAGAATCAGAATGACAGTCCATGGTAATATTTTTTATTTTCCCACTTACCCCTTGGATGGAATTTCCTTGTTTGGTACATTCCAACTATCTGTTCTAGAAGATTGGAAGAAAAAAAAAAAGAAAACTACTTATTTAATCCACACTT
The DNA here is from genome assembly GCA_026120185.1 of Voacanga thouarsii. Lineage (NCBI taxonomy): Eukaryota > Viridiplantae > Streptophyta > Magnoliopsida > Gentianales > Apocynaceae > Voacanga > Voacanga thouarsii. The sequence continues at coordinate 4,916,574 of JANUWF010001322.1, read as the reverse complement.
CTAATTCCTCCCACTGTCTCCTCCCATAGTAAGATCCCAAAAAAATTGTTGTTTGCTGCTAAAGCAACCCCACTTCACCATCATATTTTCCTAACTTTAAGGATTTTAATTGGAATCTTTTGATTGTTTTCTCTTGCACAATGTGTTAAATCCCATAATCTAGTGATGATAAAAGCTTACAAACTCAAGAATGTCCCAATTATGATTGAATTGCCAGCCCAATAACTCAATGGTATGGCATTTTTCTTGATTTTAAATTCAACCCTTTATTCTCGGAATTCCTCCTCCGTCCCTATTTATCTATCACAATTAATTACTTTACATAATTTAAGAAAAATTAGTTAGTCTCTTAAATTCATACAACTTTATTTATATATTCCAAAAATACCATTGAATTTAATATTCTTTACAATTATTTTTTTATTTTGTTTGCTCAACTTCGTCGTTAAAGTTATTACATTTTTAATTTTCAAAACTATTTAATATAAGAGTATAGCAGTAAAATTAACATTAATTACACTTAAATTTTTTAAATATGACAAATAAAAAGAATTACCAAAACGTTTTAATAGTGACAGATAAATAGAGACGGAAGAAATAATAGTTAAATATGTATCTCATAAATTTGTACATTACTCCTTGATTCTCGGAAATTTTCAATTCTTATTAACGTGTACAAATGATAATACTGAATGAATTATACATGGATGTAACGTATTCACATGCTAAGTCTCGTGGAACAAGACTTATGAATTTCCATTGTTCTCCCTCCCAAAGGGATGCAAGAAAAACAAAAACAAAGAAAAAATGGGGATAATCATGGGAGGGAAAAAATAGAAATAAAGGCAAGATTGATGGTGCCATAAATATAGGCGAACTCAGTGAGTTGTACCTGAAAAAGTACTGAGTGGACTCAAGGAATCCTTCTGTTACATCTTTGTGCGCATTCACACATTCTCAGAGAGTGACTTTTTTTTTTCTTGACTTGTATACAGTCAATTCATTCAGATGACTTCCTCGTTCATTGCTTAGTCATTTTTTTATTTCCATCTTGGGCCCTTTAAATTTTTTAGCTTTTATACTTGTGCCCCTGTGTTATAATGATTTTGCATTATGCACCTCACATTCAGTTTTTCCTTACCATTTCTTTTTCAAAACTTCCAAGCGGGGAATATAAATCGAACTTAATAATTATTTTTACGTGATAAAAAAGTAATTTTACCGATGACACTATTGTCTTGTCACTTGGAGATGTAATTTTTTTAAATGATCAATAAATAATAAAATAAAAAAATAAAGCACGGTCTCTTTATAAGATAAATTTTCTTTTTCTTCTACTCTTTGTGAGGAAGTACTTTATCAAGAATCCAATGAAGCTTGTTAATTTTGATATATTTTGCCATATCCAATTCAAGATTTTAATGGGCTATGTTTGGTTATAATTAGCTTTGGATGCTTTCCCACAACGTCCATCTACTTTAATTAATACTTGAACAATGACATTTCGTTTGCATATCATTTGGCATATTTAAGGCTAATTCAAATACAACCCAAATCTTGTTTTATAAGTTCCTATTCATTTGAATTAAATAATTTACAATCCGATTGTACAAAATATTATTTAAACAATAACTATTACAGACTATACGTTTAACTTTAGATTTAAAAATATATTCGTAATTTATATTTTTTTTAACAAATCTTCTTTGTTACGAGAAAAATAAAATTGAATATATTATAAATAAATATTAAATTAAAATATAATAAAAAAATAACCCCGATTATGCTTATACCTTAGCTGGTTAAATTCAATATAAAATGTGAGAGCTGGTGGTCCAAAAAGAGTTTGGGCTTAAGGTCAACCAATGGCGGAATTTCACAGTAAGATGGACAAAACTGAACTTTCATGAAATTATTTTAGGGGACAATATATCATATGACCATAACATAGGGATTAAAAAACAATTAGAAATAAGAAGAAAACACAGACAAGGATGTGTGTGTCTGTGTGTGATCTATTAAATTCAATTATTTAATCAATCAAAAAAGTCTTCCCGCCATCATACTTTGGAAGGCTCCCCACCCACCACAGACTACTTTTTTTTTTTTTTTTTTTTTTTGGGTTCTCCACATAGCAATATAATCCGTGATTTTCGCACCCAAATGCTTCCACTTTTTTGCAGTTTTTATGTAACCTTAATTTATTACTCAAAGCTATTCCAGGGAGAATGGAATATAAATCGAACAAATATATAATAAAATCTTTCAGTAATTAGTCTAATTGTCTCAACCGATTTGAAGACAACCTAGCAAAAAAAAACCCATTAAGGTTTGAACATGTCGCTAAAATTTGAATTTGCGACCAATAATATGTTAGGATAAGAATCAAGATGATCCTGAACCAATTAAACTATACTCCGTGAGACATTTAATTTATTATTAATACAATAATAATATGATTCGAGTCAAATAAATTATTTAATTATTATTTTTATAAGTTGTTTTAGACTATACATCGGAATTAAGAATTCATAAATTTTAAAGAATTTTAAAATTAAACTTCTAAAAATACCTCTAATTAAATATTTATGTACTTTAATAATTGAAGATGGTTGGGTCATAATTAATAGAAAGAGATAGATTACATGGAGGAATAGAGTTAGAAAAAAGTAATAAATTTTTATATAATTTTATAAAATAAAGAAAAAATTTTTAAATTTAAAACGATTTATATTATGAAACGTAAGTAATCATAACTATTTATGTTCATGTGCTTAAAAAATTATCGACCGTATATTTGTTCCCTTCCTTCTCCTGTTCATGTTAGATATTCTTAAAAAACTAACATTCCCTTTAAAATAAAATAAAAAGTGGAAAAAATTATTAAAATGGTATTTGATCTCTCTCTCTCTCTCTCTCTCTCAATATGGAGAAGAAAGGACTAAAGAATTGTGTGGAGGTTACTGTTTTGGGAGACGACAGAAAAGGAAGGTGACATAAGATGGTGGTGTTGATCAAGTGGATGGACGGTCCAGATTCCTTTTATTTTATTTTATAAATAATATAGAAATGCTCCACAGCAAGACTCCCATGTGCAAGGTCTAAGTCGACTGTCACTAACACCGCTCAAATAATTTCCCAAAAACTCCATTATTTTTCATAAACAGTTAATCACACTAACAAAGTCTTTAAGGGTGTCAAGACAGAGTAAAGAATTCTATTTAAAATCAATCTTTTAGTTGTAACAAATCAGATTTACAGTTTATATTCTAATTTGTAATCTCCTCTATATATTATAATCACCTCAGTAATTAAAAATACACAAGTTCAATATTACTAAATGGTATCAGAGCTTCAAACACTCCAACGAGTTTTCTTTCGATCCCATTTTTTTCTTGCAAACCATGACGGTTGCTAACTCAGCAATAATAGTGCAATTAAACGCACCAACAAACTTTCCTATCAAACTCACTTCTACCAATTTTCCTGTTTGGAGAAGACAAATTCAATCAACTCTTATTGACTTCAACCTCAATCAACTCTTATTGGCTTCAACCTGCTAGGATACATCAACGGTACTCTGGCTCAACCATCTCAGTTTCTTGACAACGAGAAATAAAATATTAATCCAAACTACACTCTTTGGTATCGGCAAGATTAGATTCTTATCAATGCCATTCTTGGTAGCCGTTTAGAAAATATCCAACCAATTATCTCCTCAGCTACATCTTCCAAAGAAGCTTGGGAGAGACTACTTCACAGTTGTGCAAATTCTTCTCGATCTAGAATTATTTCTCTCAAAACCAAGCTCGCTCAAACTCCGAAGGGAATCAAACCAGTTGCTGAATTTCTTAATGAGATGCGATCTATTATAGAGGAAACTAATAATTATTTATAATATTTGGTTAGATATAGAGAAAAAAATAAATATTAAATATAACGTTTAGAAAAAAGAATAAAATATATTTTTACCTATTAATTTGATATAATAATATTAAACTTTTTATAAGTTCAGGAGCTTTTTATACTATTTAATAAAAATTTATTAAATAAGTTTTTTCCCTCAATTTCTGTCCACTTTTAAATTGATAACAACTTGAAACTTTTGTACTAAACTTTTCCTTTCCTTTTTCGAAAAATCTCAAATGATAAATACTTTTCAAACCTCAAAATTGTCATTGAATTTGAATATAATATTATATATATTAAGAAATAATAAAGTTTATTATATATTCCATCCGTCCCCTTTTATCTATCCATTTTAATCAATTCACAAGCTTTAAGAAAATTAAGATTTTTTTTAGTTAATTAATTAATTTTTTACTATTTTATCCTTAAAGAATCTCTCTCTTTATTAAGAAGTAATTAAATTTTAAGATTTTATGTGTATTGTAAGTATATTTAATTTATTTTCATTTCTTATCATAAGTGCACAAATACTCATTATATTAAAAATGAGTATTTATAAAAAAAATAGCAATTAATATAATTTTAGTTTGCTAATGAGATAGATAAATTAAAATAAAAATTTTAATTAAAATAGATAGATAAAAGAGGACAAAATGAGTATTATTTACGAAAATGAGCCTATATCAAGTACCTATATTCTTTTATTTTGGCGTCATACCTCAAATGGCATCATAGATGGGTAGTATGATGATGTTTTTGTGTTTTACATGAAGTACATACTTTGGGTGTGTGAAATTGTAGCAATATAATGGTATAGGGAATAAATTCCCAAATCCACAGCCCACGCTCTCCACGTGCACTTATAATTAAGATTGTAGATGCTTCATTGCTGTCTTGTGATGTGAGAAGTGAATAATAAGAAGGGGACTTTATATTTATAGAGCCTATGAATTTTTGGATAATTTATCTTCATTTTAGTATACAATTCCTTTTTGCAGTTTTTAAAGGTTGGATGAGAAAGTAAAGTTTTTCGGGGACGTTACTTACGATTATAGTCCGATTTTAATCTAATTTTAATTGTGAAGATAATTTAACGAGATTTAATTTTATGATTAATAACTCATCATATGAGTATCAATCGATATATTACTCTGATATGACTCTCCTGTACGAGTGCAACTTGATTTTGATTCGATCTGAACTATAAGTACAATCTAACGAAATTCGATCTTGTTATTATCAACTTACAGTGCAAGTATTAAATTCGACTGAATTGTGAGAATAATCTAGCAAGATTCGATTCTACCACTATCAACTTACGGTGCGAGTATTAAGAAGGTCACGAACCATTAAATTATATTCTAAAATTCTGTTAAGCCAATATTATTTTTATAAAGAGACATAAAAACGTACATTTAGATAACACTCTAAAAATTGTAAATCTTATAAATTATTTACGTAAATAATAACTTTACATTATAATCATTTGTTTATAATGCTCAAACTAAAGTTGAAACGTTTAAAATTAATTACAAACGTGATTTTAACGCGGAATCTTTAGGTTACCTCGGCATTAGAAAAACAAAAACTGATATTAGACAAAGCAGAAGAGACATCTTCCAAATCCCACGGGGGTGACAAGAAAGCTAAAGAAAGAAAAGCCGCCTTCAACGATTCCCATTTCCATCTCAGCCATGCATACAGCTTCCTCGCTCCTTTGCACTTGAATTCAAGCAAAAAAGACTCTGACTACATCGTCGTCGTCATCATCATCGGAATCTTTTGATATTTTATTATGCGTTTCAATAATGTTATTACACAGTCTATTTATAAAAGTTCGAAAATTTTATTAGTTAATTCTAGGTTTGAATGTACTTAAACTCGTATATATTACGCGAAAGAAAAAGGAAGAATGATTGCATGCAAAAGGGATTGCGAGATTGAGGGCTAACAGAAAGTAGGAGTAAAGAAAAGTTGGAAAAAGAATATAAGTTTGGTACAAAATATTCCACCAAAAATGGTCCTCCCCACCAATAATAAGAAAGTAAGCACTTGTGCTGGAGATCTCGTTTTCCTCGAGCACCAAAGGAATCATCTCTGGGTCTTATCTATCTGATGATACCTTGTCAAGGGCTCTTTCCATCTAAAATGATGGAAACAAACAAGAAAGAGGGGGGATGACAACAAAAGAAATATGGCAAGATAGAAGTTTTCTTCCCTGAGAGCAAAATGCTGAGATTGTTTTGCTGACAAAATGCATTTTTTTAAAGCACATTTTGTAGATCAGTCAGTAAGGTCAATCATCATTTCTGTTTGTAATTCTTATGAATCAATTATGTACAATTGAGGGGAGGAAATTGTACAAATTTCAACAAAAGAGGAACTTGTTTGCAAATGTGATTCCATGGGGTTTGATTGTTGAATGGGGGTTGTTTTGGTTTCCCAGACTGTACACAAACAGAAGAATTTCTTGGGCCTGCTTCCTTTTCTGTGCAGATAACAAACAGAATGGAGCATGAAGCAGACATTTTCTTTCATCTATAGTCAATGCGTATTTCCGAGGAAATTCAGGACTCCATATGTATTCATCATCGTTAAAGCTGCATTTGCACACAAGGAGATGATTTTAGAGGTGCAGTAATTTTGACTGGCAGGGTACAACATCTGAACATTACTAACTACAGGAATTTTGTTCAATTATTTCAGTCATCCATAATGTTGGAAACATACCTTTCAGGACATATATAACATCAACATGATCCATAGAGCACCCTGCCCTGCTATTGCTCATGAGGCTTCATAGGCAGCATAGACAAGACACGCATCCTGGGAGCATGATGAAAGAACATTCAGTTTCAGTCATTCATAACACAAGGATTGTTAGAAACAGAAACTAGCTCGCCACATATTTCACATTCCTCCGTGAACAAGCAACGGTTTAGGAGAAACTAGCCAATTGCAAGTCAAGAATGGAATCAATGAGGATACTTTGAAAATAATTATTAACACACTAACCGAAGCCTGATGGCAGTAAAATTCTGAAGTACTTCTACACTTTCTAAGCCCGTTGACTATAGCTTAGAGCTCTCAAGAATCCACAACCATTTTATATGAACTATAGTTTCTTACAACGAGTTAGTGCAACAGTTATCCTAGTTAGGGTACATCTAGATGGTAACAACATAATATCCAAAATCCATACTGTTCATGCACAATATAGATGAACTCTTAACATGAAAGACTATTGCAATACAAAATGGAACGATTAGAAAATAGTTCTCCAACTGACACCCCTTAATTGGTTGAGGAAGGTCCACTCAAGAAATAAATTCAAAGTAAACCAGGTTGCTGGCCAGAACCTGTAGACTAAAGCACCAGATAGATTTTTAAACTCTAGTGATTAGTAGTTCCACCTAAAGTCTTTTCAACCATACAATTGGGGTATGAATTAAAGACTTTTCCAATGAAAGCCTAGGACCAGCACGTAATACTCGAGGTAGATCCTATTGCATTCATCCAATGCAAGTACTGAGATTTCATTGTTATACTGGGCATTCCTCTAATACCAACCATAACAACCTTTGTCCATAGTATATAAGTTACATGTATGTGTGACCAGAAAGCACTGGTCAGCAAAAGGCTAGCAACCTCTTAGCCATTTCCAACATATTTTAAGGGTTAGAAGTTTGAGCCAAAGTATGTATCTTGACTTCAAGATGTCCACCAGTCAAACCTCAATAAGTATACACAATGGTATCCCATTGTGTACTAAACAATTTTCAATTCATGAGCGAAATAAGTTGGCTACAATAAGAAAACAAAAAGAAGTGCTCTCCCCAAATTGATAGGAAAAACATGTCATCAGACTACACGATGCTAAAACACAACCATCACAAAAAGGATGTGATCAGCTATATATAATCCTAAAGACAAATGACATACAGAAAACCAAAGAATGTTAGAGGGAATAGAGTAGGTACTTTTTTCCAAACCCCCAGCCCTCTCTTTAACAAAATTAAGATTTAATTTCTATTTATTTTTTAAAATTATTAAAGGGTTTAGGAGTTTTCTTGCAGCTTTAGTATCTTTGGTAGTTAGGTTTATTGTTTACAGCATCATAGTTGAGTTTCAAGGAAAGTTGTTCTTTCATTCAACTGAGTAGAATTATGCACTGCCAAATAGGGGGTTATTATGTGTGTTCTTCCATATGGCCATAACCTTTGCAAGGGTATGTTCTCTCTTTCTTCTTCTTTAGTTCAATTGTCCTGCATAAATGCTTGATTGTCACAAACTGATAATTTCCAAGTATCACCAATGGAAAAGCACAAAAGGACCAAATGGTGATTCCTTGTTGAGACAATATAACTGAGTAGATTGATGTATAGCTCTAGAAAAATAGCAACTGAGGTCATTTCCTGGAATCTTTAGAAAAATTACTTATGTGAAGCAAAGGAAACTGCAAAATAGGTATATTAAAGAATCAAGTAAAGCCTGCATCATCGCTGTCATCTGGCAGCTATCTAGCATCACAAAATCTTTGCAACTTAAAAAACAAGCAATTTCATATCTTGTCGGCAAAAAATTGTTCCATAATTTAAGGATAAAGGTGTCAGATATAGCAACCATAACTGAGCAAAGTTTAGAATCAAATATATTTCATAAAGAATTAGAAAAGCATAAAAGAAGTAACAACAAAGGTAAATTTCTTACGATACGTAATCAGCAGCACAAAATATGGGAACCCTTCCCAGTCCAGCACCTTTCCATTTTCTTCTTGGAAGAGCAATAACTTTGTCAGCTTCTGACCCTGTTGCAGTCAGTACAAACTAAAGAAGCAAGGGTTAGCACTACATCAAGGAAATGTGAAATCATCACATAACCATTCTTTAACCTAATAAGAAGGAATGAGAATACAAGAGAACTTCATGTTCATTGAAGGATGCACCCAAAAAGTTAGCATGAATGACTTGAGAAACAATAGTGACTCTTACCAGTGGATACAGGATAGCCATTACCCCATAACTAACAAGAGGGGAGAAAATGAATATTGCCAGTATGCAGGGACATCCTGAAGTGAGACAACATGAAGATATAAATCAGGAATGGACAATACATCTCAAAAGCAATTTCAAATTTTATAGACAAGTAGCCAATTACGAGAAAAAATCAGATGACACAGGGACCCGAACTCAATAAGTAGTAGATTCAAGTTGGAAAAGAACACTTGAAATAACATAGAAGCAATTCAAATGAAGAAGGACATTACCAAAACCAGCGAAAAAAGGCCAGTTGGATTCAAAGAAGTCCAGTCTCTTGTCCAAACTCAATCCAGAAAGATTCCATTTGTATCTAAGAAAAAATTACATGGTCATTCATATAAAAGAATACCAGATTCAATACAAGAAAAAGCACGAAAATTTATCACTTACTCAAAACAATAATATGCATACATCCATGAAAGCAGGACAAAATTGATTATCTTTCCAATGTAGGGGACAAATCCAGTAACATAAACCTGCATAAAATCCAGAAGGCAAGTGATAGGTACCTTTACAGTCATCGCAACTCAGATTCCAAACAAGTTAATAAGGAACCCATTACCTCCAAGAAAAAGAAACTCAGTAGGAGGATCGAGTACACCTGTTCAGCTATTTCTATCATAATCCTGCAAAAAAAGAAATTTTAGAAAGGGTGAATCTGCAAATTTTGTAAAAAGCAGCAACCTTTATTTGGAGTATTAACTCTTCATTCAGCAGCAACTGATCTGCTTGGAATACCATCAAACAACAAATATATGAACCCTACCCCTGAAGATCAGTTGGTTTGTCTGTTCTATTTTGCAAAGTTGATGACTCCGCACCAGAGTATCTCTCGATAGCAAAAAAACCATGCTTCGCAATGTCATTATACCTGGATGAAATATGCCATCAGATAGATATCATGAAGGAAGTTTCTTATTCTGGACAGTTGGCATTAGAATATATTAACTTCCATAAAAGAAATATGTAAATGGTGCGTCACGCCACATTCAGCCGGAAGACAAACATTCGTTACCTAACCTCACAAAACTACTAAGACAGTAACAAAAAATAAAGAACCTAACAACAAAACAAAGATATGTGAAGTAAAAGTATCTACTTGGTTTGGCATGTTAGGAAAGTAGAACACTGAAACTCTGACAAAGAATAAAAAGTAACAACACAATCAATAACCTAATGACAAAACAGAGATGTGAAATAAAAGTATGCCCTTGGTTTGGCATGTTAGAAAAGTCCAACACTGAAACTCTGACAATGAATAAACACTAAGAAACAATCAAGAACCTAACAACAAATCAAAGATATGTGAAATTCTAACAACGAAAAAATGCCAACAAACAAGCAAGAGCCTAATGATAAGAAAAATATGTGAAACTCTAACAAAGACATAAACACTCACAAACAATCAAGAACCTGACAAAACAGAGAAAAGTGAAAGAAAAGTAGGCCCTTAGCTTGGCATGTCAGGAAAATACAAAACTGTAATCTGATAGAAAACCTATAGATGCATTATTTGTTAAATCTAAATAAGTTCTCTGTCCCTAACACTTCCACCGAAAGAAGAAGCATTGACATTGCCAAATTTCCCCAAATAGAATCTACGGACAACCACCATTAACATCTAATATTCCAAAAAATGCTTAAGCTGTGGCAACAAATGTCTTACAACTGAATTTCCTTCCCTTATTGTAATTTCTTGGAAATTTTCTTGCTGTACTAGTTAGAAAAAATGGTGCAAGAGTTGACTTGAGAAAAATGTCTCAATTTGTTAATCCTACAGATCAAAGAGGACCTCCATGCAACAGTACTACAAATGCTTTTCTTGAAGCTCTCATCCTTCTCTAAGATACTAAGCTGTGAAGCAAAACAGAACTGATTTCTTTGCAGTAAGTAAAGGTGTCACAGAATATTCCACTGGTATTTTTCTTTCTAAAACGCACTTCCTTTGTTTTGTGCAGAGGCAATAAAGAACAACATGAAGAATGCAAAGGTCATTAGAGAAGAATCAATACCATATATTGCTGAGGATAAAGCTGAATATGTACATGGGGTAGAACCAGAATAGCTGCAGGGAATATCATAAGGCTTATTTAGTTGTGCATAATCAGAAAGATGAGCATATTAACTGGCAAAAACCAATCCCTCTTTTCATGGAACAGACTGAAAGGATATGGAAGTGTACTCACATAAAAGATCTGTACAAGTCCAAACCGTAAGGAGGAGTAGAACCTCAAAGTACCCTCGTATGAGCATGAAGCTTTAGAATGGATGTCTGGGCATTGATCAGGTAATATCCATTGCAGCACCGGAATAATTACTGATTTTAGAATAAATATACTGCAAATTAAAGATGTTTACACGAGATAAATAAAATCTAATACAAGAGTTGATACACAGAAAACATATAGATTACTGAAATAAACTAAAACTACAACAGACTTTAAGAATCGATGATATAATGTGAACAACGCAAGTAATATTAACTTGCTCAAATCAGGTTGCAAGTGCAAGGAACAAGTATGTGCATCAAATTAATTGGTTGAAGGTAGTATTCCGTAAGAGAAAGAAGTATGCTGGGCAGTACCTTTCAGCTACCTTAATTGAAAGATAGAGGTTATGGATCTTTTGGCAAATTATAGGTTCCCCCTTAATAAGAATGTGTAATTCCTTCCTTTGGCTCTCCAGCCATGTTAATTTCAATTTGTACTTGCTAAAGATTACTAAAATAGCTGTTCTAGTGTTTTTATTTGAGAGTATAAGGTCATAATCCGTCCGAAACAAGGTGTCAGATAAATGCATCCACGAATTATGCATTCCTATCAAGATTTCAAGAATGTGCAAATCCTCCCAAGATGAAACCTCTCAAGTAAGTCCATAGGCAGTGAATGAATGGAAATGCTATGTTGCATATATTTTTGCTCTGAAAAAAAATCTTTCTGTTTATTGGAATTTTTTTTTTTTCCTGACTAATTGATTTAAGATGCTGCTTATACCAGTTTGTTTAACATGTATATGTGGTGAGATCAAGCTCTACTTTCTCAGAGCCAAATTATTTGATTCATTCAGTTCAGTTCATCTCAGACAATGATTCTAGCAATCCACTAGCAAAATTATATACTATGTAGCAGTTATTCAGCCAGGAAAAGTTGTAGTATAAGCCGATAGAGTCCAATCTGGCTAAAATGGTACCATGCTTTAAATCAATTACTGACAGCATTCAGTTTAACAAGAGAATCTTGAAAAACAAACAGCAGCAAGAACACATCAACAACACAGCGCAGAAACTAATTCACGGATTAAAATAGCAGATACACGTGGGGAGAGGTAAGCTGACCTTCCTAAAAAAATAAAGCCATTTAAGAGAAAACACTGGCCGGTTCGGATCGCAAGCTCCCTCGACCTTCAATCGCGATTAACAAACACAGAGAAGTTTCAAGTCAGCACCAAAACTGAGCCAAAGATTGCATAAAGCAACAAGTGCAAACACTAATTACCGAGGAAGAGAAACAATTAAAAGAATAAACAATACCGGCGACAATATATCACAACACGATGAAGACAGCAGGCTTCTCGGAGACCCTCAAGCCATAGCAAAGATGCCTGCTTTGCTTTTGCTCCGAGAGTGGCAATCAAGGGCCCGATTCTTTCCATGAAAATTACTACAATTACAACCCCAATAATGGAATGGAGAAAAAATCAGCTGGGTTCCTTTGTAATCTAGTTTTTCTCAAGAACGACGAGATGTCGGAGCGGATGACAAGCTCAGCCACGACAAGCAACGTCGGAGTAGCGCTGGCGTTGGTTGTCAAGAAACGTAACTAGGCCTGTCCGTCTGTCTCGTCTTTACAGTGTCCAAAGCCTAAAGGTTCGTTGCTTCTTAACAATGAGTTTTTACTTAGTTGACCCCTACAAGCTATATGAGAAGATTTTGTCCGAGGATTAAATAAAATTTATTAAATATTTATAAATAAATTATTAATTAAAAAATTTTAAATAAAAATTAATATTCATACATTACAAATATTATTGATAGATCATATATATTTAAATATAAAAAAATCAACAATTAACTCCATATTTTTATAAATTTGTTTATAATTATTATCACTAACTTAGAGATATAATTCAAAACAAATAAATATAAATTTCTTCAATTTAATAATCAATTTAAAAAATAATAAATCAATTATTTTTTATATATGTCTATTTATGTATTTACATAGAGTGAAGAAAAGAGATTACACAAAATTCAAAATTATGAGGCAAATTATTTTTAAGTTATATTATCTCGATTCAAAAGAAATCAATGTATAATTTTTGCATTTGTATGAGTTGTGATTTTTTGATCAAATATCTCCTACAAAAATAAATATTAAAAAAATTATTATAATGTTGTGTTAAAAAATGATAAATAAAATAATTATCGAAGTTACTCGTGAAATGGGATAAAAGTATTTAAAATTATAAACTTACAGTTAAAATGAAAACTGCAATAACAGACAAAGTAATAGTATTATAAGGCAGCCAAAGCAAACAAAGCACATATAAAGCAGTATTAGAAGTTGCTCTTCCATGCCTTCGTTCCTTCTCAAGATTTGTTTACCTACAATCACAAATAAAACAATATTATAAGACAAAGATAATTAATTTTAGTTATTTTCTTTCTTTCTTACCTTCATCAAAATTGAAGGATAATGATAAGCAAAACCTATGTAGTAAATGATTATTATCACTTGGTACCAAAATTTCTTCAAAAAAAATAAATAAATAAGTAAAAAAATCCACATAAATGTATTCCCACAAAAAAATGGGGGGAAAGCCAAAAAAAATAAAAAATTACCTTGGAATACATCCTGATAATCAGTCTTGTTGTATCCAAAATGAAAAGAATAAAGAGTTATTACATATATGAAAGAGGTTTCTCAAAATTATATTCGATAAAATAAAAAAAATGATAATCCAAACAAAAAGAGAATAAGACGAATATGAATAGATAAATTAAATATTTATGTATGATATTTTTATACCCTATATGTTAATCCTCAACTATTACAATTGCATCCATAAATTTGTACATTGTATTAGTAACAGTAAGATTATACTTCTTTTATACTACCCTTCAAAGATGAGTTAAGTGACTATGAATACCAATAAAGAAGCATTTGAGAGTTTCAACAGTTTGAAAAAACCTAACATTCCTCTCATTTTCATGTCTATTAGACTTCAGTTCATAGAGTTGATTTTCTAAGTCATCAATTTTTGTCTTCGACATTTCATACTTGTATCCACAGACAAAAAATGCATCATATTATCGATAATGAAAATTCAAAATCCTAATTTCAGTTAAATAAAGAATATGTACAAGCAAATAGTAAGCAAATGCATCTAAATGTCCTTCCGTGAATAAATCAAAGAATTAATTTTTTTTTTCAAAGAGTAATAATGTGTAATAAATTAAAAAATAAAACTTATAAGCCTATATTATTATGAAATAATAATGTGTTTCTTCGTTTTTCTTAATGATTCTTAAATTATCTTGAATATATTATTTAAGAGATTAACGCCATCCATAAAAAAATACGAAAAGGTTTTAATAGATCTTACAATTAATTGGAGAAGATAAAAAAAAAAAAAATTGCTTTGAAAATTTATTTGGATAATTTAATCCCCTCTTCGCTTCTAGTTTTTTTTTTTTTTAAAGATTAATAATATGTAATAAATTAAAGAATGAAACTTGTAAGCCTATATTATTATGAAATAATATTGTGTCTTTTTATTTTTCTGATATGACTCTTTAATTTATTTTCATAAACTATCTTTCTCATTTATGTTATAATAATAGTTATAATAATACTCATATATTTTTTTATATAATACTATTACATGTTTAATTTATCCATGATGACCAAATTAATTTCAACCATAAAAAGAGTTAGGTGGAAGGATTGATGAGATTAACTCATCCATAATAGAATACAAAAAGATTTTAATAGATCTACACCATTAGTTAGAGAAAATGAAAAAGTAAAAAAATAAAAATTGCTTTGGAAATTTACTTGGACAATTTAATTCACTCTTCACTTAATCATAAAAAAAAATGATAATAAAAAATAAGAAAAGAAACAAAATCGTAATTGGTAGAAAAGAAACTCAAATAAAAAATGACGAACCATATTAAACTAAACGAAATACTTAAAGAAAATCAAAACGATGCTGCAAAAATAAATATAAAGAAACCCAAATCTTCTAAATAAATAATAACAACCATCCAATATAAAACGATAGAACAAAAGAGCTAACTAATCAACTATAAGAAGATATACTCATAAATAAATTAAGAAATCGGAGAGTTATAACAACTCAAAAATAGTAGAAATATTTGCTAATACGGTTGTAGATTGATAAACATTTACAAAACATTTTATATGATTATTGTCCACTATTTTTTCCTCTTTCTGTTATCTCTTTTCTGGAGTTATTATAATTATATTTATTTTAATTATGTTTTTGTCATAAAATTATATTTAACTGGAGCATTTGTCTTTTTTGAGTATTGTTAACTTGTGAATTTGTTGATGGTATTTTACTTTTTTTAATGTTATAAATATGTTTGCACATTTTTTACGTATCTGATTTATTTTCTTGAGTTGTTGTCATTTTGCTTCCTCTTATTAAATTCGATAGATTATTAGATTAGATAATAAATATTTTGATTTTAGATAGTTAAATTATTTAAATTTGTCATTTTTGAATTGGAATTCAAATGACATTTGAAATTCTTTTTCTTACACTTCTATATTTTATATATATTTTATATATTATTTGATGCTACATCATCTATTTCTAATTAGGAATGATTAGTTCTAACTAATGAGACATTCCTCCGTTCTTGTTTTGTGGATAATTCTTTTTGGCTTTTAAGGTCATGATGGTATCTTTACTTTTGAGTAATTTTCATAATTAATTTTTCTTGTCAGAATATGTGTGTGTGTGTATTCTATAATATTTGTTGAACTAATTTTTATTATCTTTTTTATCTGTATGACTATTTTTTTCTTGTTATATGATATTTTATTTTTATTTTTATATTTTATATATGTCAAAATACTGATTTTTTTGCCACTTACTCAAAAGTAACCCATTGATATTCTAATCACATTTGTAACAAAATTTTCATTTTATAGGCTGTCCAAATTTTCTATGCATTTTGGCAAATTCATTAATATAATTGGTTTTTTTGCATTATTGTCTATGAGTTATTAATATGGTTATTAATAATTAATAATAGAATAAATAAGTGTATAGTTATTAAAATGGTTATTAATAGTTATAAATAATTTTCATAATTTTTTGGTTAAAAATAATATTATATATGTTTAATAACTATTTTACCTATAACGACCAAACTAATCTCAACCATTGAAAAGTTTAGATGGAATGATTTTAAAATCTACCCTATTTATTAAGGAAGTTGAAAATAGTTTTTATAAAAAAAAAATCTTAAAAAAATAATATGGACAATTCAATCCCCTTTTGACATTCTATAAGTTATTAATATAGTTATTAATAGTTAATAATAGAATAAATAAATGTATAATTGTTAATATGGTTATTAATAGTTATAAATAACTTTTATAATTTTTTAGTTAAAAATAACATTATATATGTTCAATAACTATTTTACCTATGACGTCAAACTAATCTCAATCATTGAAAAGTTTATGTGGAAGGATTTTAAAATTTACACCATTCATTAAGGAAGTTAAAATGATTTTTTTTAAAACAAATTCTTAGAAAAATAATATGGACAATTCAATCCCTTGGCATTTAGAATATTGGGATTATTTTGAAAAAATTTATAATATTTGGATCGAAGCTCGGTCCTAACTCAACTTTAGAGTGAAATTATATTTATTTTTTAAATATAAATATATTTTTAAATTTTATAAAATTCAAAATTTATTCATTACGATTTACTCGAATAAATAATAAAATTATCAATATTTTATAAATAAAATTTATTTATATTAAATTCATCTTTTTAAGTCAAAAAATTGTAAAATAAATATACTCTAAGAATCAAAACTCTACTAATCTTTTAAAAAATTGAGATTTTTTTTTTAAATAATCTTTAAACTAATTTTATTTTGTAACATTAAGATTATATTTTTAAACTTTTTTTAATATATTTTATCTCATAATAGATTTTAACTTTAATTGTTATATTCATAAGAGTATAAGGATGCTCGTTCAATTTTTTTATTCGGTTTCGATTTCAAAATTCAGTTTTTGTTTCAATTTTATAAAATTTAGACAAAATTAAACTAAATCAAAATTTTTATAAAATCGAACCAAAATTTAATTGAATCAAACTAAAATATTAAAACACATAATTTATGTATATATAAATAAATGATTAATTAAAAATATATTTTCAATTTTTAAAATTTTATTTTAAAAAATCAAAATTTGAATTAAATTTTTATATAAAATTCAAAAATCAAACTAAAAAGAATCGAATTTTATTAAAACTGAATTGAATTAAAAAATTCAGCATGTTTTGATTCAAAAATTTTGATTTAAACCAAATAGTGCACATCTTTTAAGAACATAGTGACATAATACAATTAATTAGAATATATATATATATATATATATATATATATATATATATTATATTATATTTACAAATGTTATTTGGTTAGGCTATAAAATGAGCCAAGCTTATAAATGTTTGAGCTCAACTCAATTCATTGTTACTTCAATGTCGAACTCTAATATTTTATGACGTAACATTTAATAAATAGTATTAAGTTATATATATTATATATAAAAGGAGTTGCAGAAGCTCCGGAGAGAGTCACTTGGCATTGTCCTACGCAGTCACCTAGTACTTTGAAACCTTATCAAACTCCTAATCTCTACAAACATTTTCAAATTCACTCATATTAAATAATGAAACGTCCCTTCAATGAATCCATACTCCTAAATCGTTCAAAATTTCTCAAATTCACTCCCTATTTAATAATAGAACTAAGTAAATGATAGTACATTGTTCTTTGCATTATGTTCACTACATATAAACAGAGGAGGATGAATGTTCACTACATCTGAACAGAGGAGGATTCGTTGGACCATTCATCTTCAATTACGTACTAAATAGTCTCTTGCGAAGACATAACACGGCCTACAGACATTCTACAATGGAACGATGAAATTTAGACGGCTTATTCTCCTTGGGAGGTTTTGTTGGGTCAGATGAATATGGTGGAGCCGAAGGAACGTAGTACAAGGTGGCTACTGGTGCATAGGGAGATTGACTTGGTGGTGGTACCCCGTACGGCAGAGGTGCGCCATATAATGGGGCGTGGTTGAGGTTTGAGAGGAGAGAGGATGAGTTTATTGGAATATTAGCAATGGATTTTTGTGGGAGAATCATGGAATGCCCAAAGAGTTCATTGGTATCAGGGTATAATCTTGAATCATTAAATGATCCCCGCATGTGGCACAGGAGTCCAAACGAAGGCGAAAATGCTAACTTTTTATCGAAAAATGAGGAATGCTCAACTTCAGTGAGTCATGGAGAGGTAGATGAAGATGACTTGGATCTTTCCCTTTTTACGGAGGATAATGAGATTAGGTGTAGTAGATATAAGATTGCATCACTCTCTAGACCATTTAAGGCGATATAGTATGGTAGCTTCGTGTGGACTAAGGGCTAGAGCCAATTTCCCTTACAACCCGAATGCTCCTCAAACATCATCTTCAAAGCTTCTCTCTGCTACATTGAATGTTGATACCTTCTCCAAAGATGAAAAGTTGTTTTGTCCTGGATTCTTGATTGGGTGGCTATGAAACTACTTCCCTCCTAATGGATATGGTAGTCGTTAGGGACTTTATTATGTGTACCTTACCCTTCTGTTTTGTACATGGATAGCATAGAAATGTCTTCTCAGTTTTCTATATTATCAACGATTTATTTGGTCGATTTGGAAACCCATTCACATCAAAAGGATCAAAACTGATTGAAAGAACGAAGAAGAGACAACATTGAGTTTACTCAAGTAAAAGAAATTACTTTTTTGGCATAAAGTTTTTCTTTGCATACAAAGAATTCTAATTAACATTGAATGGAAATTTGAAAAAGAAAATCCATGGATTCACCTCTGCAGTAGCAAGAGCAAGAGGTCCCAACCAGGGTCCAACGTAGCATAGTATTGTGGCATACCCAACCATGACTAAACAAATTTTGTGAACTTAGTTAACTAAACAAATTTCATGACTATAGTTTTGTGAGAAAATTTGAACTTTAAGTGGCCAATATAATCAGGGCAAACACAAGGCTTAGCTAAGGGCGATAGGGCTCCTCAATTTTTTTTTGAAACTCCTATAAATAGTAGTAATATTACATCATAAATTATAAATTATTATATATTTGACCCCTTTATTTTTTAAAAATCTCTACTAATAATGATACATTAAATTTCGATTATCTCAATATTTGTTATGTGTTCACACCTGAATATATTATGTCATTCTAATTTACATTATTTGAATATCGAAAAAGCATTTGAACTTGAAAATCTTGACTTCAGTTAGAGAAATACTTGGTTATAAAACAATTCCCATTGAACTAGGAAGATTACAAGAAAATGGATTTCACCCAACAAGTAGGAGCTGCTATAGATATCCATCTTTATATCTCTCTTGCAATGCTGATAACTATGTCAATACAATTGTTTCTACCAGTTAATGATCCATGTTCACCACTACTAAATCAAAGAAATTTTGAGCCGAACCTGTTCCAAAAAAATGGAACTTTTGCTGCTAAGGGATGACAGGTGAAAATGTGCCGGTGGTGGTATGTTATATTAAATAACCTTATTAAGGAATTATATATTTTTTTAAGAAACAAACATTTAATTTTTTAAAGTAATAAGTTATGAGAAAGATACGTAATATTAGTGAATTTTATAAGATTCTTATCTACATATAAATTCGTCTGAATTTAGATTAATTGAATTTAGACTGATGAGACAAGTGGCACTGTTCCGTGTTGACATTTGAAATTATTGAATTTAAAAGAGTTTTTTTTCTGATTATTTTTTAAAAATATATATAAAAGTTATTTTCATTCACTGAATTCAAATAAATCAAATGAATGTATTTTTTTTTTTTTAAGGAAATGTCAAGAGTATCTGGATGCATTGAATCTAGATATTTATCTGAATAATTAATTTATAAATGCTGCATTACCTTCATTTCAATTTAGCTGGATTCTTTAAATCCAAGTAACCTTGACATTTCCTTAAAAAAAATACATTTTTTTTATTTACTTGAATTTATTGAACTAATCATTATGCTAACTTTTTTGAACCTCTTAGAATTATGTTCTTTTTAATTTCGCAGTTTTCATCTTTTTGGAAATTCCAAAAGTATTATTTTATATTTATACATTTCATCCCTCCAAAATTTTGAAGGGTTTTTTTTTTAATTTAAATATCATTGTTATTTATGTTTTTTTAATTTTTTATTTCCTTAAATATTAGAGTTATTTTTTTACCTAAATTTTGAATGCAAGAAAATTAAAAAAATTACTGAAATTAACCCGTGTAACGCACGGACACCAACCTAGGTCGGTAGAAATAATCATTGCTAAACTATAAATGTGGGGTTCGTTCATATATTGTTCCTCTAATTTATCCCCAAAAGAGAGAGAGAGAGAAAAAAACTTTGGTGCAGTCGTGAATCATATCATTTTTTAGCTAGAACAAAACACATTTTTAAGCTAGTAATAGGTTAAAAAGGAAAAAGTTGAATTTGAAGGTTAAAAAAAAAACGAAAAAGAGACGGACGGTTCCAAATATACTAAAAATATTATTTTTTAATGTTTTAAAATTATAACATTATCTCTTAAATTAATTGCCAATTAATCAATCACTAATGTATTATTCTCTCATTTTCCAACTTAATTGTAATCAGTCATGTGTAAGTTGTTTCTATTTCCTGTTGAATTTCAAGAGTTGTAATTTTGCAACTATATTTTTAAAAAATAATAAAACCCTCAATTTTACCGTCTAAGTACAACTTATTTTATAATTGTTTCTTTTAAAAATAAAATATCAAATTTATTCTCAAAAACCATCAAAATAATTTTCATATTACCATTAACGTATGAAAAATACTGTTAACCTTTCAGTCAAGCATTATAAAAGACAATTATAACATTTAGAGGAGTGAAATTAATAATTTTGAAAAGTAGGGGCACAATTGCAGAAAGTAATATTTTACATGGTAAATTTTAAATTTTTATAAAATAGGGTTATAATTACAAAAATGTCAACTTTTAAAGGGGCAAAATTGAAAAATACCAAAACAGAATTTGAACCGGCAAACATTGGACTCGGTATATAATTGTCAGCGCAGCCGTCTCAGGCGTTCCATTTCAGTTTTCGCCTCATGGAAGAATCAAGAAAAGCATCGTTTTTGTTGGTTTGATCCTCGTGTCGTGACATTTCATTTCACTGCGATCTTTCTCAAATTTTGTCCAATTTTTCAAGCAGAGCAATCTTTACGAACCAGAGAATTCGCAAGAATACTCAAAGAAACAAGCAAAGATGCCGCAGCCAAGCAAAGAGCCCTGCAAGAAGCAGGCTTGCGACATTCAATCTTGCCTTTCCAAGAACAATTTCAGTCCGCAAAGGTATGTCTTTCTATTTTATGTTTTTTTTTTTTTTTGGATTTTTAAATTTTTATTTTCCATTATCCAACTTTGTTCAGCTTCCGTCCAGGCAATTATGAATTATCTGCCTTCTTTTGTAGTGGGTTTTTTTTTTTAATAGTTAAATGAAGATGCAAATTGTGGTGTATTCATATTTGCAGAATTAGATTTGTAGTACAGTTTGTTAAACGTTCGGTCTCAATTTTCAGCTAAAAAGTGAAAAAAAAAAAAAATCGGAATAGTTGTTGGTTTTATCAATATCTCTATATGGTGATTGGGGGTTTACTGACCAAGTGCAAAAGATTTCATCTGGAGCAGCTGAGTTAATCTGAATATTTTGATGGTTGTGGGGTGTTTTGTTGGTGGTGTTAAGCATTACGTGATTAGTCTTGGTAAGCAAGATTTTGCCATGTAAAATTTCATGGTAATGAAGAAGAGATGGATTAATTCCCTTGAAGTTGTGGGGTTTACACTTTTTGGGGACTCTGAAAAGTATCACCTAATGATATGTATGCTCATAAAGCTGTAGTCATTGTTCTAAAATATCTAATGAAGGAATAGTTCCCCATTTGGTTTTATGTTTCTTTATCATTATTAAAACCAAGCAAAGATAACTTGGCTTGGTTGTAGTTCGTTACTCTTATCTCTCGTTTGCCTGAATTTGTAAATTGTTAAGATCTTTCTGTTACTGAAAATTTTATTGCCTTTGGAAACATGAGGGGAAGAAAATCTTTTTGCCACATTTCTGAAGGTGCTTTTTGTGATTATGGTTGTACTAGAAAACAGATTTACAAATCTTGCCACGAAGGGATTTGAGAAATTTAGCAAACTAATGGTGTTCTGTTGGTTGTCTGGAAGTGTGGAAGAACGTCTTTAAAATCAATATGGTTTCCTTTTCAATTATCTTACCTTTTCTATTTTGACTTTATTAAAGTGTCTGCTAATTTTGACTACATGCCTGTCAATCATATAAAATAAATTCTTTTTCTCAATCTTGTTTGCTCTCCAGTTCTTCCTAAATTTGTTATGGTTTCAATTATTTCATCTCTGTTATGAAGTTTGTGACCTGTATATAAGATGCAGGAAGTTAGTTTTACGAAAAAGTTTTGGTCTCTCTCTTCTCCTTAGCAGCTTTCCCGACACTTGTAAACTTTTGTTTCTCTTGCTAAAACTCCAAACTGTAATTGTGGTAGCCATGCCTATTCAGTGAACTTGAACTGGGAGATACAACCAGTATGTTCACTGAACCTCAGCTGACCGGTTATTGTATAGAAAATTTGTTGCATATGCCTATTCTTCTACAACATACCTTTTTGGTTGCCTAATTGATATACTTTCAAACTCAAAAACACTATTTTTGTTAATAACTAGTTGTTGAAACAATAAATACTACTTTACTTGTTCGCTTTTGGTGGTTTTTAGTTTGAAAGAAGTAGCTTTTGACTGATGTTTCTTTGATATTGATAGAGATTTGAATATGAAGCAAGTCTTTATCTCTTCCCTATTGCCCTCTTTCACAAATAAAAATCCTTAATTTGGTAGGAGTTTTTCAATCTATACAAGGATATTGTAATCTTCACTGATCTATTTGAAACTTGTGTTGCTTTAGCTGAGGCTTCCATTGTCGACTTAACCACGTACCAAGTATGATCTATTCATCTTGTTTCCCTACTCACTTCAAACATTTTGGTAGCACGGTTAATTCTTGTTTCTGTTATATGAACCTTTCAAAACAATTAGATGGACAGAAAAACTGGCAGCCATACAAGGCCCTTGTTCTTTCCACACCATCATTTCCATCTACCCCTTGATATCCGATGCATCAAGATTCTTCAGTTATGGTCTTTCTTTTTTCTTTTTTCCCTCCTCCCATTACTAAGTTTCTCAATTTAGCGATTCAGGGTAAACAAGTGAATCAGTTTATTTCATCAAGTAGATGTAGTTCTGCATTTGCATAAACTACTATGCAACCTTCGTTAATTTTTGCTTCTATATATTCTTTAGGTGCATCAGAGTCATTGAATTGTTGCAAGCATGCTGTGAGCAGTGCAATTATGAGTCAACACATTGTGGTTCTGTAACTGGTCTTCTAAAGCAGATACAGAAAAAAGAGCCTAAGCAGATGCATACAAATTGAAGACAGGAGTACTTCATTTTGGTCGTTTTTCAACCAGGAGAAGAGTCACAGGAGCAATACCATCCATAAAACTAAGATGGAATTCATTCCAAGTTCAAAATTTTGAAAGAAATATACGTGTGGTCTATCCATCAATTGTCCCAAGCCCTTGAAGCTGAAAGGAGGGGATGCATAAGCCGACGCCTATCTGCCATATGCTTGTGTATATGTACATTAGGATAATGAGTTTGATAATTCCTTTTTTGGTTCTTTCAAAGAGGTATGTTGATAGCTTTGGCAAGGCTCTTTTGTTTTTGCTTCACAGAGGAATGAAAGTCTATCAGCCATCATCTCACAGGCCACAGCATATTGCTATGTTTGTGTAGGACGGACGGAATCGGAAGACTGTAGTTAAATAAACATGGACTAGGGAGGAAAATGGTTTCTGGCCTCCCTTTGGTCTTAAGATAGTTTAGAAAGAAGAGGGAAATAGTATCAATATATACCCATCCTTGAGAATTAGTGAATCCTACATTTGGCATCATCTCCAGAACTTTTAAACTAAGATATTGTTTTAAGCAAAAAAAAAAAAGGGCACGAACCGTACATGAAATTCAGATGAAACATACACTGCAAGAACATCACATTGACTTGTGTCAAATTTCAAACAGCATATTCTCCATTCAAGACAATATCTGAACTGGACTTCTGATGCAACCCAATTGTAACAAAAGTCATTTGGTGGATTTTCTTCAGAGTTAATGTGAAAGCCCACAAAAGCATTTTGAAAATTTTAAATGTAGATGACTAGTGAATCTAACCTGTATCTGAGTTCCATGGTACTGCTGAAAGAATGTCAGCGGTACCATTTGACAATTAAATGGTAATCTCTGATGGTTCCTATTACTCCACATACCTAAAAACATCCTTCAACACAAACTAGTCGAAAAATTATCGTTTAACACAAACCAGTCCTCCTCTTGTAGAGCTAGAAAGAATGTTCGAGTGAATTTCCTTCTCACATTCCATTCCAGACAAGCATTCTGTCTCAAACACTATTACCCTTGCTTTGTAAGAATCATAAGCATATGCAGCTTTAATCTCAGCCTGTTTTTGTGGTCCAACGATCGGCGATAGTTCCGGTTTTTCCAGTTTCTGAGAAGAGTAGTACATATTTTTTTATGTTCTATTTGATTTTCTGTCTGGATTTTTTTTTTCTTTTGGCATTATCTAATTCAAGGTGAAAATATAAAGCCATTAAGCTGCCAAAGAAAAATGAGAATAGCCAATTTGTAAGAGGGATTTGAAATCTTTGAGGTCTGTCTATGTATTAATAAGGACTAGCATAACTTTACATTCATTGTGCTACTGACCAAATAACTAAAGAATTTTGCCCTTCATCTGGGAAAGATAGGAAGAAAAACAAAAATAAAAGGGAGGAAAGGGCAAGTGAAAAATAGTGGGAAAGAAGAGCAGAGGTAAATTTTCCCAAAAACAGAGAGATCCTTTCTTTCCCCTTCATTCTATCGAGAAGAAATAATTTGGGGGGAGGGTGTTCTTGGATGCTTCTTGATAAGATACAATTTCACATTCGTGTGGTCTCTTCCCGGTAGAAGTATGACTCACAGGAGCAGAAGATGACCGGGCTACAATTCAAAACTTTTTCCAAAAAAATAAAAATAAAAATACATTATGGTGTTCTTAGTGAATCCTGCCGCCGAAGAGGGATGCCTTCTTGACCAAAACCGTCCTCCTCATCTATTTGCTTGGAAAGCCGTATGGATGCTGCCGTGGTACCTTTCACAAGCATATGGAAAAAGGTTCAAATTATTCATCAATTATACGATAAGGAACAGAACAGAACAGAACCGAACCCCGGAAAGCAGTCAAGGACAGATGAATAAAAAGAGAGCGTACCATCAGCCATGTCCTTCGTTTTGTGAAGAAGAAAAGTGCCAGAAAGGATTGTAACAAACCCACATATTTCTGTCACTATTTGAGTCGGATTCTGTCTATCCCAGTCCTGTTAATGTCAACAAACGTTAGAGAATATCTCAAACTTGATCAACAGGATTATGAAATTCAAAGGATGATCAGCAATAGCTTTTGTAGGATTAGTTTCCATGGCAAAATCATCACGATTTGATTCTAAATCTAGATCATATACCTCTAAGGAGCAAAATCAACAGAAATCATACAGAAAAGATGTGTTCAAAATGGCAAAATCATTAATAATCAGTTCCAAATATGCAATGAATTCAAAAGGAAGTCCAGAACTTCACAGCCCCACTGGAACTACACAAACAAGAGATAATTTTTCTTTCAACTCCTTAGCAGAATCACTGTTATCATTTTCGATAACTGATGTCTCTACCAACATATCCATGGCACCATGCCATCTTTCAAGAGACTTACCACTTTTTAACCATTGTTATCTGGAAATTTTGCTTTTAGTTTATTTTGCAGGGAGTCTGGTCTGGCTATTTTTGCTTTGATCTTCCATTGTTCAGACTTGCAGTAGAAACTTGATGATGCAACAAGGAACACATTTGATATTCATGTATACATAAGTTCAGCTTGAGCAAATATTTATGACTAGCTTCTCAGCTCAACTAGAAAACATCAACTTTCATGTACTCATCAAAGTTAGAATAGTACAATGTAAATGTAATAAAATGAGAGGCAAGAATATAGCAGAGAAGAATGATGCCAGAATGAGGGATGACTCCCGCCACCATTTTACTATTAATGTCTTCTTAGTACTCAGTTAAGTCTATGACAAAGATGAATGCACTTGAACTATGAACTACAGTGGCATACATGTTCCTGTGAAGTAATGCGGAAGATAAAAAATAGAACAAAGCATTTTCAGGGAATGGCTCATTTAGAGAAACATGGTTGCTATTCTTCAATATTTCTTCTTCCCAGTTGGGCATGCCCAGGGAGATGGGATGTGAGAGCAAGAGAGGTAAATAGGCTATAAAGCTCTCATTAGATGGTTATGTTTTAGCATATAGCAGTGTGTTTTTAACAGGCAGTGGATATGGTAATAGCTCAAAAGTAGATCATATCCAACCAAGCAGAAAGGTTATCATATGACACGATTACCTTGAACATAATCACACTAGCCAATATGGTTAAGGAAGTGAACATGACATAGTATATGGGTGAAACAACTGCTGTGTTGAATGTGTCAAGCGCCTGCAATCAAGTTAGACAGAAATCATACAAACATACAGGGAGAAATAGAAAGAAACAAAATACAGTGGACATAAATGTGAAAAACAACAAAAACTGGACAGAGAAGTAAGCCCCGCTGTACATAATGGAATAAATCTAAGAAACAAAAAATGGAATATAAATAATGCACTAATACTCCTCAATGCTGGATGCAAATTTCTGCCTTTACAGTTAAGAACTTAGACATCAAATACAAACTTGAATTCAAACATGTATCCTCTATCAAATTTGATAAATTGAAAAATCTGAAAATCACTTGCCAGGAGTCTATTCCCCCTTCCACATCACAGCAACAGAGATACAATTATTTTATCGATTATCAAAACAGCAACTTGAAGAAAATTTAAACAGTTCAGAAGAGCAATCTTAGTCTCTCCAATCACCATCTCCCTCAGGCTCTTTTCGAGGGGGTTAAGTACTGTTTCATCACCCTTTAAACCCTAGAACTTCTTATCATCAATGCCACTCAACTTCCAATTTAGATGTTCTACCATGTACCACAGTAATATCTCAACATATTTTTCATGAAAATATATATACATATATATATATATACATATATATATATATATATATATATAGAAGATTTTATAATGCTGCAGATGAAAACAATTTGAACGGGAGGCAATAAAAGAACATCAATGATACCTTATTTAAATAATTCATTTGGGTAATCACACAAACAGCCACCACCAATGTAAACAACCACGTTTGCGGATATACTAGTTGATTCATTCCTGATAGTGTCAGCTTCAAAGCAATTCCAAGTGCTTTGACACTCATGACCTGTCAGATAAAACCTATTAACTTTCCATGGGGAAGTAATATAACAGAATTCTTCTGAATTAAGGAATGCAAAGAAGACATACCGATAAGGAGCCCACTAGTGAACAAACTCCAATATAAAACAAGATGTGTGTCTGACCATATTGAGGTATATAATGAAATATAAGAATCAAAACAGCTATTACAACCACAACTGCATAGAAGAGAAAAGCTGCAGGAAAGTTTAATGCCATTACGCTCTGGAATCACAAGGAAAAGGAGCAAGCAGTAAACATAGATCATCAACCATCAACATTAACTATTGCTCAAATGACAAAACAAACAGCAAAGAAATTTACCAGGCTCAGTAGCAAGATCCCACACTTCCGCAACAGATTCAATCTGACGTTCTTGAGGAGCATGAAGAACAATGGTTGTAGAACCCACAACACACAAGGCGCAACCCAAAATTCCAAAAATATGCAGCTTTTCACGTAAAATAATGTGTGCAAGAACAGCACTGTAACACAATAACTTAAATTAGTAATCAAATCAGAATAATTAAAATTGAGAAAAAACGAGTCTAATTTAAAAATCATGCCTTATAATAATGCTGAGTGCACCAAGAGGAGTGACTAAAATAGCTGGTGCAAATGCATAAGCTGCAAAATTAGCAACCTCTCCAACAATCACTGTTGCAACAGAGAACCAACTAGACATCAAATTCTGCTTTGACAAATCAGCAATACAAAATATCCAGCAGAATAATAAGACAAAGCCAATTGATAACCAAAGTGCTGGAAGAATCAGGAGAAGGACCAAAAAGTTCCAATGGCTGGACCATAAGAAGGGGGGGGGGGACTCATAAAATGTACTGCTTTTGGCATTGACATAAGTAAATTCCAATTGCGAAGGACAGAAGGAGTATAATATGAAGGGCATACCATGCCACTGCTGCAAAAGTAATATGATAAGGAACTTAACATTATACATAAGAGAAGCTAAAAGGTATGCAGCAGGATGTAGCACTCCATCAATAGGATACTACCAAGATATCTGGCAGCAAAATGAAAATAAGTAGAATTGCATTTGATTTTCAGGAGAGAAGTAATAAACTTACTGTTTCCTTTTTAAAATGTTTTAATTCATAATTATTTACCTAACCATTCATGCAAAAGGAGCAAGGACAGAAGTCAAAGGACCATGTGTTGCTCATGAGAGGACAAAATTGAGATGAATTAGTTTAGCTGACACCATAACTATGCTTCAGAAACATACAACTTTAAGCTACATAAATAAAACAAATATGTAAACGAGAAGTAATATTTTTAGAAAGACTTATCACTTAGATAAGTTGAAAAGAGGAAATATTTCTCCATCAAGTTCAAACTAGCTGCTAAGAACCAGTCCTATTCATACTTCTTATGATATTTCTCTTATGACTAACTTCTGTCTAAGAAAGGCAGTCACAGAAGGTGAAGAAAATGTTGTTTTTACTGTTAAAAGGCCGAGCCTTAAATGAAACATTGTGAATTCTAGGTTTTTGGGCCTCTTTAGATTGTTGGCCTTTGTAACATTGTTTCTCTTAAAAGAACCCAATCTCAAGCTTCAATTGGAAATACAACAACTAAAATTTGCCAAATCCATCAAGCCAAAGAGTAGTTGAATTAAGCTAATGATCACACAGCCATAGAAATGTTTTATATTCCTTTTATTGTAATTTTTTTTAATACCAAAACGAAAGGTTTCAAGTACAAAACAAGTCCACCACTTTAAACTAGCTCTTTACACATTAAAAAAAATCTAATTTCCAAAACAAAAACTAAGAAGTTCACCTTTGATGAAACAACCTTTTTAATTAACTTTCTTTTCAATTGCTGAAGATACACATTCATCAGAAGCATGACTGCCAACTAAAAAAATGCATAGCTTTGGGAAACAATCCATAAATACATGAATGCTGATGGCTCTGATTTATATGCGTGACACAGTGAAGCTACCTGCTCCACATAAACAGATAAATGTATGATAGTGATGCTCAAATCTACTTACACAACAAAATTAGGTGCAGTCAGCGGCTTAGTCAGAGATAAACGTACAAACACATTGCAATACAGGTGCAAAATCATCAAACAAAGTTTTTGAATACATGAACCGCAATTTTCAGGTGCAAAAAATTCTAAAATGATAACAGAGGGACAGGGATTGTGCATTAATCGATAGAGTGAAAAAATGGCAAACTTCCGCCCATAATTGCTTCTCTAGTTTTCCAGCTTTAGGCACCAGATGGATGGATTTTGAAGGATCGTACCAATAGAAGACTATTTCATGTATGAGGTAAGAACAAGAAAATATAACTCACTTGTTATCATGCCCACCCACCAAAGTGGCTCATAGAGATATGAGTATCCTCCAACTCCTGGAAAGGGAAAAAAAAAATAATAATAAAAAAGCAGGTATGGGAAAGTCAATATCAATTCTCCAATTTTCATCAAGCAAACGTGAAAATGCAACCAAAAAATGTAAGCAGTCAATTAGACAGTAGTGGGAACTGACATTTAAAATGTAAGCAGTCAATCAACTTGCCAATGGATATTGCAATATGACAGTTCCCACTACAGTGCATTATGTAAGTAGTTAATTTAACATTTTGCTTTTTAGTTAAGAAAATGATACAAAACACAAAAACAAAAAAGGAAGCATTCTACCTCTACGACACATCTTCTGTACAACACATCAAGAAATATCCAAAACTATCGACAACTATACCCTTGCTTTCTAATCCAAATTTGAAATGCCAAACATCTATCCTATCCTACTTCAGGAAGAGATTACTATAGAGCAAACTAATGAGGGAATTGGAGAAAGATGTTTGGTTATTTAAGAAATCAGTAAAGAGCAGAAGGTTGCATTAGTTCTCAAAGGCAACTAAATCCTGATCATATGTCAAAACCAATGGCATATCAAGTGGAAAGATTCCAAGCATGACAATAGCTTAAAAAAAAACATCTTTAATAAGTTGTTTTCTTAGAATTAACATATCCCTTAATCAGTCTTTCATAGATCGCAACCAGGTAAAAGAGTACAAACACTATGAATGGAAATCAAATTACCACATCAAATGCATCGGAAGCTAATAACATAATTGGCAGACGAGCAATTGACACAAATCAATCTATTTTGCATAAATACGAAGTTGTTAACACTGGAAACTTGAATCAAACAGTAAAAACAAAATTAAAGAGCAGTACAAAAAATGCATAATGTACCAGCCCGGACTCCTGAAGCACCGGCTTTCTTTAAACCCTTTTTCTTAACAATGAAGCTAGCACCGATAAAGAAACTGGAAGACAATGCCAGAACTAATCCCTTAATATTATCAGAGGACATGCCCTTGTAAGAGTCCCTCCAGCTATGCGCAGCAGCAACAGATGCCGCTTCTGTCGCCATTAAAAATCCCCCAAAAGAAAACCCAATTAAACCCTAGCCCTCCTCACACTCTCATTTCTAAAAAATCAATGTCCCGTCAACAAACTGAAATCCCCAACTCTACCTCTGCTTCTTTTTCTTCAAAATTAATGGGATCTTATCCAACAGTGAAAATACCTCCCTCTTGATGATAATTTTTCATTAAAAAACAAAAGCAAGAAACAAATATGTGGGTGAAGAAAACAATGATAGAGTTTGATGAAGATCTGGAGGAGGGTGTCGAGAAGAGTTGAATAGTGAAGAAAGCATAATACAGCTAAGCGAGGAAGATATAGCTTTGTTTGCTCAGATCGGAAGAGTTAAAACACTAAAGGGGAAAAATGAGGGGTGGCTGTGACTCTGAGATTTAATTTCTCTACCAGAAGAAACAACAATGGAATGGACTCCTCTTCGACTTTGGGTTGATGAAGACCCCACTCTACCTCTTCCTAAACCCTTTTTTTGGATATTCTTTTTTATTTTTTTTTCATTTTTATATTTTTATTTTAAAAAAACACAAAACATTAATCGAAAAAAATAAAAATATCAATTGTAATATATAATTTTATAAAATAATTAACTCTTCTTTGAACATTTTTTATAGTATAATACAAAAAATAATTTCGAACTTTAAATATTAATAATTTCACTATTGATTCAATGATATTTTTAAAATAATAATTACTTTTTTTATTTTTATACATTTGGAAGAAGATTTTTTTTTTTTTACTTAAATGAAATTATGTCATAAAAAAATACTTCATGGTGAAGACTTCAAAATGATATTAATATTATTTATTATTTAAAATAAAAACTTAATAAATATTTTACCTTTACATGCCTAAGGAAGTGCATTCGATGCATATCTTTATTTTTTCTTTCCTCTATCTAAATGAAATTATTGAACTACTAATGTAAAAGGTAAATAACAAAATTTTTATTCAATTTCACTCTAATTTTATCATGTTATTTTTTTAAATTTTGAATTGATTAAAACTCTCTCATCCAAATATTTAATATCCTCAGTTTACTTTAATATTATTCTAAAGTGGGTTAAGCATTTTGTGTTATAAGCAAGTAAGAGTGAAAACTATATTTTGCACCATTTCCTATTTAAAAAATAAAAAAATAATAATTGAGTAGGAAATGATGAGAAGCATGTATTATAAATAATCCTATCTCACAATGTAAATTGCTTTCCAACTAACCTTTATTCTAAAAATAAAAGTTTTTTAGACTAAATTTTAGTGGACATTAATATTATTATTTCAATACTATATTTTATAATTTCTTAAGTAATTTTGACCAAGGCATTTGAAATAGATTAATTTAAAAAATATTTTATTTTTTATAATCTTTTAATTAATGCATACTAAGTTTTAAAAAATTTATATTACAAGATATAAAAAGTTAATTTTTACTTCTCTTGGCCAAGAATGTGAAAGTTTAGTAGCTATATATACTAGCATTAAATGAACTTTGTTTAAAAGAATGAGATTAGAAAAATACAACATGATTGCAAGACAAGTAATATGTAAAAAACAAGCTTAATAGGAAGATTAAAATAATAATTTTACTTTATATCATCTCTTATTAAAATCAAATTTTATTATGTCAAATCTACTATAATTCATATAATAAAAACAAACTTTGATCGTATTAAATATTATATTTATATTATTACTTTAACTATTATAAAAAAATAAAAATTTATAAAACCTTTGTTGTTTATTTATATTATAAACAAATTGTTAAATTTAGTTTCTAAACTTTTTATATTTAGTAAAATTAGTCCATCTTCTTTACTTTCAAATTATTAAATTTCTTATCTTTTTTATTTTGACAAATTAAATTCTTCAGGCCAATTCTCGACAAGTCAATAAACGGTCAACTAGTCAACTATGACATTGACCAAATATAGAATGACAATTTGTCATTTTACTGTACACCCAACTTTAAAAATAAGTAAATTATTATGTTTAGTCCTTAATTTTTTTTTTTTTTTTGCATAGTTGGTTCCGTTTCTTTTTTTTTTTTTTAACTTTT
This sequence comes from Voacanga thouarsii, assembly GCA_026120185.1. NCBI lineage: Eukaryota > Viridiplantae > Streptophyta > Magnoliopsida > Gentianales > Apocynaceae > Voacanga > Voacanga thouarsii. The sequence continues at coordinate 4,883,270 of JANUWF010001322.1, read as the reverse complement.
TAAATCCCCTATATCTTTTCTTTTAGCATATTAGATCCTTCCAACCACTTCTGGTAATCCAACTCTAAATCAACCGAGACTTTATATATATATATATATATATATATATATATATATATATTAATTTAATAATATTGTTTCATATGAATTATTTTAAATCTAAGTAATTTAAACTTAACAAATATTAGTTTAAATTTAATTTTTAATACTCAATTATTATTTTAATTTTATTTATCAAAATATACTAAATAGTGATCATTTAAGATTTTAAAATTTGCATAACTCTTATTGCAAAGATAAAAAAAAGTATTCCTTTCAATTCAAGATAATTATCATTATTATACATAATTCATAAATTCAGAAAACTTTAATATGATTTTAGAAAAATATTGAAACTCTCGCTAAAAATTGTAAAGTTATTAGAAAAGTTAGAAATGAATTAATATTATGATTGAGTAAAATAATAAATAAGAAAACTCTAATATATTTTTAGAAAAATATTAAATTATCATAACAAAAAATTATAAAGTTATTTAAATTTTAATTAATACTATGATTGATTAAAGTAATAAAAGAAAATTAACCGATTTAGTCCCTTTCCTTTTATATTTTGGAGATTCAGATCCTTCTTCTTTTTTTTCAACTTTTTAGTCAAACTAACAGAATCCTAAAAAAAAAAAAGATTAAAATCACACAAAAATAATAGTTAGGGGGCCTAATAAGTTGAAAGAAATAAAAGAATCAAAATCGTCAAAAAATCAAAGTTAAATGATTGAATCAACTTATTTTCTAAGCATATTGTAAAGTATATATAAGTTTCACAAATTAATAATCTAATTGTTAAATTTTCTACAAAAGTTAAAAAATAAATATATTAAATTTTAATCACGTTGGATATAAAATTTAATTTGTTAATAAAATTATTATACTAGCCATTCTATTAGATCAATTAAAAGTAAAATTAGAACATTAACGATGCAAATTAATTAAATTTTAGAAATATTCATTGATTAAATTATTGATTTTTTATTCTTCGTTAAATAATAAAATTTCTATTAAATTTGAGATATATTTACGTTGAATTTTTTATTAATTTTTTTCTTTTAATTTTTCATTAAATAATAAAATTTCCTAAAGAATCTATTCCTAACTCCATTCAAAGTTGGGAGTAATTCTTTTATTAATTTTTTAAAATTTTTTATTAACTAACAATCTTTAACTTGAAATGGATTCCTTTATAAAAATTTTGCATGCCAATTCCATCCAAAATAAAAATTTTGCATGCCAATTCCATCCAAAAGGTGGAACGGATTTTTTATTAAATAATATATTTTAAAGAATTTATTCATAATTTGTTCCAAATTTTAATTAAATTTGGGATAGATTTACAACAAATACTTTCATTACTTTATTATTTTTAAAAATAAAATTTGAAGAATGCATCTTAAATCCATCTGAAATCCTTCCAAACTTGGAGACAACTTTTTAATTACTTTATTATTTAAAGAAAAATTAACCGATTCATTCCCTTGACTTTTATGTTTTAGAGGTTTAGGTCCCTTTATTTTTTTTTTTCCAACTTGTTAGATCCTCTAACTATTATTTGTATATTGTTTTGATCATTTTATTAGGGTTTCGTTAGTCATATGACGGTTTGACTAACTAAACTCTAAAAAAATAACCAAAATCGCATAAAAATAATAGTTAGAGGACCTAAAAAGTTGAAAAAAAAGAAAAGGGATCTAAACCTCCAAAACATAAAAGTTAAGGGATTTAATTGAGCAAAATTTTCAAGTAATAAATAAAAAATATATAATTGATAAAAGATTGATTTTATAAAATAATAAATAGTTTCAAATATAAAATGTTTTCAAAAGTAATAGTTGTTTTAAAATAAAAAGTACTTTGTTAATTTAACATTTATCATCTCAAATTAGGTATATAGATTTTTTTTTTTTTTAGCTTGACATTAATGGATATGATGTAAGCAAACAAGGGGTTAGGATCCAACTAGTCATAGATAAGGACGATATCTTCCTAAGGTATAAGCTGTGATAATGTATAATCTATACTTAATAAATGAAAGTAAATGTATCTCCTTGTATACTATTTATACTATATAATAAAAAATATTTATAACTAACAAACTTACTAGATTATGAAAAAAAGAAATAGTATAGCTTTTAAGTAATAAAGGTCCGATTGATTTAGAGTTGGCTTGTTAAAAGTCATCAGAAGGACTTAAAGTGTCAACAAAAAAATGATAAATGACCAAAAAAGTTAAAAAAAAAAAAGATGGACCAACCATCCTAAAAAAAACACACAGACTGAACATAACAATTTATCTATTTTTTAAATTAATGTACAGTAAAATAATAATTTTGTCCTTAAAATTAGTTTGAATGACTTAATTTATAAAAATAAAAAAATAAGAGACTTAATAATTTAAAAATAAAGAACAAAAACTAATCTTGCTAAATATAAAAAATTTAAGGATTAAACTTAACAATTTCTATTATTTATAAAAAAATATATATATACACATTCATGGACCAACACTACTTATCGAGGGACACAAATTGGCCCGTTCATCCAACCCAGCCCCATATATTGTAGTCTTACGTGTCACAAATCAAAACCAAATGAAGAAAAATCACGTTTGCAGACAATCCAGCCCTCAAATAAAGAATACTCGATACGATACCGAATCCACCCGTGAATCCAAGGCAGTACCGCTCTAGTGACGACTAGACAGATACAACTGGTATTATCTTTGCGGCGGCGATTACTCTCTTCACAGTCTGAAATCGCCGCTGTTCACCTCTCTCTCTCTCTCTCTCTTAAATTCTCTCGTCTTCAGCTCAGTAAAGCCAGAAAAGCTTGAAAGCTTCGACATTTCTTCGCCATGGCTGCAATTCAATCACTTTACTCGCAATGTTATTATTCTTCACTGTTGTATTCATCTCGTCCAGCAAAAGTTTCGGTCAAATTCACCATTTCTTGTTGCTCGTTTGCGCCTTCTTCGGTTACTTTTGTAAATGGAAACGTTGACGAGCGGCTGCCAGAGAGGAATGAAATTCGCATCGGCTTGCCTAGTAAAGGTCGAATGGCTTCCGATACGCTAGATCTTCTCAGGGTAATTTGCTTTACGTTGTTGAAGTTTTGCTACTAATTGGTCTTGTTTTTTGTGGCTAATGAGCTTTTTGTCTTTTTTGAAGGATTGTCAATTGTCAGTGAAGCAGGTTAATCCGCGGCAGTATGTTGCAGAAATTCCTCAGGTGCGTTTGTGGAATAACTTGATTAGTTTCTGTTGTTTGTGGTTGGTTTTTGGTTGGGACTGCTTGTTTGGGTAGACTGACTGTGTGGTTTTTGTATATATGTTGTCTAAAATGGGAAGGGACGAGAAATTTACTACTTCAGTTAGTTTCAAAATAAATTCTGATGTTTCCGGCATTTCATAATCTATGCTAAAGAAGTATCTCTGAGGATTCAACCGTAAAATTTGAACTTTTAAGGAATCGGCTTTAATTTCGAGGTAAAATTTGCCAGATATTGAATTTGGTATGCGAATTCTGCATTGAGAATTGCAGCACAACAAAAATGATTTGCAGGAGTTTGTAGTAGTTAAGTCGAGTTGACCATCTCAAATTTTGTGAAATTGCAATTTAACTGATTGTTTGATTCAAATAATGTACATGTCTCACCTTACACGTTGAGGTGACGAATTTTTATGAATATGCAGAAGTGATCTAAAGATATTTTAAGGATGCAGAATTTATTATTATTATTTTATATCATTCTTCTTTTCTTTTGGATGTTTATGGTAGGTGGGTTCTTTGTACACAGTTGGAGGATACTTGATTACTCAAATGACTTTCAACTAGGAAAGCCAGTGACTAGGAAATGCAATCTAAGCAGAGCAGATTCATCCTTTCGAGTTATGAGAAATTCTTTTAGGAAGAGGATTTAGAAGAATAATGTAACATAAGTCTTGTGCAACCTGTATAAGGTTTAGGTCTTTACTTTTGAAGTACTTTTGGATTTTTAAGTCTTGACTTCTGTCTTTCCTTTGTAGAAACGGCAACATTCTTACCCAGTGTATTCTCCTTAAGATTTACATCTAACTTTCAGAGTTGAGAATAAGTTGCCGAATTTTGTTAAGCTGAACTGGTTCCCTAGTTCATTTTGTATTTAGGATCTTGTGAGGCAGTAGGCATTCCACTTTGCTTGCTAATGTACTTGGTATGTCAAATTACTGTTATATAGAGGAGATTGGTGTTGCTTTCTTACAAGTGATGGTTTGATTGGGGTGCTAATGTATGCAAAATGGTTTTGCATGTTATAGGGGTGGAAGACTACTGTCACATTCTTTGACAACTAGGCAATTCCATTCTTATAGAGTTTAAGTATTTTGCTCAAGCAAAGGCCAAAGGGACTGCAAAATTTGGTGTTTGTTTTGTGGTCAGTGGGGATGAAAAGATAAAGATGACAATACAGCCACTTTGTTTCCTGGTTGTGTCATGACCAGATCTGGAGAAAATTTCATCCTCTGCTCTCAACATCTTCCTTACTCCCTCAGTGCCTACTTGTTCTATCAACTGGATCAAAAATGCATAACTGTTTTTCTATTTTCTGTCATTGGCAACGTGGATTAACTTGATATTTATGCATTGCTTCTTGAAAAGCTTATGTCTTTCCTAAGCAATAATATTATCTCTCTTTCTCCAACTCAAAACAATTTCCTAAATTTCTATTGCAGCTCCCAAATTTGGAAGTTTGGTTTCAGCGGCCGAAAGATGTCGTGCGGAAATTGATATCTGGAAACTTAGACCTTGGCATTGTTGGTCTAGACACAATTACTGAATATGGGCAGGTGAGAAAAATTAGTACCAAATTGTTTTTTATTTATGCATGCAAGTCACAAATTTAACAGTGAATAGTAATATAAAAAAAATAATAACTTGAAGAGAAACATAAATTTAGTGTGCATTATTTTCTAATCAAGCAAGGTGGATCCCTTGCGTTTATCATTTCTGCTGCAGCATCTTTGGAATTACCATTTCAATATGACAAATTACCACCAAGTTGTCATATTGAACTCAAGTGAAGGTAATATATTCTTCTTTAGGAGCATATGCTAAATAGTAATCCATCAGCTTCCTGGTAGTCTTGTGTCTTCTTTCGTGATTAAAATATAAAAAAGGAATGTATGTTGTCTTTATGTTTAAAAGGCTCCATGATGTGAACAAGCTAAATGGAGGGGGCGCGGGGGGAGGGGGTGGAATAAAAAGTCGTGTAGATGGTACTGCAGTTCTTAACTTGTACTTTCCCAAATCCGAGAGCTGTAAAATTCCATCTCATTTTTGCTATAGAAAGTCAAAGATAGATTAGAATCCCAATTGTTCCTGAGCTTAGAATGTTGAAAGAACGTGAAAATCCAGAGAGAACATTTAGAATAACTAGTGTATTGTCCTATTATGATATAATTCTTGGGAAATGTTTTTGTTTTTACCTAGTAGGCTCTGTTAGGAGAGTGGAAGATTTCCAAACTTTGTAGTTCATTTTGATTGAAATAATTGTTGAACTTTTCTGCATAGAAAAAGTTTTAAAGTAATCATCAGCTTTTCCTTGTATTGGTATTTTGGTCTCTAGAACTTAATGTTTGTCTATCTATTGGTGTTATGGAGTAAGGAAATTGTCTGCTGCAAATGTCACTTAATATGCACCACTTACTGTTATTCCTTAGATTAATGCAAGCAAATTACTTGAAATTAGAGGCTCATAATTTTGATTTCTTTTGGTAGGGGAATGAAGATCTCATCCTTGTCCATGATGCTCTTGAGTTTGGGGATTGCCGCTTATCCCTAGCTGTATGTTATCTCATTCGAATAGGACTGCACTTATATCATCCTCATGATACATGGGCAGTTCTAATATACTTCGTTTTTTCAGATACCCAAGTATGGGATTTTTGAGAATATAAACTCATTAAAGGAGCTGGCACAAATGCCACAGTGGACTCCTGAGAGACCCCTAAGAGTTGCTACTGGCTTTACCTATGTATGGTGTATTTTGATATGTAGTTTCTTGTTTCTTTGCTTTACTTCATTTGGGTGGCTAGCTATGACTTCGCTTTGGATAAGTACTCCATTTTCTTCTCACAGATGGCCCCTAAGTTTATGAAGGAGAATGGATTGCTGCATGTAACATTTTCAACTGCTGATGGTGCCCTAGAAGCAGCCCCTGCAGTGAGTCCAATTTATTTACTTTAGGCCAATTTCTTTTCTTATGAACACTTTGTTACCCCGTGAAGTTTGATGCCTTCTATTATGATTTCCTTAGGTTTTTTTTTCTTCTAATTATCATCTTTCTTCCCCGTCCTTTTTCATGCTTCCCACCTATCACTGGACTTTCTGCTTACATGATTAATGTTGCTATAAGGTTAGTGATGTTCAAACTCCAAAAATAGCTTAATGCACTCCATTTTAGTGCATGAAGCACCTTTAGGAGCGTGGAGATCATTAATCTTGGTCCAAATCTTCCACTTTACATACTACAGCTGTCAATGTTAACTATTAGCTTCTCTATCTCTAGATGGGCATAGCAGATGCAATTGTGGACCTGGTGAGTAGTGGAACTACATTGAGAGAAAACAACTTAAAAGAGATTGAAGGTGGAACTATCTTGGAAAGTCAGGTAAGAACTATAAATTTACTGACATAGTATCATGTGCGCCATTTGTGAAGAGCGGAAATTATAATTATAGGAGCATCTGACTTTGTTTATACTGGCATCTGACTTTAGTTTACCAATTTAGGCTGTCCTTGTTGCTAGCAGAAAGTCACTGGTCCAACGAAAAGGTGTACTTGATATAACACATGAAATGCTTGAAAGGTTGGAGGCACATTTGAGAGCTATGGGTCAGTTCACGGTGGGGATAGTAGTACATTTTTCTTGTTCAGGTGACTGTTTGTTGTCATTGCTATGTTCTCATGGTTTCTAGACAGGTGACTGCCAATATGCGGGGAAGCAGTGCAGAGGAAGTAGCAGAGCGAATACTAGGCCAAACATCATTGTCTGGCTTGCAGGTAAAACAAATTGATCCTAAGAAAGATGCGACGCATATTAGTTATCAACCACTGTTTCCTTATTCCGTCCAGTTTCAATTGCTTGTTTCAATGCTTGATGTTTTAACATGTAGGGACCCACTGTAAGTCCTGTTTTCTCCCAGCGTGATGGGAAGGTACAGGCTGATTACTATGCCATAGTTATATGCGTGCCAAAGAAAGCGCTATACAAGTCTGTTCGGCAGTTGAGAGCGGTGAGACAACAATATATTATTAAATTGATTTTTTATTTTAATTCAAAACAAAAGATGTGGGACAGAAATGGGATGCTTAAGATTAAAGGTTGACTTTACCTACTTGATCGCAGCTTCATATTCATCTGATTGAATTCATTGCCAGTATATTCCGTAGCAAACATACAATATTGTGATAAGTATGTGGTTTAAGCAATTAAATTTGCTCCTGTTCTACTTGAGTAGTGCATAGCCATATGGAACTCCTGACTTCGTTGCCTAATTCTCTTACACTTTCAGTCCTTGTCCATCTTCTAATGTTGATTTATTTTCGTGAGGATTTACTTATGGACAATTTGCTTCTCTCATCGAATTCATCTTTTTTTTTGGTGGGGGGAAGTATTTTCTTGTGTAGTTCTTCAAATTTTATATGGCATATTCAGTTTAGCTTCGTAAAATTTATTAATGTATGTTGTTTCTTTTTGCAGATTGGAGGTAGCGGTGTTTTGATTTCTCCTCTAACATATATCTTCGACGAGGAAACTCCACGATGGCGCCAACTTCTTTCAAATTTGGGGCTTTAGTTGTTCAATATCGAGGTTCATCATTCTTTCATGCAGCTTGCGAAGGAGATTAAACAAGTTCCTCAGCAATCTCAGAAAGATGAATATATTTGTATTTCTAGTTCTAGTTTTCTTTACAAATTTTCTCATTTATTTCAGGTTTTTTTTTTATGGTATTTATAAATTAATTTGTTGTAACTTATGATAGCAGTATTTCTTTGTACTGTTGTTGATACTTGTCTAGAGGTTGTTGAGCTAGTTAGATTCTACTTAGCCACAATAGCCGTCTCTGCCTACAATTGGCATGTTTGTTGAATGGTTGGTTGTAGGCTTGTAGCATTGGAATTTAGTTAAACCGTTTTGCTTATTGCTTGAAAATTGCAAGATTGCTCCTACTTTGTACTTCTCTTTAACGATAAAATATGAAATTTGAGAACATCATAAAGGAATTTGCCTAGTCCTGTGTTCCAAGTTTCTTCTGAATGTTATTATACAGACCCAATAGGAACCAAAGTCTCCACTCCTATAGTGCAATATACCTCAACCATTTAGACTTGTCCAGAAATTATCAGTTGCTATTTGGTTCATTGGCTGGTTGAATATGTTGAGATTTCCAAATGCTTCTGGGAAAGATGGATCTTCTGCGTTCTTGCTGGGTAGTTCATTGGAGGTGCTTTAGGGGAAGGCTGAAACTCTCTGCAACCATTTTAAATGGCTCCAGCAGAGGTAGAGAGATGGGCAGTGGTACATTTACGGTGTCTTTTTCAATCTAATCTTTCTGATTATAGTTTTAGATTCAGATTGTTGCATGATTGCAATCATCCACGTTGCAGGTATCCTCTTCTCCCTCGTCATGGGTTTTTCAATAGAGGTAGTTATAATAGATGGTTATCTATTGGGATTATATATATATTTTTTAAAGATATAAGTATTTTTTATAAACAAATTTTTGGATTTTGATATACTTAAAGAGAATAATAAAATTGTTAATTCTTTATAATTAAAATTTATTTATATTAAGTCAAATTTTTTTATCAAGATAAAAAATAATATCCTTTTGAAAAGAACACCAATCCAAGTAGTACAACACATTTGGTCCGATTAGATCAAATTAGATGCATTCTATCGGTGTTACATGAGTTCTTCTTTGGGACAAAGAACCTCAGCCACTATCTGAAAATGCACCTTGAATAGAAATTTCACTCCTGTGCAATAGTTTGCAAAATTACATAAAAATAATAAATCGTATTAGGTAAGTCTTGTATAATAAATTTATATTTTAAGTGAAAATTCGAGATAATAATATGAAAAGATTGAATACTTATTATTGTGGAGAGTCATATAAGTATTATATGTATATATTTTACTATTTTAGTATAGGACACTTATGAAAGAAGGGCTGTTTGAAAGATATAGTTCTTGGCTTGATACATACATTCTTTATTACAACTTGCAGTTAAATGTTCAAGGGGCAATGTGCTAATAGGTTGAAGTTGAGGGTGGGAAATTCTATAAACCAAAAAAAAAAATCCGATTACAACTTCTTAAAGGAAAAAAAAAACACTCGTTCTTATTGGCTTGGTCTATGAGTAGGATAATAAACCGGCGACAGCTAACAAACCAAAGGCGACCAATAACAGTCACTGGCCGCTAAAAACCTCCAATACCCTAGACCCTCCTCGTCGGCCTTCACTATAAGCTCCTTAAACCCCGCTTTCTTTTCCCTCGCTTTTCCTCCACACACACACACAGAGACTGAGAATGGCAAAGGATGCTTTACCTCAGAAGAAGAAGTCGAAGAAGTCGAAGAAATTACAGAATGAAGTAGCAGAGGAGCAAGTGAAAGCTACCAAACCAGAAGAAGCTTCGAATAGATTGCAAGAAGAGGAAAAAGCTGAGAATTCTCGTTCTGAAGAACTGTCCCCCGTTGATTCTGAAGCAGATGATGAGGTAACAGTTTCCTTTTTTTTTTATTCCGCTTTGATTGCCTACCAAATGCAATGAAAAAGGCCAAAAAGGTTTTAACACTAATTAGAATATTCACGCTGTTGATTTGTTTGTATTTCAATGATTTCTTCTTGTTTTTGTGCGACAACATCATAATTTTATTCCTCAAAACTAAGCATTCCTTAGCGCCAAAGAAGTGTTTTTCAGATTGAGGATGGCCATTATCGTATAAAGCTTTGTTTTTGGTTGGGTATTGTTAGGATTTCTTTGAGTCGGATGATGACAGCTCCAGTGTAACGGGATCGGAATCCAGTGAACTCCCCGAAGATGAGGTACATGGTAATTTCCTAATTTTGTGAGTGGTTTGAAGAAGTGGAAAAGTGATATTATTGCAACCTAAATTTTCTTTTAATCCACAGGGCATCATATAAGTAAAAAACTTTTAAATGTTATACTAGTTTTATAAAGTAATCTTCTTTCTGATGTTGATGGTAATGATGGCAGGATGTCTTTGTGTCTAGTGATGATGATTATGCGAGCAGGGATGGGGCTACAGATGGACATTTTGAAAATGATGATCAGGGTGAAAGTGATGATTCTTATCAAGCAGTTGAGGAGAGTGATTCCTCTGAAGATGAGGTCTGTATAGCATTTAATCTTCTGGAATGACATGTCTATTTTTTGCAATCTCTTCGAGACATTTGTTAAGGGTACTCAAATTTCAAATGTTTGTTATGCTGAGGTTCTCATAACCTATGTTTCTAGGCTTTTTTTAGTTTTTTTAAATATTTATGTAACATTTGGGTTCTTATCTGGAACGTAACCTATGTTTCGGGGCTTTTGTTTTTTATATTTATGGAACGTTTGGGTTCTTAACTGGAAATGCAATGCCAGTGGAATTGAATGCTCGAAATATCGCCATCATTATGCTGTAGAATGGGCCTGTGAGTTTCAGTTTAACTAAGGGAAATGCTTTCACCACAAGCTAGCCAGCTGTTCTTCTTGAATCACAGTGGCCAGTTTCTGATTTGTAATTCTATTATACTTGTGTTTTCAAGGCTTTTTCAGTTGCTCTTTCTTCAAATTAATTGTTGTTTCTTCTCTTGCCATATTAGGTTGCTCCTCGTAATACAGTTGGAGATGTTCCCTTGGAATGGTACAAGGACGAAGAGCATATTGGATATGATATTGCCGGAAAGAAGATTAAGAAAAAAGAGAGAGAAGATAAACTTGATTCTTTTCTTGCCAGTGTTGATGACCCAGAGAATTGGTGTGTTGTGTATCTTTTATACTTCTTTGGTTTTCAAATTAAGTTCCTCTTTGCTATGCAGTAAAACATTAACCATAATAAGTTATATTGCCAGTTTTTCTTTCATGCTTAGCTCAGGTGTGTTCTTTTTGCCGAGAGGCATCAGTGTTATATTCTTTATTACCTGGAGAAAATAACAGAAAAGAAACAACTGAAGTTTCCATTATTCTTGAATTTTTAACCCTTCGGAAGAACACATTCTCGTGTGCACTTATGTTTTGTAATCAATTTACAATTTTAATACTAGTATGTAACTGCTTTAGCAACAGATGCTGTGAGGTTATCTGAGATTTTTATCTTTTCTTGGGTGTGTATACTTGGACGGTGCAAATGTCTGCTTGATGTTCTTTGCTTTTGAACATGATCTTCTTGGATGCGCATGTGATATTTTTATTTGCTCCTTTCAGGTGTAAAGTTTATGATGAATATAATGATGAAATAGTGGAGGTCACGAAAGAGGAGACTAAAATGATCCGAAGGATGCTGAAAGGAAAGGCACCACATACTGACTTCAATCCATATCCGGTCTGTATCTTCATATGATGATCGTAGTTTCTTGTGCTTCCACTATGGATCACTTTCCCTGCCTTTTGGATGGTTTTAGATTTCCATTCTCTTATTTTCATGTCTGTGTTCAGAAGTTTCTGATTCTTCTTTGCATAAACTGCAGATGGCTGTTGATTGGGTTAATGTGAATGCCTTTGAACATCCATTCCCAGATGCGCCAGAGCCAAAGCGCCGTTTTATTCCTTCGAAGTGGGAGAACAGAAGGGTAGGTGATGTTTGGATAATTTTTTCTTTTGAAAACTGTAGTTGAGAAATGTTGCTTCTTACAAGTGTACGAACAGAGTTTCTCAAGTAAAGAGTAGAATCTTATAGCTCTACAAGTGCAGCGAAGGCTTTAATGGTCTGAACTGCCCATCGAAAGTACTTTAGTGCAATGTGGTGGTACATTTTGAAAAAAAGACCTGTATGCTTGGTTGTGGACAATGTCAGCTATTGGGTATCTCTGATCCTTCTCACGGAGTATCATTACTGCAAAGACTAGTTGTTTGTTACTTATGTCGAGAATATTAACTTGTAATGCATGCATAAATGAAACTGAAAATGCGTAACATTTTTCAGAATAACATTTGTTATGGCTACTAACTTTCTATTTTACAACTAGATGGTCCTTAAAATACATTGTGCTAGAATGTTGACTGTATTATATCTAAAGTGGAGAATTCTTGAGCCAGTGGAATGGATGTGGAGCGGGGTGGAAAGAAAGTGTGCGACCACTTTATAAACATTTCTTGCCCTCAACTTCCCAATCCATGACTGCCTGTGGCTATGTAGTTTTCGTTTAAAAAATAGCTATTCTTGTGTTGCAAAGAGCTTTAAAAAGTCCAGAAGACTTTACAAGTTGCTCATTCTCAAAATGCATGAACAATCACTTTGAAGCCGATTGTTTGTTAAGGCAAGGAATTCATCATTCTTTGTTTTCTCTTAAGTTTCTCTATTCTTTTGGAAAATTACGATTCACTAGAAGTTAATCCTATAAGAAATCTATTTTAGGAAATTGTCATGGTTTTCTTTTCCTAGTGTTCCTTGGGTTCTGTTCCTTAGTATTTACATTCAATGATGCTTGATGTACCTACATGCCAATACAATTGCTGAAAATGAACAGTGCTCTAGTTTTATGGATTAATATTTATGTGTAATCAATGGTACAGAATTTTCTTGGCTTAATTTAGCTCGCAATAGCATATTCGTTATCATTTTTGTTTATCTGAACTTACAGGTCATTCAGCTAGTCCATGCAATTCGTAAGGGGCTAATAAAATTCAATGAGAAGCCCAAGGAGGAGAAACAGGTGTGCCTTTTATGGGGTGAGGATTCTAATTCAACAGAAAGGCACCACATTCCTGCACCAAAACCCAAGTTGCCAGGTGAGTGAACTTGACTCTCTTCTTTGGGTGTCTTTGTGGAGTATTTCTTCTCTCCATTTGAGCAATATGCCACTATTTCTTCAAAGCAGAATTTATATACATGTCCACTCATTATACTTAGTTTCCAGGTCATGAGGAATCTTATAATCCTTCTTTAGAGTATATTCCTACTGAAGAAGAGATTAAATCTTATGAGCTCATGTATGAGGAGGACCGTCCCAAATTCATCCCGAAAAGGTAGCATCTGCTTCCAAATTTCACTTTGTGTATGTTACTTCTGTTCCTTGACAAATTTCAACTTATGTTTACTTCCACAAATAAGAACTCTAACCTGCTTGTAATTCCTTAGGTTCACTTCCTTGAGAAATGTACCTGCCTATGATAAAGCTGTGAGGGAAAATTTTGATCGTTGTTTGGATCTTTACTTATGCCCAAGAGCTCGGAAAAAACGTGTATGTATCTGGGAATCTTTCATCTAGTTCTGATTTGTGGTTCTGACAGATATTCAAAATCCCAAGCTTGTTACATACAGAATATCAAGATTGTGAATTGAAACACTCTTCTGCCCGCCAAAAAATGAAGATAAGTTTGCATATCTAATAATGTCATTTGCTGCTGTAGATAAATATTGATCCTGAGTCTTTGAAACCCAAGTTACCAAACCGCAAGGACCTTAGGCCTTATCCAACCACGTGCTATATGGAGTATAAAGGTCATAATGGTCCTGTTCTATCAATTTCTACTGATCCTACGGGAGAGTGGATTGCTTCTGGTTTGCCTCTGTTCTTAGTTGTCATTTCATTATCAGTTTGTTAAACCTTTAGTCAATATCTGTTGCTAAATTATATTTCCTCTATGAAGGTTCCGCTGACGGAACAGTGCGTATCTGGGAAGTTGAAACTGGGAGATGTCTTCGAGCATGGGAGCTTGGGGAAACTGTTCAGCATGTTGCATGGAATCCTTTGCCTGAGCTTCCTATGTTGGCTGTCTCGATGTAAGGCTGATGCTTTTCTTGTAGTCTTTCTTTCATGTTTTGTACTGCTAATTGAGCATATGAGATGATGACACTAAATTTTGCAGGGCACAAGATGTATTTCTTTTGAACACTGGTGTAGGGAATGAAGAAGAACAAAAAAGGATTGAGGACCTTTTGCATGATGATGTGCCCATGGCACCAGATGATTCAGGTTAGTTTGAATCATTTTTTGCTAGCTTACCACACTGGCAACTTCATGATATTGTTCTCATGTTTCTCTGATCAGATAACAATCTTACCATTGTTAAATGGTCTAAAGATGATAAGCTTGGGGGAGTTAGATTAAGTCACTTCAAGGTATCTCAGATTGGTCTGCCTTTCCTAATTTATCTCTTGTTTTCTTGCACATGCACGGAGACAAAAGCACCAAAATGCAGTAATTTGATATGTTTTCCTGTCGATTTCATCTAGAAGTTAAGATGGGTAGCTAACTGCTTATATGTATGGGATTATGCAGACCGTGTCTTTGGTTGAATGGCATCGGAAAGGAGACTATTTCTCAACCCTTATGCCAGCTGATATCCTTTCCCTATGTTATTTATGCTCATTTGCTTACTGGTTTATTATTTGAACCATGTCTACTGAATTCCTGCCTGGAAGGGGTGGAATTGCAGGTGTAGTATTTATGTTGAGGTGTGGGGATAATTCTGTTGTTTTAATTTTATTGATCTACTTCTGCCAATGAGAAATATAGTGAATAGAACTTTGCGAAGTTCAAAAAATGCAGCATCACCATGCATTCCAGCTTAGTGGGAATACCGAACTTGTCAAGTACCTCAAATGCACGGGGATCCACAATATTCCCTGTTTGTTTATAACATAACCTGGCATACTTGGTAACTTGGGTTATATGATTTCAACATCCTTGACCTCTAGTGGATGAATTGCATTTCTCTCTCCATTGTCATCAGCTGTCAAGTTATCAAAAAATGAATACATTCTCTCATTTGATTGGTTAATGTCATTTCTTGACCTGCTTATACGCGAATCAAGAGCAGTATTGGTTCACCAACTCTCTAAGAGACAAACACAGAGGATGCCTTTCAAGTTGCATGGGCTTCCTGTTTCTACTGCTTTTCATCCAACTCGTTCAATTTTTTTCATCTCAACAAAGAAGAATATCCGTGTTTATGATCTATTGAAGCAAAAACTCATTAAGAAGCTTGAGACTAGACTCAGGGAAGTATCCTCGATTGCCATTCACCCTAGTGGTGAGTGACTGCTTTCCCATATATTTATTGTTTTCTTTTTCCCTTGTTATAGTTGCAATCATCTGTTACTTATGATTTCTGGCCTTATTGTCCAGGTGACAATGTCATTGTTGGTAGCAAAGATGGAAAATTATGTTGGTTTGACATGGATCTCTCATCTCAACCCTACAGAGTTCTCAAGTATGTCATTGCAATTAATTTTAGTGTTTAGAGGAGTTTCTCTGAAGTTTCTAATGGATAGTTGTTATGTGCCAAATGTTTGAGGTATTAACTTTTGATATTAACACATTAGAAAGGAAGAGAAACAAATCATTTGGTAGACATGCACTGCATGAAGATAATAATATAGCTTCTAAAAGTAATCCTGGATGGGGAAGCCAGATAGATTTGTGCCGAGGACATTGATAGGTGTCAATCCTATGTAGAGATGATTGAAGTTTAACTGTATCTTTCCCCAAGTCAGTAGCCCTCTCGGATCTGTAGAAAAGGCATTTTTATGTGAATCCCATGTTTATACTACTTATTGTGTTTGTTGATTTCCAAATGTTAATGACACTTTTTTATGTGTTTCTGAATGCCAGTTGTCATCAAAAGGATATCACAAATGTGGCTTTCCACCGTTCCTACCCTCTATTTGCTACAAGTTCTGATGATTGCACAGCTTATGTTTTCCATGGAATGGTATATTCTGATCTAAACCAAGACCCATTAATTGTGCCACTAGAGATTCTTCGGGGGCATTGCAGTTCACATGGAAGAGGTAAATCTTTTTAATGTCATTGTTAAGTTCTGTTTTGTTGATGGAAGAAAGAAACCTGGTATCTCTCTGGGTGTTGATTCTGTTTTAACTCTTTTTTGTTGTATTTGCACAATTCGTGCTTAGGTTCTAGTTTAAACATGAACATGAATAAGCCCCTTGTTTTAGTGCAATTTATCTGAGTTCTCTTTTTTCATTGGTTTATTGCAGGTGTTCTAGACTGCAAATTCCATCCAAGGCAACCTTGGTTGTTTACTGCAGGTTCTGATTCTGTGATCAAGCTTTTTTGTCATTAGATGTTTTGTATCAAGATATCCGGTCTTAATACGAGTAGAACATGGTCAACCAAGGAGTATGAAGACTGGAAAAAATGTTTCAACTACTACTGAGCTCTATGCTGCATTGCTACAACACCTTTAGGTTAAAGTTTCGATTGGGACAAATTGGGTTATGCCCTATTTATTCTCTCTCAGTGGCCATGAATTAAGGAGGCCTATGGCTGTTTGCCTGTCCAATAACACTGGCATTTTTGTTAGTTACAGGAGAATCCTGCTCTGTATCCAAGTACATCCTTCAATTTGATGTAGCTAACATGTGACATGATCGTTAATAGATGAGCTCTTATTTCTTTGCTTGCTTTGATTCCTCGTGAGGAGCAGCATTTCATTTTGTGAAAATCTTCCAAAATTGGTTGCCTCTCATTTCCACTGTCATTTAGAATCGATTGAACCTTCAGGATTCTAAACAAACATTAGCGTATATCCTCGTTAATGAGCCACTTATTGGCAACGTATGCTTTGGAACAGCTCATTCCCTAGATATATGGTTAATTCAGCAACAAAACATAAACTATAATGTTCCGCAGGATTGTTGAAATGATCTTGTTCATTTTATCTCGTTTTTCATAGAACTTTTTCATTTTCACATCAATTTATCAAATTTCTTGGGATGACTTCAGGACTTAAAGTCTGAGCAGGACAATAACCATACAGGCACCTTGAATCCAAAAGCTCCAAATACTAATCATTCTCTATTGAAATTGGACAAGCTCTATTGAAAACTATCCCAATACTACGAATATCATGAATATGTAAAAATAAGACCAAAAGTGTGATTCACAACGGTGATTTATTACTATCATTTCGACAACAATTCTACCAGCACAACAAATATACTTCTGGTGCCAATTTTTTTTTTTTTTCCTCAAAAGTATAGAGCATGCAGTCAGAAAATACATCAACTGCACAGAATGTAGTTCTAAGCTTGTGCATCACATGGAAATAGCCCACACCAACCTCCTTTCATACTTGCTTCTTTCACATATTAAGCTGTTATAGATTGGCGCATGGCTTGCTTGTGAGGGATTTGAAACAAAAGGGCTAACAAGTGTTTTCTTTTCACGGGGATGACTACTGTGGATTACCAGCAGTAATCTTCTACTGCAAGAGTTGAACTGCAGCAATGGCTGGGATCTTTTCTCGCAGTTTCTGAGTAACTGCTACTCGAACTGTCATTACACCTGCTGCAGGACCGGTTATCCTGACCTTCACTATTGGCTCCTCGATTCCCACTAGTTCCAAAGATCCACCAGCAGCCCCAACAAGGTAAGGTCTAATTTCCTCGAGAACCTAAAGAAGTTAAATTAATTTAGTGACAATATAAAGAAATCAGAATAGCCCAAACTCACCCACAAAGGAGTGTTAGTGCACATAAAGTAAATGCATGTGAGAACACCCGTACACCAGGAGACACAGTTTTACCAAGGTATAACATACTGACACACAGTTCAAGAACACAACAACAGAAAGCCATGAATCATTAGACGATGCCAAGAAAGACCAGATATTTGTTTATATTTAATTCTGAAATCTTAACAACAAAACTTGTACAAAAGTTATTGAGAGCAAAAAAATCCAGTCTGCGGTCTCAGACAAACTGACAAACCATGTGGTTTCTTATTTGCTTTAAGAAAATTCACTTCTAATGGGTTATCAGAATGCCAATAGTGGAAGGGTAACCAGCCCCCCAGGATTAGCACCTCTATTCTTTAGATGCTCCAAATAAACTCATTCTAGTAAGTGCAGCAGAGCATCTCTTTTGAGGAAGAAAAAAATCTTACTGAACAAATATCTAGATCAGGTATAATTTATTTGAATAGGTAATTAATTCCCCTTGCTAAAGAAACAAGAGATGGAGCGCCGGCTGCTCTGCACATGCCTATATCATATCATCAAGGGGAATTCCTTTCTAGATGTACACATACAGATGTGTTGCAAAACCCCTGGACAAAACTCTCTCCCACTAGTTCTCGAATTTAAATACAATGTTTTCACATTCCATGGCCATAAACAGAAGATAAATCCATTTTAAGTCAAAGAAAATGACGTGTTAATGGATACTGACTTCCATATATTGATCATGTATGGTAAGGTAATCAGAACCACACTAAGACAGAAAAATCTTGCTGCTAATAGGAATTCCAAAAGTGAGGCAAGGGCTATCACTTGCTCAGTTGCTTCAAATTCTATGATACTCACCATTCCAACTTACAATGGAGTATTTGCTCATATGAGCAATGCATCTGAACTATACAATACAACCCAATGAATATAGTTGAATAAGTGACATTGAACTTTTGAATCACAATGTATTATAAGTCTCATTTAAAGGAAAATTAGCAACAAGAATTTCAGTCTCACCATTTCATATTACGAATACTTTCCAATGAAAGGTCTAAATGTGCAAGTGACAACTGCAATCTCTACCTCCAAACTCCAAGGACAGTGTAGAAATGTGAAAATCCAACATATTTTGGAAAAACATTTACTGTATTGTACAAGGGATTTGAAAACAGATTTTGAAGAATTGGAAAAACAAAACAGCATCAGACACTCATAGTTACCTTTTCTATGTTTTCTTCATTCAGCTCAAGGCCAGTTTCTTCATCAGGTATTGATTCAACAGCAACAATTTCAGGCATCCTTTCCATCAGCCGACGCTCAATTCCCAATTTCATGGTTGCAACAGCGCTTGGACAGGAGCCACATGCTCCTTGTAGTTTCACCTTTACAACATTGCCATCAATTTCATGTACTGCCACATTACCACCGTCCGCAATCAGATAGGGTCGAATTTCATCCAACACGCTCTCAACATTTTCTGCTGTGAGGGGCAATTCCAAAGCTGAATCCGGAGTTGCAACAGCTTTTACAACTGTAAAAAGTGACAAAATGGTTACAACCATTTACCATTCATTAGAGAACATGCAACACGTTGAATCCCACCACAACCCCCCATGGCATAACATGTTCGACCATTCTGGACGATAAACTATAAAAACAGCAGGACTGCTTGTCAAGTAGTCCTAAAAGAATCTACCAAGCAGAAGTTCAAATATTAATGTCAATTAACTTTTGTAAGGCATCTAACCTGAAACATAGGACTGGATTTGGAGGAAATATAATATGCATCCTGTTTGGATTGCATGTTGTAACTCGAGAATTTCTTTTGAGAGAGGAACCATTTGGGCAGAGAAAGTTATGAATATTGGTTTCTGAACTAAATTGGATTTTGGGCCAAAAAAAAAGAATATCATTTCCTCCTCTTCTTCTTCGCCTGTCCTTTTACCACACTTCCCAACATCATCCCTACCTCTACCTGTTGGCCTATTGGTCACTGCCCCACTACAGCAACCATGTACACAGCTCTCTCTCTCTCTCTCTCTCTCTCTTCACAATGCAAACAGAGCCCAGGTCACCCAGTTTCCCTTCATTTAAACCAGTTTCCAAAGGTTCAAACTTTCAAATAACCAACTGCATATAGGATGAAGTATCTAGAAGATTTAAGACTTCCAAATGAAACTGCAAAACCAGGACTGCCTTTCCTTAACTTAGATTGATAAATTCCTCTGGCATGCAACCACAAAATTTACACCCAAATCCATCTGAAAAACTATTAGCCATCAACTAGGGAGGTGAACTGAATTGGCGAAATACTTTGCAGTCAATCAAGAATCAGTCTTTTCCCATGCTTCCTTGTTAACAGTCAATAAAAATTGGAACCCGTAAGCTTCTACAGATTTTTGAGGACGAAACATAATCAAAATTGATATATTACATTAAAAAAAAAAAATCTACATCGATTCACTTTGGATTATTAACAACAAACCCACAAAATAAATCAAACAAGGGGAAAAAAACTCTTACAAAAATATAGAATACGACAGAATTGCAGGGAAAACAAGGCATACCTGGTTGCCGTGAGCCCTGATGCAAATTAAATTGAACAGAACCCGGTATGCTCCGAAGCAACCGATTTTGTCCCCTCGACGACCAAAATCCTCTGCCCAAAGAACTAGAAACCTGCAATCATTATCATCCAGCTCACAAAAATTTAGCCCCAAAAATAAAAAACAATAACAATAAAAGAAAGAAGCACAAATATTGATATTGACAAAAACCTTGAGAGGAGGATAATATGAAGGGGAGCAGGAGGAGGGCTCAAGGGCCCGTTGGAAAGAAGAGGTACATGCATATGCCGGAGGATTCAACACCGCAGTCGCACCCGCTTGCATATTCTCCTTCAAATTTCTGACCAAAAATCCCTCGTCGTGGCGGTGTTCCTCAGAGTTTCAGTTGAATTCCTCTTCTCCTTCTTCCTTCTTCCAATACTTTTGATAAAGGGTATTTTTGAATGATATCAGCAATGAATCATTAGTATTATTTACATGGAAGCTGCTCTCCCTTTTTCCTTTTTTCTTTTTTCTCTTTTTTATTTTTGGAAAGAAATTATGCGTGGAGGCCACAGCGTGGCTCTCGCGTGTGGATTTTTTTTCTTTTTTTTTTTTTAACTTTTCTGATTTTAAGATTAATACCGCAAATTCCTTCATTGCCACACTCAGCCCTATGAAACAAAAAATGGATAATATATTACGAGATTTTAGAGTGAAAAATAGGGACAATAATTTTAAAAAAATCATAAATTATTAAATTGAGAGTTTAAAAAAATATTAGAACAATAAGAAAACAAAACCAAAAAAAAAAAAAAAATCGAGAATTGAGGATGCTTGAGAGTACTTAATTTACAAAATTATCATCTAAATCATTAAAAAAAATCATAAATTAAATAATATACTCGATCGATAGAAAGAGAGAGAGGACACTGGGACGAAGGACGCCTCTACTTTTTGGATAGGGATTGGGGTACGGTTGATGGAGTTAAATAAAATAGAATTATATTTAAATATAAATAAATCAAGTATTATATTTTTATATCATATTTTTAAATTTGATATTATTCAGTTATTAATCGATTTTATTATTTGACAATATTTGATTTTATTTGTGTTTGAGTTCAAAAAAACTTGATTAGTATTCAAATTCGTTTATTTTATATTTTTATTATGAAATTTATAAAAATTATAATTTAAAATTTCAAAAAAAATCAAATTCAAACATTCTCAATACATTATAATAATAAAAACAAAATTAAATCCAAATATTTTCAATACAATATAATTACAGAAAACAAAATTATAAAAATAAAAAATAATTTATAATTAAAATAACATCATATAATTAAAAATATCACTTAAAAACAGTTAAAAGGAACTTTAAACACCTTTATCAATATAAAATAAATAAAAATATTAATATTATAAAATATAATTATTTTTAATATATATATAACATATTCACGAACAGCCAAATTTTTCGTAAACATATTCAAATTCATTCGTGCATTCCTCAAACCTAATATTTTTATTTGAATTCGAATCGAATATTAATCGAATAAACTTTATTCAAACTCAAACGAGCTCGAACAAATATTTATTCACAAATGTTGTCCAAGTAAAAGTTAACAATTTTAGAAGGGAAAAAGATTAGGAAAGTGAAAAAAAGTTGACAATTTTAGAAGGGAAGAAAATTAGGAAAGTGAACTTCATAATCCAAACAAATATAGGACTTTTTTAAACCCATTCCTACTCCAATTAGAAAGGATATCTACTCTTATTTTTTTGTAATTATTACAAATATTTGAACCGTGAATTAGTATTAAATTATTAATCCATCCAAACCTATGGGAACAGAAGGGATATATCGTACTTTGGTCTTTTGTTATTAAAAGTCATAAATAATTAAACCAAGAGGGACATCCTACTTTGTAATTGAACCTAAAATTAGTATTTTTTTTAATTTTTGTTAAATAAAAAACATTAGACGGGATTTAAATTTAATGTAATTATCCTTATTACGTGAACCTATCAATTATGAAATGTTTTAAGTTGTCGCTAATTTATATTCTATTCGTCTCAGATTATCGGTCCATTGTAATCGATTATGCGGGTATTAATAAAGGTAAATTTTTAATTAGTTAAACATTTTCTTCTATTTTTATCTTTAAAATTTAATGATAAGTATATTGTTTTTATATTAAGAAGTACACAAACTCTAAAACTTTGATATAATTACAAATTATTTCTCTCTGTAAGTATTTAATTCTTACTAGAAAATAGGTCAAAATATTATTGAGTATTTAATTCTCTCTCCAAGTTACACTATCGATGTTTCTTGAGAATTAACGAGATGAGTATAAATAGCACAACTCGTAAAATGAGTTTTTGACTATATTTTCGTTTGTTTATAAAATAAAATACAATTAAATAGGGATAAAATTGGAATATTAAATATTGATTTCCTAAAGGGACAAATAATTTGAGACAAAAATTAAGTTAGAAAATGAACTGATAATTTACGACGGAGGGAGTACTTAGAAAATAAAATATTATTAAATAAGGATAAAATAATTTACGACGGAGGGACTATATTTTCATGTGTTTAGAAAATAAAATATTATTAAATAGGGATAAAATTGGAATATTGAATATTGTTTTCCTAAAGAGACAAATAATTTGAGACAAAAATTAAGTTAGAGAGTAGATTGATAATTTACGACGGATGGAGTACTTAGTATATCCAATGAATATCTCCCTATTATGGTCATACTTAGATAATGATTTGATTGAGATAAATTTGTTAAAATTTAATATAATATTATTAAATGTGGAGTAAATATGGATTTTAATAATTAATAATAAAGAAAAAATATGATATATTTTTAGTATATAACAGTTATTAAAAAATGAAAATTATTTAAATTAATATTATTTTAAATTAAAATTTTAATTTACATTGGGAAGAAATTCTTCGCAAGCAAGCACAGTCTTAAGTCACAAATAATTGAATCATTGATTAATAATAATAAATTAAATTTAAATTTGATGTAATTATTTTTACATTTAATTTAATTGAATCTGGACACTCAAAATCGAGCTTAAGGGGCTTTACCACTTTTAGCAATAAATTAGTAATCATAATTAAAACGTGACAATTTTAGAAAGGAAGAATATTAGGAAAGAGAACTTCATAATCCGAACTATCATAGGATTTCCTAATCCACTTAGAAATAGGAGACCTAAAATATGTGTATGTATGGATGGAATCAGTGCATGCCCTCCTTCAGGCTCTTTCTTACCAAGAGTGTTTCTTTGATCTTCCGCGGTTGGTACAAACCCCTTTTGGCATTCATAGTTTTTCCTTGGACGAACATGGAAGGTTACGCTATTCTCGAAAAGCTTGGGAGCGGATCCTTCGGCAATGTGTGGAAAGCGTCGAAGAAGACAACAGGCGAATCAGTTGCCATCAAAGAATTGAAGAGAAAATTCAAAAATCTGACTTCGGAGGGCTGTTTTGATTTTATGGAAGTCAAGTGTTTGAGGAAATTGAAGCATCCAAATGTAGTGAAGCTTAAGGAGGTAATCTGTGAATACGACTCTCTGTTCTTGATATTCGAATGTATGGAGGGGTCTCTCCGCGATTTGTTGAGGAAAAGGCAAGGTTTTTTTACTGAAGATGAGGTACGAGACTTCTGTTTCCAAATTTTCAGAGGACTTGCCTATATGCATAAGTGTGGATTCTTCCACCGGGATCTCAAGCCGGATAATTTATTGGTTTCCGGCGACACCATCAAGATTGCTGATTTAGGCAGTGCGCGTGAAGTCAATTCGAAGTCTCCTCTCACCGAGTACATTACAACAAGGTGGTACCGGGCTCCTGAAGTTTTGCTCCAGTCTACTCATCACGGAGAAGCAAAGTACAATTCTGCTATAGATATGTGGGCAATGGGTGCGATCATGGCTGAGTTTTACCGTCGGTTTCCCCTGTTTCCGGGCAAGAATGGAGCCGATCAGATTCATCAAATTTGCAGAGTTTTAGGGAGTCCAACTGAAAACGAGTGGCCTCGAGGACACGAGCTTGCCAGAAGTTTCCTATACGAGTTTCCCAAGATCGACAATGCAAAAGCTCTGCACCTCTATACCATGATACCGACTGCCAGCTCTGATGCATTCAATCTAATCAAATCCCTTCTGACTTGGGATCCATGCAAAAGGCTTACAGCATTTGAGGCACTGCAGCATCCTTTCTTCCAATCTTGCTATCCCATTCCTGTTCTAGTTCCAGAAGCAAGAAGCAGTGCGAAGTACGGGGTTAAAGAAAGTGCTCCAATTCCAGAAAGCAATGTGAAGCGGAAGGTTGAAAGCAACACCATAGATATCTATCGCAGATATAAGAAGCGGGCAAAGAGAACAGCAGTGAAGGAGAAGATTAATGTTCCATCTCCGGTTCCTGTTCCCAGAAGATAGTTCATATTTTTTTGATGTTCTGTTACTCTTGTAAATTTCAAATTTGTATGGAAGTATGATACCAGAGTGTATATTTTCTCAATCTTGAATGAAAGGTTAAAAAAAATCATCAAATTAGTTTGAGACAACTAAAACAAAGAGAATCCGAAACAGAGGTGGCTTTGGCTTCTCTAAATGCTGAGCTTCACAGGAACATGTCCGAGCTTGCACACAAGCAGAAGCAGCTGCAGCATCGAAGGCATTAGCTTTAAGATCAAACTCTGATGTTCCGGAACGAAATCAAGATCAAGAAAATGGGATTGCAGAAGAAGAGAAGAGAAGGGACTTGATTGTGAGATTAGGATCTTCAACCACAATGGCTCAATTTCTGAATGCAGGAGAGAATCATGTTAAAGACGAAAATGATGAAGAAGAAGCCTATCATTCCTCTAGTCGGAGTTGTGCCTGCTTTGTATTCATTGTTTCAATCTGCTTTATATTCAATTGTTGAAAAGAATTTGTATTAAAAAAAAAAAAAGCAAATAGAAGAAGAATTGTATATTGAAGAAAAGAAAAAAAAAGAAAATGGGAAAATTGTTCGTAGTTGTACCTTGTGCAACTGTGTTTAGACCTTTGTAAATTTGTCTGATGTTATATGATAGATTCTCATCTTTGTGAATTTAATTAATTCTTTCATTGGGTTGGAAATTGTTATGATTGTTTTTAGCTGTTTTATAACAAAGCTAATGATTTTGCCCAACACAAATGTATTGACATTTTTAACTTATGAGCCAATCAACTACTATAATTGGTTTCTACACCAAGAAATTAACAACATAGTATGTATTTGGCTTGGGATTCAATTCAATTCAAAACTTCAATTCAATTAAAAATAATTACTATAGATGTACAATACATTATTTTTTTTCTTATTAATGATTGAATTTTATATTTATTGTATATTTAGTAATATTTTATTATATTTTAACAAATTTATTCTAATTTAATTTTTATTTAAATACAGTCTTTATAAACCAAAAATCTTTAAAATATTCATAATATATATTGGAGAGCACAGTATCCTAAATGAGAGATAAAGAGCGAGACAAGAGGATTAAATGATAACTGAATAAAGAATCTTTATTGAAATAATATAATAACAATAAACTAAATTTTAATCTTAAAAAATTTGTATATTAAAAAAATAATATAAATATATCTATTAAAATTTACAAAATGATGTTTAGAATTAAAATAAGGTGGTACCGGGCTCCTGAAGTTTTGCTCCAGTCTACTCATCACGGAGAAGCAAAGTACAATTCTGCTATCGATATGTGGGCAATGGGTGTGATCATGGCTGAGTTTTACCGTCGGTTTCCCCTGTTTCCGGGCAAGAATGGAGCCGATCAGATTCATCAAATTTGCAGAGTTTTAGGGAGTCCAACTGAAAACGAGTGGCCTCGAGGACACGAGCTTGCCAGAAGTTTCCTATACGAGTTTCCCAAGATCGACAATGCAAAAGCTCTGCATCTCTATACCATGATACCGACTGCAAGCTCTGATGCATTCAATCTAATCAAATCCCTTCTGACTTGGGATCCATGCAAAAGGCTGACCGCATTTGAGGCACTGCAGCATCCTTTCTTCCAATCTTGCTATCCCATTCCTGTTCCAGTTCCAGAAGCAAGCAGCAGCGCAAAGCACGAGGTTAAAGAAACTACTCCAATTCCAAAAAGCAATGTGAAGCGGAAGGTTGAAAGCGACACCATAGATATCTATCGCAGATATAAGAAGCGGGCAAAGAGAACAGCAGTGAAGGAGAAGATCAATGTTCCATCTCCAGTTCCTGTTCTCAGAAAATAGTTCTTTTGATGTTATGTTACTTTTGTATTTTAGGCTCTGTAAATTTTAAATTTGTATGAAAATATGATAATGTATATTTTCTCAATCTTGAATCAAAGGTTAAAAATGGTTCATCTGCCTGTTGCATTTGTTGTAGTAATTTGATTTTCATTCATAGTTGTGATTTGACTGAGGATGGACCTTGACACAACGGTTAAGTTATTATTTTGGTGACCAAAAGTCACATATTCGAACCATCGTAAAAACAGTCTTTTGGCAAAATATCAACTTATTAAAAATGTTTTTTTTTAGCTATTGTCATGCTTGGAATGTTTCGGGAAATTCTTAGGTTCTTTTTTTTTGTTTTTTTTAATACGATAAAGAGAGCCGTTTATGGAGTTTTAGTCCCTCCATGACAAGGAATGCACACTATCTCAGATTAACCGGAGATGGTTGTAGTGAAATATTTACTGACTTGGTTGCTGTTCGAAATCCAGAGGTAAAAGAACTAGTAATTAGCTTATTTTATTTTATTTAAATAATGTAGAATATTTTATTTCAATAGTAGCCCTAATGATAACTTTTGCAAACTTTGAGTAACTAATTTTTTTTAAAAGAAAATTTTAATAAATTTGAAAGTTAATATTTTATTGTTAAAATTTTAATTTTATCAAGTTGTTATTTACTATCAAATTATCAAAAATTGCTACTTTATCAACTATTGTCGTCAATTAATTAGTACGTATCAAATTAACCAAAAGTACTCCTATCTCTATTTCATATATAAGTCGCTTTAGACTTATGCACATGAATTAAGGATTCATAAATTTTAGACAATTTTAAAACTAAACTTTCAAAAATACCCCTAATCAAGTATTTGTCTATTTTGATAATTGGAGAGAGTTGAGTCATAATTAATGAAAAAAGAGAGATTGCAGGGAGGGGTAGAGTTAGAAAAAAGTAATAAATTTTTATAAAATTTTATAAAACAACCTATATTATGAAAAAACTTTTCAAGTCTAAAATAACTTATATTATAAAATGGAGATAATATTGTAATATGTACCCAATAGACACTGACACTGCCATATTTTTCTGCAATTGATGGGATGGTTTTTCAACTTATGCAAAATTGTATTGTTAGTTTTAAATATTTAAAAATAAATTATTGTGTGCGGGTCAAAGTAAATTAGGGGAAAGAATATCACTCTATTGTTGGTCTACCAAGCCATTCTTTCATAATGAGAAAAGATAATTTTATGCTGGCAAAATTTCAAAGGTTTTTTTACTTTCTGTTAATGAAAATATATATATATATATATATATATATATATATATATATATATATATATATATTCTCATTCTCTTAGAAGACTTAGAAGAGTAAAGGAGTTTTACTAGAAACAGTTGATACTAAAATCACCAAAAATAGAAAAAGAAGAAATATTCATATTGTAGATTTGCATTTGAATTAAGAAACTCACACACAATCCGTTACTGTTATTACAAATATAAGCAAATTGGTAAAGTACACTTTTCAAGACTAAAAGACATCAAATTTAATATTTGTCAAGTACATTTATTTTCATTTTTCCTTTCTATTTTATAATAGTGTAGAATATTTAAAAAATTGTGTTAAATTTTTAAAAAATAAGCAAGTTAGTTTATTGGAAAGAATAGATACTCATATAGTACTCTTTTGATTGTGGGTTTTGAATACTAATTTAAAATATTTAAAGGTTCGGAACATTCATAACATAATTGGAATATTTAGCTGACATGTCCCAAAAGGAAATTTTAGTAAGTTAGAAAAGTTGAAGTCCACTCTTATGATAACTTGAGAAACATATTGGCAGAAACGACCTCTCTCTCTAACTTTCCTCCCTACTGGCTTTGTCTTCTTCGTGCTGTTTGCAATTCATTCAAGCTCTGGCTTCGACTGGAGCTCAGATCTTGGCCATATCTACTTCCTTTTTTTCATTTTTTTGTACTTCCACCCCTAGTTTTGTCCACAACTCATAGCTTTTCCTCTTACGACTTTCCTTCTCCAGATCTACTCTCCCTTAACATGCTTTATTTCTTACTCAAAGGGGTTGGTTTACCCAACTTTGTTTTGAGCCCTTTACCCACTTCTCCTCCTCTTCCGAGGCTCTTATCAAGACTTTTGATATGCCCAGGGTCTTATAAGTTGGTGTCTAAGGTTTGGGTTGGTTAGTGTGGTCTCTTTGTTGTCTTCGCCCGCCAAAGTTGTTCGTGGATGCTAATTTAGCGTCTACAAGAGATCTTGTTAGATGGTTGTTTTATTTTCTGTTCTGTGTACTTTACCCACCAAGGGGTGTGGTATTTTCTCTATTACGGTAGACTGTTTAGTTCCTCTATGTAACTTGTTGTTTTGATAAATAAATACCAATTTCATCACCAAAAAAAAAAAAAAAAAAAAACTTGAGAAACATAATGGGGGCTCCCATGTTCAAAGGCCTCACAAGTCTTACAAATTTGAAGTTGTTAGGGTGTAAAATTTTGGAAGAAGTAATTGAACAAGAGGAAATACAAGAAGGACAAAAAAATGTGGAGGAAACTTCCTCATCTCAAGGAATTGGAGCTCTCATTCCTACCAAAAATCAAGAGATTTTGCCACATTACCAATGCTCTAAAATTACCATCACTTGAAACGATGATAATTAACTATTGTCCAATGTTAGAATAATTCTCTATGTGATCCAATAATTGTGACACTAAATTTATTTTTAACAAAGAGGTATGTTCTTCTATTTTAAAAATTTTTAAGCTTTATTATCCAAGGAGGCTGTTCAATTCTTTATTTGAGAACATAAATTATGGAACAACAAATTTTTTCTTTTAGAAAAAGTTCACTATAAGTTAAATATTACAAGAGAAAACTCTAATACAAATGGCTTAAAATTTGTATGTTTTAAGTCAATCTTTGCTTTATTGGTAATTATATTCTTGTCCCCTTATGTAGCAATAGTTCATTTTATATATTGAAGCTCAATCTACATTTTTCTTTTTTCTTTTTACTGTAATTAACTAACCTTTAAAATTATTGGGCATGTTTCTCAATACATAAAATATTATTTTTTAAATAAATTTTGAATAAAATATCTTGTAAAATGAAGTATGCTATGACACTAGAATTTTGTTATTTGACTATTCTCCATCCAATTTACACCTTTTCATCAAATTCAAGATTTCATGGAGATCAAATTTCAAAAGAAAATGTCACAACTTCACCAAAAGAAATAGTAATGTCTTTGTTTTTTTTTTGTTGATGACAAAATATTTTCTTATTTGTTGGGCCTATTTCTTAGTTTTATATAAAGCTAATAATAGTTTTTAGTATTTTGAAATAAAATATCATGTCAGTGAAAAAGGACTATGATAAATAGAATACATCATTGGGCTGCTTTCCCAATGCAAGATATAAACCTCTTAAACAAATTTAAAAAAAAAGGTTAACCTTAATTTTGAACTTTGCTTCTTTCATGATAGGATAATCCTCATTGTAAACAACTCAAAATTTTATCAGATTGAAATGTAAAAAGAAAACACCACAATTTTACTGGATGGCAGCAATGGCTTTGCTTCTTTTTTTTTTTTTTTTGTTAATGGCAAAAAATATATTACTATTTGAGTGGAAAAGGAATGGAGTTTTAATACATAAAATTGAACAAAATAATCAAGAATAAAAAGAAGAGAGAAAAAAAAGAACATAAAATAGATTCGAATCTGAATAAACATAATTCGCGTTTAATTTGATATGTCTAATAATATTTAACAGTATTTCACACACACAAAACCTAGTCTATTGAACAAAATGGGTGCTTACACAGTACCAATTTGACTGTGGGTTTTGTGCATCAATTTAAAGAGTTTACAGGTCTTTGACGTTAACCGTATTGGATTATTTTGTTGTGGAACCCCCAAAAAAAACTTCAATGGGTTAGAAGTCTTGGAAGTCCAATTTTGTCATGAGTTGAAAAACCTATTAGCTCGTCCTATGTTCAGAGGTCTTAAGAACCTCAAAAGGCTAAAGCTATGTGATAGTGAAGAGTTGCAAGAAGTAATTGCACCTAATGAAGCACAAGAAATAGATATAAAAGAAATTCTATTTCCTCAACTCGAGGAATTGGATTTCTCATGCCTCCTAAAGATGCGGAGATTTTGTCACATGATCAACAATCTAGAATTCCCTTTACTTGAAAGGACGATAGTTAAAGATTGTTCAACGTTAGAATCATTTCTCTATTAACAAAGAGGTATGGACCTCTATTGTTAAAATTTTTTAGTTTCTTGAATGTGAGTATAGCCTAATACATTTAAGCAGCATTGCCCATGTCAAACTTAAGAATCTTCTCAAGAATGAAGTTTTAAGACTAAAATAAGATTACATGAATTTCTTTTCTCCTTTTGTGTTGTCATGTTTTTATGTCTAAGTATTTTGTTGGTTTTAACTTATTCTACCCATGCTTTAATTGTTGCGACTATTCTTAATGAATGAAATTAGTATTGTTTATGTTTATTAAAAAAAAAAAAAGCAACTTTATACCTTTTTTCCCTCCAAACATATGAAATGATTAATAATTTTTTCCTTCAAATTGGTACTTTTATTCTAGTAGGTGCAAAGTTATTTACTTAATATTCTCTTTGTTATAGGTTCTATGCACCAACTTACATAGGTTAGAACTCAAAACGGTTAATGGTGCAATTGGATTATTTTAGAGTAAAATTTCAATTTACAACGGTTAATGGTGCAATTGGATTATTTTTAGAGTAAAATTCTAATTTACAGCTTCAAAAGACTTGGAATCTTGCACGTTGAATCTTTCTGCAATTTGAAAAACTTTTTTTCTCTGCATGCTTTAAGGGGTCTTATATACCTAAAAGAGTTGAAGTTAAAAGGCCGCAAGGAGTTGGAAGAAGTGATTGTCATGAATAGTGAAGAGGAACAACAAAAATCAAGGAAATTCTATTTCCTAAAACTTGAGAAATTTGAGTTCATAAAACCACCAAAATTTCGTAGATTTTGTTATATAACAGAAGATCTCGAATTGCCATCTTTTTGTATTATAACAATTGAAAATTGCCCAAAAATGAAGACCTTTTCTTTGGGACCTCTTTATTTGCCTAGACTCAAATGAGTGTATGGAATTGATGATCATATCCTTACCACCATTTTTTTCTTTAACAAAGAGGTATGGACTTTTACTCTCTAAATCCGACAACTTCTCATGTTTTTTTTTTTTTTTTCAAAAAGGAGTATCTTCAAGGTCTCTCATGTCTTCAATTCTTCTTGTCCACAATCATTATCTTATCACACCAAGTTTATGCAACTGCAATTTATTTGATTTTACTAAAATTTTCTTGGTAATTTTCTTTATCTGCAGTGTATTTATTTCATAGTATTTTCCATATAAATTAGAATGGAGAGTAGATTCTACGAAATGAGTTTCTCAATGAAGCACTCAATGAAGTTTTGGGGAAACATCAATATGGTCGAGTTAGAGGATATGGATTAAGAGTTACTCCTTCATAGATTTTTGGACCAAACTCTAAGCCAAAAAATAGAAAACAACCTAAGATCGAAATTCTCCAAAAAGAAATACATAAAATGAATGTAAGTTATGAAATGAAGATTGCAAACCTGAAGAAAGAGTATGAAAGGAAGATTACAGACATGCAAAATGATTATGAAAAGAAGATTGATGATCTCCAAAAAGAGTTAAACAATATGCACAGTGATGTATCCAATTTTAGAATATTTTTTTCAGAGTTGAGTTACTATTAACATGGTCATTCTATTTACTATTACTACTACAAAGTATCTTGACCCCTAAAATTTATGGCATGCGTTTAATTGTTCAGGCTGGTCACAATTTTGCTACATCTACACAAAGTTAAGCTTATGTAAATATCTTATTTAGTCAAATTATTTCAACTGCATTTATTTTATTGAATTTTGAAAAACTATCAATATTTGTCAATAAAATTATTTCATTATTCTGAGTATTTACCATTTGATTTTTTTTTATTTACAATGACATTAACATATGAAAAGTAATGATTTGCAAAAATCCATCAACTTTGAAGATGCGAAGAAATATTTCTAGTTGAGAATTAATTGAACATTTTGTAATCAAATATTACTTTACTTGTTTTTTATATGGATATTTGAATATATATTTTTTGAATATTTAAATTATGTTTCATATTTTATGCTTTCTAAAATTTGAAAAATGTAATTTGGCAGTTTTAAAAGTATTCAAAAAACAAGAAATCAAAATGGTACAAAATTTATGGAGAAATTGTGCACAAAAAAACGTCACAATAGTAATCATGTGTCGTTAATTTTGAGAAATATTGAAAAAAAAAAGTGATGCTAAATTTTGGGACACTACGGAAAAATTAGTTTTGTGAAAAAGGGATGCAATCATACTTATTCCATCGTAACTTGGGGACACATTTTGGGGATGTTATAGATTATTTTGTCACTAAGAAAGGGACATAGTCATAGTTATGTGTCGTCATTTTAAGGACATTTATGTAAAAAAAGTGTCGCCAAATATGGGACACAACATACTTATACATCATAACTTCGGGACACTTTTTTGGGATGTTATAGATTATTTCATCACTAAGAAAGGGACATTTATGTAAAAAAATATATCCCCAAATTTGAGACGCTACACAATCATATTGTAGCCAAAAAGGGGACTCAAGCGTGCTAATTTGGAGATGCTTATACAAAACGTGTCGTCAGAAAAAATCTATACAATAAATATTAGTAAATTAGGTGACACTAACAAATATAAGTGTTGTAAAATTAGGCACACTTATATAACAAGCGTCGAAAATTATGCAACGTAAAATTTTGGAACGTATAGAAGTAGGGACACATTTAAAAGTAATGAGAATTAATTAAATATTCATTTTAAAATAAAAATTAATTATAATATTAAATATTTACAACGAGCAACAATTGTATTTACGACGAATAAAATCCGTTAAAAAAAAAAAGCCTATTTGCAACGGCCATGCAACGGAAAAAGAACCATTGCATTTAGTTTGAATAGATTTTAGGTTTCTTGCAACGAAAAAAAATGGTTGTAAAAAGATGCATTTTTCATGGAAAATAAATCATTGCGACGGTACTTACGATTGCAAAAGCAATTGCAACCCCCTTCAATAGCAACAAACATTTTTCCGTTGCAATTGATCATTTACGAATAATTCCATCCTTTTTCCCCCGAAATTTAATGGTTGCAGAAATTTATTTTTCTTGTAGTGACATTTGGTTCACACTGAAGTATGAGAGGGAAAAAAAAGGGAAAAGAAAATTGATAAAAGTTGCCAACTACTTTGTGAATATAAAAGATTAAAAGGATGAATTCATACTTTGCCTTCTACACACCAACTAGTTATCCTTTATTACTAACTAAAGATTGAATCTTCTAATTCTTTTCCTTTGCTTGTAATTATAATGGACTTTTTTAGTTCTTGTTTTCTTTCTTTTCTTCCTCTTTACTTTGCCCTCTCTTCCACCACATTTCTAGCCATACTTTGCCACATAATAAGTGTCAATGGAACCTATTAAAGAGAAAGTAAGAAAGGGTAAAAGAACAAGAAAGAGAGAAGATAATAAAAATAAATATTTTTAAAATGTCACGTGTGTTTTGAGAAATTATTATAATAATTCTTTTAACTTAAATTTAATTTTACATAGTTTACTTGTAAATAGTCTTTGCGCAAAAACATACTCAAAGACTAATTTAATATTTTCTAAATTGTTAAGGACTAACTTAGGGACAAGTTAAAAAAAAAAAAAAAAAAACCTCATTGCAAACCACTAAAATAGATCAAGAAAATATATAAGGACTAACATCTTACACACTAAGTTAATCATACAATATCTCATGTTCATAGGACTAAGATTCTACGGTGTTGACGTTGTTAATCATACATTTTATTATGTTCATAGGATTGAAACCCTATAGTATTGATGTGGTTGGATTGTGATACTTCCGATTAGATGAGACGAGATCCTATCAGTGATGTTACTGGTTGGAATAATGTTCCTTCCAA
The DNA here is from genome assembly GCA_026120185.1 of Voacanga thouarsii. Lineage (NCBI taxonomy): Eukaryota > Viridiplantae > Streptophyta > Magnoliopsida > Gentianales > Apocynaceae > Voacanga > Voacanga thouarsii. Next base: position 4,848,594 of record JANUWF010001322.1, on the reverse strand, counting down.
TGGAGATTGTAATGTGAATTTGGAAATTAAAACGTATTTTGAAAATACAGTATAGTTTATGATTTAAAAGTTCAATACTAATTTTATGAACGATGCCAGGTTACTATATGTTATCATAATGGCACACTTTTTCCAAAAAGAAAGAAGATATAATTTTGTTAAACGGGTAATAGTTTTTAGTACACTTTGATTTCCAAATGTGCACGAACTCTTTTAACAATAGTTGACAAGATTTTCAACTACAATATTTCAAGAGTCGTTTCTAATGGAAAAATATGATAAAACCCTTTTATCTATTTTCCAAAGAAAAAACACCAGCACATACGAAATTCATTGAGTGATTTTCACTCATACCTATATGTTGCTCTGTTTTCTTAGGATCTAGAGCTGAGAGCCGACGTTATTGGAGATAGTATTATACTTTGGGTTAGCAAACCCTACAACTTTATGTATATTATATTTATAGTCGGAGTGAACATGTTGGAGTATATTGAGTTTGTAATACCCTACTAAATTGAGTTCTAGGGAACTAAATAATTGATCAAATTAATCTCATTTCATAAATTAAATGCATTATATGTGTCTATTTCATATAGTCCTTATGTGAATTCTCTTAGAGAAAATAAGTGTATCAAGTTAATTATTTGTATGGTTTTGTAGTAAGTGATTTATTCATAATTAATTATTGCATTATATATATATATGTATATATGTATATATGTGTTTGTGTGTGTGTGTGTGTGTGTATTATTTGTAGTAGATAATTTAGTCAAATTAATTGTTGTATTATATTTCAAATAATATTATAATAATGAAATTTTCTTTTGAAAAATACCATCTTGAACAGATTTAATTTTAATTAGGAGTTTAGCCTTATTTGTTAATTAAAAAATCTTGGTCAAATTTCGTGTCAAAATCAAATGTGACTATTTGATCCAATTTTATTATTTAACCCAAGGCCCATATCCAATATCCATGGATCATTTTGACCCATCAAAATACCTTTTGTCTTAACCCTTGAATTTAAGGTACATCTAAATAAACTTATGTCAACCTTAGAATAGAATATACCCTGGTATAAAGGCTCTTTTTCT